>OX352305.1:9900102-11100102 GCA_947086415.1 Pammene aurita
CCCGGTCCTGGACCAATCTCATCTCAAAGTACTCCGCAACCTTCTGAATGTCGTCTACCCGATGAGCTAACGGACGCCAGGGCTTATTTGACTGAAACCACCACTCCGTTGTCATTTTACTCCACCTGGCATCACTATGTCTGGAAACATGTGTCACCCAACTCCATTTCAGTTTGGTAATGACGTATCTCACGTCCTGCATCCTGCACCGTAGTGGAACGCCGGATCAAGAAGAAAACAAAATCCTAACTTATTGCCTTTTTGGGAAATAAGAAAAATTCATGACAAAAGAAAGTACACATTTCACTGCACATAATATGTATATCACAAATAGAAAGGGTTATTACTTAAATCTATTTGACCTTCTTAAAAAAAATCTAAGCTAAAAAGGCAACAAAATTGCGCATTCACAAGACAACGCTGTTTATGAGCGGGCAAAGAATGTAAAATTATTAGACCCAGCTCTTGATGAAACCCTAAAAAGCGAAGTATAATAATTCGCCGCTCGCAAAATACGAATGGCCTGCTTATTTCGCTGCGCGGGAGGTTACGGTATTTCATTATGCAAGCCACAGGGCTAAGACAAGTCACTTGGACACTCGCCGCAGGATTTTATGAGGGCACTTTACCTCTTTCAACATACCACTGTGATAACGTCTGGATATAAAGGAGGAAAATCACTCTGTTGATGGTTTAAGTTACTAGGAAAGTCTGGTATATTGTTTACCTTGTAATTTTTAAAGAGAAAAGTCGAATACCTTGTTAACGATATACAATTTTGAAGCAAAAATATATTATAATAAGTTATTGTTTTCTTACAATTGTTCATAAAAGAAGTGAAACCTCATCGTTAGTACTTGTATTTTCTCTCCGAAAAAAAGAACTAAAACAAATGACGAAACGTCTCAGAAAATAATGCTAGATCCGCAGGTCTGACGGCAAGAAAATGTGACGCGATATTCTAAGCCACTTTATTGGTAACAAGATTTCCTCAAGGGGAAACACATAATCAAATCCACGCCGCGGTAAATAAAATAACTAGGAGGCTTCGGATGTTTCTGGACTTGATGATTCTTCGGACCCTGAGACCTGATGATTCGACTAAGATGAAGATATTAATACACCACTACTTTGTTAGTTGAAAATAGTGATGAATTATAAGGCAGGTGATATTATCTACGTCAATGGGTTAGGTACTATACACAGTAGGCAGGTAATAAGCAGATTATTTGGGTTTTGGTTTAGAATTTTGAACTTAAGTTGTAACCAAACTCTATGTAACCAGTAACCTATACTTTAGTTTAAAAACCAGGTAAAAGTCAGACTAATTTACTAAAGCGCATTGATTCAGTTATATTATAGACAATAGTAGATTGTTAACAAAGGGATGAAAGGCAATATCCGACGGGAATGTTGCCGCACTAAAGGAGAAAGAGCATCAATAGTTCGAGTGGTGTATTTCACCTGAGTTAAACACTCTACTTTTCATTTCAAATACCTACAAGGAAACTAAAACTCCTGCGCATTTTATAAAACACTAATTTATTAAATATAATGTCAAGCCTTATTTTGTCGTCTTTATCCGTTATTAACATCAAGTTGGTAATGATATAATTATAGTCTCACGTCATTTACGACATACGTGGAAGTAGATGACTTAACAACCTTCGCAATGCCGATCAATTGGCGAAAATGCAGAAATAATTCTAAGTTTCAAAAGTTAAGTATCTATTTAATTTTTTTTTTATTTAATCTATTTTAACGGCCTCCTAGCCCAGTCGGTAGTGACACTGCTTACGAAGCAGGAGGTCCCGGGTTCGAATCCTGGTCAGGGCATTTATTTGTGTGGTTATCACAGATATTTGTACCTGAGTTATGGATGTTTTCTATGTATTTAAGTATTTATCTATATATATCTATTATATATATCGTCGTCTAGTACCCACAACACAAGCCTTATTGAGCTTACTGTGGGACTAGGTCGGTTTGTGTAAGATTGTCCCATAATATTTATTTATTTATTATTTATTTATTAAACTAGTCTTTTCCCGCGGCTTCGCCCGCGTATAAGTACTCAAAAAGGATACGATACCCATGTTGATTTTCAGACTTTGTGACCACATTTGCCCCTTTTGGGGGTTGAATTTTCAATAAACCTGAAACACGTGTTTCCTCATTTATCGTTAGGAATACTCCTGTGAAGTTTCGATTAAAATAGTCTAACAAATCTGGACCCCCATTTTACCCCCTTAGGGGGTGAATTTTGAAAAATCCTTTCTTAGTGCATCCCTAGACCTTATAAGGAACCTACGTACCAAATTTGGAATCTCTAGCACCAGCGGTTTGGGCTGTGCGTTGATATGTCAGTCAGTCAGTCAATCAGTCAGTCAGTCAGTCAGTTTCCTCTTTTATATATTTAGACGTATAACCTGGCTGGGGATTTTCTGGAATTGGAATTAGTACTCCTTAAGGGGTGATTTCCGGGATAACAATGCAAAAAAAAACCGGCCAAGAGCATGTCGGGCGATGCACCGTGTAGAGTTTCGTAGATGCTGCCCTGTTACAAAACATCCGTTCAAAAGGTCGTTTATTTGGCGGCGCTTACGTCATTTTACAATTCGGCACTTCCTTTCACTATGCGTTTTTGACTAATAATTCAAAAACGGCTGGACCGATTTTATTCAATATAGTTTTTATTGAAAGTTCTTATCAGGCCTCACCAAATTTCAACTTTCTAGTGCGAACGGTAACTGAGCTAGACCGCGGACAGACGGACGGACATGGCGATATAACTGTTACGTAATAAGGCCTAATTATGTACACTGCTTTACCTACACACATATTAAAAATCCATTGAAACCATTAGAATGACCGCCATTACACCGCCATGACCAACATTACTGCGCCGGCGGTCGGGGGGGCGAATTTTCATTACGTTACCGTAGGTAATGAATTTTCATACGTTTTTACCACACTGTCACAGATAATACACTGATGTTACGTTACTGGTTGCAATAATGTTGGTAATTAATTACATACGGTTCTGAACGCGGAATAGAGGATTTATGATATTGGTGTAGATCAAGATATTTATTCGTCAATGTAAGCACATTACAATGCAATAATGAACGTCAGAGAAAAATAAAATACGTGAGTGTCGTGGAAAGTATGTGAATCGAGTGCGATTGGAACGAAGTTATGTTATTTCATTTTATTTCATTTTGACTTTTTCGTAAATTTTGTGGTTTTAATTTTTTTGCATTTTTTTTAAATTTTAGAAATTTGAAAATTTTGGATGATTTGGTAATTTTGGAAATTTTGAAAATTTTGGAAATTTTGGATATTTTGGAAATTTGAAAATTTTGGAAATTTTGGAAATTTTGGAAATTTCGGAAATTTTGGAAATTTCGGAAATTTTGGAAATTTTGTAAATTTTGAAATTTTTGACATTTTCGACATTTTTAAAATTCTCGACTTTTAAGGTTCTCGACTTTTTTCACTTTTATCACTTTGTCACTTCTCAATTTCACTACACTTCACTTCACTTTATTCTATTTTATATATTTTTGATTCCATTCCATTTTACATGTTTCTCAATCGTATGGGTGTCGCGTTTTCGTGACGTGACGCGTTTTCGTGACTGTCACGTGACTTTTTTTCGCCTAGGTATCCGCGAACCGTCCGATAAGGAACTTCGTTCCAAAACTACCACCGGTTCTAACCCTACACCTCTGGCCCAAGAAGTATTATGACCGAAAAGAAATTCGACGAGACTTATTTTTTTCAAAACAGTAATACATTATTAGATCTTAAAGATACAAAATAAGGCGTAGTTCTTCAAGAAGACATATCAAAACAGCTTGAGAGACAGATAATGTACCTATTGTTTAATTATAAAGAAAAATAAATCCTAATCTGACTGCTTCACAAAACGTTTGATATGTTTATCTACACTCACATTGTAAGTTCTCTAAAACGTGTTCGAAAACGGTAGGCAATGCTAGCATTACCACAACCGATTTTACTATGATAAGCTTTTTATCTGTATCAGTAACGTAATTTTAACTTTACATGCTCAAATATTGATGTGTTATGAGTTTTGATAACATAATGTACACCTGCACGCTCCCGCGTGGCCGCCGATACGCGCCCGCGCGAACGCCGGCACAATCGAGTTGGCCATGGTGGTGCAATGGCGGCCATTCTATGGTTTCCGAATAATGCATTTAGGATAAATAATATGAGTGTAGATAAATCAGTGTATGCAACTGTACGTAATTAGGCCTTAAAACACTCGTGTGATCTTATTATGAAAACCACACTCATGTTTTAAGGACCCTTATTACGTAACAGTTACATAAACTACTATTTCCTACCTAAACGGTGTCATATAAATGTTAGATGATTTTGTAGTAGTTTTTTGGTTTGGGCCATGCATCTTTGTACGTCATATATAGTCCTCGAACCTGCAATAACCCTTTGACATTCATGACATTTTCAAATATTTCTTAAGAGCGGGTAAAGGTAAATTTAAAGCATCGACGGGTAACAGGCGTCACTTCCATTCTTTTTTTAAATGTTTTGGATCTATGGTTCGAAAGTAAGATGGGGGGGGGGGGGGGTTTGAAAAAGAAACTATCCTTTGTCATTTCTCGAGACCCATACTATCTCTATACCAATTTTCATCTAAATCAGTTCAGCGGTAAAAAGTTCCTCATACCACCTTCCAACCCCCTTTTCACCCTCACACGGGTTTGAAAACTATCCTTTGACGTTTCTCGAGACTCAAATTATCTCCATACTCATTTCTATCTAAATCGTTTCAGCGGTTAAAAATTCTCCATACAAACTTTCAACCCCATTTTCACCCCCACCAGGGTTGATTTTCGGGATTAAAACTATATATTGTCCTTTACCAGGACTCAAACTATATCTATACAAAATTTCATCAAAATCCGTTCAGCCGTTTTCACGTGATGCGCGGTCAAATAAACAGACAAACAGATAAACAGACAAAAATTCTAAAAATTGTTGGAACGTGTTCTGTTATCGATTCTAAGTATCCCCAGCCAACTTTTTTTCGATTATCTTCCATGTACAGACTTTCGACCCGCTTCAGCTTTATTATATGTATAGATATCAGTTCGATCGGGCGTGGTGCAAAAAACATAGCGGAAACTTATGTTTAATATGAAACTTATTTAATGTCAAGATAAGATAAATATTGAAATACTACAGTTGTTACGGACAGCCTAGATCCCTACCTAAATAAATTGAATTTTACCTAGTTAGTTATAAGGTTTAGGTAAGGTGATAAATAAGTGGTACACACAGGTCAACTTTATTAAAGTAAAAACTAGATTGATTGATGTCTGTGCAGAAACAAGACTTGTTTGTACCGCTGAAAAGCAGTATGTGTGCCCTCTGTGATGGTACGCGCCCGACTGAGGGCGGGCAGAGGGGGAGCGGCGTATTTGTATGAATGATGACCCAGGCAGCCGAGATTACCAAACGACGACCGCGGGCCCCGACTGAGGTGGCAAGGCTTGACCGAAGCGAGAACCGCGAAAACATTTTGATTTTCCCGGAAAATGCCGCATCCCACATAGGTCATACATACCTCTAGAGATAGGGTTTTTAGTAAACTATCTAGTAAAAATAGTTTTGTAAGCCTCGGACTTAGGATACCGGAGTTAGAGTAGATAGAAGCTCACTCCCATACAAAATTAACTAATAAGAAAAAGCAACTTTTTAGTTTATTGAAATTCTGTAAAGATATTGTCTTAGATAGACAGATCTTGCAAAGACCTTTCTAACAAGGTATGGATCATCGAAATCCGTCCAGTAGTTTTCGAGATATAAGCAAAAATGTAAATAAATACGCAAATATCCTAAGTCGAGTGCAAGAAAGAGATAGCAATGTAAACAAAGGACTTCTCTGTCTAAAACTTCTAGATTTATCGAATGCGTGAAAAAGATAGAGATATCCTTGTCTAAAATATCTAGATTTTTCCATAGCGTAAAAGAGATGAAGATAGATCTCTCTTTCAGATTGTTCTAGATATTTCCACCCTCGCTATTTTCGAATCATATAAAAGCCGGCACGCACCGCCGTAGCGATAGTTCAGTTCAGTTCAGTTCAGCAAGCAGTTCCAGCAAGAAAAACAAGAAGAAGAAGAGATAATAGTGACCAGTAGTCGACAGTATCAGTATATCAGTGTGCGTACCGGCTTTCTATGTGCCTAGTGTTAAAGTTTAGTGCCTAGCGTACCTAGGGTTCATATGACAGGGTATATGTACCTGTTTATGGACTAAGCGTTATAAGTAAAGTGTTAGTGTCTCAGTTTGTACCTAGTGCTCTTAGGGTAAACGTGCCAGTACTCGGGCAGGGTATATGTACCTGTTCGTGGACTAAGTAGTTCAAGTAAAGTTAGTGACAGTGCGAAGTAGGGTAAATGTGCCTATCCTCGGACAGGGTATATGTACCTGTTCTAGGATATAAGTTGTAAATAGTGTAAATAGCCATAGTTAGCCAAGTGTACCGAGTGATTGTGTTTTAGTAATAAATAAGAATCCAAGTGCAGTGAGTGTTATTACTGAGAGTCCCGTTCCACAGTGGGAGGAATTGGATCCCGAACCAGCGAATGCTCTGTATCCGCATAAATAAATATTTAGACTGTGCTGTCGCTGATGCAGACTGACGCCAGAGAGTAGCCTGGCGGCCACAGTTCTATGGTCCTTCGAACCGGATCAGGGGATTCAGTGGAACTTGGACTAGTGAAAAGTGGATTCTTATAGTGACTACTGACACTTTGCGTGTGTGTTATTTGTGACATTGTGTTGTGAAATAGTGCTATAAAGTGCCGAGATGGAATCTTCAGGAATAAAAACGAGGTCGCAGTCTGGCCGCCGCACCGGAGAGGAAGAAGGCCGACTAGAAGATACTGCGGAAGGCGTATCTGCGAACGTGGCAGGGGCACCCGGTACCGTGCGCACCCCACAGGATGGGGTCACGGGCAAGGCCGGGAAGCCGTGTCAAGAATCTTCTGCGGGGGTACCTGTAAGAGCTGGAGCCATGGTATCGTCTGGGCCCGCGAAGGTTGTCCATAAGGGACCACCACGTTCGCCGTCGACACTGGAGCGGCGAAGGATCGAGCAAGCGATCAAGAAGCAGCTGCGACATAAGGAAAAGGCGGAGCAACGCCGAGTTGAGCGCGAGCACCTGAGTGGGCGCGCGCAGAACCTGTCTCCGGTTTCGGAAAGAGGGAGTAAGGAGGCCCAGTCAGAGGGCCACCCTAAGGCCACGGAGACCCAGAAGTTACCGACTCCATCACCAGGCAAGGTACCGACGGTCAAGTCTCATCCGTCGAGGAAATCGCACGCATCACACGCAAGCAGCCTCCGATCAGCCAAATTGAGAGAGCTCGAACTCAAGCAAATCAGGAAAGAGGTCGAGCTTAAACGGCGAGAGATCGAGTTGGAACGAGAGCTGCTAAGGAAGGAGTACGAGCTCAAGAGGGACGAGGTACTCGAAGAAACGAGCTCTGGAACTGGAACTGGAACTGACTCATCGTCCGTGGGGTCATCGCGCACAATCAGCCCGGCCAGGGAACGACCGGCTGAACCCGATAGTCGAGTGCACGAGTGGCTGCGCACCATTGAAGACACGCCGCGTCATCGAGTGCGCGTAGAGTCGCCGCCCGTACCGTCACGGGTCAGGCGCGCCCAATCGCCGCCGCGTGGGCCGCGTATTGAGGCACGAGCGCCGCCGCCCGTGGAACCGCGTGATCAGCCACCAGGACGACATGAATGGACGCCGTATTCCGAAAACGCCAGATTAAGGTCGTCGGTAGAGCCGCTGCCGAGTGATGCAGCGACAGCGTTCAACAGGCTCGCCGACCAGCTACGGGACGCCGTCAGGACCACACCGCCGAAGCAGTGTTACGAGTTGCCGCCATTCACGGGCAATCCTAACGAATGGCTTCTGTTCTTCAACGCCTACACGGAGTCAACCCTACGGTACAACTTCAGTGCGTTCGAGAACATGGCTCGGCTGAGGAACTGTCTACGTGGGGATGCACGGCAGTGTGTGCAGCATCTGTTATCCACATCGACACAGCCAGAGCTAATAATAAGGCTCCTTAAGAAGAATTTCGGGCGCATCGACTTACTGGTGGACAAGGCGCTGGACGAGCTCAAGCGGCTACCGCCGTTGGGACCCAGTGCCATCGACCTCAACGAATTCGCAACGAAGATTGTAAACATTGTAAGTACACTTTGCGAGCTCGACAGCAGGAACTATAGCAACAACCCGTTGTTAGTTCGAGAGATAACAGACAGACTGAGTCCACACCTCAGAAGTCGATGGTGCGCCTACGCAAAGGAGCACATAAAGGGCGGCAAGTGTGAGCTGATGCTGATGGCTGACTTCTTAATGGAAGAGAGCGACGCAGAGTTAGAATTCTCGCACGCTCGCATGCCTGGCACCAATAAAAGGAGGGAAGCGGCGACTAAGGAGGTAGCTCGACCATCACCGAGTCGCGCAGTCCAGGGAAGAGGCGCGCGTAGGACGCAAGCGCAGTACCACGCCGAGCAGACGTACACAACAGGGAACACCGTGGGCATTCGGGAGCCTTGCTTGTGCTGCGGCGGTGAACACAGGACTACGGAATGTAAGCGAGTCCTGGTCATGGACACAGGCGCGAGATGGGACTGGGCCAAAAGCAACCGCATATGCTACAAATGCCTGAACGGTAAACACTCCAAGTTGAAATGTCACGCAAAGGCATGCGGTTCCAACGGATGCACCAGATGGCATCACCGATTACTGCACAGCGAGGGCAGCACGCAGAAAGAAGCGCGTGTACGCCGGCCGCCACCCCGCGCGGCCTCACCTGCCCCGCAACCTGCCGCCCGCGACGGGTCCGGACATCCGCAGGCGGCCAAACCAACAGAGCCGGAGATCACGTCGAACACGACGGTGGAACAAGTGAACAGCACGTCCAGCGTATTTTTGAAGATGGTACCTGTTACCGTAGAGGGTCCAAAAGGGAAGGTGGATACCTACGCTATGCTTGACGATGGCAGCACAGTGAGTCTGATCCAAGCAGACTTGGCCGAAGCCATAGGAGCCACGGGACCCGAGACGCCGCTGCGCCTGGCAGGGGTAAGCAACATGGAAGCTGTGCCAGAAGTAAGCAGACAAGTCAGAGTTCGCGTACAAGGAAAGGGCCTAGAGACCGCGTATAACTTAGTCTTCACCACAGTGAAGAGACTAGGACTACGAACGCAAAGGATGAGCAAGCAGGTCATGGAGATGGAACACTTCAAGGATATCCAGACTGCCTGCTACGACGAGGCCGTACCGCGACTACTTGTGGGGACAGACCAATGGCCAGTGTTGCTACCTCAGGAGGCGAGAATACGGGGACTGGACGAGCCGGCAGCAGTACTGACAGGGTTAGGTTGGGTGGTCTTCGGAGGTAAGCCACGTATAGTCAACCCACCCGAGAAGCACGTGACGCTACACTGCCGCCAAGAGGATGACGAGCACCTGGACTCTATGTTGCGGGAATATTTCAACATAGACTCGCTCGGCATCAAGAATGTCAAGAAGGTAGATCCAGGGACACAGAGGGCCTTGGATATCTTCGAGAAGTCGGTCAAGAAAATCGACGGACCACGCTACGAGGTGGGACAGCTATGGCGGGACGAGGAGCCACGAATGCCGCCGAGTCTGCACACGGCGTTGAATCGACTGCATAGCATCGAGCGCAAGATGGAGCGTGACCCGGCATTCGCAGCGAGCTACACCGAGCAAGTAAATAACCTGCTTGCTAAGAAGTATGCTGAGCCGCTGGAGGAGCCGCCAGATAGCAACGTAGCCTGGGTTCTACCGCACTTCGCTGTGACCAATCCCAACAAACCAGGAAAGATCAGATTAGTCTTCGATGCAGCGTGTCGCAGCCAAGGGAAGTGCCTCAACGATTTTCTTCTGGAAGGACCGGACTTACTACAATCACTGATCGGGATACTGTTCCGGTTCCGCGAAGGGAAGTTCGCCGTGGTGGCGGACCTACAGGAGATGTTCCTCCAGATCAAGATGAGGAGTGAGGACCAGCCCTCACAAACTTTCATCTGGAGAGGAGACCGCCGAACTGGAAACCCGCAGTTCTACAAGATGACGAGCATGCTGTTCGGCGCAGCGAGCTCGCCTTTCCTGGCGCATAGCGTTCGCAACAGGAATGCCCAGGATAACGCCGAAGAATTCCCGGATGCTGTAGAGGACATCGTCCGTAACCACTACATGGACGACTACGTGGCAAGCTATCCGGACGAGGAAGAGCTCGTGCAACGTGCCACGCAAGTAACATCATCGCACGCTAAAGGAGGGTTCAAGCTTCGTGGATGGACATCTAACAGTAAGAAGTTACTGCAAGGTATCCCACAAGAGCTGCACGCAAGCGCACCGGCGCAGCTAGGGAAGAAGGAAAACAAGATCCTTGGCATGTACTGGAACCCTGAAACGGACGAGCTCGGGTTTAACACGGCCATGATGAGGGTACCGGCCGAGGTACGAGACATGAAGACTACGCCGACGAAGAGGCAAATGCTATCGGCCGTGATGTCCGTGTACGACCCACTGGGGCTGTTAAGTCACTACACAATAACAGCCAAAGTCCAGTTACAAAACTTGTGGGCCAAGAAACTGGACTGGGACTCACCACTGCCAGAAGAGGACAAGCACGACTTCGAAGAATGGTTACGGGCTTTGGACAGCGTTGCAGCACTTCGAATTCCAAGATGCTACTTGTCAACGGGGGCAGCGGCGAGCAAGGAACTACACGTCTTCGTGGACGCCAGCACCAAGGCGTACGCATGCGTGGCATATTGGAGAGTCGTCCAAGAAGATGGGACGGCCCTGGTCAGCATGGTCGCCGCCAAAAGTAAGGTGGGGCCAACGAGACAACTCAGCGTGCCACGCATGGAGCTACAGTCAGCGCTCATCGGATCGAGATTGCAGCAGACCATCCGAGAAGAGCACCGCCTGACGCCAGCACGAGTCGTTATGTGGACTGATAGTGGAACAGTACTGCACTGGATTCGCAACGACGCCAAACGCTACAGCGCCTACGTAGCCAACCGCTTAGGAGAGATAGCGGAGCTAACGAAGCCAAGTCAATGGCGCTGGGTACCAACAAAGGAAAATCCGGCAGATGAAGCTACCCGGCCGGATAACAGAAGACAAGTCACCTTCGACAGCCGATGGTATCAAGGACCAGACTTCCTGAAGAGACCAGAAAACGAATGGCCAAAGGAGAAGATGTCCCAGGAGACTGCGGATCCAGCCGAGAGGGAAGAAATAATTTGCGCTGCGACAGAAGAACCAAAGGTAAACAAGGAGCCTATTCCCGACATCGATCGATTCTCCGACTACAACAGACTGCTGAACGCGACAGCACGCGTTTACCAGTTCGTCGAGTGCCTTAAGACCCGACAACGAATGCCGCTGCAAGTGAGACATCGGAAGAAAGCGGAACACTTACTCTTCCAGTACGTGCAGCGGACGAGTTTCCCGGAGGAATACCGAAGTCTGGTTAAGCTGGAGCCAGTGAACCGGAAGAGTCGGATCTTCGAATTAGACCCAGTAATAGATGAAGATGGTCTAATAAGGATGCGGGGACGGATCAACGCAGCGCCGGTGCAAGGCCTGGAAAAGAGACCTGTAATCCTGGACGGCAGGCATCGGGTGATCAAACTAATGATCGCTCGAGCACATCGGGAAGCTGGACACGCCAACAACGAACGGGTTGTGAATGATCTGCGTCAGCTCCACTGGATCATTCACCTACGGCCGACGGTGCGACAAGTGGCTGGCAAGTGCCGCCTGTGCATTCTTCGTAAGACACAGCCGAAGGTGCCAGCAATGGGAGACTTGCCGCTGGCAAGAATCGAGCCGTATAAAAGACCGTTCACGAACACAGCCGTGGACCTGTTTGGGCCACTCATGGTAACCATCGGACGAAGACACGAAAAAAGGTGGGTTACATTGTTCACCTGTCTAACTACGCGAGCTGTGCATCTGGAGGTCGTCCACAGCCTATCGACAGACTCAGCGATAATGGCTCTACGACGACTGGCGGCACGACGAGGATGGCCTGCGGTCATATACAGTGACAATGCAAC
This sequence comes from Pammene aurita, assembly GCA_947086415.1. NCBI lineage: Eukaryota > Metazoa > Arthropoda > Insecta > Lepidoptera > Tortricidae > Pammene > Pammene aurita. The sequence goes on from OX352305.1 coordinate 9,912,289, forward strand.
CAATTTCCGGGGATCGGACATCGAGCTACGCAACGCGTACAAAGAATGGATACCTGCACTTCAAGAGTTCGGCGTGCAGAAGAACATTTCGTGGAGGTTTATCCCACCCGGTGCACCAAATCAAGGCGGAGCCTGGGAGCGACTGGTGCGCTCCGTAAAGAGCGCATTAACAGCCACTCTGCACACAAAGGCGCCGAGAGAAGAATTACTGATGACCGTATTAGCCGAAGCAGAAAACACCGTTAACGCAAGACCGCTGACCCACGTTTCGGTGGACCCTAAAGATGAAGAAGCTCTGACACCAGCACACTTTCTACTGGGCGGATCGACGGGGGTTCCACCGACAGGACCATGCGAGGAAGCCGACCGAAGAACTTGGCGCGCCAGCCAAGCTCTAGCGGACCATTTTTGGAGGCGGTGGGTGCGCGAGTACCTACCCACACTTGCACCACGACAGTCAGCGGCTAACGGAGTGAGACCGATCCAGGAGGGCGACTACGTTATTATCGTGGATGGAAATTTACCACGCAACGTATGGCCGCGAGGGATCGTCACGAAGGTGTACCAGGGACCAGATGGCGCAGTCCGATCAGCCGACGTCCAGACCAAGGGAGGCGTGTTCCGGAGGCCCGTCACGAAGCTGGCTGTCCTACCGTTGCAACAGGAGCAGCCGCAGGAGCGTCAGCGGGGGCAGAACTGTTACGGACAGCCTAGATCCCTACCTAAATAAATTGAATTTTACCTAGTTAGTTATAAGGTTTAGGTAAGGTGATAAATAAGTGGTACACACAGGTCAACTTTATTAAAGTAAAAACTAGATTGATTGATGTCTGTGCAGAAACAAGACTTGTTTGTACCGCTGAAAAGCAGTATGTGTGCCCTCTGTGATGGTACGCGCCCGACTGAGGGCGGGCAGAGGGGGAGCGGCGTATTTGTATGAATGATGACCCAGGCAGCCGAGATTACCAAACGACGACCGCGGGCCCCGACTGAGGTGGCAAGGCTTGACCGAAGCGAGAACCGCGAAAACATTTTGATTTTCCCGGAAAATGCCGCATCCCACATAGGTCATACATACCTCTAGAGATAGGGTTTTTAGTAAACTATCTAGTAAAAATAGTTTTGTAAGCCTCGGACTTAGGATACCGGAGTTAGAGTAGATAGAAGCTCACTCCCATACAAAATTAACTAATAAGAAAAAGCAACTTTTTAGTTTATTGAAATTCTGTAAAGATATTGTCTTAGATAGACAGATCTTGCAAAGACCTTTCTAACAAGGTATGGATCATCGAAATCCGTCCAGTAGTTTTCGAGATATAAGCAAAAATGTAAATAAATACGCAAATATCCTAAGTCGAGTGCAAGAAAGAGATAGCAATGTAAACAAAGGACTTCTCTGTCTAAAACTTCTAGATTTATCGAATGCGTGAAAAAGATAGAGATATCCTTGTCTAAAATATCTAGATTTTTCCATAGCGTAAAAGAGATGAAGATAGATCTCTCTTTCAGATTGTTCTAGATATTTCCACCCTCGCTATTTTCGAATCATATAAAAGCCGGCACGCACCGCCGTAGCGATAGTTCAGTTCAGTTCAGTTCAGCAAGCAGTTCCAGCAAGAAAAACAAGAAGAAGAAGAGATAATAGTGACCAGTAGTCGACAGTATCAGTATATCAGTGTGCGTACCGGCTTTCTATGTGCCTAGTGTTAAAGTTTAGTGCCTAGCGTACCTAGGGTTCATATGACAGGGTATATGTACCTGTTTATGGACTAAGCGTTATAAGTAAAGTGTTAGTGTCTCAGTTTGTACCTAGTGCTCTTAGGGTAAACGTGCCAGTACTCGGGCAGGGTATATGTACCTGTTCGTGGACTAAGTAGTTCAAGTAAAGTTAGTGACAGTGCGAAGTAGGGTAAATGTGCCTATCCTCGGACAGGGTATATGTACCTGTTCTAGGATATAAGTTGTAAATAGTGTAAATAGCCATAGTTAGCCAAGTGTACCGAGTGATTGTGTTTTAGTAATAAATAAGAATCCAAGTGCAGTGAGTGTTATTACTGAGAGTCCCGTTCCACAGTGGGAGGAATTGGATCCCGAACCAGCGAATGCTCTGTATCCGCATAAATAAATATTTAGACTGTGCTGTCGCTGATGCAGACTGACGCCAGAGAGTAGCCTGGCGGCCACAACAGTAGTGGGACACGAAACGACAATCATAGCTTGCGTCAAGTAGATAGCTGATCTATTCTTTCTTACCTTGTGCCGCCGCATTCAGCTTCCCTCCTATAAGTATAGCTACAGTAAAATGCACAAAATATTTATAACTTAATAGTAGTTCACTAATTTAAATAGGTATTGTCAAGCAGTTTAATTCTATGACATTCTATAACAATTGGTACACTTACAGAACCCTAAAAATGTTATTCCTTTAAAACCAATCGGAACCTTTATATCTTTGATACTCAACGTGTACCTTGCGTTTGTTTATTTATTATTATTTTATTTTTCTTTATTGGAGAAACAACAATAGCATGCGACAATAAGAATTACATATAAAAAAATATTATAACAAAAATTAATTAATAAAATTAATTAGTTATCAGTTCGATCGGGCGTGGTGCAAAAAACATAGCGGAAACGTCACCTAGCAACCTGTAAACACGTACCGGATAAAATTATCGCCAAAATAAATTTTATTTACGTTGAATACCTACCACAAATCCTGCAGTTAATTAAAAGCGAGCATTTTTAGGTATCGGGAAGTAAAAAACTAAATCTCCGCGGAGGCCACAGACCGCAGGCCTAACCTAAGACAAGCGCCGATGTGCGGCCCAACATCAATGACAAGAATGTCACTTCGGAAAAAATCAATATTTACATGACACGATTTGTACTCGACGAGTAATTTCAGTCGTGTGTGCTCATGATTTCTCGCCCTCCGTGTCTCCATACATTCCCAACTGTTGGTCTATTACAAAGCAAAGTGAAACAAAAATATTTGCGACGAATGAGCCCATGCTAAAGAACCCTTCTGTAAAGCAGAAGCCACAGAGGCCCTGCCCTCTTCTCAAGCGCAGGTGCTTGGAGTACCCCCCTGAAGAAAACTGTTTGTTTTTATCCTTTTTACTACATAAGTTATTTAATTAAGTGTTTACTTTTTGTGCTTTTTACTCTAAGTTTTATTTAAGTAAGTATTGGTTTTTATCGTATTGTTGATGCCCCTAAACCTTTCTTGCCCTATACGAGCTACTGCATCGTCCGAAAACCACCTACGCTGTCCAGAATGCTCTGAACCACGTTTTTTTAAAGGCCCTAGAGGCCTTAACATCCATATCGGTAAAAAACATCGTTCAGGTCAGACACAACCTACTCCTTCAACACCGTCCCAGGCCAATGTATCGGTTTCCTCTCACTCTCAGTTACCAGACCACACCAGATTGGACTTACCATTTCATCAAACTCTGAGTGATTTCAAAAATTCGCGCCCAGTTTTAAAACGGATACCGCGTGGTGCCCGGATATCCGTTTCCAAATACTTGAGCGACACCATCAAAGCCGTCCTCTCTGATAATTCAACACGAAATTGGGAAAATTTGCTAACTTTCACCTTTAGAGTACTACATGTAGATTCAAGTCAAAATTCAAAATCACTTACCAAAATAGTTAAGGATAACTGTTGCACAGATGTATCATTTCGGCCCTCTCCCAACAATTCCAGGAATTCCAAAAATAATTTATTTAAAATAGTTGAAAGCAAAGTTGCTGACGGCGACATTAGTGGTGCCGCTCGCTTGCTCTTCTCTGACGATGCAGTAGCCCCTTCCAACTCTGACACACTCACAGCTCTCCACAGCAAACATCCACCTCCAGCTACAAACATTTGTCTCCCTGATCCCCCGCAAATGACCGATCGAAATCTTACCGCTACTCCACAGGACGTCTTTGGAGCAGTCATGTCTTTCCCCAATGGCTCCGCAGGCGGGCTGGATGGCTTGACACCCCAGCACCTAAAAGACCTGTGCAACGGCTGCGGAGAAACTGGGGAAAACATTTTAAAGGACCTGACAGCCCTGGTGAACATCATGCTAGCCGGTCAGGTCCCAGAAGATATCAGAGACGTCCTGTATGGTGCAAACCTCTGTGCCCTAACAAAAAAAGACGGCGGCATTCGGCCTATTGCCGTTGGCACCACGCTTCGTCGGCTTGCCGCCAAGATTGCTTGTCGCTCCATTCTCTCACAACTCAGCTCAGAACTTCAGCCAATCCAACTGGGGTTTGGTTCCAAGAGTGGCTGCGAAGCCGCCGTGCATGCCGTGCGAACGTTTCTTGAGCATGAGGCAGGAGAGGTCCTACTGAAGGTGGATGTTTGTAACGCTTTTAATTCTGTAGATAGAGGCGCCTTGTTGACACAAATAAAAGAAAAAATTCCCTTGACATACAAATTTCTTTGGCAGTGTTATAGCTCCCCGTCTAAATTATTATATAAAACAAACGTTCTGGATTCATCGGTAGGATGTCAACAAGGCGACCCCCTCGGCCCAGCAATTTTCAGTCTCGCCATACATCCCATCATTAAGGAACTAAATTCTAAATTAAACGTGTGGTATCTGGATGACGGGACCCTCGGCGGTGAAGCGACTTCTGTTCTCGAAGATTTTAAAAAGATAACTACAAACTTGAAAAGAATTGGCCTCTCCCTAAATTTTTCCAAATGCGAACTATTTATTACCGATTCCTGTCCAAACAAGAAAAATACAATAGACCTTTTTAATAATCTAGCTCCTGGTATAAAAATTATAAATAAAGAATCACTTCACCTCCTTGGCTGTCCCGTCTTGGACCAGTCATTTGAAATCTTTGTAGATTCTAAAATTCAAAATTTCAAAGCAACATCACATCGTTTATCAAAAATTAACATTCACTCCGCTTATTCAATCATAAAACATTGCCTATTTGTGCCAAAATTTACATACATTCTCCGCGGATCCCATCTTTGGAAATACCCTGATTTGGTTTCAAAATTAGATACATTAGTCGTAGAAACACTGACATCCATTTTCAACATATCTTTTGACGACAGAACTTGGACCCAGGCTAGCTTACCTATTAGGTTCGGTGGCCTGGGTATCCGCAAAATCTCCTGCGTGGCGTTACCTGCGTTCTTGTCCTCGGTGCATGGTGCTCAAAGCCTTATAGGAAAAATACTGGCCCCTTCCATTGGGTCCCTGGAGGCTGCACACTGCTCCGAGGCCAAGAACGTTTGGTCTATAACCTGCCCGAACACCGATTTACCTGACCATCCCTGCTCGCAGAGGCAATGGGACGAGCCGCTCTGTCGACTAGTACGGAAAAATCTCTTAGATACGTCACCTAGTCCGACGGACCGCGCTCGTCTCCTCGCTACTGCAGAGTGGGAGTCTGGCCTCTGGTTAACAGCTCTACCGTCTCCCAATATTGGAACACTGTTAGATAACACCACCTTTCGCCTCGCAACCTGCTTACGTTTGGGGGCACCAACAAACCAACCTCATCGCTGTCAATGCGGCGTCATGGTGGACAGTCTAGGCCACCACGGTCTATCTTGCGTCCGAAGTGCTGGGAGGATCTCCCGCCACGCCAGCATTAACGACGTCATCCGAAGGGCCCTTGTCAGCGCTAAACTGCCGGCAGTCCTGGAACCTAGCGGTTTGGCCAGGGACGACGGCAAGAGGCCCGACGGCATGACACTGGTGCCTTGGAGTATGGGACGGCCGCTAGTTTGGGACGCTACCTGCGTTGATACCTTGGCACCGTCCCGTATTTCAGGCACCAAAATCAATGCTGGCGCCGCGGCATCCTCGGCCGAAGACCTCAAGCGCCGCAAGTATGTTGCTCTAGGAAGTAGCTACATATTTGCGGCGTTTGGGGTTGAAACTTTGGGGCCGTGGGGGCCAAGCGCGCGCCGACTATACAAAGATCTATCGGCGCGCCTAATAGAAGCCTCTTGTGACCAGAGGGCTGGCTACTATTTTGCACAACGTATAGCTATCGCCATTCAACGTGGCAATACGGCCAGCCTTCTGGGCACCCTGCCCGTTGACAGCGATCTGGGCCAAATTTTTTATCTCTAGTTTTAAGTTGTTTAGTGTTTATTATATGTTTACTGTTATGTGTTGTTGTGTTGAAATAATTAGTTATTAAAAAATATTAAATGAATTAATATTATTTTCTTATTTTAAAACAATATTATAAAAAATCAAGTAGTTAAAAAAGCATCCGATAAAAGAACATCTTTGGAACATCTTAGGTACGGTAGGTATTGAAAGAAATGTTGCTGCTTTTTTACAAATACCTTCAACTACATATTTTGGTGGTTAATGTTTATTGTGTTCGTTTCTGTTTTCAGGCATTACTCAAAACTGCAATCCAAAATTTTCCTTTTAAAAAAAAAATCAGACGTGTAAAGCTATTTACTCGACATTGGCAGAATTGTGCTTCACTGCGCAGTAGCCATAAAGAAAAAAGTGAAGTGAAGTGAACTACATATTTTATCATTAGCACGCTGTCACTCATGGATGGCGGCATATTAAATTCCTAGACATACTGTGAAATAACCTAAGTAATTGTCAGTAAGTCATCGTTTGCATTACAAATAATGAAGAACACATGTTGCGTTCACAACAAAACCAAACTATAGCTCGCAATAATTAACCCCCTTATTCATAAACGTCTCACAAGCTTCATTTGACTAATAATCGTTTGTCCTTATCTATCACTTTGTCAGTTGCATTTTTTAGAAACGGACAAAACATAAATTGACTAAATGTGGCCTGTGAGACGTTTATGAATAAGGGTTTAAGACTACATTCGATGTTCGTTTCTTTACTTTTAACGTCGTATTTGAACAAAGAATCATTCAGCCGTTGAACTTTGGAAACTTCACTTGCATTGTCATTATGGATAACAAGCCATGCTACTCTAAGTCTAGTAGCATCTTTTTCCAAAAACTGACTAAATTCGTTTACTTGGTCACAGCAACTAACTTTTGGTTCGAAGATGTAAAATTGCCTAGTAATTTTGTAAAATCATACAATTCCGTTTCCAAATTTCTTGAAACAATCATTATCGTATTTATGATTTCTGGATTTGGTGCTATCTATACTCAGGACAAATTATCAGAAAAGCAGACCACTGACATATTGATGAAGAGTGCTTCAGGCTTTTGTATGTACACTATGCACGGTTTCACCCTGTATAATAAGGAAACAATAAAAGAGCTTCTTTTCTCATTGATGGTTACATTAAAAGATATGTACAATGATAAAATTGTAAAGAAAATGATGTTCAAGACTAAGATGTATATGGCAGGTATGCTGGTATTTGGGTGCTGCCCAATGAGTGCTTATGGAGTACAAGGAGCATTCTACGCTTTAACGTCAAGTAAGTAATAGAAGAACAAATCAAATTATTTTTAATAAATATTTTGATTTGTTTATTTTTTAAGTAGACACGCTACTATATAAATTATAAACTTGTATAGATGTCATATACAAAGGCAAAAGTGACCTAGGCCTCCGGTGGTTATGGTCGAGGAGTATATGACGGAAAAAGATGCATGGCCCAAACCAGAAACTACTACAAAATCATGTAACATTTAGAGGACACAGTTTAGATAGGAAAGCTGCATATCAAATGTTTTGTCAAGCAGTCAGATTTGGATTTTATTAATTATTTATTTTTTCTTTTTAATCAAACTGTTATGAACAAATAAGTCCCGCCAAGTTCTTTGCCGGTCTTCTCGGGTCAAAGGTGTAGGTAGGGTTAGAGCCGGTGGTAGTTTTTTTTTTCTCTGACGTTCATAAGTGCATTATAATGTGCCTAAATTGAAGAATAAATATCTTCTATTTATCTTTTTTTTTGACGCATGTTAAAATGACCGAGCCCTAAAGATCCGAGAGATCTAAATCTAAAGATTCTTTATACAAATACCAATATGATATGTTAGTCTATATACGTTCCACTGCTGGGCATAAATGAATAAATGCGGTTGAATGCAGATTCCCTCACGATGTGTTCCTTCATAGAAAAGCGAATGGTATTTAAATATCGAATTGTATTTCGTACATACGTTCCGTGACTTAAGTTGTCCGCATGGATAGTCGAACGTCTTATCATCAAGCTAGCAACGCCTGTTTCACACGCGTTGCGCGCTTCTAAATAATGATAAACTCCTTCAAATGTTTATAAATACGCAGGGATATACTACAAAAATATCTGTGAGCCATCAATATTAGATTAACTGATGTTGTTTTCCTAAAGTCTGGGTGAAGGTGGTTATGAAAACTTACACACCCAAATTAAATTTGACATCAATTCGATCTTCAATTTAATTACTAAAACACATAAAGCTGTAAAACATAAAGGCAGCTTGCTTTTCAGTTGTTATGAAGCATCTGGTAAGAAGAAGGCGAAAAGTGTTCATTATTATAACATGAAACGTCGGTAATGCTTTTTATGGGAACGGTATAAAGATTCAAGGGATGTAAAAATTATTACTTAACGGAAAGGTAATTATATATGTTGAAGTAAAATATATACATTACATAATAAAATGCTTTATAGTTACGTACGTATGTTTCCGATAATAATTTTAAAGAAAAAATAACCGACTTCACTTAGCCTCCACCTTTCCAATAGGAAATGCTCGATCTGCTGTAAAAATACTCAAATCACTATAGGTGGCAGCCTATAATAGTTGAAGAGTTCCCTTGATTTCTCCAGAATCCCATCATGAGATCCTGACTAGGTTACAACGGGCGAATCATAGCGAATCATGAAAATAAAATAATAAATTGCTACCGGGTTTTTTTTATTTGTCATCGTTCTAGTGATGTAGCTAGACAGACTATACTATATCGATGTATCTAATTACTAGAATAGCAAGTCACAAACAAATATTCCGTTTCAGAAACATCCGAAGCCTCCTAGGTATTTTATTTACCGCGGCGTGGATTTGATTATGTGTTTCCCCTTGAGGAAATCTTGTTACCAATAAAGTGGCTTAGAATATCGCATCACATTTTCTTGCCGTCAGACCTGCGGATCTAGCATTATTTTCTGAAACGTTTCGTCATTTGTTTTAGTTCTTTTTTTCGGAGAGAAAATACAAGTACTAACGATGAGGTTTCACTTCTTTTACGAACAATTGTAAGAAAACAATAACTTATTATAATATATTTTTGCTTTAAAATTGTATATCGTTAACATGGTATTCGACTTTTCTCTTTAAAAATTACAAGGTAAACAATATACCAGACTTTCCTAGTAACTTAAACCATCAACAGAGTGATTTTCCTCCTTTATATCCAGACGTTATCACAGTGGTATGTTGAAAGAGGTAAAGTGCCCTCATAAAATCCTGCGGCGAGTGTCCAAGTGACTTGTCTTAGCCCTGTGGCTTGCATAATGAAATACCGTAACCTCCCGCGCAGCGAAATAAGCAGGCCATTCGTATTTTGCGAGCGGCGAATTATTATACTTCGCTTTTTAGGGTTTCATCAAGAGCTGGGTCTAATAATTTTACATTCTTTGCCCGCTCATAAACAGCTTTGTCTTGTGAATGCACAATTTTGTTGCCTTTTTAGTTTAGATTTTTTTAAGAAGGTCAAATAGATTTAAGTAATAACCCTTTCTATTTGTGATATACATATTATGTGCAGTGAAATGTGTACTTTCTTTTGTCATGAATTTTTCTTATTTCCCAAAAAGGCAATAAGTTAGGATTTTGTTTTCTTCTTGATCCGGCGTTCCACTACGGTGCAGGATGCAGGACGTGAGATACGTCATTACCAAACTGAAATGGAGTTGGGTGACACATGTTTCCAGACATAGTGATGCCAGGTGGAGTAAAATGACAACGGAGTGGTGGTTTCAGTCAAATAAGCCCTGGCGTCCGTTAGCTCATCGGGTAGACGACATTCAGAAGGTTGCGGAGTACTTTGAGATGAGATTGGTCCAGGACCGGGCAAGTAGCGTACACGAAGAGAGGCCTATGGTCAGCAGTGGGCAATAAAAGGCTTAAATTATGATGATGATGATTACTGTTACTGACAAAAATTGCTAGTCATACACACAGGTGTTTGTACTTATGTGTATGGCTAGCAATAATAATAGTGTTAAAATTATATTAACACATTTCTCTCCATATTTCTCTATGCAGCAGAAACTTGGACCATAGTCAGAATATATCCGTTTGAAATGTGTTGTTGGCGCAAAATTTTGGGCATTTTCTGGACAGCGCGTCGCAGCAACGTGTCAATTCTGCAGGAACTCAAGGTCCAGACTCGTTTTTCCGTTATCTGCCGAGGGAGAATGCTCGGCTTCTTTGGACACTTGGCCCGGCGTAGCTCAGACAGCTTTGAAAAGGCTTTGTTCGTTGGGCTAGTGGAAGGCGATCGAAAGCGGGGAGGGATACCCACTATTACCCACCCGCTGGTTCATTGCCATTGAGGAGATTACACGCGTCGGACCAGGATGGAGAGAATAACAACGTGGAACGACTTATGGTGGTCACGACCCTGAGACCTGATGATTCGACTAAGATGAAAATATGAATACACCACTACTTTGTTAGTTGAAAATAGTGATGAATTATAAGGCAGGTGATATTATCTACGTCAATGGGTTAGGTACTATACACAGTAGGCAGGTAATAAGCAGATTATTTGGGTTTTGGTTTAGAATTTTGAACTTAAGTTGTAACCAAACTCTATGTAACCAGTAACCTATACTTTAGTTTAAAAACCAGGTAAAAGTCAGACTAATTTACTAAAGCGCATTGATTCAGTTATATTATAGACAATAGTAGATTGTTAACAAAGGGATGAAAGGCAATATCCGACGGGAATGTTGGCGCACTAAAGGAGAAAAAGCATCAATAGTTCGAGTGGTGTATTTCACCTGAGTTAAACACTCTACTTTTCATTTCAAATACCTACAAGGAAACTAAAACACCTGCGCATTTTATAAAACACTAATTTATTAAATATAATGTTAAGCCTTATTTTGTCGTCTTTATCCGTTATTAACATCAAGTTGGTAATGATATAATTATAGTCTCACGTCATTTACGACATACGTGGAAGTAGATGACTTAACAACCTTCGCAATGCCGATCAATTGGCGAAAATGCAGAAATAATTCTAAGTTTCAAAAGTTAAGTATCTATTTAACTTTTTATTTATTTAATCTATTTTAACGGCCTCCTAGCCCAGTCGGTAGTGACACTGCTTACGAAGCAGGAGGTCCCGGGTTCGAATCCTGGTCAGGGCATTTATTTGTGTCGTTATCACAGATATTTGTACCTGATTTATGGATGTTTTCTATGTATTTAAGTATTTATCTATATATATCTATTATATATATCATCGTCTAGTACCCACAACACAAGCCTTATTGAGCTTACTGTGGGACTAGGTCGATTTGTGTAAGATTGTCCCATAATATTTATTTATTTATTATTTATTTATTAAACTAGTCTTTTCCCGCGGCTTCGCCCGCGTATAAGTACTCAAAAAGGATACGATACCCATGTTGATTTTCAGACTTTGTGACCACATTTGCCCCTTTTGGGGGTTGAATTTTCAATAAACCTAAAACACGTGTTTCCTCATTTATCGTTAGGAATACTCCTGTGAAGTTTCGATTAAAATAGTCTAACAAATCTGGACCCCCATTTTACCCCCTTAGGGGGTGAATTTTGAAAAATCCTTTCTTAGTGCATCCCTAGACCTTATAAGGAACCTACGTACCAAATTTGGAATCTCTAGCACCAGCGGTATGGGCTGTGCGTTGATATGTCAGTCAGTCAGTCAATCAGTCAGTCAGTCAGTCAGTTTCCTCTTTTATATATCTAGACGTATAACCTGGCTGGGGATTTTCTGGAATTGGAATTAGTACTCCTTAAGGGGTGATTTCCGGGATAACAATGCAAAAAAAACCGGCCAAGAGCATGTCGGGCGATGCACCGTGTAGAGTTTCGTAGATGCTGCCCTGTTACAAAACATCCGTTCAAAAGGTCGTTTATTTGGCGGCGCTTACGTCATTTTACTATTCGGCACTTCCTTTCACTATGCGTTTTTGACTAATAATTCAAAAACGGCTGGACCGATTTTATTCAATATAGTTTTTATTGAAAGTTCTTATCAGGCCTCACCAAATTTAAGCTTTCTAGTGCGAACGGTAACTGAGCTAGACCTCGGACAGACGGACAGACATGGCGATATAACTGTTACGTAATAAGGCCTAATTATGTACAGAAGCATACACTGCTTTACCTACACACATATTAAAAATCCATTGAAACCATTAGAATGACCGCCATTACACCGCCATGACCAACATTACTGCGCCGGCGGTCGGGGGGGCGAATTTTCATTACGTTACCGTAGGTAATGAATTTTCATACGTTTTTACCACACTGTCACAGATAATACACTGATGTTACGTTACTGGTTGCAATAATGTTGGTAATTAATTACATACGGTGTACGGTGGAAATTTTGAAAATTTCTAAAATTTCCAAATCATCCAAAATTTCCTAAATTTCTAATATTTAAAAAAAATGCAAAAAAAATTAAAACCACAAAATTTACGAAAAAGTCAAAATGAAATAAAATGAAATAACATAACTTCGTTCCAATCGCACTCGATTCACATACTTTCCACGACACTCACGTATTTTATTTTTCTCTGACGTTCATTATTGCATTGTAATGTGCTTACATTGACGAATAAATATCTTGATCTACACCAATATCATAAATCCTCTATTCCGCGTTCAGAACCGTATGTAATTAATTACCAACATTATTGCAACCAGTAACGTAACATCAGTGTATTATCTGTGACAGTGTGGTAAAAACGTATGAAAATTCATTACCTACGGTAACGTAATGAAAATTCGCCCCCCCGACCGCCGGCGCAGTAATGTTGGTTATGGCGGTGTAATGGCGGTCATTCTAATGGTTTCAATGGATTTTTAATATGTGTGTAGGTAAAGCAGTGTATGCTTCTGTACATAATTAGGCCTTATTACGTAACAGTTATATCGCCATGTCCGTCCGTCTGTCCGCGGTCTAGCTCAGTTACCGTTCGCACTAGAAAGCTGAAATTTGGTGAGGCCTGATAAGAACTTTCAATAAAAACTATATTGAATAAAATCGGTCCAGCCGTTTTTGAATTATTAGTCAAAAACGCATAGTGAAAGGAAGTGCCGAATAGTAAAATGACGTAAGCGCCGCCAAATAAACGACCTTTTGAACGGATGTTTTGTAACAGGGCAGCATCTACGAAACTCTACACGGTGCATCGCCCGACATGCTCTTGGCCGGTTTTTTTTTTGCATTGTTATCCCGGAAATCACCCCTTAAGGAGTACTAATTCCAATTCCAGAAAATCCCCAGCCAGGTTATACGTCTAAATATATAAAAGAGGAAACTGACTGACTGATTGACTGACTGACTGACATATCAACGCACAGCCCAAACCGCTGGTGCTAGAGATTCCAAATTTGGTACGTAGGTTCCTTATAAGGTCTAGGGATGCACTAAGAAAGGATTTTTCAAAATTCACCCCCTAAGGGGGTAAAATGGGGACCCAGATTTGTTAGACTATTTTAATCGAAACTTCACAGGAGTATTCCTAACGATAAATGAGGAAACACGTGTTTCAGGTTTATTGAAAATTCAACCCCAAAAAGGGGCAAATGTGGTCACAAAATCTGAAAATCAACATAGGTATCGTATCCTTTTTGAGTACTTATACGCGGGCGAAGCCGCGGGAAAAGACTAGTTTAATAAATAAATAATAAGAGCTCAAAGAGCGTTTCTCTTATCTTAATTCTATTAGATCCTCTCAAAAATTGCTCCTAAAAGTGCCATCTTCATCTTCCAAATTTTATAATTGCTCATTTACGTTCCAGGCCGTTCGTTTGTGGAATTCTCTCCCTCTCAACATTAAACGCGCGCAATCTATTGGTAGCTTTAAATCGCAACTTAAGGAATACTATTTATCTCTTCCTTAGGTTTTTAAGTTGACACTGTTGTTTCTTATTGTGTGTATTATATATGTATATATGTACGTATATGTATGTTTATTTTGTATTTATTTAAGTATGTATATTCATATGAATGTGCTGTGTTATCTATTTCGTCTCTTTTGTTTCTATGCACCACCTACTGCTTTTTGTTTTTCTCTAGTCTCCACTACCCAAAGGTTGTCTGGAAGAAATCGCTCATTAGCGATAAGACCGCCTGTTGTTACCTCTACCTAAATTTATCTAATTGTAAAATTTGTGCTTGTAACTGTATGAGGTGTGCAATAAAGAGTATTTATTATTATTATTATTATTATTATAAATAAATAAATATTATGGGACAATCTTACACAAACCGACCTAGTCCCACAGTAAGCTCAATAAGGCTTGTGTTGTGGGTACTAGACGACGATATATATAATAGATATATATAGATAAATACTTAAATACATAGAAAATATCCATAACTCAGGTACAAATATCTGTGATAACCACACAAATAAATGCCCTGACCAGGATTCAAACCCGGGACCTCCTGCTTCGTAAGCAGTGTCACTACCAACTGGGCTAGGAGGCCGTTAAAATAGATTAAATAAAATAAAAAAATTAAATAGATACTTAACTTTTGAAACTTAGAATTATTTCTGCATTTTCGCCAATTGATCGGCATTGCGAAGGTTGTTAAGTCATCTACTTCCACGTATGTCGTAAATGACGTGAGACTATAATTATATCATTACCAACATGATGTTAATAACGGATAAAGACGACAAAATAAGGCTTGACATTATATTTAATAAATTAGTGTTTTATAAAATGCGCAGGTGTTTTAGTTTCCTTGTAGGTATTTGAAATGAAAAGTAGAGTGTTTAACTCAGGTGAAATACACCACTCGAACTATTGATGCTCTTTCTCCTTTAGTGCGGCAACATTCCCGTCGGATATTGCCTTTCATCCCTTTGTTAACAATCTACTATTGTCTATAATATAACTGAATCAATGCGCTTTAGTAAATTAGTCTGACTTTTACCTGGTTTTTAAACTAAAGTATAGGTTACTGGTTACATAGAGTTTGGTTACAACTTAAGTTCAAAATTCTAAACCAAAACCCAAATAATCTGCTTATTACCTGCCTACTGTGTATAGTACCTAACCCATTGACGTAGATAATATCACCTGCCTTATAATTCATCACTATTTTCAACTAACAAAGTAGTGGTGTATTAATATCTTCATCTTAGTCGAATCATCAGGTCTCAGGGTCGTGACCACCATAAGTCGTTCCACGTTGTTATTCTCTCCATCCTGGTCCGACGCGAGTAATCTCCTCAATGGCAATGAACCAGCGGGTGGGTAATAGTGGGTATCCCTCCCCGCTTTCGATCGCCTTCCACTAGCCCAACGAACAAAGCCTTTTCAAAGCTGTCTGAGCTACGCCAGGCCAAGTGTCCAAAGAAGCCGAGCATTCTCCCTCGGCAGATAACGGAAAAACGAGTCTGGATCTTGAGTTCCTGCAGAATTGACACGTTGCTGCGACGCGCTGTCCAGAAAATGCCCAACATTTTGCGCCAACAACACATTTCAAACGGATATATTCTGACTATGGTCCATGTTTCTGCTGCATAGAGAAATATGGAGAGAAATGTGTTAATATAATTTTAACACTATTATTATTGCTAGCCATACACATAAGTACAAACACCTGTGTGTATGACTAGCAATTTTTGTCAGTAACAGTAATCATCATCATCATCATAATTTAAGCCTTTTATTGCCCACTGCTGACCATAGGCCTCTCTTCGTGTACGCTACTTGCCCGGTCCTGGACCAATCTCATCTCAAAGTACTCCGCAACCTTCTGAATGTCGTCTACCCGATGAGCTAACGGACGCCAGGGCTTATTTGACTGAAACCACCACTCCGTTGTCATTTTACTCCACCTGGCATCACTATGTCTGGAAACATGTGTCACCCAACTCCATTTCAGTTTGGTAATGACGTATCTCACGTCCTGCATCCTGCACCGTAGTGGAACGCCGGATCAAGAAGAAAACAAAATCCTAACTTATTACCTTTTTGGGAAATAAGAAAAATTCATGACAAAAGAAAGTACACATTTCACTGCACATAATATGTATATCACAAATAGAAAGGGTTATTACTTAAATCTATTTGACCTTCTTAAAAAAAATCTAAGCTAAAAAGGCAACAAAATTGCGCATTCACAAGACAACGCTGTTTATGAGCGGGCAAAGAATGTAAAATTATTAGACCCAGCTCTTGATGAAACCCTAAAAAGCGAAGTATAATAATTCGCCGCTCGCAAAATACGAATGGCCTGCTTATTTCGCTGCGCGGGAGGTTACGGTATTTCATTATGCAAGCCACAGGGCTAAGACAAGTCACTTGGACACTCGCCGCAGGACTTTATGAGGGCACTTTACCTCTTTCAACATACCACTGTGATAACGTCTGGATATAAAGGAGGAAAATCACGCTGTAGGATGGTTTAAGTTACTAGGAAAGTCTGGTATATTGTTTACCTTGTAATTTTTAAAGAGAAAAGTCGAATACCATGTTAACGATATACAATTTTGAAGCAAAAATATATTATAATAAGTTATTGTTTTCTTACAATTGTTCATAAAAGAAGTGAAACCTCATCGTTAGTACTTGTATTTTCTCTCCGAAAAAAAGAACTAAAACAAATGACGAAACGTCTCAGAAAATAATGCTAGATCCGCAGGTCTGACGGCAAGAAAATGTGACGCGATATTCTAAGCCACTTTATTGGTAACAAGATTTCCTCAAGGGGAAACACATAATCAAATCCACGCCGCGGTAAATAAAATACCTAGGAGGCTTCGGATGTTTCTGGACTTGATGATTCTTCGGACCCTGAGACCTGATGATTCGACTAAGATGAAGATATTAATACACCACTACTTTGTTAGTTGAAAATAGTGATGAATTATAAGGCAGGTGATATTATCTACGTCAATGGGTTAGGTACTATACACAGTAGGCAGGTAATAAGCAGATTATTTGGGTTTTGGTTTAGAATTTTGAACTTAAGTTGTAACCAAACTCTATGTAACCAGTAACCTATACTTTAGTTTAAAAACCAGGTAAAAGTCAGACTAATTTACTAAAGCGCATTGATTCAGTTATATTATAGACAATAGTAGATTATTAACAAAGGGATGAAAGGCAATATCCGACGGGAATGTTGCCGCACTAAAGGAGAAAGAGCATCAATAGTTCGAGTGGTGTATTTCACCTGAGTTAAACACTCTACTTTTCATTTCAAATACCTACAAGGAAACTAAAACACCTGCGCATTTTATAAAACACTAATTTATTAAATATAATGTCAAGCCTTATTTTGTCGTCTTTATCCGTTATTAACATCAAGTTGGTAATGATATAATTATAGTCTCACGTCATTTACGACATACGTGGAAGTAGATGACTTAACAACCTTCGCAATGCCGATCAATTGGCGAAAATGCAGAAATAATTCTAAGTTTCAAAAGTTAAGTATCTATTTAATTTTTTTTTATTTAATCTATTTTAACGGCCTCCTAGCCCAGTCGGTAGTGACACTGCTTACGAAGCAGGAGGTCCCGGGTTCGAATCCTGGTCAGGGCATTTATTTGTGTGGTTATCACAGATATTTGTACCTGAGTTATGGATGTTTTCTATGTATTTAAGTATTTATCTATATATATATCGTCGTCTAGTACCCACAACACAAGCCTTATTGAGCTTACTGTGGGACTAGGTCGGTTTGTGTAAGATTGTCCCATAATATTTATTTATTTATTATTTATTTATTAAACTAGTCTTTTCCCGCGGCTTCGCCCGCGTATAAGTACTCAAAAAGGATACGATACCCATGTTGATTTTCAGACTTTGTGACCACATTTGCCCCTTTTGGGGGTTGAATTTTCAATAAACCTGAAACACGTGTTTCCTCATTTATCGTTAGGAATACTCCTGTGAAGTTTCGATTAAAATAGTCTAACAAATCTGGACCCCCATTTTACCCCCTTAGGGGGTGAATTTTGAAAAATCCTTTCTTAGTGCATCCCTAGACCTTATAAGGAACCTACGTACCAAATTTGGAATCTCTAGCACCAGCGGTTTGGGCTGTGCGTTGATATGTCAGTCAGTCAGTCAATCAGTCAGTCAGTCAGTCAGTTTCCTCTTTTATATATTTAGACGTATAACCTGGCTGGGGATTTTCTGGAATTGGAATTAGTACTCCTTAAGGGGTGATTTCCGGGATAACAATGCAAAAAAAAACCGGCCAAGAGCATGTCGGGCGATGCACCGTGTAGAGTTTCGTAGATGCTGCCCTGTTACAAAACATCCGTTCAAAAGGTCGTTTATTTGGCGGCGCTTACGTCATTTTACAATTCGGCACTTCCTTTCACTATGCATTTTTGACTAATAATTCAAAAACGGCTGGACCGATTTTATTCAATATAGTTTTTATTGAAAGTTCTTATCAGGCCTCACCAAATTTCAGCTTTCTAGTGCGAACGGTAACTGAGCTAGACCGCGGACAGACGGACGGACATGGCGATATAACTGTTACGTAATAAGGCCTAATTATGTACAGAAGCATACACTGCTTTACCTACACACATATTAAAAATCCATTGAAACCATTAGAATGACCGCCATTACACCGCCATAACCAACATTACTGCGCCGGCGGTCGGGGGGGCGAATTTTCATTACGTTACCGTAGGTAATGAATTTTCATACGTTTTTACCACACTGTCACAGATAATACACTGATGTTACGTTACTGGTTGCAATAATGTTGGTAATTAATTACATACGGTTCTGAACGCGGAATAGAGGATTTATGATATTGGTGTAGATCAAGATATTTATTCGTCAATGTAAGCACATTACAATGCAATAATGAACGTCAGAGAAAAATAAAATACGTGAGTGTCTTGGAAAGTATGTGAATCGAGTGCGATTGGAACGAAGTTATGTTATTTAATTTTATTTCATTTTGACTTTTTCGTAAATTTTGTGGTTTTAATTTTTTTGCATTTTTTTTTAATTTTAGAAATTTTGGAAATTTTGGATGATTTGGAAATTTTGGAAATTTTGAAAATTTTGGAAATTTTGGATATTTTGGAAATTTGAAAATTTTGGAAATTTTGGAAATTTTGGAAGATTCGGAAATTTTGTAAATTTTAAAATTTTTGACATTTTCGACATTTTTAAAATTCTCGACTTTTAAGGTTCTCGACTTTTTTCACTTTTATCACTTTGTCACTTCTCAATTTCACTACACTTCACTTCACTTTATTCTATTTTATATATTTTTGATTCCATTCCATTTTACATGTTTCTCAATCGTATGGATGTCGCGTTTTCGTGACGTGTCGCGTTTTCGTGACTGTCACGTGACTTTTTTTCGCCTAGGCCGGATCCGCGAACCGTCCGATAAGGAACTTCGTTCCAAAACTACCACCGGTTCTAACCCTACACCTCTGGCCCAAGAAGTATTATGACCGAAAAGAAATTCGACGAGACTTATTTTTTTCAAAACAGTAATACATTATTAGATCTTAAAGATACAAAATAAGGCGTAGTTCTTCAAGAAGACATATCAAAACGGCTTGAGAGACAGATAATGTACCTATTGTTTAATTATAAAGAAAAATAAATCCTAATCTGACTGCTTCACAAAACGTTTGATATGTTTATCTACACTCACATTGTAAGTTCTCTAAAACGTGTTCGAAAACGGTAGGCAATGCTAGCATTACCACAACCGATTTTACTATGATAAGCTTTTTATCTGTATCAGTAACGTAATTTTAACTTTACATGCTCAAATATTGATGTGTTATGAGTTTTGATAACATAATGTACACCTGCACGCTCCCGCGTGGCCGCCGATACGCGCCCGCGCGAACGCCGGCACAATCGAGTTGGCCATGGTGGTGCAATGGCGGCCATTCTATGGTTTCCGAATAATGCATTTAGGATAAATAATATGAGTGTAGATAAATCAGTGTATGCAACTGTACGTAATTAGGCCTTAAAACACTCGTGTGATCTTATTATGAAAACCACACTCATGTTTTAAGGACCCTTATTACGTAACAGTTACATAAACTACTATTTCCTACCTAAACGGTGTCATATAAATGTTAGATGATTTTGTAGTAGTTTTTTGGTTTGGATGCCATGCATCTTTGTACGTCATATATAGTCCTCGAACCTGCAATAACCCTTTGACATTCATGACATTTTCAAATATTTCTTAAGAGCGGGTAAAGGTAAATTTAAAGCATCGACGGGTAACAGGCGTCACTTCCATTCTTTTTTTAAATGTTTTGGATCTATGGTTCGAAAGTAAGATGGGGGGGGGGGTTTGAAAAAGAAACTATCCTTTGTCATTTCTCGAGACCCATACTATCTCTATACCAATTTTCATCTAAATCAGTTCAGCGGTAAAAAGTTCCTCATACCACCTTCCAACCCCCTTTTCACCCCCACACGGGTTTGAAAACTATCCTTTGACGTTTCTCGAGACTCAAATTATCTCCATACTCATTTCTATCTAAATCGTTTCAGCGGTTAAAAATTCTCCATACAAACTTTCAACCCCATTTTCACCCCCACCAGGGTTGATTTTCGGGATTAAAACTATATATTGTCCTTCACCAGGACTCAAACTATATTTATACAAAATTTCATCAAAATCCGTTTAGCCGTTTTCACGTGATGCGCGGTCAAATAAACAGACAAACAGATAAACAGGCAAACAGATAAACAGACAAAAATTCTAAAAATTGTTGGAACGTGTTCTGTTATCGATTCTAAGTATCCCCAGCCAACTTTTTTTCGATTATCTTCCATGTACAGACTTTCGACCCGCTTCAGCTTTATTATATGTATAGATATCAGTTCGATCGGGCGTGGTGCAAAAAACATAGCGGAAACTTATGTTTAATATGAAACTTATTTAATGTCAAGATAAGATAAATATTGAAATACTACAGTAGTGGGACACGAAACGACAATCATAGCTTGCGTCAAGTAGATAGCTGATCTATTCTTTCTTACCTTGTGCCGCCGCATTCAGCTTCCCTCCTATAAGTATAGCTACAGTAAAATGCACAAAATATTTATAACTTAATAGTAGTTCACTAATTTAAATAGGTATTGTCAAGCAGTTTAATTCTATGACATTCTATAACAATTGGTACACTTACAGAACCCTAAAAATGTTATTCCTTTAAAACCAATCGGAACCTTTATATCTTTGATACTCAACGTGTACCTTGCGTTTGTTTATTTATTATTATTTTATTTTTCTTTATTGGAGAAACAACAATAGCATGCGACAATAAGAATTACATATAAAAAAATATTATAACAAAAATTAATTAATAAAATTAATTAGTTATTAAAAAATATTAAATGAATTAATATTATTTTATTATTTTAAAACAATATTATAAAAAATCAAGTAGTTAAAAAAGCATCCGATAAAAGAACATCTTTGGAACATCTTAGGTACGGTAGGTATTGAAAGAAATGTTGCTGCTTTTTTACAAATACCTTCAACTACATATTTTGGTGGTTAATGTTTATTGTGTTCGTTTCTGTTTTCAGGCATTACTCAAAACTGCAATCCAAAATTTTCCTTTTAAAAAAAAATCAGACGTGTAAAGCTATTTACTCGACATTGGCAGAATTGTGCTTCACTGCGCAGTAGCCATAAAGAAAAAAGTGAAGTGAAGTGAACTACATATTTTATCATTAGCACGCTGTCACTCATGGATGGCGGCATATTAAATTCCTAGACATACTGTGAAATAACCTAAGTAATTGTCAGTAAGTCATCGTTTGCATTACAAATAATGAAGAACACATGTTGCGTTCACAACAAAACCAAACTATAGCTCGCAATAATTAACCCCCTTATTCATAAACGTCTCACAAGCTTCATTTGACTAATAATCGTTTGTCCTTATCTATCACTTTGTCAGTTGCATTTGTTAGAAACGGACAAAACATAAATTGACTAAATGTGGCCTGTGAGACGTTTATGAATAAGGGTTTAAGACTACATTCGATGTTCCTTTCTTTACTTTTAACGTCTTATTTGAACAAAGCATCATTCAGCCGTTGAACTTTGGAAACTTCACTTGCATTGTCATTATGGATAACAAGCCATGCTACTCTAAGTCTAGTAGCATCTTTTTCCAAAAACTGACTAAATTCGTTTACTTGGTCACAGCAACTAAATTTTGGTTCGAAGATGTAAAATTGCCTAGTAATTTTGTAAAATCATACAATTCCGTTTCCAAATTTCTTGAAACAATCATTATCGTATTTATGATTTCTGGATTTGGTGCTATCTATACTCAGGACAAATTATCAGAAAAGCAGACCACTGACATATTGATGAAGAGTGCTTCAGGATTTTGTATGTACACTATGTACGGTTTCACCCTGTATAATAAGGAAACAATAAAAGAGCTTCTTTTCTCATTGATGGTTACATTAAAAGATATGTACAATGATAAAATTGTAAAGAAAATGATGTTCAAGACTAAGATGTATATGGCAGGTATGCTGGTATTTGGGTGCTGCCCAATGAGTGCTTATGGAGTACAAGGAGCATTCTACGCTTTAACGTCAAGTAAGTAACAGAAGAACAAATCAAATTATTTTTAATAAATATTTTGATTTGTTTATTTTTTAAGTAGACACGCTACTATATAAATTATAAACTTGTATAGATGTCATATACAAAGGCAAAAGTGACCTAGGCCTCCGGTGCCCAGGGCTGGGATCAAACCAGCGTCTTCTGCATTCGCGGCAAACGCCTTTACCACTTGCAGAAGACGCTGGTTCGATCCCAACTCTGGGCACCGAAGGCCTAGGTCACTTTTTCCATTGTATATGACATCTATATAAGTTTGTCAAGTAAGTACTTTAATAAATTGGCCTCGTCAATGAAGATTACATAATTTCTCTGGTCTATTCGTCCAGTTGCTTCAATATAGGTCAAATGGCTTTCTGGCCACACACGGTCTAGTGTTGATGTAACACTGATTTAAACTTTCACGGTTTTTACACATATCTATTTGTAATAACGGGACTTAACCGCGTATATATCTCTAAAAATTACCTTCGACGTTTCGAGGACGACATTTTCCCCGTGGTCCCGAAGAAAGAAAGACTTGCTCCAGTTCAGTCTGTCTTCGGGACCACGGGGACAATGTCGTCCTCGAAACGTCGAAGGTAATTTTTAGAAATATATACGCGGTTAAGTCCTGTTATTACAAATAAATAGTGTTGATGTACTTCGTAGGTAAAACCGAGAAAGATTTAAATGTATTTATGTTTTACTTTCAGATGCTACATTCACTACAATAATTCCGATCTGGCCCGACCTAGAAGATAGACGGCTTGTAGCTGGTTTTGCCCGAATTTTGATATACATCATCTGGCTTCTTTTAGCCGGTCACATCTTAGCTATATACAGTCTCATTATTTGCATTTCTATCCGTGTTGGTTATCAGTTTACAAATCTTTACAAGTACTTTTTAACTCTTAATAATATTTTCGCTGGCAAAGACAGGCATGAAGATAAAGAAAAAAGATACGAAGATGCCGTTAAAGTCGGAATCAAAATGCACAATATTACCTTAAAGTAAATAATTATTTTATGCTTATTTAACGAGTCGCTTATGAACTGTTTAAATATAATATCATCTTATTCAGGATAAGCACGATCATAAACCTCAGCTTTAGCTTTGGCCTAGTGGAGTTACAGTTATGTCCTTGAAATGAAATTGTAACATTATTTTGTCTGCAGATGCGTGGATCAGCTGCAATCTTCTTGTAAAGTAGTCTACAGTGGCCAAATTATTATGAACGTTTGTGTGATGCTCCTTTTAATGATCCAGATAATGGTTTGATTTTCTATGTCATCCTTTTGTTGTTTGCTTTTAGTCTGTTCTTTGGACTACAGTAAATTTGGTCTATTCGATGTTAATTTTATTTAAAAACAAAGTTAGTTTATTTTCAAACACACTATACAATTTTGTGAAAGCTAGCATTTTTTGGATGTTTTGGGCTGGGTGAGGGTCGAAGTGAGGTGTAGTTTAGTTTTTGATTTAGTAGTTATATGTTTCTGTCAGTTCTTCAGGGGGGGTTTCACTACGTCAGTGTTTATGACATACTTATGACATGTCTCAAACACTACAGGGATATATGAAGCATGTAGAAAATCCATTTTTTTAAAGCGCATGATAGCTAACGTTTTCGTCTCTGTAGCTAGATGTCAAATTCAGGAAGAAGAATCTTTCTGTACTTGTACTATTACTTATTCTATGGTTTTAGTTACTTAGTAAGTACAAGTTAGATTTTTATTGTACTTAATTTTAAGTTGACTTGTATCTGTATTGACGTATCTGTATAAATAAAGAAAATAAACTTTCGCTCGGTTGCAGCAAACTGATCGATCGTTGATGCAATTGGCACCAATAATGTTCACAGCCATTGGAGTGCTACTCAGTTCCGGCTTATTCATATGGAGTGCGGGCGATATCACTCATGAGGTCAGTATTTTCAATACAGATCTTGGAATACCTATAGGTAGGTATAGAGGTTCCCGTCTTTTTGTTTTCAATTGTACGGTATCTTGGAAACCAAAACGTATTTTTGTTACTAAAATTAGGGGCCTACTTATCTGAGAAGACTGTTGGAGTCATACCTCCAGGGTAGGACAATAATCTGGGAGGGAAAGGACGGGAAACTGCACCAGCGAGCTGTAGGGTGCGGCGTCACGCAAGGCTCAGTACTGGATCCTATCTTGTAGAACGTAGGCTTTGACTGGCTCCTTCGCGGCCCGCTCCTGCCTAGAGCTGAGGTGATTTGCTATGCAGATGATACGCTGGTAACTTGTCGGGGCAAGACATATGAAGAGGCGTCACGGTTGAGCTCAGTAACTACAACACTTGTTTTTTATTTTGATTTTTTTTTATACCACGACGGTGGCAAACAAGCATACGGTCCGCCTGATGGTAAGCAGCTACCGAAGCCTATGGACGCCTGCAACTCCAGATGTGTCACATGCGCGTTGTCTACCTTTACAAAAAGGAGGATTCACTGCAGAGAATCCAACTTCTTGGCCTGAGCGTCGGTATTGAAAAGACGGAGGTTCTATTGTTTCACGGCCCTCGTAGAGGTCCACCTAGATGGGCTGCGATAACATTGTTTGAGAAGGCTGTCCCAGTAACGGCCCAAATGAAATACCTGGGTCTCGTACTAGACGGAAGGTGGACATTCTCAGCGCACTTTGATCGATTGGCTCCAAGGTGGTGTGCAGCTTGGGGCCCGTAGCGGAATTCCTTGTCTGCAGTAGTGGGAGGGAACCTCTCGCTGTCGAACATTATTAATGCAATGCTCGACAGCGAAAAATGATGGGAAGTAACAGCCACCTTTTGTGAAGACGTCATGCCAGAGAAGGAGGCATCGGAACGTGCACGAAAAGACGATCCCCTTGCAAATCCGCTCCGACGACGCCGGATGGGTAGGAGAAGGCGACTGTATACGCACCTCAATCCCCCGCCGTAGTGAACCGTGGCAGGGGTCGGGGGACCTAACGGCCACCTAACAGCAGATCGGTTCAGTTGATGGCGGGTGCCCGACTTCGTTTGCCCCGGGCACCCCATACCTGAATGAGCTCGCGTCTAAGCGAGCAACCGACGACACATCCCGCAGTTGTATGCGCAAGCGAATCCTGCGACGTGTCATAAAGTTGAGGGTAAACCGCTGGTTTTTAGTGGGTAGTCTGGCTTGTCCAGGTGTTCCACATCACCACCTCCTGCCCCCGAACTGCATTCAAGCATTTTCTAGCGAAAAAAAGGGGCTATTGCAACGTTACAGGTAGAGCAGACTTCCGAAATTTGCACAGAATATGTATTTCCATTGCTTTTACTACAACAACTAATGAACGTTACAGATTTAATTTTAAAAAATGTCATACTCGTAGATTCGTAACTAGTCAAACATGATTTTTTTTTAATAAATCGATATAAGTACCGACTTGGATTCATTAATAATGAAGGCTTTGAAATCCGTTTTATTTAGGCGGCGCGGCTACCGACAGCCATGTTTCACTCTGGGTGGCACAACTGCAGCCGCCACTCCTCTGTGCGTGTGGGCAAGCTGATCACGCTCGCCATGATCCAAGCGCAGGTCGGCTTTTGACTTATTCTTTTTATCTTTCTTATCTTACTCTAATTTTGCAACTACGGTCCACAAGTTTACCACGTAATTAAGTATCAATCCCAATCTTCTTTTTGGTTTTTTTAAAGTTTTTATATCCATCTGCGAACTGCGTCATTTTAATAAAAGACACGCCTGAACGAAGATACTCCAGTTAATTTTGGACCATAGTTGGGAGTTGGTGCTTTAAATATTTTCTGATGATATTAATAATGAATTATTATCCTTATATTTTTCACATTTCAGCAAGTCGTGGTGATTAAAGGTTTCGGCGTAATAGAGTTGTCATACGAGTCTTATGTTGCGGTATTTCTTTTGACTATTTTATTTTGCCTCATTAATTAAAATTATATAAATTCAACGTAATAATTGCTCTTTATTATTTCAGATTGTGAAATCGTCTTATTCAGTATTTTCTGTGATATACTGAGTCACTTTCATAAGTAAATATATTAAAAATATACACATTGACGATAGAATATAAATTATACAATCCTGATTGTGAAAAAGAATCATTTCAACTTATTATATTACTCGTAATACACAATAAATTACGTTTTAGTCACTTTCATAAAATTTTCATATAATTTTCTCTGACCTCCACCGATGAAAAGTTGTCAGACACCCGAATCTAGTAATAAGGATAAATCACAAAAAATATTTTATTGCACTCTAAACTTTTTACCATTTTTAGGGGCTAACCCCTAGAATTTTTAGATCTAGATCTCCAGCTATAATTTATGAAATGTTTTTACATTCTATATTCTTACAAATAGTTTTGCATATCACAATTTTAAAAAACATGCAAAGGAGATCGTCAATTTTTGTTAGGTGATCTGGCCCAAATAGTTTAGGACCGTTTAGGAATGATTCTTACCCTTAAAAAATCGTCATAATTTCTAGATCAGGACGGTGGTAAGAAAATTGCGAAATCTAATGAGAAAATTGAAAAATCATGCATTTAAAACTTGAATCTGACAAGGACAATATTTGAAAGCGTGCATGCCTATGATTTATATATTAATGTAAAAAAAATACCGGTTTTTTAAAGAAAATGTACAAAAGCGGACTTAAAAACAAAACGGGAATCATGATGAAATAATAAAAAGTCATATTTTGATCGTATTTATAGTTCCTGTATTTCGGTAAACAAAGACGGCTGACAAACCATCGTTGATACTATTAACTGAACATTCCTAACACCTATTGCGAAGGGATAAGGTTTACCACCGTTAAGTGCGATACCACTAGTATCTGACATTGCAAAATTGAAATAAAGATGCGTTTCGTTATCGAAGGAGCATGATATTATGCCATTACGAAACCCACTTTTAATATTCAAACTCCGATCAAAAATGCAAAAATATGCATTTTAAATCTTTAGGCGTTTTAATACAGTCGATTTCTAATTTAAACTTCCGTATTCGTAGGCTTAGATATTATTTTAATATTACAATGTTCTAACTTACCGAACAGCATCAAAACGCAGAGTATGTAACGGTAGACATTGACAGTGTCAAACCAAAAAACAAATCCGTTTCAGTCCAGGTGAAGTTAAACTTTATGTCAATGTCATAAGGACGTTAACGACTTGTCTTGCTGTATTTTAATTGCGGAAAGATCAACATAATGTTTATTTATTTAGTATTTCTAATTCCCGTTTCATTTTTTTGTAATATTTTGTCTACTTTAGTAATAAAATGAGTATTTATTTTACATTGAAGTACAAACTGTATTCGGTTTATATTAGGTGGCCCAGAATTGACGATCTCCTTTAAAATCTAACATTTTTTTTACACCACTTTCCACTTCGTTAGAGAAATGAACACTTTGACTTTTAATAAATCATCACACTCTACAATAGAAGGATAAAACACTAATGAATATGCACAATACAATTTAACATTTAACTGAAATAAACTCTTTAAACTCAATGCTTTTTTTTGATATATCGAAAACATCCATAGTTCAGAAACTGTTTACGATAAACATAGGGGTGTGCCGGGATTGAAACACAGTAAGTACTCCAGCTTCGTAAACAGGGTCACTGACAAATGGGCTACAGGGCCTTTAACTTCATTATTTAATGTTATTTGAACAAATAATATAAAGTTAACTTTTAACATATGGGGCCGCATTATAATTTAAAATACATCTAGACATGATCCAACTTCAATACAACTCCAATGCATTAACTACGCAATACAGCTAACGCTTACACGTCTGAATCAGAAATATTAGAATTTGCTTGACAATTATTCCACTGCAACTTAAGTTGATTATTTATTGTGTTGGAGTTATAGATATATTGTGTTTTTAACGTATTGTTTTATGTATTTTAAAATTAGAATACGGCACACGTATTATGTAATACTATAATGAATTATTATCGCAGCAACAGAAGACAATATTTTAACATACGATCAACATTTTCTTTTTGAAGTAAAACAGAAAGTGTCAAAGAGCGCGTTAGTAGTTGCGATAAAATTGTAAGGATTGCTCGATTTAATTAAAAGATCTTGTAACGCAGTCTCGTTACATTAATAATGAGTATACTTCCATAATAATACCAGAAGAATTAGGAACCAGTCCAGCGGCGAGATGACAAACGCTCCCAAGGGTCCGCTTCGTTGAAACTTGGGCTGAAATCCCGCAATGCCTAACTTACTTCGGCCATCCGTTATGTTTCATCTGGCTCGAGAGTTTAATGAAAATGATAAAAATATTCAACTGCGCCGCGGTTTCCTTATTGTTGAACGCTTTTATTGTTACTGCTTTTGCGTGCTCGAGCTTTATTTGATGTTTTTAGGTCGGCTTATTAAATTCCGAACAGATTGGCTTAATTACGTTACTCTCGACTTTTTATAGAATTTTTCATTTTATGTTAATCTTGTTTTTGTTTATTTATCGGTGAGTGTGGTTTAATTACATTACCCATATATCTTATTTTGTTTGCACCACTTTAAAAAAAGCACTATAAATTATAATTGGATGTTTTTTTGTAGTTAAAAGATGCCTTAGTTAGAAAAAGGAACGAGAGAGGATAGAGTGTTCCATGCGAACGTTTGCCCTCGGTTCCAAACAAGTTTATGTACTTAAAACTTGAAGAAAGCCACATTGTTATTTTCATCAGATTAATGCGAAAATATCTTAGCGAGAAATGAGATAAAAACTTTCGTTGGTTACCGCAGAAATCCATTTCCAAGTTAAACAGATCTTTTATTCGCGTTTTTTGCTCATTGAGTCTCAAACTTGTTGTCTCCATTTTTTGAGGAGTGCGCCGCTTACGTTTCGCGCCGTTTTCGTTTCGAAACTTAATTAAAACCGTTTGGATAAATGCCTGGCACTAACGGGGTACAATTTAAGAAACCGCAAGGCCTTTATTCATTTTTAGAGTTCCTTTACGTAACGATGTTTTTAAATATATTTTTACATTTACTCATAAGGTTCTCCTGAATCCGTTTCCGGCTGCTATCAATTTTAAAGTGAAACTTTTATTACATCGCCTTAATTTTTCTTGACTGTCACACTACACGCAACGCGACTAGTTTTAAAACACGTTTCATGATGGCTGATAGCATACCGTAACCAGCTTACATAATTTAGTCGGTTGGTGTCTTGGAGCGGAACACTGACCAGTAGAGAACCAGACAATAGTTTAACTCTGTTTCCATAAACTAAGTTAAACCTTATTACCGAGCAAAACAGTCATTTATAGAAGACTAGAAACGATCCGATAGAGAGCGAAGTCTATGAAGTTATTATACTAAACTGGAGTATACTCTTGGGCCACAAAGTGAGGCCGAAAGAGAGTGTTATATAGGGAGATGCGTCTCGTTCAGACAATCAAAATGTCAATGTGTCTATTTTGTAACGAGACACCGCTCCCTATATTATGCTACCATCGGACCGTTTCTACTACTTTTTGCTAGTCACCTATGAACGACTAAACTTTGCTCGGTAATAAGTTTCAACTGTGGTTACAGAAATAGAATAAAATTACTGTCCGGTTTCTCTCATGGTCAGTGCATAAATCATACGCTACGACAGTTGTCAAACATAAAATAGTCAACAGAAAAATGTTATCAAAAACGGCCTCTAGAGTAAGTATTAGACACAAAAATTAAGCCAAATGTGTTTGTGCCAGTTAGACACAAATTTCTAAGCGCCATGCTAACATAGCAAAGTTTCACTTCATCGTGGTTTCATAAAACGACACAATGTTTTTTAAGTGACATACATAAGAGTGCAGTGTACCGGTGTGCAGAGTGAGGGATGAGTATATCTTCGGAGTTAATACATAACGTAAATTTCTTTATATATAAATGGTTGTTTTATATAATTTTAATTGAAAATGACAAAATGTGAAATGTAGTATTCGATACCTAGGGTGGGTAGCACCACGAACCAACGAACTGATCAACTTTAAATGTGGCGACTAAGCTGTCATCGCATAGAAAACTGTCAAACTTTTCATACAAGGTTTCTTTTAACGATGATGTTGACGTTAACAGACGGTTTGGTGCAACCGGCCCTTAGTGAGTCAGAACTATTTTGTCATATTCACTTTTCACCTACTCTCTATTTTAAAAGCGCCGCAGAGGACGTAAAGGTTTAGCCAAAATAAAGTACCTACATGTATCCACCTAACTCTTATACGCTTGCTTAAAAGAGGGAAACGTGTTATATCGGCCATAAACGTGAATGTGCAACCGTAAAAAGGTATATTAAAAGTACACGATTCTACGCGACTATTCTACGCCCAAGCCATCAGCCACTACCCGCTAGGGTTGGATTCAATAAGGATATAGGCCATCTACTCGTATGTACACATAATAATTGACCTCTTAAATCAATAATACGATGTTTTATGTAGCGTCGCAAAGACATCAGCATCTTTGAAGATCACTCATGAGACGTTAATGAAATTGTATCCATGTCAAAACAGTAGACCACCGTTTCCTGAATCGCAAACGATTTTTATTTTAATATTATTTCTATGAAATAACATAAATAAAGGTAAAAAGTATGGAGAGCCAAGGCCTTGTTAGGTTCTTTTTGAAGTGCAGGAAAATATTATTCCAAATAATAGGGTTAACCACAAACAGGATGAGGAATGTGGCTTTTCTAAGCATTTATAAATATACAAAGGGTAACGTAAATCAAAAGGTCAAGTTGGGCCTTTAGAAGAACCCTCGTATGTCCAGGCTGTCCGTCCCGATTATGTTGCGGGGAACTTTGCCAACGAAAGAAGCAAAGGCCAGAAAAATAAAACATCACAAACTTTCACTTAAGTAGATATTTAATTCACGTATTTATTTCACTCACTACTAGGTAAGCGTTTATAGTTCTAACTTATGTAGGATTGGACAGTTAATGTGAAGTAGTTTGAAACTTGTAGATTTTTTTTCATCGAAATATCAGACCTGGCTAACGCTATATTTCACTTCCGGTCATACATTTTTGCCCGCAACAGGCAATTTCGCATACAGCAGGGTCTAAGTACGGTAAAAATCCTGGTTTTACGTAAGTAATATGGTTTGCACAGGCAAATTCGCATCGAGAAGGAGAGCGAATTTTAAAATTTTCTGACCTGTCTAATTAATTACTTATTCATTTACAATGCAGGTATGTCACGAATAACATTTACACAATAGCATTTTTTAGATTTCTTAACAATCCTTTCGTTTATAATAAAATTTGATTTATAATGTGATGTAAGTATGAATATTCATTTGAAAATTATCGATAATTATCTCAAGAAATATACGATTTCGTCTGGTTGACCCAATAGACCCGAGTCCTGGTCCTGGACCCGGGTATGTCCTTAAACTGGGTACTGCGAATGTCATCTCGCTTTGTAGTGGAGTACGGGAACGCCTTTTTAATTTATAAAAATCACAAGTCCGATTTTATTTTGTGACCTGTTAGAATACGTTAAGTACTAATAATAATAAATATTTTCTAAAAATTGTTAGCATTGTGCTATAGGTATATTGACATGTATTTGTTTTCTGCACGTAGAAAAGATTATGTAAGTTTTATTTTTATCCATCAGGCTATCGCTTTTTACTATTGTAACATAACTCCACATTTTATAAGGGTTTTGTCAAGAGCATATGTCATCTTAGCCATTTGTAATTTGTTTATAATTCAAGGTCACTTTTATTTTGACAAATTGTTTTCGATTATACTCACATAATCTATTGACTAAACTGTTATAAAATGACAGATGATGTTGAACTAGTTGAATGCAACAGTATGGTAAAGGAAAATATATCTTGTAGAATCTTTTCTTGTTGTTATTAACAAATATCTATATAATACCTATCGCGATCGATAAGTAATCATATCATATTCTCTAAATAAAAAAGAAAATCGCACTTGTAAGTTATCGAAGCACAAAACTGTTCGCGTACCTACTGTAGTATTGTGTGGTAGGGCACAGCACAGCGAATGTCATACATATTGCTCAAATATGGAGCAGAGCCTGACTGGGGAAGTACCACAGCCAATTAGCACTAGACCCTACTCATAGTGTTATGTTCCTGCTGGTAAGTAAGGTTGCCAAAGAGCTCAAAGAGGATTGTGTGTTGACGACGAGGGACCCTCTTGGTCCTTTAGCTACGCGCATGTGACACCTCTGGAGTTGCAGGTGTCCATAGGCTACGGTAGCTGCTTACCATCAGGCGGGCCGTGTGCTTGTTTGCCGCCATGGTATAAAAAAATAAAATAAAATAAGTTGTACTTATAGGTACTGAATGCATGCAATTTGAATGTCGATTTTAGAAAAATTCTTATATCTTTAATTAAAACCAAAAAGATACACCTTAACTAACAAAGTTAAAAATTAAAAATTCTTATTAATTATGATAACGACACGTATTCTCAGATTTTGATTGTAAATTTATTTATCGTGAATAAAAATAATGTTGCTGCTGCGCAGATCTTAAATTATTAGCGTAATTCAGTTTTACCTGAAGTTGTTAAATTTTTCTGATATGTTTGAAATCTATAGTTTATATTATTTAGTATAGATTCACCTGTCCTGTTGTTCGTAATCATATCTTGCAAGTTAAATTTGACCCACTTCCAGTTTTCCAATTGAGCTAAAAAAAATACGTGTGTAAATCGGATGGGCTGATCTTATAATGAAGCTGGAAGGTGGCCTTGGAACTCCTCAACTACTCAACATTATCCCGTATTGTTTAAGCTCGTTGCATTCATTTTGGTGAGTAGATAGGGATTGTACAAAGAAATGTTCAGTTAGCAACAAAAGCTAATCATAAAAATGTTTTTTTTTTTTACTTTTTATTATGAACTTAGTTAAACAATATTGCATATATTACAAACTGTTCCATTTCAATGCACTTGGTTATACACGGCGAAAATTTTCAAAATTCCCCCATAAAACAATACCACATAGCTGTTAAATCAGTTGAATATATATGTAAATTGAAATGGAACTAGCTTCCTGGAGATTATCATGACAAACGCGCGCTTACTCCGGCCGCCGTGACGTGTATACGGCGGGATTAGGAATCTGCATAATTTGTGCTAATACATAACCGACAGTTAACCCTGATATATCAAATTACATTTGAGCGGGAGATAAAGAAAAGGGTTCTCGAGAAATCTTACCCCCTAAGCTTAAAATAGTCTGCAAAATAGACAATACACATTTTGTAACAAAAATATTGGTGATCCGTTTAAGGGCATAATTGGAATCGTATTGAGACTAAGAAAAAGTAGGAGAAAAAAATGTTGGAAGGGAAAAAAACATTTTTTTAATGCAATTGCTCAAATAGTTTACTTTATGTAGCTGCAAATCGTGCGTAAAGTTTGATTTTCTGCACTAGTGCTAAAAAGTAATATGATCTGCAAATAGTGCGTAAAGTTTGATTTTACGCACGATTTGCAGATCAGAATTTTAAATAAATGAGTATTATGCGAGACCCGCTTATAAATGACCCACCTGAACTACGCGCGATTGGGCATAAAGGAGTATTATGCGAGACCCAATAGTATTACTTGAACAACGCGCGATTTAACGAAGCTGTCTTTCGTACACTGACAGAATATAAATGTATTTTTATTTCATTGTAGTTTTTTCGCAATTGTATTAAAAAACGTTGTTCGACACACGTGCAGAAGTGTCATTTTCACTCGTCCCGAGTCTTGACCCTCGCCTCTCGGCTCGGGTCAAGTAACCTCGGTACTCGTACAAGATGACATACTTCTCGCACTTGTATCGAAAACTACTATTTTGTATGGGACACAATGTGTTCCCAGCCGGCTAACCCTCCATACAAAACCAAATTTTTTTTACGTCTAATTTGTTTTCTCTTAGTTTTTCATAATCAGAATACGATACCAATTTCCCCTCAAAAGGAATCACTAGCATAATTAGTTACACCTTGTACAGGTCCATGTTTATTATTACCGTCTCATAGTTTCGTACAACATATGTATTCTAATTATCATCTAGTGTTTTAAATAAATAAAATAGAAAAATATTTCCTTCTTTTTTTTAAGTGTACAGTCAAGTGTAAAAATATGGGTGTACTCATCTTACTCAAAAATATGTCCCATAGTATCTTATTCCGTTGTAATAAGTGCGTAGTACCATATTTATGATACGATTTTTTCGATACGTATTTTTGCACTTGACTGTACAGAACCCCTAACTTTGCTTACTATCACCTACGGGTAGTCTAATAGTATATCCATATCCATACTAATATTATAAATGGGAAAGTGTATGTGTGTGTTTGTTTGTTTGTCCGTCATTCACGGCAAAACGGGGCGACGAATTGACGTGACTTTTTAAGTGGAGATAGTTGAAGGGATGGAGAGTGACATGGGCTACTTTTTGTCTCTTTCTAACCCCCCACTTCCCTAAAATGGGGGGTGCAAGTTTGTATGGAGCATTCCGGGGGGCAATCAGGAAAGGGGAACCGTGTTTAACGCTAGCGAAGCCGCGGGCAAAAGCTAGTCTGAAATAAAGTAAAATAGGCTAGAAAAGTTATAATTTCACTCGCATGATAGTCAACTAACGTAATCTATTTTGTTGGCGATCCTTCCTAGTACTGAAGCGAATGCACAACCCAGAAACTGTCACGTAATGTCCTGAATGTGGATAAGACTTCGTATTGATTTACTTTTAAATTAATTATAAAAGCTTAATATTGTTTATGAAATGTTATATACATTGCTTGTCAGTTATCAGTAATATCACATCAGTACCTAACAAACATCATCTAGCTTAATTTATTATTTGTCCCTAAAACCACCGCCAATACTTAAAGGGCTGATAGAATAGCAGCTGGTGGGCTATCAGATTAAGCAAATATGGCCCTAATGAAAATAGCTTAGTTTTCGAAATATTGGCACTTTAATATTGAGTCAAATTCAGTGTCAAAATTCGCTTAATCTGATAGCCTATCAGCTGTTTTATCAATTCAGCCCTTTAAGTCTCGACGTTGGTTTTACGGATACCATCATCGTTGACTAAAATAGGTTTGACTAATTGTGGTCACGTATAACTCTCAAAAACAAATATTGTTATTTATACACAACAAAGAGACCCGTTTAAATTGTATTTGACTATATGTTGTAATGAAGCTGAATCATGGAGATCTTATGTGAATGGAAACCACACGACTGCATTCAAAGAAATAAGTTGAAAATTGTTGAAGGTAACCCTAAATAATATTTGTTATTTCGTATCACCTGGTATCTTGATGTGAATAAATTTACGAGTTAATGCGATATGTAAAACTCTATCCGTATCCGTAGCCATAAAATATATTTATGTTCATTGTTCAGCCTTGTAAATAAATAAGACAAGTTACGTGACACTTATACTTCAGGCATACTCAGTAAAATATGTTTAAATTTACCTCGTAAATAAAAAGCACGTGGAGCAGTAAAGAATTGCACCCAGTTCGAGTAGGTTACGTGTTTTTAGACGGAGAGCTGGCCACGTCATATATGACACAATAATGAGAGCAACGAAACCCCTCTAGTCAGTTTGCTATACTATGCTTATTTCTAGATCCGGACATCTGGCAGCTGTAAAGTGGTGGAGGTCAAAGAATGCAAATAACTTGAAGAAAACAAATCTTAGAGTTCTGGGTTTGATGCGATATTGTTGGAAATTATGTAATTGATTAGATTTTATCATATCTAGAAGTTTCTGATGGGGGAAAGTAGCGCCAAATAATGTATAATGCAATTTTTAGTTAGTCACCTACTGTTTTCGTTGCCGCAATAATAGACAATTGTTTTAATCTAATGTTAAAATATAGGCCCTGTCCTCTATAAATTACACAACATTGGCAGTTTTTACCTATTTTAGTATTACTTTTCTGTCTGTCACTCTAACCTCCACCCATTAAAAGCTGCCAGATGCCCGGATCTAGCAATAAGGATGGTAAAGCAGTCTAACTAGACATGTTTCATTGCTCTCATTATTGTGTCATATATGACGTGGCCAGCTCTTAGACCATTTAGAGCATATGACGTGACATTAAACTTTACCCATATGTAGTAGTTATGTGAAATACAATTTCTTTCGCAGACTTACAGTATTTTTAATGAGGCATCAAAATTATACTAAATTATGAAAAATGTCTGTTACAGTGGATATTTGTAGTAACAATATTTTTTATTGTAAAATTGTAAATCTTTAATAGCTACTAATCTAAATTCGATTTTTTTGTCGCATTGTCAATAATATAATCCAACGTATCCACTCTATTGTAGACGGGTGATTTGTAACTTATGGTGAGAAAAATACGGCTGTCTTCTGGCACAAGGATTATTAATCAAAAGCATTTGATATCAGAAAAATATGATTTTCCTCTTTAGTAGAAGGTCGTCAATGTTTAAGTGATGCCTTCTATATAGGTCACGTAAATGGATTTTTATTTTTAAGTAAACGAATATAGAAATATATATATTTTTTTTTTTTTATACCACGACGGTGGCAAACAAGCATACGGCCCGCCTGGTGGTAAGCAGTTACCGTAGCCTATGGACGCCTGCAACCCCAGAGGATTTACATGCGCGTTGCCTACCCTTTAGGAACCTATACACTCCTTTTTTGAAGAACCTCATACTGTAGCCCACTGGGAAAACCTCGGCAGGGAGTTCATTCCACAGCCGCAGCGTATAATTAGGTGCCTATCTGTATAAAGCATCTGTTTAATCAAATTTAGTAATACAGTTTACCCCAATCGTTAAGCTAACAAATAATAAAATGATAATTGCCGTGATAATTAATAATAATATCCAAAATCCAATTTATTTAAATTTGACGTGCAGTTTTATCCAAAAAGTATTATCCGATTTATTTCATATATACAATCTGTTTGACAAGAATGTGACCAGTATTTTTTTTGATAAACCTGAGAGAAAAATAAACTTCTGGCTATAGTAAGTTAAAAATAGTATCTAGTAGTCAATACTTTGTAAAAAGAAAAAAAAACTTGTGACTTTAAATAAGCGCCGCGTTTCTTATGGAGGCAGTGTTTCTTTTATTGTGTGAATAAATATTTAATGACTACCCCAATCAAAACGATCATCATTTTCATTTTGGCTGCGATGGATCTTTCAATTGCTCGTTTCGTGTTAGGGGTAAATTTTGCTAGGGTAGTTTGCGGCCATCTTTGCAAGCATCTTTTAGGTATATGTAGTGGTCGGATAGGACAATTTGTTTTTTTTTCTATTAGGGCTTCATAAAAACCCCCTGAAACCCCTTCATAAAAAGGATGACAGAACTGAAATGTGTAATTACCGACCGATAGCTTTAATTTCTGTGTTCTCCAAAATTTATGAAAAAGTTATGTATAATAGGATAATACATTTCCTTGATGAGTACAACATAATTTCCGATCAACAGCATGTCTTTCGTAAATCGAGATGCACCACTCTAGCCACATTTAAACTGATAAAAAATATACTAGATGCGGTAGATAATCAGATTCCTGTCACAGTACTATCTTCTATCTATACATATAATAAAGCTGAAGAGGGTCGAAAGTCTGTACATGGAAGATAATCGAAAAAAAGTTGGCTGGGGATACTTAGAATCGATAACAGAACACGTTACAACAATTTTTAGAATTTTTGTCTGTTTGTCTGTTTATCTGTTTGTCTGTTTATTTGACCGCGCATCACGTGAAAACGGCTGAACGGATTTTGATGAAATTTTGTATAGAGATAGTTTGAGTCCCGGGAAAGGATAATATATAGTTTTAATCCCGAAAATCAACCCTGGTGGGGGTGAAAATGGGGTTGAAAGTTTGTATGGAGAATTTTTAACCGCTGAAACGATTTAGATAGAAATGAGTATGAAGATAATTTGAGTCTCGA
Organism: Pammene aurita; assembly: GCA_947086415.1. NCBI lineage: Eukaryota > Metazoa > Arthropoda > Insecta > Lepidoptera > Tortricidae > Pammene > Pammene aurita. The sequence continues at coordinate 9,951,029 of OX352305.1, forward strand.
GAAACGTCATAGGATAGTTTTCAAACCCTTGTGGGGGTGAAAAGGGGGTTGGAAGTTGGTATGAGGAATTTTTTACCGCTGAACTGATTTAGATGGAAATGTGTATAGAGATAGTATGGGTCTCGAGAAAGGACAAAGGATAGTTTTTACCCCAAAATCAACCCTAAAGGGGTGAAAAGGGAGTTGGAAATTTGTATAGGGAATTATTAACCGCAGAATCGATTTAGATAAAATTTGGTATGGAGATAATTTGAGCTCTGGAAAAGGAAATAAAATAGTTTTATCTCGGAAATTATCCCTTAAGGCTCCTTATTCCCTAAAAGGTCGAAAAACTATTAATGAAAAAAGCCGCATAAAATGCTATCTATAAGACAGTTTGAAGTATTAGTAATACAAAAAAATACTTTTGAACCATATTTATTATTATTAAGAACCCAAAAATACGATTCTTACAGAAAGTGTCCTGTGAAGTGTGATTTATAGGTCATTTTTAAAAATTCATACTAAATTAAAACGTACCACTATAGTAGGTAATGATATTTTTTATCGTGATAGAAATATAGTTTAACTTTCATATGATAATCTTTTTAGGGCAAAATATTCATAGAGTTTTCGTGGAAAAAATTAAATGTAAACGTGTTTTCATCAAAAAACTGGCATATAATCAGGAGGTATTTTGTCTATTATCCAAGATGAATCTTCGATATTTATGGCCGTCTCAGACATGATATACTCAATTGAATTTTATTCAAGTTGAATAAGAATTGACACCCTTTTTTGCGTAATTTGGAAATGAACGGTACATCTAACTGGAAAATCCGGAAAGGCCTTCCAAGACGACCAATTTTTTTCATGTTTTACTCTTTAAAATTTAATATTTGCTCCGATGGCCGTCTATCTATAGATAAAGAAATGAAATATTATATGCATCAATAGTTGATTTAAAAAAACTAAGTACTTTAGCCATAGCCTTCGAAGAAAATGAAGCATTTTAAGAAATTCGCGCGTTTTGGGATCGCCTCTTAAGCGGATGCAAAAAGTTTACATGGGGAAGAAACGACCAATAACCGCTGTACGTATTTAGATGAAATTTGGTATTGAAATAATTTGTAATTTTTTGGTCAAGGTGTTCATATTTATAACATGTTACCCGTCGATGCTTTAAATTTACCTTTACCCGCTCTTAAGAAATATTTGAAAATGTCATGAATGTTATTCCAGGTTCGAGGACTATATATGACAGACAAAGATGCATGGCCCAAACCAAAAAACTACTACAAAATCATCTAACATTTATAGGACACCGTTTAGGTAGGAAAACATATCAAACGTTTTATGAAGCAGTCAGATTAGGATTTATTTTTCTTTATAATTAAACAATGGGTACATTATCTGTTTCTCAAGCTGTTTTGATATGTCTTCTTGAAGAACTACGCATTATTATGTATCTTTAAGATCTAATAATGTATTACTTACTGTTTTGAAAAAAATAAGTCCCGTCGAGTTTCTTTTCGGTCATAAATGTCATAATACTTCTTGGGCCAGAGGTGTATGTAGGGTTAGAACCGGTGGTAGTTTTGGAACGAAGTTCCTTATCGGACGGTTCGCGGATGGGAGGCTAGGCGAAAAAAAGTCACGAAAAAGCGTCACGTCACGAAAACGCGACACCCATACGATTGAGAAACATGTAAAATGGAATGAAACAAAAAATATATAAAATAGAATAAAGTGAAGTGAAGTGGACTGTAGTGAAAAGTTAAAGTGAGAAGTGACAAAGTGATAAAAGTGAAAAAATTCGGAAACCTAAAAGTAAACAATGGCAAAATTTTCAAAAATTTTCATAAATTTCGTAAATTTCAAAAATTTCCAAAAAAATTTAAAATTAAATAACATAACTTCGTTCCAATCGCGTGTTCCACGACACTCACGTATTTTATTTTTCTCTGACGTTAATTAGTGCAGTGTAATGTGCTTACATTGATAAATAAATATTTTGATTTATCTGTGATAGTGTGGTAAAAACGTATGAAAATTCATTACCCCCGACCGCCGGCACGCCCGCCCCCCCCTGGATTTTTAATATGTGTGTTGGTAAAGCAGTGTATGCTTCTGTACATAATTAGGCCTTATTACGTAACAGTTACATAACTACTATTTATCTCTTTTTAGGGTTCCGTAGTAAACTAGGAACCCTTATAGTTTCGCTATGTCCGTCCGTCTGTCCGCGGTCTAGCTCAGTTACCGTTCGCACTAGAAAGCTGAAATTTGGTGAGGCCTGATAAGAACTCTCAATAAAAACTATATTGAATAAAATCGGTTCAGCCGTTTTTGAATTATCAGTCAAAAACGCATAGTGAAAGGAAGTGCCGAATAGTAAAATGACGTAAGCGCCACCTTTTGAACGGATGTTTTGTAACAGGGCGGCCTCTACGAAACTCTACACTGAGCATCGCCCGACATGGTCTTGGCCGGTTCTCATCTCATCATGCTCAAATTCAACGTCTAAAAGCCCCCCCCTTTTAGCGTCGGTGTAATGACGGTCATTCTAATGGTTTCAATGGATTTTTAATATGTGTGTAGGTAAAGCAGTGTATGCTTCTGTACATAATTAGGCCTTATTACGTAACAGTTATATCGCCATGTCCGTCCGTCTGTCCGCGGTCTAGCTCAGTTACCGTTCGCACTAGAAAGCTGAAATTTGGTGAGGCCTGATAAGAACTTTCAATAAAAACTATGTTGAATAAAATCGGTCCAGCCGTTTTTGAATTATTAGTCAAAAACGCATATTGAAAGGAAGTGCCGAATAGTAAAATGACGTAAGCGCCGCCAAATAAACGACCTTTTGAACGGATGTTTTGTAACAGGGCAGCATCTACGAAACTCTACACGGAGCATCGCCCGACATGCTCTTGGCCGATTTTTTTTTGCATTGTTATCCCGGAAATCACCCCTTAAGGATTACTAATTCCAATTCCAGAAAATCCCCAGCCAGGTTATACGTAGCCTATAAAAATTCAACGTCTAAAAGAGGGGAGGGGGGTAGCCACTACACTCGATTGAGTTAAATTTGCATGGGTCATTGACCCCCTCCCCGCTCCAAGTGCACCTCAAATAGAAAAAAAACATTTCTACATTTGTGACCCCCCCCCCCCCCCCAATTTCAACCGCGCCTGTTCTTACCTTTCATGCTTAGACTGATTTGACGGGAGGATCGATTTGGATGATATTTGCCGTGGACATGAACGTATAAATACAAAAGTGGTCCTGTATCGTCCGATATACACCTACTACTCTATGTCGTTTAAATCATGCCAAAAAAATAATATGATAAAAAAAGTATTCATTTTTGAGTGTACTTTCATTTAGTGGTAATTGTAAAATATTTTATTAGGACTACTGTCCTCTAGCGTCATCTGTCAACTTTATTTCAAGTTCCGCCTCCAGGGTAGCGGGAGAGAAATTAGGGGTGAATTAACCGCTTACTGACACAGACCGAATTCCACGCGGGCGGAGCCGCGGGCACAGCTAGTTATTAGATATAAGCAAAGCTTTTGATTATGTGTGCCACAAACGGCTATTACAAAAATTATATAAATACGGCATACGCGGCCCTGCTCTTGACTGGATTAGGACATGCATTACTGATAGAATCCAATGTGTTGAAATCTTAAAATACTGCTCGACCTCTAAAACCCTAAATAATTACAGATCATCTTTCATCAATAATAATTACGGAGTGCCTCAAGGCAGTATTTTAGGACCACTTCTCTTCTTAATTTATATTAATGATATGCCTAAATGCTTGCCACATGATAGCTTATTATTTGCAGATGATACTTCAATTATAGTTAAATGTAAAGATATATTAACGTACAATAATGATATTAATGAAACACTTGCTTTAACAATTAAATGGCTACAAACAAATTAACCTAATTAAAACTAATTATATTCAATTCCATACAAACAGAGGCAGTCCTCAACAATTGACTGTCAGATATGATAATGTATATACAGAAAAAGTCCAACACGATCGCTTTTTAGGAATATTCATTGACAATCAATGTGACTGGAGAGAACATGTTGATAAAGTGTGTTCCCAAGTAAATAGATTTGTGTTTGCATTAGGAAGAATACGTCAGACAGTTTTCATTCAAGCAGCGTTAACAGCTTACAATGGATATGTAACCTCTATTTTACGATATGGTTTGGTACTTTGGGGAAACTGTACTGACAAACAAACTGTTTATGTCATCCAAAAGCGCTGCATTAGGGCGATCTTTGCAATGAATCAATTAGACTCTTGCCGTTCACATTTTAAAGAATATAATCTGCTTACCTTCCCTAGTATGTATATATTTGAAGTTTGTGTTTTTGTACATAAATATCTTTTCATAGGTCCAAATTTATTGGGTCCACGTGAGATTAGATCTCAGTACAAATATAAACTACTCAGACCATTAATAAATTTGTCACTTTCTGAGAATAATTCGTATATCATGTGCATTTCAATTTACAATAAGCTGCCTGACAATTTTAAAGTTATGACATTAAATACATTTAAGTCTAAAATTAAGTTATTGCTCACGCGACGATGTTTTTATACCATAGAACAATATCTTACTTGCTCATAAATATTGTATCGTGTTATCATGTAAATAAATGTATATTTATATTTTATAGGTATAACAATGTATGTACACCTGCAAAGGTAGAGTTTCAGTGTAACCAACATTTTTGTATGTAAGACCTGCAATATGTAACCTAATTCTCACATACAATAAAAACTTTGAACTTTGAACTTCCGTAAGAATTGTGCAGTCTTTCTTGGAAATATCGTAATTTAAATTTGTGGCACTAAAAGGGTCACAAAAGCTAATCAGTTATTTACAGGTAGGGAGAATAGGTCAGCCTCAATTGAAGAAATGTCACTGCCAAAGAGCGTTGGCAGGAAGATGGTGCGTAGGGCATGTGTCAGTAGTTCACAAAATTCATGGGAGTTTTTCAGGACTTTGGTAATGGCGGTGTAGGCGGCTTGATTGCTCTTTACCGATTTGTGATATTTTTTCCACGGCGGAGACGAATTGGAATTACATGATTTTTTATGAAATCCTCTTTTTCCTTCACCGATGTAACTTCCCAGAAAACGGGATCCAGTAACAATGATTACATTAGTGTCTTTGAAGATCTGATGAGCTGTTTGTTTGTCGGTTTCGGATATGATAAGCAAGGTTTGATGTAGATTGTCACATTTAATTAATTATCACTAATCTATATCCTAGTTTAGTTCACTAGTCCCTGGATCAAATTCAATTTGCATGGCTAAAACCGGTTTACAAACACTGTGTTACCCAAAATTCAAATGACAGAGTAATCCGAAGTGTGTACGGAACTGGTATCAATAGTTCATTGGAGGATAAATAAATTTTCCGGATGCAACTTTTTATTCCCAACGTGTAGCGGGATAGGTCTGTTATTGAAACATAATCTCATTTCCTTTTAGTGCAAATACATTTTCGATACTCTATATCAGATACGAGCTGAATACAGAATTGGTGTTTTACTTACTCAATAGCTTGTTTAATTGAGAGGTTTAAAACAAACCCATGTGATAGAGTTTGGAACATAATGGAAAAGCTGTTGAATTAAATTCGTTAAAAACTGTCGCCTGTTTTTTTTTTTAACTATGGCACGATACATAAAACAACGAACGTAAGTAAATATCAATAATACAATTAAATATTCGCAGCTATTAGGGTAACAGACATAAAGAAAGTAAGTATTAAATAGGTATTGTTTTCGACATGCTACAAATGATCTAAATAATGTACACGGTACATTGATAATCGTTCATATTTTTATTAGATAATTTATTACTGTACATGAGTATATGAAAATAAATAAATGATATTGTGTTCTATGGCGACCCATACGAGTATTATCTTAATATTTTTCGTAAAAGTCAAATGTAACGCAACAAACTTTTAAACTCTAATACATCAATTTCGTAATGAAGTTCCTAAATATATCATGTAAATAACTAAGTGAATAAGGAGCACCTAATTATAATAGCAATATAGACTGTAATCCTTTCCCGGGCCTTTTACAGAAAGGACAGGAAATTCGTGTTTTTCCGCAAGGCCCAAGACGGTCCTATTTAAGGAAACCGCAGGTCCCCTTGGGCCCGTAATAGGCGCCCGAATACGCGTCTGGTAAACGGTGAATCAGAAACAAGTTCCGCGGACATTCTTTTGGGGTTCACGAGGTGGTTGGAGTCGCAGATGTGAGAGATATCCAGTTATCTGACGCGGAAATTGGATTGCGGACAGCCATTTTGCATAAAATAAAGACTGGAAAATTATAACATACCTACTTAGGTTTTACTGTGTAACAGTTAAAACCCCTGTTTGGGACGTATCTCTGTCAGTTTTACTTAAACATGAGTCTCTTTCGATCTATAACAAACGAACTCGTACGTGTCGAACAGTCGCCATCAGAGGTATATCGGAACGGCGAAGATGATCATAAATATCTGAAAAACGCCTCTATTGTCAAGGTGATAAAGTAAATGTTCCAATAGTTTTTAGTACTTTGGCCGCTCAGCTATATATGATGGCGACTGAACGATCTGGCATCGACATGGCATCATAGCGGAATGATAAAAGCACACAGTGCACTGCCCCTGCTTACGCTCAGGAATATGGGCATGTGAGGACTTAATCTTAAACCCCCATAATTCTATTTAAAATTTACGGCTTTACTCACTTGTCTTGTCACTTGTGGATAGATAGCACGGCCTCGCAGCGACGGGTCACAGATCGGTTCGCCTGTAGCACTCTTAGTGCTCGAAGATGGAGACCTAAGCTCTCCGAAACATGTCGCGCTAAGTGACTAAACAAGCGAGTAAAACATGAGTAAAGTCGTAAAATTTAAATAGAGTTAGTATGTCTCACGAAAGTTTGAATTCATCCCGTAACTAGCGGTTTATGCACCGTTATAACCTCAAATCGATAATTAAAACCGCCAACGTAATGCACTAAAACGCGTTTCGACCCTACGAGCGCCATCCACATCCACCGACCGCGGTCGGGTTGACCTTTTTGAATCAATAATGAATCCAATTTCACACGACCCTTACTGGATTCGCAGTCTCATTTGGACTGAGGTAAAAAACATTTACGTGAATCATGAAACAGTTGGCCGAAGCTTCGTTAAAGAGATTTAGGATCGAATATATTACAGGTCGAGTAGGCTTTAAAGTGACTTAGAGACAGCTTTGTTAGGGTTTCTACCACTCTCAGTGTTTTGGAGTTAAATTAAAATACTAATGGCCTGTTTCACAATCTCCAGTTAAAGCATATCTGTCAGATAAATGTTTGCTGTCCTTTTCTTTTATATGACTGGAGAAAAGGATAGCAATAATTTTAACTGGCAGATAAGTTTATCTGGAGATTGTGAAACAGGCCCTAAATAGAGTTAGAAACGCTTGGAAATATAAGTTTTAATCTGCGTCATTTAAATACGTTTTAACCATAAAGATATACCTAGATATTTTCATAGAAATTATGGCGATTTTAGTGTTACTGTCACAATCTGCCACGTCGATAAAGGCGTAACTTAGACAATAAGTATATAGTCTAGATTATTGATATGTGAACCTGCACGTGTGTCGAAATATATTTGTCGCGTTGCATATTTCGTTTATAAAGTGAACTGTACCAATGTTGTACCAATGTGAGATCAATGTGTGACCAATTGTGAGACCAATGTTGAATGAAAATCTGTTCGAATAGCAAATGTCAATGTCGTTATAGCGTTGAGTTGAGTTGGGTTGAGTTGGGTTGGAGCTGTGTCTGTCCAGTGTGTGTGTTTATTTTTCTAATCGCGGCCTTGGAGCTTTTAAAAGGCAGGTCTCATAATTTCAAACATGAAGCAACATATAATACTTACATAAATATATGCTAATATTATTGTTAATAACAAAGTTATAGGGCAGAAAAGAAAATGAAAACGTCTAATAACAGTAAAATAAAACGATTCCAGGGCCCGTATCACGCGAGCGAGTCATTGGCTTTTATGGAAAGGTCTAACATTAACGTAAAATGTAATATTTAAGTATGTTGGACTTCTGACTTACACTAAGATCATCTCGGTTTCTTATCACGTACACAATTAAAAGAAAATGGCTGTTTTTCTGCTTCATTTTGTTAGAAAATACTAAAATTAAGTCGTTTTGTTGTTGTTATGGATGTAATTGTAATTGTGTGTTGATTGGGGTCAATAATATACGAGATAGTCACAATTGAAATGTTACCTTTATAGTTAGATGCAATTATCTAACTTTTCAACCGTAAAGGTAACATTTCAATTGTGACTATAAGTACAAAACCAGGAAACGCGACAATTCTGCCGGCAGCAATGAAGTGTAGCAGTGCAGTGAGATTGTCGTAGTACATTGCTACCGGCTGCGGCTGCAATTGTAGGTTGGGTAGGGTTGCATTAGATTATTCAATCTATCGAATCGAAACCCAGGTAGCAAACTGACGTCAGCGACGCACAAGCGACGTCATTTTTAGGTCATATTAAGGTCTGTCATTTATTCGCTGAAAACGTACGTTATAGTGACGTCAATTTAAGGTCAGGTTAAAAAGTGGACGTCGTACTAACGTCAATTAAGGGTCATCATCTGGACGTACCATATTCACCGCAAAGTGGACGTCTTAATAACGTCAATTTTAGGTCAGCATCTGGACGTACCGTATTCGTCGCAAAGTTGACGTCTTAATAACGTCAATTTTGGGTCAGCATCTGGACGTACCGTATTCGTCGCAAAGTGGACGTCTTAATAACGTCCATTTTAGGTCAGCATCTGGACGTACCGTATTCGTCGCAAAGTGGACGTCTTAATAACGTCCATTTTAGATCAGCATCTGGACGTACCGTATTTATCGCAAAGTGGACGTCTTAATAACGTCAATTTTAGGTCAGCACCTGGACGTACCGTATTCGTCGCAACGTGGGCGTCTTAATAACGTCAATTGAGGGTCAGCATCTGGACGTACCATATTTACCGCAAAATGAACGTCTCAATAACGTCAGTTTAAGGTCATCACCTGTACTATGTTCGATGTACAGTAAGACGTACAGTATCCGTCGGCAACGAGAAGTTTTGCTAATGTCAATTTTTGGGATCACTATTAACGGTTAGATGTTTGTGACACGTAAACTATTTCAACAGGAAGTTTTATGTGGCAGTTAATTTATATGCTAGTAAGTTATCCTTTACTTTACTCAGGCTTTGTAAATCTTTTTTCTTCGTAAATCTGTCCATTATCATAGCGAATGCTAAGAGAAAATACTAATTAATACATTATAACAAGACTTTATGTAGCCAGTAAGCCAGTACTTATGCATAAGAATTTGAAATTTGAACAGTTTCATATTAGTCGTTAGAGTCTGTCCGGAAAGAGAAGTGTCATAGAATGTATGAGCTCCCATATAAACCACGATACATCTATTTCCGGACAAACTCTATAAGTATCCGACCTACTACCGACTTAAAAATAAAGCTTAAATATATAACGCGTTTCGTTTCTTGATATCAATAAAATTTGTCAATCTTGTAATGTAAAACATTCATGAAGTAAAAAAAACATTTACGTCTTTTTAGTTAACTTCAAAATTAATACTTATATAAAGTCATTTATTACAGATTTTTTAATGTTATTAAACATCAAAACAAACTGAGCAATGTGATTTTTAAAAACATAAGAAATTGGAACGGAACGAAATTCTGTCATTTTGATTGAAGTGACGCTATGAGTGACGTTGTTTTCCCTCCTTTTTTCTTTACTACTGCCAATAAAAACTTTCAACAAGAACAAAAATGTACTCAGTGATACAGTTTAGTGTAGAAGACGGCGTAAACAATCAGTGGTTTACGCCAAAGTGTTGTGAAGTCTTTTGGCCACCCGTTAAGGGAACTAAAGCGTTTGAAAAGGTTTTGGCTGATGTCAAGACACCAGATGAAAAATGGAAATTATACAGTGTTCAAAGAGTTTTTTGTGATACTGGTACGTATATTTTAATAGTTTTTTTACAAACCACTTTGGCTATGAAAACTAACGAAACAGTTTCGTTTCCTGGTTTCTGGATGCAATATTTCCTGATTTATTCTTCTTCTTCAGCGAGTAAGTATGCGCACACTGTTGGGCATACACGTCTCCAGTTTGATTTCCTGATTTACCGAGAGCTTACTGATGTTGGTGAAAGTTTTCTGTTACTGTGTGACTACTACCTAATATGGGTAATTTTTAAAACTGCTTGGACAAATGTGATAACATACTAATCAAAGTGGTTGACTGTACAACTTCAGGTTGTTCCAACTAATGAAACTCCATCCTATATTTTTACTAATAACGTGATAACCTTGTTTTAATTGAGTGAGGGATGCATTATGCTGTGTTCATTTATTATGATTGCATGTTGTGTGTATTTTTTTATTTCATTTGCATGTACCTAAAGATGGCATAGAGAAAGCAAAAAAAAACTGGTTGATGAGGATACATCAGAACCAGGTCTTAAACGGAAAAGGGCCAAAAGATATGTTTCTAGCAGCGACGAAGATAATGACAATCCCACCACCATTGAATAAAAGACCTTTGAGAAAATACAAAAATTTCAAGCCGCTGGCAGTGTAGGCTATGGAGATTATAGAGGTGAGTTTTATAGTCAACAGCTGTTATGAAGTAAATCCTGACACATTGCACAACTACTTGTTGCACATGTCAGAATAATAAAGCATAGCATTTCATTCCTAAGATTTATAAGATATCTGTAGTTATTTTTAGTTCATTAACATATTTGCCGCATTCTCATATTCAAAGAACTTTTAGCCAGAGCCCTGTTTGAATATTTTAATGTACTTATTTTTATACCATTGTTCCCTTGGAAATATGATATTATATACAAAGAATATTAAAAGTTCACCTTATATAGGTTAAACCTAAACAATATAGGTTATTTTGTAGAATGCATATTTTACTAGTCATTTTATACAAATATATGATGAATACTGCAATGAAATACTTTGAATTACAATAGGAGACTCAGCATATTACTAAAAAAGCTCCAATAAAAAAATTAAGTTGACTGTATATTTAAAAAACAAACTTCTATGAAAAAACCATTATGTTAATTATTCTCATCACTCTCCCAAAAGGCTACTTAGACTACCTAAGTAGTGAGGTGGAAATCACTTAGAAATATAAAAAAAAGTTCTATTGTAAAACATGTAGGTGTTATATTGTTGGCTAGTACTCAATGTAACCTTGGTGACAGTGGAATAATATGGTACCATCAAGCTGATCTGATGATGGAGCTGGGATGTGTACAAGGGTCGGCAACGCGCATGTGACGCCTTTGGAGTTGCAGGCGTCCATAGGTTACGGTAGCTGCTTACCATCAGGCGGGCCGTATGCTTGTTTGCCACCGTCGTGGTATAAAAAAAAAAAAAAAAAAAAAATGTAGATACCAGAACATACCTAATGGTGAAAAGTGCTTGCTTGGTCGAGTTTCGGCTCATTTGTTTTGTTGTTTAGAATACTTTCTGACAGTACAAGAATAGGTAACATCAAGTACAGTCGGCTAAATATCTTGTGTTAAAAATGTAATTTTTTAGAAAAACATATTTTGATCATTAAAGCTAGCTGTACAGTCAACGGCAATAGTATCTTCCTATACAAAGGCCACAAAAATATGTGACTTTGTAGGGTCATAAGAGTGTGTCACATATTTTTGCGGCCTTCGTGTAGGGAGATACTATTGCCAGTGACTGTACCTAACTGCTAACTCTGTTATACATATAGAAGTTTGTCTTGTAGCCTAACTTATCTTTTTCTTAGAACCCTGTTTGGGTATGGATTGTATGGAGAGACAGATGGAATTTTTTTCCTTGTGTGGTTCCAGGCAACTTACATAAGAAAGAAGGAAGAAACAGCTTGAAGCAGGTGGTGCAAGTTATAGTTGTTTAGTAGTAATAAAAATACATAAAATAACAATATCTACACACTTAAAACATTGTATGAAGAAAGTTATTTCAAATCTTCACTTTTTTCACATTTGGTCTGATCAACAAATAATTTGCTATTTTACAATTATACATTCTCTTATTTGTTACAGGTTTCATGCGTGAAAACTTGGAGGCAGGGATATTTCCAGCAAAGTGTCTCGGTTGATGAAATTTTGTTTTACACCGTAGTAACAGTAAAACTTCTATGGAAAGAGATCCAACAAAAAGCCTTTTTGCCAACTGCGCCTGCGAGTATGTATCGCAGGTATTCAGCTTGTGACAAGTGCATAGAGGCAGGTGAATGAATATCGCGGCCGCGTGATCTATTAAAATGCGTCAGCGCCCACAAGGACCAATGAATCATTTCGTTCGCAGCTTGATGAAGACTATCATGTTGGAGAGTTAGCACTTTTACGGTTCCCTATAGATTTCAGAGAACTTGATATAGATTTGGCTCAGGAAATACAACAGATTTTTATAATCCCTATGAATTCAGTAATCATTCAAAATCGGTTTATGGATTACATTTTTTGGTATGCCCCCTAGCCTGTCCGTGGCTTTGACCTACATGAATACGGCTGACCGCATGCTCTCTTGCTCAGTTTGGTCCCCTTCTCTCTTACTAATGCTATTAAGATAGAGAGGAGTAGGACCAATGTGAGCGAGCGAACACGCGGTCAGCCGCCTTCATTAAGGAAGTGTTGCCACCACTTTTACCTACTTCTTCGAAGTTTTAATGTATCTACTTAAAATTGACATGCTTACGGTTGTGTTTTTTTTTAGTTTAGTAGTCCGATAGTGGGCATTAGAGATATAAATGTTATTTTAAGTCATGGCCTATGAACATATTAAAACAAAAATTACCTAATTATACTTGTTTTTTTAGTAATAGAAATAAGGTAAACAATCTTGTACCTAGACTAACTAGACAAGTCAAACCTTAGGCTTCAATATATTATAGTAAGTTTTAAGAAGAAATTATATTTTGAGTTGTTATATTTTTTTATGTTGTTATAAACAAATTTCAGGACTGACAATTGAACTTGACACCCATTTAGATCTCACTTCTTTTGTCGTTGAAGTCAACAACCAAGGCATATATAACTTGGCTCTCATTTCACATTTATGTTTTTGATGGGATTATTGTTATGGGGCTATTGGTTCCCACTGTCCTTTAATGCCTCTTTAAATATAAATTATACTACTTACATAGCGTTTTTTAGTTTCATCCATAAGTCCTAGAGTTTGTTCAGGGTACGTAGACAAGATGCCTGCTATGCTAAGTGCTAAAGTCTTTTCTACTCTTACGCGTAAGAATTTGGCGTCTTGTCTAGGGCGCCTGGCCAATAAGTTAGAACCGTCTTAGAACTTAAATCTAGCACGTCGTTAGTTCACTCAACAGCCAGGTCGGTTCTATTTTTGAACAGACTACTCACCCATCCTAGCTACGAGGAGCATATTTCCGTGCTTACGATATCAGCAGTGTGTTTTGAGAGATGTTATTTAAATTTATATAATACCCACCTTAATAAAATTGAAAATCGCTAACTTCTACTGCTGATATCGTGAACACAGCAGCATAATGCAGCCCCCCTAGGCCCTGAGTTCCTGACCTGTGCCTATGTCCTAGTAACGCCACAATCAATCCTGTGTGTGACGTTATTCGAACATACTGGCTGCCCTAATATGTACGGCCCAGAAACGTCCGTATGAATTCAGTATATGACGTCTCTCCAACGTCAGTGGCTGCCCTAATATGTACGGCCCAGTAACGTCCCTATGGATTCAGTATATGACGTCACTCCAACGTCAGTGGCTGCCCTAATATGTACGGCCCAGTAACGTCCCTATGAATTCAGTATATGACGTCTCTCTAACGTCAGTGGCTAACCTAATATGTACGGCCCAGTAACGTCCCTATGCATTCAGTATATGACGTCTCTGTAACGTCTGTAAACAGACGTCTTGAGGCTGTGACAAATTGACGTCATCTGCTGGGACCCCCCGACGTCGAGACATGACGTCTCTTACGTCGAGCAGTACCGTAAACAGACGACATAATGACGTATAAATGCTACCTGGGAAATACAACATTTCGGCCCACTTTGCTTTAATAATAAGAAAGGATTGTCTTAATAAAGAGGAAAGACTGAGACAAGCAGTCTCAGTTGACGCAGCTCTTTCACTATCATGGCTTCACCGTTTCAATCTATGGTTTACTGTGGCAAGGCAAAGAAGAAAATGTGTATACGCGCCTTAGATAATGCAAGGTGTCATAAAAGCTGCATACTTTTATTTAAATAGTTCCAAAATCTCCCGCTATTATGTAAAGAAGACCCTATCAGCTTTGTTTGTCACGCGCAAACTAGTAGGAATAAGACATAGGATATTTCAATATTGAAATTTCATATACGTCCTCCTTGATAAAATTGTTCGAAAGCAAGCACTTCTCTTAAAGCCGGAAAAACGAAACTGATTTGTATACATAATACAAACAAAAGAATTCCTCAATTCAGAATTAGTTAATAATTTGAAATAAGCACTCATTTGTCTCTGCATTTTAGTAGTTGGCAATCCTTTAAAGAAACCGTTTAGGCAAATAATCATCTGCCAGTTATAGCACCAGCCAAGTTTATTTTCCCACCGCGCGAAACATCGTCTCGTCCCTATCAGATTTCCCTTGTGATTTATAAACACCTTTCTTTTGTTTTATTTCAGTAGTAACGAAAAGTTTACACTGGGAGATAACGGCTAGATAATTTTGGCCACTTATTTTAAAGTAGTTGTTTATTGTAATCTAAATTTACTTCTATTTTGAACTGGCATGTATTATGTTCAGATATAATGGCATATAGGCATAAGATCGCCAACCTCCGGGGCGGAGAAGGCACTTAAAGAAGAAGAAGAAGATGTCTAGATTTGTATAATACTCAGCGCCAGTGTGCGCGAGCGCGCAAGGCAAACCGGTTATATTTTGGACGTGATATCACGTGCTGGCGCTGAGAGCACGACTTTTCGTGCGCGTGATTTGACGTCGTTGGTGGTCAAAGGGTTAAAGGAATATTGTATATATTATAAGTGCGCTAGATAGCGAGCACGTGATTGAGTAGGTAACAAGTTAATAAAAAATAACCTGGTTACCCGAAAAAGTCCGCCATCAAAAATTCTCGTATAGACCCGTATTGCTTTTTCCCAGAAACTATATACTCCATATTCAGTAATTGCCAAAACGGATTCAGGAAAAAACATTCAACAACCCTAGCAGTGTATAAATATATCAATCAAATATTAGACATCATTAATAATAGACAGTATGCTGTGGGAGTCTTATTAGATATGAGTAAGGCGTATGATAGGGTTTCTCATAATATCCTTCTTATTAAGCTGCAAGGTGTTGGAGTACGAGGAATCGCAAATAAGTGGTTTACCTCGTACCTCAAAAATCGTGTACAATGCGTAGAAGTAGAATACTATAATAATAAAACTGGAAACATCATTAATGTCAGATCAAATAGAGCAAACGTCGAAAGATCCACACCCCAAGGAAGTGTGCTAGGTTGTATATTATTTTTAGTTTATATAAATGATTTACCTACAATTATTGATTCACCAAGTGTTTTGTTTGCAGACGACATATCTGTAGTGTTTCCGTGCTCAAACGAAAATCATACAAAACAATATCTTAATTATATCCTTTTAAAATTAGACTCCTGGCTAACTGACCACAATCTTGAAATTAATTATAATAAAACAAAACTAATGCAGTTCAGGCCGTATCAGAAACAACCACTACAAATTGATTATTCATTCAAAAATATTAAGTTAGAACCCGTAGATATCTTTACATTATTAGGAGTGAACATAGACTCGAATTTGAATTGGAAAGACCAGATACAAAAGTTAATTAATAGACTATCCAGATTCACATATGCTTTGTATGAATTAAAGAAAACAACAGACTTAAAAACCGCCATGTCAGCCTACTATGCCTATGCCCACTCCTTGTTCAGGTACGGTATTGCTTTGGGGTAACAGCACAAATGTAAATAATCTGTTTATAGTTCAAAAAAAATGTATCCGAACTCTTGTAAATATAAAACAACGCCAAAGTTGCCGCACTCATTTTAAAGATCTCGGAATCTTGACACTTGCGTGTTTATACATTTTCGGAATTTGCAAGTTTACAAGAACACACAGTCACCTTTTCTTACAAGCTAAAGACCGTCACGCAAAGCCACTAAACCTTCGTCATAATAACGATCTTGCTTTATGTACATCCAGTCTTACTTTATATCATTCAGGTCCTCATATGATGTGCATAAAAATATATAACAAAATACCTCAAACAATTAAATGTACTGAAAATCCTAAATTATTTGAAACTACATTACATAAGTATTTGTTGGATAAGAGCTATTATTCACTACAGGGGTTTTTTGATGATACGACTTCAAATAAATAGAAACGTACAATATGTATAGGATAGGTATACAACTAGGTATACAATACATCATTCGTTTGTATAAAAATTACTGCATTATAATTAAGGTTTTAAAAATTATGTTATTCAATGCAATATTAGTTTGTATAAAAATACTTAATTATAATTAGGGTATTAATTCAATGCCTATTATTTGTAAGTTTAAGTATTAAATAGCTTTGCTATGCACTACATTGCTGTGCCCTTACAGGGTTCATATTACTTGTAATATGTTTGCAATAAACGTTTTGAGTTTGAGTTTGAGTTTGAAACCTAGCTAGACAGATTTCCAATTTTGTTAGACTCTATATCGAATTTCTAACGAATTTATAGGTAACTAATCATACAGAGAGAGTCCGGCTTATATTAAAAACGAATGGTGCTCGGAGTAGGTGCTCACTAATTGCTAAATGAATTATTAAATAAATATTTATTTTTGTTCTTATTACATGGCCTACTTGATTACTTATTCCGCTTTAAAGCCTCCCGGGGTCTGCTTTCACGTCATGCTCCACAGCAGAACCACCTTTGCTTTTTTGAATATAAATATATAGGAAAATATCTATATAATGTCTATAAAATTCTAGACTAGTTTAAAAAATACTATATCACTAGCTTTGTCGTGAGCTTTATTACATTGTGGCGCTGCTGTGGAGCATACTCCATAGCAGCGCCACCGTCAAACGTCTATTACGGCTTATCGTACAGGCACATATATGACATCAAATAATTCTATAACAATTCTATATTGACCTAGCTTACGAAAATCCTCATTTTAATTTGAATATACGAACTAACGGGGCCACAGACTTTTTGTGAGAAGTAATTATTGCAGCGCCTGACTTGAAAATCTAGGCAAACACACAAAAAGTGTTTCTATAAAATTCGACATTATATAGATATTTTCCTTTATATTTATATTCAAAAAAGCAAACGTGGTTCTGCTGTGGAGCATGTCTGCTTTCCACACCGTAATCCCAAGAAATACGTACGTATACTCTGATTTAAGAAAGTGGAATTAAGGTTTTTCTTTTATTTTTAAGGACAAAATAGTAGATTGTACACCAATGGGATAAAGCACTGTTTTACGGGCGCGATATTGAATCCTGAACGTAACAAAGGACTCTAGATTTAACTCCCGGGCGCAACGAGGGGGTTACGAGTTAATTCCCGAGCAAAGCGAGGAAATTAAGACTGAGTCCTAAGTGCAGTGAGGGCTTCAAGCGCGCCCGTGACAATAACAAATTCATTCCCAAGGAGTATACTCTACGTTTCTCACCTCTTGCGAGACAATAAAAAAACTAAGGAACTACACTAAACTAGAAACTCAATGTTATTAAAATAAATCAAAAGTGAAATTTGATGTTTTATACATTAGTCCATTTTATTCGAATTTTATCTTCTATTTTTTATAGAATCTGCAGTTCTAATTCTTATACTCCAGCGCCTTATGACTTTCGCGGCATTTGTTTTAGGTATTGAAATGTGTTCCATTCCATTTGTGGTGGCCAACACGATTTTCGAATAAATACGATTTTCAAATCAGTTCGGCGCGGCGCCGCGGGCCCTGGCTCGCGAGGATGGGCTGTGTGCAGTGCGGACTTTAGGCAATTAGACTTTAAGGACAATAAGAACTATGGGAAGTGAAACCACATATTATCCAGCGGATTATAATGAAATTTAGTACAACGTTATGACCCGGCTTTAGCCAAGGGCTATAATGATTTACTTTCGGTAAGGTTTGCATGATATATAATTTGGCATTGTCGAGCAGGTGGTGTGAAAACCTTTTTAAAAAGCCAAATCCCATTGAACCCAAGTTGTTTCCTGCTAAAAAGCCCTCGCGTAAAAGCCCTCTGCACTTCTGGGATATCATATGAACGACAATATATGGTTTATTTATTAAACAGCCTCCTAGCCCAGTCGGTAATGACCCTGCCTACGAAGCAGGAGGTTCTGGGTTCGAATCCTGGTCAGGGCATTTATTTGTGTATTTACCACAGCCCCCATATTTGTTGCTGAGTTATGGATGTTTTCTATGTATATAAGTATTTATTCATATCTATCTATTATATATATCGTCGTCTAGTACCCATAACACAAGCCTTGTTGAGCTTACTGTTCGTACACAAATCGACCTAGTCCCACTAGGTCGATTTGTGTAGGAATGTCCTATAAAATGTATTTATTTATTTACTTCTTTATTAAAAAAAAAATATTAGAGCTCCACGACTTTTAAAAAGTAACTTAGAGAGATATGAGTTCCAAATTCCAAGTGTGTACCTTTAAACTGTGCATTATCTGCCAGTCTCTATAAACAGCGACTGTTTTATGTATATTTAGTATAATTTTGTTTTATTAATCAACACACTCACATGCAGAGATATTCATCAATGTTCATTAAACTTTTTAACACTCACAGTGTTTATATTTAAAACACGTTTGGAGTCCGTGCATCGCAGGGAGTTTGTTCATTAGCAGTTGCGAATAAGTCGCAAAGTTTGGCTAAGTTGATTACGGCCGAGTCGGGAATTAGCGCGTTTGCGAAACATCTGCTCGGCGGAGACTCTCGGCTGGTGGGTTCCACTTTGCACATAAGATAGGGACCTTACATTTGTTTTATGGTTGAGGAATATATTTCTCTAAAATAATATTACAATTTTTGAGTCGATTATACCTGTTTCACGAATAAAACGCTCCGAGTTGAATCGCTTTGATTTTAAAGCTGTCGGCGGCAAGTGGTTTAAACAAACGTATGAGCTCCCTTATCGTTTTCATGAAACTAAGCGGTATCAATGTTACTCTGCGTCCGTAGGAAACCCCTTAGACAACCCTACACGTGATCCCTGGGTGGTGCTAAAAAAGTAACAAACTTGTCAGCTGCACTGTCCCATCTGGACCTCGCAGCACTCGCTGGATTTTCTTCATCATCTACTTTCCCACTACTATTACCCGCGATTAGAAATGCCTAGCTGTATATTGGAGCGTTTTTTCGTAAACTTGATATTAGTCCTTTATTGGCATCAAAAAGGGAAGAAGAACTTTACTGGTAGAGTATATCGGCAGAGGTCCACTTTGCCATTTAATTTTTTTTTTTATCATAGAGACACACCAACAGTACATAAACAAAACATATAAATGACATTAAGAGCAAGCTGACACGTAAAATATTTATGCACCAATAACAGGTTGTGCAACAACACGCAAAACAGTTTAAAGGCTTTTACACAACATTTACATTTAATATTTAAACTAAAATTTAGAGATGGTTCAGTTTTGTCCTTTTTTGTATACATAGCTTTAGGTCACGCAACGGTAAACACATATGTGCCAAAGTTAATGTTTCGCCTCTATATTACAAAAAAACATTTGTTTAAATAATAGATAAGATTGTTAGTAAATCTACCTAGACCTATGAAAATTTCAAGCTAGATAAAATGGATAGTAAACAATCAAAATCTAAACAAATATTCGTAAAAACTACAACGGCTCAATTGTAATGGAAATACAGTTAGGGACGGTTGATATTGGTCTGAACCAAAGCCTCATGAAGTTCACACAAGGGTTATATTCAATTACCTGCCTCGCTATGTATTTTATAGTTATTTATCGAATAGTGAATTCATTTGTTTTGAAATCTGTTTTGTTTTCTTACCAAATATCAGGTATCGAGAATCGAATTAATTGCATTCCGATTTCCGATGGAATGTGAAGTGCTATAGAGAGGTAGGTAAAGTTACATGGGGGAGGACACAATTTTTCTCACTTTCGAAGCAATTATGTCTGAAAATATTAACTCAATCAAAAAATGTTCAAACAAACCTCAATGTTATTTTTAAAGAGCTATCGATTGAAGTGCAACATGTTGATATTGGGTCAAATATTTTTTTTATAAATTTAGGTACATGTAAAACTCTCCCTAAAAATATTTTTTTCAAGAATTTAACTACATAACTAAAAAGCGGCATGCAAAATACATCTTATGTGTAAATTTTATGAAGATACGTTTTATAGTTTCCGAGTAAAATGGCTGTGACATACGGACGGACAGACGGACATGACCGAAACTATAAGGGTTCCGTTTTCCGTCCGAAAACCTTCGCTGCTTTATTTTATTATCAAATTGGAGTGTCGGTGATCTAGTGTCACAGTTTTTTACCTAACACAAATAGGTGTAGAGAGATTGGGAACTAATGAATTCTACGACATGGCTTCTCCCGCACAGACTTTAGATACTTTGTGTAAGTTATAAGCGGAACAACCCTTTTACGACTCTCTATTTTCGATGTCTGTATTTCAAATTACTACGTCTTATTTTGTTTATTTAATTATCACTATGATATCGAATTGGTACGGATTTTAGCAAATATTTAATTAACTGAAACTTATTAAAACCTAGATTCGGTACAATTTTTGAATACAAATAATTTATTGAGAAAAGTATAGTACAGTAGTTGCTTTTACAGACTAAGACTTTTTTTTAACGACAAGTGGTTTACAAATGCCTGAGCTAGGATTCCCTGTATTCCAGGCAGCGAAAGACAATTTATGTATTTTCTTTATTTATCTCTCCTAGTGAAGGGAATTTTGTTTCCACATTCGCGGGCAAAATGCGAGAAAAAGGTAATTTTGTCAAACTTTTTTTTTTATCAGTATCAAAAGCTTGTATAGGACCAGAAAATATTTCCAGCTAGAAACGCCACAAATCGAGGAAAACTTTTCCCAACTTTTTCTTTAATTTGTGGCTTTTAACTACGTTACCGTAAGTTTTCCCTCAGGAAACTATTGATACTGGATAGGAATGGAATGGATTGGCATAAAAAAAGCGTGAGAAAAATAAAAGTTTTCATTTTCATACAAATTGTATGGGAACAGTATTCCTCGATGTGTGGCTTTTTTAACCGGAACTTAAATAAAAATAAAGTTTTTCTAAAATGACATTTTTTCTAGCAATTGTATCTGTAAACGCCAATTTATATCAATAAAAAATTTACGGCAGGTTTTCTAAGACCATTTTCGCGTAGCAGCACAGGATCTGGTAGCTACCCTCTCTGACCCAAAAAGAAAATCCAACCTGTATATGATATCGTCTACGATTTTTCAAGCGAGCGAGATTTATTATTACTATTATTCATAAACAGGTGCTGATTATTCACTAAATAAATATTAGGTACCTCCTTATCTATGTTATATTTGTAATAAGATAATTATTAGGATAATAATTTAATTTTGCCAATAAGTAAAATAAGTCACACTACGACAAGCGCTTGAATTATAGTAATTTTCTCTAAAGTTAGGTTCACTTATTTTTCCAATTTGCGGCAAATTATTGAGTCCTGAATGGACTCGTTACCCATGAAATCTGTTTAGCGACGTGCAATTTGCAATAGTTGGTAATGAACAAATTAGACCCGCGCAATTTATTTAAGTGTAGAATCTAGCAAAAATAACCATAACCTAACTGAATGTTTACATTTTTTTGCTGTGCAATTCAGTATTTTGTCATATTTTGAATATTATTTCCTTTTCTTGAATACCTAATTTAGTATCGAATTAGGAAATATGGTGCAATTTTCATATACATATAGGTATTCGCGATGTAAGCGACCTCATAGCAAAAATAAATTTCACATCTTTTGTTGAACTGCATTGTATTGTCTAAATGGGGAAGGCGACTGTCAAAGTGACATCTCCAACAGTGGTCCTTAGGAAACTTAAATTGTATGGCGTGAATTAGTTTCGCGAAAATGATTCAATGATTTGTCTCGAATTGCTCCGAAATTGAAATACACCGATTTCTGAAATACACTAAAATTAAAATGAAGTAGATCAACGCCATAGGGAAGGTTTTTCCCTAAGAAAAGCTTTTTGACTGCATACTATTTAAGGACCATTCATTTTCTGTCTCTTTCTCTTATTATATGGTATCTGGAACAGCGCCCTCTACAAAAAGTTTTCACCGGCCTGCGGCCTGGGCCGCGATTCGAAAAATAAACACACACACTGGACAGACACAGCTCCAACCTAACCCAACCCAACTCAACTCAACGCTATAACGACATTGACATTTGCTATTCCAACAGGGGGGCGATTTTTGACAATCGAGCGCTCGAATTCAAAGAATTTAACCTCTAATATAATCGCACACAAAAGTTTGTCGCCATTATTTACGCATGAAATTAATAGTATAAATAATCATGATTTGAAATTACTATCGCTGTTATTTTTAAAACATCATTTCTTCGTTTAATTCAGAGTTTTAAATGTCATATTCGAGCGCTCGAATCCCAAAAATCACCCCTCAGATTTTGATTCAACATTGGTCCAGTGTTGTTCTTGTTGAATATTGGGGTTGCCGTATTCCGAGGCGTAATTTGCCGTATCCCTATACAAATTCTTAAAATAATTGCCGCTGAATTGCCGTATCCAGAAAATTGGCGAAAACGTGTCTAAAAAATGTATGGAGATACGGCAATGGGACCGCTACCGTGGGCCGTATTTTTGACTGTAATGCCCCTGAATTGCCGTATATTACGGCAATTACCGTATCCGGAACAACACTGCATTGGTCTCACATTGGTCTCACATTGGTCACACATTGGTCTCACATTGGTCCAATGTTTATTTTTCGAATCGCGGCCCAGCTTGCTTCATTATAAGTAAGTTTCATTGTGATACTACCGGTGCCGTTATGTTATTTCGAGCCGCGGGCAGGGTTAACAGTTCACTTTTCCTTGAAGCGTCCTATCATACAATGGGCACTTTTATAATATAGTGTACCATTTACTTTTATTGAAATACCTAACAAATTTTGGGTTGTTATTGTTCAGAATCACAAGGACTATCAACTTCAATAAAAAAAGTTTTCCAAATTGTTTTGCCACTTTTGTGACGCGTTTTTAATATATTCTGGATAGACCGTCAGTAAACTGAACTATGTAAAATTGAAGAAACTTTTTTCAAAAATGGTACACTTTTTTCTGAATACGCCCAAATATAGGTATCAATTGCTACTTTTTACATGAAGTAGGTTATGGTAATTAAGCCTGTGGTAGTTTTACAGTAGTCGTGAAAATAGAGTATAAGTAAGCGTATGTATACGTGTATAATGAGTGAAATGATCTTTAAGATACGATTGAAGTCTAGATGCTAGTCTAGAGTTTGACAAAGATGGCATTATTAACGAAGCATTTGACGTAATTATTTATTAGTCTCAGATGCGATACATGGCATGATTAGGCCATTCTATATAATTAATGTATAGGCGATAGTATCATTATTTTTATTTACAAGGTAAGATAGGATCCAGTTTATTTAGATAAATCACACATTACAGAACATAAAATATAGCAATGACCTTTATGAAATGAATTTAAAAAAATGAATTACTTACCTACATCATAATATTTACAAATTAATGTTAACTAGGCTTAAATATCTAAATGGGAAATGAATTTTATACAATAATTGTCAATAAGACACATAAACCGTTAGTAAAAAATAGCTACAAGATCGATACACAGCAAATAACCAAATTATCGGGTCTGTCGTTGGTAAATAGAAATACCGCCCCATAATTATATTTAAACTGGCCCACTGTTAAAGCAAATACCTACATTTTCAGTTAAATACAAATAGCGCAATCAGTAAACTGTGTCAATCTAGATTAAGCTTTAATGCTGTTTGAGAGATAACCACAACATCAAATTACCTAACTATTGCCATGTGGATTCCAAAACTATTTTCAGTTTACTTATAATTTGTAACGCACAAGTTAGCATACACTTGAAGAGTATTCAGCTACCATAGACAAAAATCAGGCGGAAAGCGCAAAATGCAAATTTTTGGGTAAATTTTGTTTATGGGTGCAAGGCAAAAATTCAGTCATAATAGGTAGCTGAATTCCGCTTAATGTGTATTGCGCCTAGAGCCGTAGGCCAGTGCAGACCGTAGCTTAAAACGCCAGTTCGTATCAATGTGTCTCGAAACAGAGCTTCGGTGAAAGTTAAAATCGTGAGACTCGAAGGAATCTCAAAAATGATTAATTTATCTTTTGGATTTCAACCTCATATGTTTACTTACCACTTTCGTAAAAAAATGTGTCTGGGTTAATTTTTGCGATTCGGTGGCCGGGTGGATTTCATAAGTCCTCACTTTCACTTAAAAGGGTCTAATGTCTCAGCATAAGCTTTTTTTAAAAAGAAAACAAAGGAAATATATCGACAATAGAAGTGGCTGAATTAAATACGCTGGGCGACCGAGTCTGCATACCCTACTTACCTATTATCACGATATTTTTCACACAATACACAAAATAATTTTCACGTTTTCAAGGATTCGTAGCTAATTGTGTAAGATGTTTAACAAACTTTTAAAAACTTTGCGTGATCGAAAAATTCTTTTGACGAATTTGATTAATGAACCATGAAAGTACGTCCCTGAGAGACCGTAAAACAAGGAAAATGAGAAAATGGTTGCTTAAAACTCTGAAATATGCTGAAGTTATCAAAGCATCAAATTTGCTTATTATTTTATTAGCAACCGCCCGCGACTTCGTTCGCGTACGAGTCCTAAAAAAATCACACCCAATTTCACCCGTTAACAAACCAAACCAAACCAAACAATTTCAAGGTCTTACCTTCAACTATTTAGGCTATGAGATTGTCCGTCAGTTTCCACATAACAAGGCTGTTAGAAATATTTACATTGGCATTTTTGGAAAAAAAAGTGTAACTTTTTGGGAAATCCAATCAGGAATTATTTCTCCTCAGAATCACGAGGACGATTTAAATAATAATAAAATGTATCCCATTTTCTGTCACGCGTTTTAAAAATTGTATTTTTCTCTGAAAACCCGCAATAAGATTACAAAACTTTAACCCCCCTTTAATTATAACAGCGGCATTCAACAAGTTAAAAGTTATTTTGGAACCATCGCTGAGGTATCACTTCACCTTTACCATAACAGAAACCAAATCAGACAAGCCGTTCTGAACATATACGAACATGTATCGAGCGATAACGCTCAGATTTTGACGTTTACCGCCAGGCCACCAACACTTACTACTAACCACTAAACGCCATTGTAGAGTTGAAATCAGTTACTTACATCGTATGTTAATTAAACGTTCGACGGTAGGGAAATAAAATAAAGCAACAATACTGCGACACAAAGTGATAGCAGATACCAAGAACGAGCGAGATGTCTCAGTTGGGTCAGTTCGGGTTGCACAGGGCGGTTTCTCATCAGTTTATGAGCTTAAATACTGCGAGCCATTCGGTTGCCTAGCGGTCAGTGAAACTACGCGTCATTGCTTTATCTAGTTGTTTTTGGCCCCACTAATAAGATGGTGTCACACAATCGTATACACTCGGATAGGCTCGGCTTTTGCGAATTTTCTTAGTCCGGTAAAGCATACAAATCGACGACATATACCATCCACCTGTTTTAAACAAGCATGTTAACTCGAGAGGGGTAAAGGTTCCACGCTAGTGATAAACGGTTCTGTAGGAACTAGGGTAATATCATATATTTACGATCGTACCCGGGGGTCGTATGGCGCACACAGCTCTGTCATCGCAAATAATTTGAACGTCGTTTGAGTTAAATATACTTATTTACAGGAATCACATTTGTACATTTTAAGTATGACTATTTATAAATATATAAATAGTACCTCCTTGCGGCCTGCGGCTATCCCAGTACACTGCCGAAAAGTCTCCCAACACCCGGATAGCATAGAGATATTCAAAAATAAATAGCTCTTTAACATGTCACATTCTGAATTATTAACGGGCCCGATCATAAAAGGAAGCCAGTTGAAAGACGAGACAGCACCCGCAAAGACAGTGATAGTACAAAACGATCTTATCAACAGATGCAATGCGAATCCAACCATAATTGAAAGACCTCCTTTAGTCCTCTCTCTACGTCTATAGCTCCTGCTAACGCAATGGTGTAAAGAGACGGGGAAGATCAAGTTCTCTTGGATGATTTGTATCGCTTCCTCGGTAGAAATAAACGCCTTGTGTCATACCTGTTACAATTTTAAATGCATATTTCGCAATTTATTTTATCTACACAACTGTCTCGTCGTCGAAACATTTGTTACCAGGGAGCGTATTCAGAAATGTAAAATATGGTACCAATATTATTTCAATACCAGTTTGAGTGAGACATGTCGTGACATAGTACACAGTGGCATGTTTGAGTGTGCAAAAGTAAAGTACCTTAATTTATATAAAAATAATATTTTACAATATCTGGGTCACAGAAAAATTGCAAGCTATAAAATTGATAGCTGATGCACGTTGTACGAGTAGTGGCAAACAATTAGGAATATGCATGATTTTTTTGGAACACGTCATTCGATTCTATTTCCCTGTAGATTTAAATGTCTCTAATAAACCTACTATCTATGATAGCCCTGAAACGTCAAAAATGTGAAAATACGTTAGCCGTCTGCGCCGCGCGTCAAAACGCCCCATACAAAAAGTGTGCGGATTGTGACGTCACCGTTCACAAAGTTGCAGAAAACTGTTTGGAAGGAACAAGTTATTGTAAGATTTTTGTAATTTTAGGCACGAAAAAATGCGTTTAGGTATATAGTTGTCATACATTTTTTTTCTTGTTAGGACATAAGTAATCGAACTGAAGTTTCGAAAATACATTTGATGTATAAAACAAAATGCCTAAAATTTTACGTTTTCAAACCGCAATATCTTTAAAAAACTGTTAAAAATTATTACGGATTTCAACTTATTTATATTAGTTTGGGGTTGTTGAACGTGTTTATGCAACAGATTCAATTAAATATTTTTCATGCATGTTCTCTATTGTTTAGCCCGCATATTATTATTATCAATAACCATGAGCGCATGTACAGCAGCACTACCATCAAGCCCATGACTTCAGCTGGTCGTCGCGGGATCCCGAGACACGTTAGTTGCTGAGGATTTGTTGTGGCGATAACCAAGGTCTTGGTCTTAGGTTAACCTTTTTGTATAACATATTGCCTCTGCTTGTATAAAACCATGTCCACCAAGCTTACCAAAAGGCTCAAATAAACAACGCTTCAACTCAATATTATTGTATTCGCTCTCCGATTTCTCTGGACAATCTTCGGCCAAAATTGCCTGCACTCAAGCGTTTGTGACAACTTCCCAGGTTGAGAATAGTGTTAATTGATGACATCGGGAACGAGGCCCTGGGCGCATGCGAAATCCCCAGCATATGGAGGGTGACGTGTGCGATCTCGTGCGCCTCCTTACACCCTGGCGTTATCAAAACTACCTGGAAAACAAGGCCGGAAGGTCAAACAAGGAAGACCGTGGCATGGTTGTAAAAATGTCATGAAGTGGTTAATGATTTATCTAAACACAATGCGTTTAAAACAAATACTACAGCGTTTCACTTATCGTATTAACGTTCAACAATTCTCATTTTGACATGTTTTGACGTAAACTTGATAACCAATTGATAAAAAGAAAAGGATGATCTAAATCAGGAGTTATCAGACTTTCTTATTCGCAACTTCACCCCAAGAAAGTCGCGCAGGCAATTTGATTTGGGGGGTGGGAAAGGCATAATACACTAACATTACAATATAGGCTCCACTTTTCGGAAACAGAAGGGGACATTTTGTATTTCACATCAAAACCATGGGTTAAGTGAAATAACGCCATTCGGCTGTCTGTCAATTTTTTTTCCGTGGGCTGGATTGGCACTGCTCGTGGGCTGAATTAGCCTACGTTTAGGCCAGGCGTTGCACGTGGCCTTAATTTAGAGACCATTCATCTAAATAATAACAATACTCGTCATTTTTAGTAAGTATCAAATTAAAATCAAATCAATGAAAAATATTATATGAAGCCCTCAGATGAAAGTTTCGCAGTGCACATGCACTGCGCCACACGCCATGCCAAGCGCCACGCCACGCGTTACGCCACGCGCCACGCCATACGCACAAGTGACAGACCAGTGTAATCATGAAAACTGTACCTATTGAATCGTATCAATAGGTACAGTTTTCACGGTTACACTATCACTTGTGCGTGTGGCGTGGCGCCTCTTTGGTTAACATTAGGACAAAGCCTTAATAGCCAGTATATTTTATTTCCATTAATAATATCAACTGTTTAAACTATAAAATATAAAAAAAACCAACCCGTCGGCCAAGCCCAGGCTCGATGGGTGCCGCGCAGCAGTCCTCAAGAGCGTTTGAATAGGTGTAGTAGAGATAAAAATAGCTTTTCGGACTTTCGGCCACTGTGGTGGGGTTGCGTTCGTTGAAGACCAAGCAAGATTGGTTATGGATGAGCTCTTGGCCTTGGCGGATAATTTTGACAAGGCGGTTTGAGTCTGGAACAAGTATAACCAGACAGTATTCATTATGGACTAAGAGCTCGCCACGTCATATACCTATGAAACAATAATGAGAGCAACGAAACCCGTCTAGTAAGATTGCAATACTATCCTTATTGCTAATTCCGGGCATTTGGCAGCTTTTAATGGGTGAAGGTCAGAGTGACTAGCAATTTTTTTAATTGAAAAGTAGTACTACCAAAATTGGTAAAAACTGCATGAAGTTGTCTCAGTCATATTTAAGCATTAAATAAAAAAAAACATTATTACGGAATAAAACAATTAAAAACGGATTTTATCGCGTGTACAGAGCTTAAATGACATCCCGACGTTTCGAACACTTTACAGCGTTCGTGGTCAACGGGTCGACTGAGGAAAAATATACAATTACCTCCGTTCAAAAACTACCACAATATGCAAACCTACCCACATATTAAATATTAAACAAATTTAGTGTTTGCACATGCCAGAGGGGCCTTTATAAAAAAAACAAATGCTAATAATATCAAATACCTAATTTACAACGTCAAATAATTTTAAGTTACAAAAAATATAAAGGCTAAAAATATAAAGGGTAGGGCTTAGCTGAGGGCTACTACTGGGGTCACAGGTGGCGGATAGTGAACGGCCACTAGATATAGTGGTTAGCTGCGAATATGTTGAATAAGCAGTCCCCGACCAGCAGCGGTAGGGCTAACAGGGTGTAGTGGGGAGTCAAGTGGGATTGACTCACCTAAAAAAAGCTACAAGAACCCATAGACGGTCTTACGACATGGCGATTAGTGCCGCCATCAAATAAGCATACCCCTGGCATTAGGTAGCATTGGTGCCAGTACTGGCAGAGGGCCGAAGAGGAAATATTTCCAAAAGGGCTTTTGACCAGACCACCCTCGAGCGGAGTTGCAACAACAGAAAGGTTGAGGTACTGCGATGTGCAAAGCAAGGGGGAACTACCACATTAACATTCTCCAAAAAAGCAGCATGAAATGTACAAATTAAATAAAGAAAGTTCAGACAGACGACCTTATAAAAGGTCCGAGTCCGGCAGATGTAGTAAGGAGGCTACATCGGTCGTCAGTGGGCAAAATCCTTCCGATGCTATGCGATCGGAGGTGAATGTCGGAGCCAGACGCAAGGCTGCCTCTGTCATCAACATATGAAACCCTTGCAAAATAGGGACGTGAAACGTTAGGTCGTTTCTCAAACCAGGATGTCTGGAAGAACTCCTCCATATAATAGGAAAAAACAAGATAGACATTTTAGGAATTTGCGAACATAGATGGGAAGGTGAAGGTGACTACTGGTATGATGACTACAGAATCATTTTCAGCGGAGATAAGAAAGGAAAAAACGGAGTAGCTATAATTCTAAACAAAGATATGGGTAGGAAATTAATAAACACACTACACATTGGTGACAGGGTACTGATGGTAATATTAGACACAAAACCAACAACTGTACTTATACAAGTCTACATGCCTACTTCAGCACACAAAGACGAGGAGATTGAAAATATGTACGAGCAACTAGACGAACTCCTACGGTCGGTAAAATCTGAACACAATCTGTATATCATGGGAGACTTCAACGCAGTAGTGGGAGAAATAAAAGAAGGAGAAGTTATGGGGAAATGGGGTCTAGGAAAGAAAAATGAAAGAGGAGAGAGGCTTATTAATTTCTGCAAGCAATACGATCTGTATATAACCAACACCATGTTCGAAATGCCAAAAAGGAGGAGATATACGTGGAGGATGCCCGGAGACCTAGCGAGGTACCAAATAGACTACATTCTAGCTAGAGAAAACAACAAGAAAAACATACGCTCCAGTCACGCGTACCCAGGCCCAAACATCGACAGTGATCACAACCTAGTAATGGCGAAATGCGAACTGGAATGGCCTCAAATCCACAAGAAAAAGACTAAAAGGCTAAACAACGTAAATATAGATAGACTGAAATACCCAGAGTACAGGAAGGAATACAGAGAAGCGACGGATCGGATATTACAAGACCGGCCAACTCCTGAAGATACTTTGGAAGGTCGATGGAAAACTATTACTGAAACAGTTGAGAAGTCCTCATCCTCAGTACTTGGTAAGACTAAAAGGGCACCCAGAAAAAATTGGATCACTCAGGAAATTCTGGATTTGATAATACTTAGAAATAAATATAGAAACACTAAAACGGAGGAAGATCAAAAACTTTATAGGAAGTATAAAAACAGAATCCAAACCTTAAGTACCCAACAGAAAGAAAACTGGTTAGGCGTACAGTGCAGCAAAATAGATTTCTATATGCAGAGAGGTTTACTGGAAAAGGGCTATAGCATAGTCAAAGCACTACAGGAAAAGA
This sequence comes from Pammene aurita, assembly GCA_947086415.1. NCBI lineage: Eukaryota > Metazoa > Arthropoda > Insecta > Lepidoptera > Tortricidae > Pammene > Pammene aurita. Next base: position 9,982,295 of record OX352305.1, read on the forward strand.
AAAAAACAAAAAGCAAAGTCATATGTAACAAAGAAGGCAAACTTTTGTACGATAGCGAGGATGTAGTCGGAAGGTGGGTTGAATATATAGAAGAGCTATACGAAGGAACCGATCTTAACGAGGACATACTGGAAGAAGAACAAACAGTCTCAGAAGACCTCAAAGGCCCGGCCATACTCTGGAGAGAATTTGAGGGTGCACAGTGCACCCTCAAATTCTCTCCAGAGTATGTTCTTCTAAGAAGCATTAGCAGATAAGAAAGCACCCGGAAAAGATAATGTGCCAGCGGAACTGCTGAAATGCTGCGGCCCTAATACTAAAAAATATCTCTTCCATCTAATCACAACTATGTACAACACAGGGCACGTGCCAGAAGAATTCTCTATTACCATTCCCAAAAAGGGTAACGCAGTAGAATGTGGAAACTACCGAACGATTAGTCTGCTGTCACATGCTTCTAAAATTCTCCTAAAAATTATACGAAATAGGCTTTATCCAAAAGTGGAAGAGAACCTAAGCGAAGACCAATTTGGTTTCAGGAAGAATAAAGGAACTCGTGAAGCTATTCTGGCTTTACGCAATATTATCGAAAGACGCCTCGACCTTAACAAAAACACATACATCAGCTTCGTAGACCTAGAAAAGGCATTCGACAATGTCGAATGGAACCAACTCTTTGACCTCCTGAAACGCAAACGCATAGACTGGAAGGACAGGAGAGTAATTTTGGAACTGTACAAGAACCAACTGACAGAAGTGACTATGGAGAGTGAAACAAAAACTGCAAAAATAAAGAAGGGGGTAAGACAGGGATGCAGCCTGTGACCATTACTATTTAACCTGTATATAGAAGAAGCCATGCAGGAAATCAAAGACTGCACTAAGGGAATAAGCTTCAATGGAAAAACCATACATTGGATCAGATTTGCCGATGACATTGCCTTGGTAGCGGACACAGAGGAGACGCTCCAGACCAGTATGCAAAAATGGACGAAATTTTCCGAAAATACAACCTGAAAATAAACGTCAAGAAAACAAAAGTTCTGGTGACAAACAAAACAAATTCTCCCAAAGTTAACATTAGACTCAACTCCGAAACACTACAACAAGTAAACTCATTCACTTACTTGGGAAGCATCATCAAAGAGAAAGGCAGAAGCGAGAAAGAGATAAGAACAAGGATAGTAATGACAAGGAAAGCATTCACCTCAAATATACATATCTACAACAGCAAAATCAACATGAACGTAAGGAAAAACCTAATTAAAACCTACTATGGAGCATTGCCCTCTATGGATGTGAAAGCTGGAACATCACAACACAAGATCGCCGACGTCTAGAAGCATTCGAAATGTGGTGCTGGCGCAGGATGTTCAAGATCAGCTCGACAGAAAAGCGTACCAACCATGAAGTATTAGAGAAGGCAAAAGAGAGAAGACAATTAATGTACGTCATTGAAAAACGTAGAGCGAAATGTATAGGTCACATACTCAGGCACGACGGATTGAATTTAACCATCCTGGAGGGCAAAATTGAGGAAAGAAGAGGAAGAGGAAGACCCAGAATATCATACATAACACAGATTAAAGAATGGTGCTGTAGCCACACATACCAGGAAGTGAAGACGAAAGCCCAAGATAGGCTGGAATGGAGAATGCTGCAACGACAGAGGGCCAAGCCCTCTTAATATTGATGATGAATACGGTCAAATAAATAATTTCAAATAATTTATAAATTAAATTAGTATTAAATTATTATTAGTGTCCACATTGTCCACTACTATGGTCTCACAGTCCTATGTCTAGCTTGCTCCTTAACCAAATGAATAACTGGATCCCAAGCTGGTGGTACCGAAAAACCATCCTCTCTGTTGAAATTTGGATATTTTTTAATCTCGATCGCCTCTCGCAACATCCGGGGAATGTATCGTTTCTCCTTGACGAGGATTTGCGGTTTGTCAAATTTAACTGAGTGGTTGGGCCTATCCATGACATGCTCACAGACTGCTGACCTTGGTCGACGGTGCTTTACATCGGCTATATGTTCCTTTACTCGAGTAGAGATGCTCCGCTTAGTCTGGCCTACATATTAAAAATTTGTTATTGTAAAGTGTTCGAAACGTCAGGATGTAATTTAAGCTCAGTACACGCGATAAAATCCGTTTTTAATTGTTTTATTTCATGAATAACTATCGCGGCAACCGAAGACAATATTATTATTACGGAAACAAAAACAGTAGGTGACAAACCACGAATTACATTATACGTCGTTTTGGACTACTTTCCCCCATCAGAAAGTTTTGACAATGATATAATGTAATTATTTATATAATTCCTCATAATACTTCCTTATAACCAGAACTCTATGATTTGTATTCTTAAAATGGTTTGCATTTGCAGCTGCCAGATGTCCGGATCTAGAAATAAGCATAGTATATCAAACTAACGAGAGGGGTTTCGCCGCTCCCATTATTGTGTCATATCTGACGTGGCTAGCTCTTCGCCTACTCGTATCACAACGTCAACAAGTTTACTGACCTCTGCATCTAAAAACTAGTCTACGTGGGACACTCAATAATTACTCAAAGATTCATAACTTTAAATCGATGCGCACAATTTTGTCGCAACTGAGTGAAAATAACATTTCTAAACTCCATCTCACGCCAATCACAATTCTAAAGTAATATTTTTTTTTAATTGGAACCGCTTAAAATACTCCGGAATAACGATGCTGTCAATAAAGATTTAATAATGATGGATGATCAAAGGTACTTACTGATGGAGTAAAAATCGAAAGCGAAGGGTATTATCCCGTCGGACCATTGGCACGGGAACTTTGCAGGTAAATTACTATTCGTGACTGGAAATGAACAAGTAAAATCATGTAGAGTAGAAAATTTGTAGGTATGATTTTGTATTTATGTCGAGTGAGAGAGACAAGTGTACTCATTCTTTTTTAGGGTTCCGTACCCAAAGGGTAAAAACGGGACCCTATTACTAAGACTCCGCTGTCCGTTTGTCTGTCTGTCGGTCTGTCACCAGGCTGTATCTCATGAACCGTGATAGTTAGACAGTTGAAATTTTCACAGATGATGTATTTCTGTTGCCGCTGTAACAACAAATACTAAAAAACGATACGGAACCCTTCGTGCGCGAGTCTGACTCGCACTTAGCCGGGTTTTTGAATTCTCGCTACGCCTGCGTGTAATGGCATGATTGAAGTGTGATGAAAATATGTTTTCCGGTACCAATGTCTAATCACCAATCTCTGCTGGGCTACGCTAATTGCAAAAGAAGAAGTAAGGGTTCCTCTAGTAACTAGTTTTACAATAATCATTTAAAACCGAGATATAAGATAAGGTTGACTTACTATTGGACCCAGTACTACCCACGCAGGCAGCTACAACTGTAATGCAGCAACTGGCTAATAAGGTGGATATTATAAGGATTCCAGTACAAAACATAGTATAGTAGGTTGTATTTTCATTGATTTTAATTGTACCTATGTATGTATTTGTAGTTGTAACCTCCTCTGAATATACAAGAAAGATTATGCTATTTTGAAGTAATAGAAAAGATGGTTAAATAAATTGAATATTCAAACAAGTTTTATGATGTGGTCCAATGCATTTATGACATATACTCGTACATATATTTAACGGCCTCCTAGCCCAGTCGGTAGTGACCCTGCCTACGAAGCAGGAGGTCCCGGGTTCAAATCCTGGTAAAGGGCATTTATTTGTGTGTTAATCACGAATATTTGTTCCTGAGTTATGGGTGTGTTCTATGTATCTAAGTATATATTTATCTATATAAGTATGTATATCGTCGCCTAGTACCCATAGTGCAAGCTTTGCTTAGTTTGGAACTAGGTTGATTTGTGTAAGATTGTCCCCAAATATTTATTTATTTAATATTTAAATCATCATCCTATGTTAAAGTAAATTAACTATTAAGCAAATGATTTTACAACAGAACTCATGTTTAATACAACCTACTTTGTAACTAAATAAATGAGTTAATTATTAAAAAAAACTCAATATATGATAATTGAAAAGTTGCAATCGTCTATACTCTTTTTATAATTCAGATTTCCTCTATTTACGATTTTTAATGTTTTTCTTCTATTAGTGCTTGCGATAAAAAGTATTAGTGTTTATAGTTTCTGCCTATAAGTAATAACCGGAAAAGTGAAAGTGATTTAAGTAATGTTACAGAAACAAATATTTTCGTTCGTATGAGAACTCGAAAGGTCTAAAACAAGTTATTTTACTGAAACAAAGGTCACGATAAGTAGAGAAAATGGTTCGAAATCGGTCAACCCAGAACAAAAGTTTTTTCTTTAAATTCGTTTGAAGGGACAATGCATTTAAGATGGGTGATAAGGCGGCTACTGACACACCTGCCGCAGGGGCAATACCGGGTGCACGACGGTCGGGCCAATATTGGGGTTTCTCTACACACACGCCTGCCGTTCAGTTTATGAGTGAACGTCTTGCTGAACGCACGTCTCTAAAATGGTGCCAGAGGTAGCTTAGAGTGAGGAATAGGATACTTTTTATCTCAGAAAAAATACTAGTTTCAAAAGGCACGCGAATTCTATGCAGACCAAGACGTAGACAGAAAGCTAACTATAAAATAAATACAAAAAGTACCTATAGGATTTACCTACGCAAATTTTTTTTTTTAGTAATGTCTGTTTTTTTTTTAGTAATGTCCTTAGGTTTTTAAGTTGACACTGTTGTTTCTTACTGTGTGTATTATATATGTATATATGTACGTATATGTATGTTTATTTTGTATTTATTTAAGTATGTATATTCATATGAATGTGCTGTGTTATCTATTTCGTCTCTTTTGTGTCTATGCACCACCTACTGCTTATTGTTTTTCTCTAGTCTCCACTACCCAAAGGTTGTCTGGAAGAAATCGCTCATTAGCGATAAGACCGCCTGTTGTTACCTCTACCTAAATTTATCTAATTGTAAAATTTGTGCTTGTAACTGTATGAGGTGTGCAATAAAGAGTATTTATTATATTGTTGACATGCTTTGTGAGATCGCGATTTATTTCAAACATTAATTCGTAAGTTTGGTGTTTCATATCTCGGTAAAAATGGTATTTGTTTTTTTATCCCATATGTGGGGTCGACCTTTGTACACGTCAATCACCATTATCCATAATTCACGCTCTTTATTATCCATTGTAAACGAAACATTTGCACTCCGCGCGGTTGTCGTCAACAAAATGATAGAGAAATTGCCCCAATCGCGCTACACATGCCGCAACCTCGCAGGGCTGCAGATGCGATCTAGGAGGCTAGGAACAGTAGGAACGTTTTGCGCTCCTGCCGCCCTGCCGCAGGCCCAATCTAAAAATTGCCCCCTGCTTGCCTATACACATAACAATTAAGGAGGCAATTACGGCCCAACTCCAATATTGCCCCTGCGGCAGGTGTGTGAGTAGCCGCTTTTAGAGTGCTAACTGTGTAGTAGAGAGAAGTTTAGCTCAGGCTACCAAGTACTAAAATACATAACTTTTCACCGTGCATTGCCCTACATAATTTTGTTACTCGATGAGGTAGGGTTGTCAACGGCCTACTCTTGATCTATTATTTTTCAATGTGATTTTGTAGCCGCTAGTTGGCAGACATAATAAAAAAAGGTTTAAAGACACCTACGACAAAATTATTTATATTGAAACCTCTTAATAAAATATCAAAATCTTTGTCTTTCTGACATATGTCAATTTGATACACCTTTAATAAAAACAAATTACTATTATTTGCAACATAATATTATATACACTTTTTAAAAAACAACTTTACTTAATATTCGCTATCGAAATAAACGAGCGATTTTTACGACCTTCAACGATTCCATTTCAAAATCTCAATAAAATATTTTCAATAATTGAAATCGACATTTTGTTATATTTCGCAACGGAGGCCTGTAGGCAAGAATCCATTGTTCGCAATTTGCAATCTGCCGCTTGCTTTATTATATCCGCTCTGTACTTTTTAAATCTCTTATCTTATGATATAAGGTAAAGACTTGATTCTTAATACCTTTAAAATAAGGTTGGGAATTGTAAGACAAATTAAGTGAGTTACAATATTAAAGAAGTAAGTGCTTCGTTGGGATCCATTCGTAAGAATTTTACATTGATTGGTTATAGCTGAAGCACTGTGACGTATGAAGAAGGTATTTCATTTTGCTAAATGTAATATCGTACACTGTGTATTGGAAGTAGAATGAGGTATCTTTATGAATTCCAGCTATTTTTACATGTTTGTGTTTGCAAATTGTTTGCTTTGGGGTTAAACGAAGTATTATTGTTATTGGTACAGTCACGTCTGAAAATATTCATACATTTCATGTGACAAAAATATGTAGCCACGACTTTATTACCAAGGCGTAAAGTCTTCGATACGTGTTTTTGTCACATTAATTGTATCCATATTTTCAGACGTGACCTTACCAGTAAACAATAATGCAAGTATGTAAATTATAATGAGTACTAAATTCATAGTTAATAAAGCCTTTATAGAAGCTAATTATTATAGCATAAATTTAAAAAGTCTGCTATGATGCCGCACTCGACCAGACAAAAGAATATCGAGTCCGTTTATTATAATCCGAGAATCCATTTCATCTACCCATCTAAATTTCCACGTCGATCTCTGTTACACCATCCTTGTCTAACATGCATAGAGTGAGTGTACCGAAACTAACAGTAAAGCCGATTTCTGTTATTTAGTAAAGGCGGCTGCATATAACGGGGGCATTTTGCCAACACGCTTGTACTGAAACCACAGAAAATATGAAATTACGGGACAAGACTTTAAAAGAAATAAAAGGAAACTCCAATGTTATTGTATTCATATAATTATGTGTATTCCTATTTGGTATTAAAGGCTTATGGAAATACAAATACATCGCAGAAATTTTATTTTAAAATACGTACCTAATTAACAAAGTTGCAATGAATGATGCTAAAATACTCGGTGTTTTAATTTATTTATACCACGACGGTGGCAAACAAGCATGGTAAGCAGCTACCGTAGCCTATGGACGCCTGCAACTCCAGAAGTGTCACATGTGCGTTGCCGACCCTTTACAGGGAGGATTCACTGTGTTGACGGCTAAAGGAACAAGAGGGTCCCTCATCGCCAACACACGGGGTCATTGAGCTAATTTGGTGTCGTATTCCCATCTATGTCGATGGCGGGGACCGATGCGAATGATTCCTAAGTAAAAACCTGTTTTCATCTGTCCTCGTAGATAGGAATATTGTAAATACACCACCTACTTGAACATCGCGTTGTCTGTGTCAGACCCGTCTTTATTACAGGCATTTACAAATTCGCGCCCCTGCCGATGTCACAATTTTGTACAGCTGTCACACATATTCTGGTTACAGGCTTTTTAGCTAGTTCTCTAAAATTAGCCTGGGCAGGATATTTTTTTACTGGCTTTAGCACGGATGTGTTTTGGTACTTTTATCTCCTATATGTTAGTTTTTGGTGACGTAGCCGTAATAATATTTTGTCACGTAATGAGTAGAATTTATAATCAGTATAGAGTAAAATATATATTTTTCTGTACCTACGTGTTTGTGCTTCTGACTTTTGCTTTCATTAACAATAGTTCTGTATGTTACGTTTTTTGTAAATGTAAAGACTTTTATGGGCTTTGCCTGAAATAAATGATGATTATGATTTGATTTGATAATTCAATAAAAACCACACAGGACTGGACCAGCACGGCTAGCACGTCTTACAAGAGCGACTTAAGCCGCGAGTAGGGAAAACCTTCCCGCGCCTGTCAAAAATCTCGCTTTCCGGTAGCATAACATGCACCCGCGGCTGCAACTGACGCGAAGAGAACTCAAAGTTGTGCAAAGGATTTTAGTTCAAAGTCGCGAGTCACTGTCATTTTATGACAGTGGCATTTGATGGCGAGTCTGTCGCTCCTTTCAAACGCAAGTTGTGCTGCCAACTAGCGACAACGCATGAAGTCGCGCAGATCTGTCTCTTTTCGCTCCAGTCGCGCGTAAGACGTGATAGCCGTGCTGCTAGATGTGACGTTTGGTTTATTTAGGTAGTTCTTTTGTTATTATAAATAATTGATTATTAAGTTCATGTCAAATATATTTCATAATGAGGTTTGCTTAGCCGTGATATTACGCTACTTTAATTTGTACTCACAACTTGTCTTTATTCGGGGTCAATGAAAAGTAAAATAATGTAAACAAACGCACTTACCTTCAAGGCGTCGCAAATAAGCACTTTTAAACAACAACCATGGTTTTATATAGATGTCATATACAAAGGAAAAAATAAACAAATCAAAATATTTATTAAAAATAATTTGATTTGTTCTTCAGTTTAACAACCATGCTTTCATTGTCAGCCTTGTTTTTTATATTCATTTTTATTAAAAATACCTGTTATTTTTTATATTTCAGTGGAAACGCATTTCTTTACTAATATTTTGTCATGTGTCAAATGCTTTTTAGGGTTCCGTAGTCAACTAGGAACCCTTATAGTTTCGCCATGTCTGCCCGTCCGTCCGCGGATAATCTCAGTGACCGTTAGCACTAGAAAGCTGAAATTTGGTATTAATATGTATATCAATCACGCCAACAAAGTGGTAAAATAAAAAGTGGAAAAAAATGTTTTATTAAGGTACCTCCCCTATACGTAAAGTGGGGAGTGATTTTTTTTTTATTTCAACCCTAACGTGTGATATATTGTTGGATAGGTATTTAAAAATGAATAGGGGTTTACTAAAATCATTTTTTGATAATGTAAATATTTTCGGAAATAATCGCTCCAGAAGTAAAAAAAATTGGTCCCCCCCCCCCTCTATCTTTTGAACCATATGTTTTAAAAATATGAAAAAAATCTCAAAAGTAGAACTTTATAAAAACTTTCTAGGAAAAGTATTTTGAACATGATAGGTTGAATAGTTTTTGAAAAAAAATTACAAAATAATTTCTGAACTAAGTTTGTAATTTAACCGTATAAGCAGGTGTTTATTGTACCTGTTATTTCTACAAAATCACAATGAAATGACGTGCTTTCAAATAAAGTAAAAACGGTGAAAATCGGTTCACGCACTAAAGAATTATCCCATAAAAATCATCTTCCATACTTTAAGCTCGCGTGCAATAGTTTACTTAATTTGCCGATAGATGTCGCTGTACGTGGAACGCTCATATCATATCCTACATGTGTGGGGACACTTACTGTGACGGACGGAAAACTACGGAACCCTACACTGAGCGTGGCCCGACACGCTCTTGGCCGGTTTTATTTTTCCTAGAAACGCGGCCCTAGTTTCCCTTCTTTTTATATCTCTATGACGGCTAATTACGATGTCATTTTGATCACAAAAAAATATCATTTTATCAACAAATCCTTAACAGTTTAATGTTTTTAGTTAAGTCGGAAAATTCATATGGGGTGAGATATACGATTTTGGCATTAGAGATAATTAATTATAATGTTTATGCACTTCTGTTGCATGACGAACAGTTGATGAATGTGACCCGTATAAAGAAAGAAGAGCTCTTTTAAGCTTTATATTTACAAGAGAATAATTTAATCGTGGATAAATAAAAAAATGTATACAATAGGACTTACTGAACTGAACATTAATCCATTGTTATAATGACTATTATAAACGGAGTAGAATATGTCGTTGAGCGCGACAGTTTGCACACCGTTCAACTAGTTTTATTAATGGAAACATTTACAACGCACACCTTGACTGTTTGGCTATCTAGTAAATCATTGCCGCGTGTGCTGGGACTGCTGGGCTGTGCGGAATCGGTAAACAATGTAAACAGTTCGATTTAGTTGTTTTTCACTAGTTTGCGCATTGGGCTATAAAATACAACCTGCGCAAGGTTAACACTACATGTTTAAAAAATATGTAATTTGTTTCTACTGCGCTTTAAAAAGATACACAAAAGATGCATAGATACAGTAAGATACACAGAGTAATAGAAAATGAGAAAGGATTAGTTACGAAAAGGTGAAAGACGAACTAATAAATACCGTGTACATGACATTGAAGTCAACAATTAAAAAACTAAAAATTATAGTACCGTTTCTGTTGACTTATAAGATTGATTGTGTTTTGTGTAATTGATAATGATGTTTTTTGTTACATATTCGCTTTATTCGTTAAGCATCTCGTTATCCTGCAGATTCGAAATGGTGCTGCGGCGTCAAGACAGGTTATCATTTTCGTGCAATATGGTTGGCTTACCATAGTATCAAAGTATCAATTTATCAGCTCTTTTTTATACCTCCATTAACTAAAAAACAAAGTCGTGAGCAATGGATAACATGGATATTTTTTATTTGATAAAGGAGTTGTTGGTACTTAAAAAATGGTATACTTAGTCCTGAGCCTAAGCTCTTAGATGACACAGACAGACCGAAAGGGAATAAACTTATTGGACCTATTTTTCTTCGGGGATAAATAAAACAACTAAGCACATTGTCTTTGTCTATCATTCATACTTTTTTATTCAAAAAAAGTCAGGTGATATAAATATATTCCATTACCAAAATTCTTGATCACTTTTATGTAAGACAGCTTTATCTTCAGGATACTTGCTTAAAAGCTTGTTTGAAACAAGACTTCGCGGATATTTTCCCTCGCTCAACTCAACGGTATTTTTAAACTAATAGCCGCTCATTAATCGTAGACGCAATTTGAGTGCACGTGAGTTTCGTAAATGAGCTTAAGTGCCGCCTTTTAGGGTAAAATTAATGATCATCAGACACATGTCGTGTACTTTGGAATTCTAGAATTATAACTGGTAATTGTCAGGCTATTTTGTTTGGGATACAAAGCCAGTATATTTTACGTTTAAGAACGAGACGTGAGACGTGAGTAAATACAGGTAAGTCCAAATTTTAGGTGTAATAAAAGTAGTATAGATTCACCGTTTCTACCCCATGGATTTCCCACCACCAAAACAATGGTTTTTCGGGATTATGGTGGTTTTTCGGGGCTATGTAACCTAAAAAAAAAAAAAAAAGTTTGGTATGTTTTAGTACGTTTAGCCCCCCATTTAGATCGATTGCACTAGGTCTCAACAGTGCCCGGAGCCTCCTTCAGCACTTAGGCACTCCGCTAATTAAACAATACACGCTCTTCGACACCACAATAGAACCCTTGCTCACCTTTTTCTATTGTCTCTATTGTTAGCTCGACTCGGCGACATCGCATTGTTACCGAGCTCGGTAGAGGCATACTCCTACGTTGTAGTTTGTTCTTTACGTATTTGCAATAGGTTTTATAATTGCTTAATTGGTTACTCCTTATGAAAGACTAGGTATACTACCTAAAGTTTCCATAGTTTAGGTATAGTTTTGGTGGTGGGAAATCAATGGGGTAGAAACGGTCATATAACTTAACGAGATTTTTAATGATCTAACAAGCCCCGCGAACTGACACAATTACAATACCCTTTATTAGTCTGGACTGGAGTAGGTATCAAATTTATACCTAAAGTAATTAATTCACATTTCGCGTATTACCTGATTCAATTTTCGAAGATCAAGATATTAAACCATATTATACCCCATGTGAGGGTCATAGGAATCAAACACAGGATATTCATATATCAACTACTGATGTAGTAGACGGAGTCCTACCAATGCAAGCGTATTGTTTGCATTGTAAGAAATATACAAGTTAGTATTTTGTAGTTATTATTAATCTTTGTTTCTGGTAATCATATTATAAGTAATGATGTAATTATATTATTTGTGATATTTTATTTTATTTCTTTAGATCCCAACAAGTTGGAGGCGGAATAGAAATGGCAACTACGGATCCTGTGTCTAAGGCATCAACAAAGAAGAGTCAACATTCAACTAGCAGTGATTCAGCATCAACTTCTACAACACAAGCTTGCTGTATTGACGTAAGCACAAAAAATAATGACAAAATTGAATGTTCTGTGTGCCATGTGTATGTGGTAAAAAGATATTTAGCAAACCATTTGAAAAGCAATAACCACAAAAACAATGTTCTTAGTTCAGACAGCGAATTAATCAACGTTCAGCTAATTGAAAATGCATTCCGAAACAGGGTTGTTACGTACAGAATATCAAGTAATAAAAATGATTACCAACCCTTTGAAACCCCCGAATCGTTTTTAGAAAAAAAATAAAGATACAATTTTCACTTTATTAAATCGATCAGTTGCAGATCATTGTGCTTTAAAAGTTAATTTTATTTTAAATGCAAATTTTTGTCAGGATACCAAACAGCTAAGAAATACATTTGATTTTCAATTAAACAATCAACTTTTTAATGTGAGCAGTGATAAAGATTTATTTTTCATATCCCTCGTAAATGAAATAACAGAGAGATTAACAAACTTTGAAAGAAAAGATAGTGGATGGAGTTTGGTAAACATAAACCACTTAGACGTTAATGTTAATAAATATAAACCATTGCGTGGTTCTTCATATATTGAATTACCACGTGATATAACAAACAAAAGAGCAGTAATAAACATCAAAAACAATGATCATGAATGTTTCCGTTGGGCATTGCTTTCGGGTTTATATCCACCTAAGAAAAACAATCACGCTAACATGGTGAACTGTTATGTCAAATACAAGGAGAAATTGAAGTTTGGTGACATTCCTTTTCCTATCAAGTTTACTGATATTCAGAAATTTGAAAAGTTAAATGATTTAAGTATTAACGTGTTTGGTTTGGAGTACAATTCACAAAATAAAAGTCATGATATTGTTGGTCCTTTACACATTACAAAATGTAAAAAAACAAATCATTTTAATTTGTTATATATAACAAAAGGGAATAGAGGACACTATTGTCTAATCAACAATTTATCTCGATAAGTATCCGCTCAAATAAATAAATCACAACATGCTGTTAATATATGTGATGGTTGTTTGTCAAATTTTTCATCTAATCAGAATTTAGTAGAGCATCAAAAGAACGATTGTTTTCATATATGTACCAATTTACCCTCTGAAGAGGATAAAAGGAAAGATTGGTTTGACAAAATGACTTCTTCAAGTCAACTTAATTTCAATAATTACGAGCGTAAATTAAGAGTTCCTTTTGTTGTGTATGCAGATTTTGAGGCATTTTTAAGTCCTATTCAGTCAGAAAAATCTAATGAACAAACCACTAAAGATAATAGTCACTCTCCAACACCTGACAGTGATAAAGATTATGGAGATGATGATGATTATGTGGATGATAAAACCAAACGTAAATGCAGACGTATAGACAAGCGTTCCTCAACCATTAACATTCAGAAACATCAAGTTTATAGTTTTGGATACTATATTAAATGTGCATATGATGACAAGTTATCAATTTATAGAACATACAAAGGGGAGAACTGTGGTCAAACGTTTATGAAATGTATTAAACATGATTTGGAGAGTATTTGTAAAAATAATACATTTTCCAAGCCCCCTTTACCCTTAACAACTTTAAATAAAGAACACATTGCAAACAGCAAAGTCTGTTTCATTTGTAGTACATGTTTAAACGAGGATTCCTGCGTTTCCTATAACTGGCATACCGGTGTTTACGAAGGCGTTGCACATTCACTTTGCAATGAAAAGTACAGACCCCAAAACTTTGTACCTGTGTTTTTTCATAACTTAAGCAACTATGACAGTCACTTTATAGTACATGGGCTTAATTTTGAAGATGGTGATATAGAACTAATCCCACAGAACAAAGAAAAATATATTTCCTTTTCCAAAATGTTAAAAGTGAATAACCGTACAGTGAAATTAAGATTCGTTGATTCCCTTAAATTCATGTCTAGTAGTCTTGAAAAATTAGCTAAAAACTTAACAACAAACCAATTCAATGAACTAAAATTAAATTTTCCAAGTGAAGAAGACTATAAGCGCTTGATACGTAAGGGTGTGTACCCATATGAATACATGACATCATTTGATAGTTTAAACCTTACCACCCTTCCTCGTAAGGATTTATTTTATAGTTCTCTGACTAATAGCCGCATTTCAGATGAAGATTATGAACATGCTGTGGGTGTGTGGAATCACTTTAATTGTCAAAATATGGGGGACTATTCAGATTTATATCTGAAAACAGATGTTTTGCTACTAACTGATGTATTTGAAAATTTTAGAAATGTATGTGTTAAGACCTACGGTTTGGATCCAGCTCATTATTACACTGCCCCAGGATTGAGTTGGGATGCTATGTTAAAAGTTACAAAAATAAAACTTGAACTTTTGACGGATATTGATAAAATTGCTTTCATAGCAAAAAATATTCGAGGAGGTATATCCCAATGCAGTCACAGACATGCAAAAGCTAACAATAAATATATGTCAAACTATGAATCAAACCAACCGTCTTCTTTTCTTGTATATTTAGATGCAAATAACTTGTATGGATGGGCTATGTCTCAACCTCTTCCTACAGGTAAATTTGAATGGGTGAATGTAGAGACGAATTTTAATATTGCAGATGATGCTGATAATGGCTTTATCTTAGAAGTAGACATTGAGTACCCTAAAGAATTACATGATTATCATTCGGATCTACCATTCTGTCCCGAAAATGTATGTTTAGGTAATTCTAAAGCAAAAAAATTAATACCAAATCTAAACAAGAAAACAAACTATGTCATTCATTACAGAAATCTTAAACAAAGTTTACAAAACGGATTAAAATTGCTTAAAATGCATAGAATATTAAAATTTGAGCAATCCCCATGGTTAAAAAGTTACATAGATTTAAATACCTACATGCGATCCCAAGCATCTTCTGAATTCGAAAAAGATTTTTTCAAACTCATGAACAATTCAGTGTTTGGTAAAACTATGGAGAATGTAATGAAACGAGTAAACATCAAATTATTAAATCACTGGGAAAATCGTGGGAAATCTCAAGGAGTTCAATCTTTAATTGCAAAACCTGAATTTCATAGTTTATCTGTTTTTTCACATGATTTAGTAGCTGTTCAATTGAAAAAAACTAAAGTTTTATACAATAAACCAATTTACCTAGGTTTTTGCATTTAAGATCTTTCTAAAACTTTAATGTATCAATTTCATTACGACTATATGAAAACCAAATATCAAAATAATTTGAAATTGCTTTACACAGATACTGATAGTGTACTATATCAAATATTCACAGAGGACTTTTATGATGACATAAAATCAGATCTTAATTTATATTTTGATACTTCTGAATACCCAGAGGACAACGTGTATGGTTTCCCTCTGGTAAATAAAAAGCAACTTGGAGTTTTCAAAGATGAAAACAATTGGGAAATATTTAAGGAATTTATTGGTTTGCGTTCAAAAATGTACGCCATAGATGTACAAAATAAAGAAATTAAAGCTAAAGCTAAAGGTGTCAATAAATGCGTAACGGAAACGTATGATCTTGATAGTTTTAAAAAATGTTTATTTAAGAAAAAAAAAATATGATACAATGTTACGTTTCAAATCAATAAAACACATTTTATTTACACAGAAAATTACCAAAATAACGCTTTCCCGTAATGACACGAAACGATATTTGTTAGGAAATTCTATTGATACTCTTGCGTGGGGTCATTATAAAATTCCTCATGGTGAACTTTAAAATTTATTTAATTTACACAGAATATTCAATGAAATGTATTTATTTTTTGTGCAATGTGTATAATTTTTGTAAATTTTATGATTTAGTTTAGAAGTTAAAATTATCTTGTGTCAATTTTTTTTTGTTATGTGTTATTTTTAATAAATGTTCTTGATAAAAGGAGAAACTTAAAAAAAAATTGTCATTTGAAATTAATTCCTTTTCATAACAACACACTCCTCACGTTAATTCAAAATGATTCATTTTTACCATCATTTCACCACTATTGTAGCTGGTCCGAGTGGTTGTGGAAAAACTAAATTTGTTACAAGTTTTCTTGAACATTCGAAAGAATTATGTAATGTTGAGTTGGTATTTGTGTAAGTGATTTGGTGTTATGATGAAATGCAACCCCTATATAATCTAGAAAATGTGATTTATAGTCAAGGAATACCTGATATGTTTGATGGACTGAAGCCCAAATTACTTATAATAGATGATTTAATGCGGGAATCAAATGGGCGACTGGTTGATATTTTTACAAAAGGTAGTCACCACAGAAATTTAAGCCTGTTTTATATTACTCAAAATATATTTCATCAGGGTAAAGGTCAACGTGATATGTCTTTGAATACAAGTTATTTAGTGTTTTTTAAGAATCCTAGAGATAAAACACAAATACGTTATTTGTCTCGTCAAGTATGCCCAGAAAACTCAAAGTTCGTTGACGAAGCTTACAAGGATGCTACTAAAAACGCTCACGGCTATCTTATGATTGATCTAAAACAAAACACAGATGACATGTGTCGTTTTAAAACTAAAATATTTCCATTTGATGGCCATTGCACAGTGTATATCCCAAAGAAAGGATTTAAATATAACAAGGATCATCAAGTTTCAGTCAGTTCTAAATGATGCATTTTCGAGTAAGCACCTATAAACATTTACTGGAAGCCCTGCATTTACTTAAACTAAAATATCGCACTGCTTTGCTTAAATCGTGCGATGAAGATGAGATCAACATCATTTGTGAATGTATCTATAACGTTCTAAAGGGTAAAATTCCTTTAGATAACAAAGAAAAATTTAAATTAAAAAAATATAAGGAAACATTACGAAAACTAGTTTCAAAAGGCAAAAATAAGCTTAGAAAAACCGTTATTATTCAGAAAGGGGGTGCATTTTTACCAATAATTTTAGGTGCAGTTTTAAGTGCATTGGTAAACTCCTTATCTTAGATACAATGGAGAATACAAAGAAAATGTTGTTAGTAGAACCTGAATTTATTGAAAGACTTAAAAAAAGTGAAAATCAGGCGGAAAATTTATCATCCCGTCTGGATGGAGAAATGCAAACAATTCTTAGCCTCCTGGATCCTGGAGGTATCGATTCTGGCAAAACTGATATTTTTTTCATAAAATCGATTAAGTATGTAACCCATAATGTCGGAAAATTTGTAAAAAAAATCATGGCGCTTTCCCCTTGATTTTTCCTTATGTTCTCAGGCGAGTACATGGGGACTTTGTCCTCACTCGAGGTACCAGTATCACATAAACAAAAAACTACAATAATCAAATTAACTTGCATGTAAGCTTACAAAAATTTCTTATTTGAACTTATTACTTATAGTACTAGCATTAATTAATTCAGTCTCAAATAAACCGAAATCCTATACCTAATAAATCAACCTATTTTGCATAGATAAACTTATAAAAAAAAATTTGTACTTAACACAGGCTAACAAATGAAAGTCAGTAAACAATAAACTCTTCTGAAATAAACTATTGTACGAGTACAAATGTAACAATGGTACGTAAGTTGCATATTAAGTTAATTACCTTACTGTAATCTCACACACACACACCTCACAGTGAATCCTCCTTTTTGTAAAGGGTCGGCAACGCGCATGTGACTCCTTTGGAGTAGCAGGCGTCCATAGGTTACGGTAGCTGCTTACCATCAGGCGGGCCGTATGCTTGTTTGCCACCGTCGTGGTATAAAAAAAAAATCTACTAACTAGAAATCACAGTTACAATTTTGTCTTAAGTCTGACATTTCTTAGGTCATTTTTATCCTACCATATAGTTTAGTTTTTAATTCAGTAACTTAAATCTTGATTCTTACATTAGATAATTTTTATCTTACTTTTAATATTAGTTTTTAGTTCAGTCGTTACGAAAATCAGTCAGTAAATCAGTAAATATTTTAAAAGTGACACAAATCTCTTCTCAAAAATAATCATCTTAATTAACAAAATAAAATAATAATCTCAAATTCTTTTATATTGTTAAGTAATTAAGCTGATTATTTTTCAGAACAGATTTGGCAATATTCTTGTTGTGATGTGTACATGTGTCTAACTATTCAGAGAAACTGTTTCTCTTGTCCATCTGCTGTCGAAGAACCTACATTTGGTGGTAGAAAAGATGGGAACATCTTCGTTTTTAAAATAGTATGACAAATTTGGACTAATTCTCAGTCCTTTAAGCCTGAAAAATCGGTAATATAACATTGTTTACCTTCATGTGAAATCAAAAAAACTTACAGTATTGAGACCGGTTGTACTCGTACGAGAACATAAATTACTTGTTTAAGTCCACGCGTACTCGCACGAGTACATAAACTTCAGAGCTATATAAAGCTAAAGTTTTTTAATTTTACCGAGGAAATCTACTTACTAACATATGAAATACATCATATATTTACTAATGAAAACCAAACAAAAATATATAATTAGACATTCATTGGGATACATTTGGATTTACTTACCGCGGGGCATAGTGTGGCCGGTAGTGTCAGATGTCTAAGCCGTACTGATCGCTGATTGGCCATCTGTGACTCGGTGTTTATTTTATTAGGTTGACAGTTTCGTTCGGAAACGTTCTATGTGTGCAAACTTGGTAAGCAGGTTTGACATTTGACAGGAGATTTTTAAAAATCTTATGTCCTCAAGTGAGGACCAGGGGATCCCGGAGGTTAGAAGAAAAATAAATGATCGTGAAAAGTGGGCATTATATTGTCAAGCACTACAACGATTTTCACATTTTGCTGAGGCAGATCGAAGTCCATTTAAATTACCAATAGTGATGGATGAAGTGAACTACCTTACTAACGATAACTACAACGTTGCTTCGAAAGTTAACAAAAAGGAGGAAAATGTAAAAAAAGAGGAAAGTATCCGAAAGGAGGAATCATTTACTCAGAACTTAAGCGGAGACGCAAATTCACCTGTGCCGGAAGAAGATGTTTATGCCACACCTCCTGGTGTATCAAAGGTTCAATTACCTAAACGATATTCTCCATCCTATATTATAGATGTTATACCTAAATCGTACAGGACAAAAACTCAGACGCTACTGCAAAACATTGTTCTGAATAGACCTAAAATTTGGTGGAAGGAGAACGGTGAAGTAGTTATAAACAGTCAGACAATACCAAATAGTAATATTCTCGATTTGGTAGGCGATGTGCTTAGACCGCTTAAACGCTCAAAACCAGTGGGATGGGAGGATTTCGCTCGTCTTTTAAATGATATAAAAGTTCCATCGTCATGTATTGGTAACCCCGAGACTTTAGAATTTATTAATAAAATTCAATCTAAACCTGAAGCTAATACTTCACAGGCTTCTATTAGCGCGCAAAACCTATCAATTAAAGAAAAAAACGCATCTACTCCTCTATCTACTAAGCCAAAAACGAGGTCTCAAAAAAAAGTTGATTGGGAAAGATGGACTCCTTATTAGACATAAATAGAATATATTACGATATATCAAACCCGGCTGGATATAGTAGTTTAAATAATGTTATGAAGGAAATGAAAGGTCAAATGAATAGAGAGGAAGTGAAAAAATGGTTGCAGTCCCAAGAAGCGTACACTCTACATAAACCTGTTCATAAACGTTTCTCGCGTAACAAATACATCCTGTCAAACTACAATGAACTACGGCAAGCTGATCTAAGTGATATGCGTACCTATAGTCAATACAACGATGGGTATAAATACATTCTTTGTGTTATTGATGTATTTAGCAAATATGCATTTGCGAGACTTATGAAAAAGAAGGATGCTGAAATGGTTAAAACGTGTTTTGAAAGCATATTCACGGAAGCAAATGCAACCCCTAGACATATTCAATCTGATAAGGGTACAGAATTTGTTTCAAAGATGGTGAGATATTATTTTAAAAGTAAGAACATAAATTATTATACAACTAACAACCCAGACATTAAAGCTAGCATAGTTGAAAGGTTTCAAAGAACTCTCAAAACTAAAATGTGGCGTTATTTCACTCATAAGAATACTTACAATTACACTAATATATTACAAGATCTGCTTTATTCATATAACCATAGCTATCATTCCAGCATAAAAATGCGTCCAGTTGATGTTAACTCTAGTAATATAAGGACTGTTTGGTGTAACTTATATGAAAGAAAAAATGATAAACAACCTTCTTTAGAAAATGCAAGGCTAAATGTAGGTGACCATGTTAGGATAACTAAATATAAACATATATTCTAAAAGGGTTATGAAACCAATTGGAGTGATGAAATATTTGTGATTGAATCAGTTATCAATAGGTCTCCGTGGGTTGTTTATACTTTAAAAGATTTGGAAGGTGAACCAATAATTGGTACATTTTATTCTAAAGAATTACAAAAAGTAACTCACCACCCCTCCATCAAATATAAAATTGATAAAATAATACGCTCGCGCCGTATTGGTGGCAGAAAGGAAGTGTTCGTGAAGTGGCGAGGTTATCCTAATAAATTTAATTCCTGGATACCGTCATCAAGTTTAGAAACAATATGAGTGAAAACAGTTTTTACTTAACTTTGTTGAGCAATAGCTCATCGTAATATTACAATGATAATACAACTGCGCACTTTTTAACAAAATTACCTAAAACCATTAAATTGGAAGGAGAATGGGTCGTGGGTTTAGTAGAATTTCAATACCCATGCTCCAAGTACAATGTTCAAGAACATGAAAATACCATTTATATTAAAAAGAAAGTTCGAGGACCTGCAGACAAGACGGATAAAATCGTTGATTCAAAAACTCACATACCAGCTACTTCGTATGATAGTCTTGATCATTTTCTTGATGCATTAAATGAAAACCCACAGCTAAAAAGCAAAGTTAAGTTTAGATATGATAAAATTACAAAAATGGTGGGGATATCAACAGATAAAGAAATAGTCTCAGTCACAACAACACCCATATTAAGTCTACAATTAGGATTTCGACCAAGATCAAATTTAAAAGAAATGTCAATTGGAAAACATCCTGCAAATTTATACTTAGGTTTACCCTCACAAATATTTGTTTATACTGATATCATTCATCCACAAGTGGTGGGAGATGTAATTACATCATTACTGAGAATAATACCGTTAGACCCAACTAAATTTATCTATGGTGCTTACAAAACACATATTTTCTCACCTGCTCACTATGTACCCGTATTACGAAGAGAATTCGATACTATAGAAATAGATATAAGGACAACTACTGGAGCTAGAATACCATTCCAGTTTGGATCTTCTTGCGTGAAGCTACACTTTCAACGGGTAAAATGAATTATAAAAGATCATCTACGTCTTGCCCATATGAACATTACTATTCACACCAAGCTGGTACGGGTATAGGAATAGTTTATAAAGGGGTACCATATCAACGAGGACATGGGATCGGGAGTTTCCTGGGTGGTCTTTTTAGGTCTGTGCTACCATTATTATCTAGTGGTCTTAAAACAGTGGGAAAAGAAACTTTAGATGCAGGA
Organism: Pammene aurita; assembly: GCA_947086415.1. Taxonomy (NCBI): domain Eukaryota; kingdom Metazoa; phylum Arthropoda; class Insecta; order Lepidoptera; family Tortricidae; genus Pammene; species Pammene aurita. The sequence goes on from OX352305.1 coordinate 10,003,712, forward strand.
ATTGGTCTTTTATCCGATATGGTAAATTCACGACCAATGGATAGTTCTATTAGATCTCGGTTCAATGAAGCAAGCGCCAACTTAAAAAGAAAAGCAGATGAAAAAATTGATTCTTTGATGTCGGGGTCTGGGTATAAAACATCCACAAAAAGACGTGGACCATTCATTAACTTAAAAGCATCGCACCGAAGAGGAGGTAAAAAATATAGGAAAAACAATATTGAAGATATATTTTCAAACTAAAAAATGTCATTCTTACATAGTCATTCTTGTGAGTGTGCCAAATCTGAGTTAGACTTATTTGCTTTACCATCAACTCAAACAAGCATTGAAAGTGGTCAGTGGATTCATTACAAACCAATTTCATCTCTAAGTGACGATGGTCCTATTGAGTTTCAAGTTCCTGGGTCAGGTGATGACTACATTGATCTATCACACACTTTGTTGCATATAAATGCCAAAATATTGAATCAAGTACTAAAAATAAATTTGTACCATACAAAAATAAAACCTGATGCAAATGTTGCACCGGTAAACAATTGGTTACATTCCCTGTTTAGCCAACTAGACATTTATTTAAATCAGAAGCTTATATCACCTCCAAACAACACTTATGCTTACCGAGCCTACATGGAAAATCTGCTTAATTATGGTTTAGCAGCCAAAAAATCTCATCTGACTTGTGGATTGTGGTATGAAGATACCCCCAACTATATGGACGCCGTTGATTCGACTAATAAAGGGTTTCACGAAAGAATGGACTTTGTTAAGGAAAGCAAGGAAGTTGAAATGATTGGTCATTTACATGGTGATATGTTTAACCAGGAGAAATTTCTAATTAATGGTGTAGAAATGAGAGTTAAATTAGTCCGTTCGAAAGAAACATTTAATTTTATTTGTCATAAGGATGGTAAATTTAAAGTACAAATAACAGATGCCAGTCTCATTATCAGAAGAGCAAGAATAAATCCTAGTATATTGTTAGCTCATCAAAAAGTATTAGCATCAACAACTGCGAAATATCCGATAACAAGGGCAGAAGTTAAGGTTCTGACATTACCCGCAGGTATACAAGGTAAAACGTTGGATAATATATTTCTCGGGCAAGTCCCTTAAAGATGTATTATTGGATTCGTTTCAAACTCTGGGTTTAATGGTAATTTAGCTATAAATCCCTTCAATTTTCAACATTTTCATATGAATTCATTTAGTTTGTACGTAGATGGTCATGAAATTCCTTCTAAAACTTTGCAGCCCTCATTTAACTCTCCGGGTTTAATAGCAACTGCATATCATACTTTGTTTTCTGGAACTGGTATTCATTTCCATAACGAAGGTAATGCTATAAGCAGATCAAACTATGTGGGTGGTTATTCTTTATTATGTTTCGATTTGACTCCTGATTTATCTGCAAGTTCAACTTCACACTGGAATCTTGTAAGACACGGAAGTGTTCGAATCGAAGTTCGTTTTGATTCAGCTTTAAGTACTACTATCAACTGTATTGTGTATGCTGAATTTGATAACATAATTGAAATAAATAAAAATCGTGATATCACTGTAGATTATAATAGTTAGTAATTAAATAAATACAATGCATTCACTCAATTTTATCATTACCACTTGAACATTGTCTGTAAAACCACCAGTGTTAACTTTTTTAGATTAATTATTATTATGGATTCGAATGAAATACAATTTTGTATGAATAAAATAAACCCGAGGTTTAAGTCGAATGTTTTTGCTGCAAACCGGATTCCTGATTGGGTTAATCTACCTACTTTTATTATAAGCAATCTGGATCCTGATTCAAAGCCCGGTTCTCATTGGATTGCAATGCACATTGATGTGAATGGATATGGTGAATACTTTCGACTCTTTTGGTCGAAAGCCTACTGGTTATCACAGGTTATTTTTAAATAGAAACTTTAAGAGGTGGTTTTATAACCATCAATCACTTCAGAATTATTTTACTTCAGTTTGTGGAGAATACTGTTTAGTTTATCTTTATTTTAAGCTTCAAGGGAAAAAAATGTCTGAGTTTTTATGTCTGTTTTCTGATAATTCTTTGTGTAATGATTTAGTTTTAAGGAATATGTTTAAATCAGTTTTTGTGAATTAAAACAATGTGTTATGAAAATAAATTGGGTTTTATTTTATTTCTTACAACTATAATTACAAAATATTCCTACTACCATGCCAAATGCAGTGACGGAGAAAGAAACACAAAATAAGCAGTTAAAACTACATCTAATATTAAACATGTTCAATAAATGAGTAATAACATTAATATACAATAAAACAAGAAAGAAAGTAAACATTTTTTATAAGTGAAAAAATAAAGGAACTTATTCTAGTTATAAATAAAGCACTGATTAAAACTATTTTTTATCACCCTTATCAGTCTCTATAAAATATTTTACACATTTGGTTTTAGATGATAGTTCTTTCGTTATATTAAATATAACATCCCGAGCACTTTGTTCATGTGAGTCACCTTCGTTAGAATAACATTTAACACGATAGTCACAGTGTTTCCAGTGGTCCAGAGGTCCAACGTTGCGTATTTTATTCATGTCGTATACTTCGATCTTTATGAGGTGTGATGCATATGCCCCATCGTCCTGACCCGAAGTGAGATATGAAACTCCGTCTTCTTCTTTTTTGGAGACCGTTGAAGATTTCTTATACACTTTTGTCTTCTTCTTAGGCCTTTCAAAAAAGCCATCAATATTATTTGATTGACGCTTCTTCGCAATAGCTTGCTTCACTTTGAAAGCCAGCGTCCCCTCTTCATCACTTGCTTCGTCTTCATTTTCATCAACGTAAAAGTTTTTGAAAGTGTTGTCGGAAAACTGAAACAAAATTCATAATTAATATTAAAGACTTAAAACATACACACAACACATAAATTTTTTAATGCAATAATTATAGACTAATACTATTTAAATACTTACATCCATTATGAATAGTCTTCGTTAAAACTTCAAAGCGTAGAAACTGAGAGCTCTTAACTAAACTGGAGATCCGAAGGTACTATATAAAGTTACCCACAGCCTCAGCCTTTTTATATGAATTTGTGTTGAAAAAAAGGTCACGGCTGGTGGGGACAGAGGACCACCTAGGTAGGTAGCGACGAGTTTAAACAGGATTTCGGGGACAGATAAATTTTTGTTTGCAGCGGAATGTTTTCTAACAAAAGATTAAATTATCAAAAGAATTCTAAAGAATTTAAACGACAGATCTTTTGTGCATTTACTTTCTATCTTTCTAAAATCGCGTGTGACTTCAAACCCGATGATTGATTTATATATTTCTCAGAAACGAATAAAAAGTAAATTATTACCTTATTCAAAGGACATCTAGCAAAAAAGGTAAAGTTCTCAAGCCGACAGCATAAAGAAAAAACTAATAATAGAAATTGTGACTTTAAATTAGAGCACCAAAGGAGTCTTTAAACATCGCACCGCCCCACCTAACTGGTATAAACAGGAATGCAATAAATCACACACCGAATCCTACATTAACAAAAGATCTATATATTATAATAAATAATGGGAACTTCCTTTTCGGAAACGTACAGCATACTTACAGGTTGAAACTTGTTCAAAACACAGTCATGTTTATTGTCCACCAATAAATAGCAGTCGGTTGTCACATATACCAAAGTTATTTACGAGTTCAAAAAAAAAATAAGACAACGCTAATATATAGACTAGAAATAATCTAAAATCAATAAAATAATATTTCAAAAATTGGATTTGCATAAAATAATTTACCATAAAAAAAAATTAGGACAACACAAATATCTAGACTGGAAATAATCTAGAATGAATAAAATAATATTTCAAAAATTGGATTTGCATAAAATAATTTACCCAAAAAAAAATTAAGACAACACAAATATATAAACACAAATCTAGAATCAATAATATAATATTTCAAAAATTGGATTTGCATAAAATAATAAATTTTAGGCAAAAACTGAAAACGAATAGATACTAAATAACTAAAATTGATGGGGTTGAAAAATATACCAGAAGTTTCATATTGTGCTGTAACACATATAGATACGTTGAAATTGGCATATATATTCACGAAATGTGAATTAATTACTTTAGGCATAAATTTGATACCTACTCCAGTCCAGACTAAGAAAGGGTAATGTAATTGTATCAGTTCGCGGGGCTTGTTAGATCATTAAAAATCTCGTTAAGTTATATGACCGTTTCTACCCCATTGATTTCCCACCACCAAAACTATACCTAAACTATGGAAACTTTATAGATACGTTGAAATTTGCATATATATTCGCGAAATGTGAATTAATTACTTTAGGTATAAATTTGATACCTACTCCAGTCCAGACTAATAAAGGGTATTGTAATTGTGTCAGTTCGCGGGGCTTGTTAGATCATTAAAAATCTCGTTAAGTTATATGACCGTTTCTACCCCATTGATTTCCCACCACCAAAACTATACCTAAACTATGGAAACTTTAGGTGGTATACCTAGTCTTTCATAAGGAGTAACCAATTAAGCAATTATAAAACCTATTGCAAATACGTAAAGAATAAACTACAACGTAGGAATATGCCTCTACCGAGCTCGGTAACAATGCGATGTCGCCGAGTCGAGCTAACAATAGAGACAATAGAAAAAGGTGAGCAAGGGTTCTATTGTGGTGTCGAAGAGCGTGTATTGTTTAATTAGCGGAGTGCCTAAGTGCTGAAGGAGGCTCCGGGCACTGTTGAGACCTAGTGCAATCGATCTAAATGGGGGGCTAAACGTACTAAAACATACCAAACTTTTTTTTTTTTTTTTTAGGTTTCATAGCCCCGAAAAACCACCATAATCCCGAAAAACCATTGTTTTGGTGGTGGGAAATCCATGGGGTAGAAACGGTGAATCTATACTACTAATAAATAAAAGCGCATTTGCATTAATTAGTAAAAGTAGCCTAAACAGTATATATAAGTAATAGCCTTTTCCCGCGGCTTCGCCCGCGTACTATAAGAACTCAAAAAGGATACGATATTACCCATGTTGATTTTCAGACTTTGTGACCACATTTGCCCCTTTTGGGGGTTGAATTACAAAAAACCTGAAACACGTGTTTACTCATTTATCGTTAGGAATACTCCTGTGAAGTTTCGAATAAAATAGTCTAACAAATCTTGTGTCGCCATACAACCTTTGGACCCCCATTTTACCCCCTTAGGGGGTGAATTTTGAAAAATCCTTTCTTAGTGCTCCCCTAGATCTTATAAGGAACCTATGTGCCAAATTTCAAATCTGTAGACCCAGCGGTTTGGGCTGTGCGTTGATATGTCAGTCAGTCAGTCAGTCAGTCAGTTTCTTCTTTTATATATTTAGATTATAACATTTTAAAATAATATCTAAATAAAATTAACACAACCAGACAATATTTAAGTTTGGACAATTTTTTAATTACTTGATTTCACATAAAATTCTTGAAGGTAATTAAAATTAATTGCCTAACAAGCGATTGAAAAATATATCCAACTTTGTAAAGAAGGGACACAGAGCGTCGAGGACCCTCGAAGTGGAAAATCACTGGCCATGGAATTCCGGGCTTGTGAAGAATCGAGGGTGCTCCTCCAACGCAAGAGGGTGTCCCTAATGGCAAGAGTGCTACACAGACTCTGTGATACAAATAAGGTCATATGTAGCATAGATGCTATGTCAAGCAAAGCTGTTTTACTTAGGCGCTCGGACACAGCGGTCGATTTTCACCAAGTGACGTAAGAGACGTGTTTTTTAATTTGAAATGTGTCGTTTTGTAAACCTCGTTACATATCCCTAGAGACTGTCCATTCTAGGACACCTTAATCGGGTCGCCGATTCAGAGAGAATCCAGTTTATACTTTTGAAGGACTCTTCAGTAATTACTCTTGAATACTCTTGATACTGTCTTAATTTTTAATGACGATCCTCCAGAAGATTTTGTTTTCCTAAATTTTAACGATGTTAGTTATTAAACACCGACCCGCCTGCGTTAAAATAGTAGTTTATGTAACTGTTACGTAATAAGGGTCCTTAAAACATGAGTGTGGTTTTATGAAATGAGCCGCAGGCGAATTTCATAATAAGATCACACGAGTGTTTTAAGGCCTAATTACGTACAGTTGCATACACTCATATTATATATATTAAATTAAGTGTTCGGAAACCATAGAATGACCGCCATTGTACCGTCATGGCCTACTCGATTGTGCCGTCGCTCGCGCGGGACCAATCGAGTTCGCCATGGCGGTAACATTATGTTATCAAATTCGATGTTCCAAATTTGAAACTCATTGCTTAACAATATTTGAGCATGCATAGTTAAAATTACGTTACTGCCGCAGATAAGAAACTTATCATAGTTAAATGGTTTGTTGTAATGCTTGTCATTGTCTACGGTTTTTGAACGCATTTTAGAGTACTTACAGTATGAGTGTAGATAAAATGAATTTTAATACTTTTTTATTAACTGTCAGAAAATTTATATTAATTAACAGTCTTACAGTTTGAATTTCTATTTTCTCTATCATCAAAAACATAATTTTAAACAAAAAAGGACCGACTTCACTTATACTTCAACTTTCCAAAAGGAAATGCCCTAGCTACGGTAAAAAATATTTAAATCATTATTAGGTGTACCTATAATATTTTAAGAGTTCCTTCGATTTCTCAAAGATTCCATCATCAGATCCTGACCTGGTTACAATGGAACCAACTGTGAAAGTGTATACACACTTTCAAACAACAAAATAATTTTCCAAATCGTTCCAGCCGTCTTCGAATAATCGGTGAACATAAATATATTTAAAAAAAAACTTAAAAACAAGATCCCGACGAATTCCAAATCTTGAAATTTATTGAAAATCATTGTTTTTTAATACAAGCAACGTTCAATTAAAGGTACCTTCTTAAATCTAAATATAATTGACTATCAAATACAGTAAGGATTTAACAAATGACAGTGGATCAAAAGCCCACAAGAAGCGTGATTAACTCTTTAATAAAAATTGGCAATATTCTTCATTACCCACCATTTTTTAAAGGTTCTGGTTTAAAATCAATTACTTAAAATACAAAACAGAAGCCCACAAAGCTTATTTGTTAAGATCATGGTCTAAAAATTCTTGAAAAAATATTTTTTTTCTTACAAATCGACATTTTTTCATATTATCTAGGTACTCTAAATTATATTTCCTGTAATTTATCTGTTGTCATGAGATTAAATTCAGTAGCACCTCTTCAAATTAATTTTATGGAAGAATAAAAAAAGAAAGATAAATAACAAAAATTATTTTCCTTCGACATGATTATTAGAATACGAGGAAAACGAATAATACCATCCTGGAAAAACAATCTCCATTACTGAAAACATAAATTTACCAGCACAGAGTCATCTTGAAAATAAAATCTCAGCATATTGCAAATATAACGAAAGAGTCGGATTTAGCCACTTCTGAACTAAACAAATTATTCGTAAAAATGTTTTTATTTTCAACCGACTTCAAGATTTCGAAGGAGGAGGTTATCAATTCGTCGGGATCTTTGTTTTTGCTATTTTTTTTTTTTTTTTTTTTATGTATGTTCACCGATTATTCGAAGACGGCTGGACCGATTTGGAAAATTATTTTTTTGTTTGAAAGAGTATACTTCACAGTTGGTCCCATTGTAACCAGGTCAGGATCTGATGATGGGATCCTGGAGAAATCGAGGGAACTCTTCAACTATTATAGGCACACCTGTAGTGATTTGAGTATTTTTTACAGCAGCTCGAGCATTTGGTGTTGGAAAGGTGGATGCTTAGTGAAGTCGGTTCTTTTTTGTTTAAAATTATTAATACAAGAATCTTTGAGAGCTCGCTACTCTCCCAACGCAATTGGTGTATATTGCAATCAAGTTGCTATCATATTTTCTGTATGTATATACGTTCCAAGGTATTTACATGTCATATATTGCAATATAATATTATATTTCACGCACTATTTGCCTTCCATTGAAGCGTGCATAACGCTCATTGTGCTCTGCAAGCGAGTTGATCGGTACATTAAGTAGGTAAACACACATTCGACTGATGGCATTATGATGGCATTGTATAATATTGGCCAACGTGAAGCTCGTTTAACATTCAATTCTGTTTACCAGGGTTTCTTGTTAAAAGTTAAAATACTACTTGAGATAACTTTTATTAATCGTTATAACGATATAGTTACATTTTCAGGGGTCACTCTTACAATTCTAGTTTTATAGCATTTAAATTCACCGAACACATTTTGAGCGGTAGTTTTAAAAAACTTAGTATAATTATTAATTAGATTATTTTCTGTAATAAGCTATATTGATCCATCCCCATATTTACAGGTTATACTACTCTTGTGATCCTCGTAGGGAAGGTTTTTGAGTAATCATAAGTACTGACTTCAACAATGAAATGTTTTCATTTGATTATGTCAAATGTATACTGAGGAGGGATGAATGTGATATAAGCAAAATAATGTTAGATATGAAAGTGGATGGGCGAAGAGCTATGGGTAGGCCAAGGAAACGATGGATGAATTGTGTAAAAGAGGACATGAGGAAGAAAGGAGTGAGTGAGGAGATGACGGGAGATAGAGGAGAATGGAAGAAGAAGACATGTTGTGCCGACCCCACATAACGTGGGATAAGGGCAGGGAGAAGAAGTATACTGTATTTATACATATTTTATACACCCTAGCGCCGTCCCATCTCATCACAACTTCAATGAACGGCAGACTTGGCAAAGTGCCGCCAATACTCGTATATATGTACTTAAATTTGTACTACTTAGATAGGTATACAAACTTCAGATGTATGTAGTGGTTAATGAGTACTTAAGAGTTATTGTAGGTGCAAGCTTACACATCCAACTCTGAAACAAAGAAAAGCAAAGAGCGCTCAAAATACATTTTAAATAATCCAACTTAAATTCCGTGTGCTAACTACAAAGTGAGCTGAGTACGTTTTTGCACGGAGAGGAAGGTAATACAAAGAGCATTAGAGAGTTAGGCTATAAATACAACTCGCGCGCCGTTACCCAAGTAAACCACTTAAGACTAACGCAAAATTAATCCGGAGATGCTGCAGTATCTGGAAGTTTTCAACAATAAGCAACATCCATCCTTACCCGTCGTTACGCAAATATCCACGTTTATTAATTTATTAGCTTTTGTCCTTAATTACTTGTCCATAGCACGTAGGGTCCAAGGGTGTCACAGTTGTGCCCCGTTATCGCACAAGGCGTAGGTACCACAAATATTATGTATATATATTATGTGTGTAACCCCCCTGGTGTTGCGGGCGTCCATGGGCGGCGGTAGTGCTTACCATCAGGCGATTCGTCTGCTCGTTTGCCTCCTATATCATAAAATATAAAATAACAATTTTTACAGATTTAAAAGGTCCCGTATATTAACTTAGTCGTTATCTGTTGGTATATACGACTCAGTCATTTTAATGTTTTATACCAGTAGTTAGTAACGAGAAGGTAGGTATGCACGCGCGTCCTAACGTAGGCATTAACACAGATCAGGTACCTTGCTGTCCTTTGAGCATTCGACAGAATGGTCTGCCGTTGTCTCGTATAAACGAGAATTTTCTGGATTGGTTCTTTTTCTCTGGTAAAAGGATTAAAGAGGTTTATAAAATGTAGCTCATAACATAAAGGACTCATTCAATAAGAGATGCTCATGGAACGCCTCTTTTCTGGACAACATTAAAACCTTGAAGCTTTATTTATAATCCTGCCCAAACACACACCATTCCTTATTTAATTAGTAAGACATTTTTAAACAATTTATTACTAAGTTTCCCTTAGAAAACTTATCCCACATTTCTAGTTTTATTTGCATTAGGATCCAATGAAATATAATCAATCTAGATGGCTTGTCCTAGCTTTACAACTAGATTTACCTAGCGCCTTTATTAGAAAAGACGTTTCTAAGTCGTGGCTTACAAAACCACTCCGCAAATGGGTTCAATCCGTTTGCTTTATTTATTGGCTGGGTAAGTGTTTGCCCTCACCGGGCACTGCTGACATAGCGAAATAGGACGGCGGATTAAATTTATATGGAAAATACGTGCGTTTTGAAATAATATCGGGTCTCTTGAGCTTTGTGGAAAAAATAGTGATGTGACTTCATAAAGGTGAGAATACGCGCGTTTAAAAAAATGCTGATTCTCGGAGGCTCCGTAAAAGTACTTTTTTTATTTAATAAGCGTTATTTAGTAAGTATAAGTAAATATTACATTTTAAAACATGACAGGTGAGATGTTGGCATAGTAGTTTCAAGTGAAACAGTGAGAGTTCTGGCTTTACGTGAAGAATATTATCTGATAATATCGATGTACCTTTTCGGTGAGAAAGAAAAGGCGGAAACTCCTACATAAAAACCTTAAAACGGGTCGTCCCCGGCCATGCAATATTTTTTTATTCCATCAGAGGACGCTAATAAGTACATGGCACTTATATTTACAAAAACGAATACTGAGTAAACAGATGCCTTGCAATTACGTAGAAGATCTTTGTTGTGCTGTATTACATACCAAAACTTACATACGTAACTGGCTCAAGTAGTTTTTCCGCTCGCAATTACGTACAACTTAATTACCACCGGCGAATCCAACTAAATACTTCCCCAGAATAACTAACCAAAGAAGCCCTGTTTTTCGGGATGCCTTAATACAAGGTGAAAATAAAATACTGGTGATCCGTTTAAGGACATAATTGGTACAGATGTAGTGCATAATAATTTTCTATCGTATTTTCTCGGAAAAGTTCGTATTTATCGTGCTCTCTCAGCTCAGCTTCAGTAGATGTACTGAAGCAAATTGAGAGAGCATGATAAAAATTACGACGGAAAATCATTTCTCACTATATCTGTATCATATTCTAATTATGAAAAAGGAAAAAAAAATTTTAGTGCATTTTTTTCCTGTCCTTTTCTTAGTCGCAATAAATACGATACCAATTATCCTTTACAGATCACGAGTATTTTTGCTACAACCTGTATATTTGGGGTTAAGATATCCTATTAATTTTTTCTGGCGATTGTGTGAGGAAGGCAAGTGCCGGTCGCTTGATAGTTTGCCTTATTTATGTACGGAGCAGGGTGCCAGCATCACTTAGTGTTACAGCTACACTTTATTTAATACTGAATATTTTTCATTTTATTTAATTAAAGTTTAAACCTGTATAGACTGGTAATAAAAAGCAAAAAAAACCGGCCAAGTGAGTGTCGGACCACGCATAGGAGGGTTCCGTACCTTCAATGTAATAATAACCAAACTAATACCAAAAGGTCGTATCTGATGCCTATGGAAGAAGTTTTTTGGAGATAACTCAAAAATGCCTGAACCGATAATGTTCAAAATAATTTTCGTAGAAAGTATATGATAAGACACATAGCCTCAAATTTTTTCATATTTTTTGGACTTACGGTTCAAAAGTTACAGGGGGGGGACACAATTTTTCTGACTTTCGAAGCGATTATTTCAGAAAATATTCACTTAATCACAAAATAGTCAAAGCAACCTCAATGTTATTTTCCTATCGATTGATGTGTCACATGTTGATATTTGGTTAAAAACATTTTTTGAAATTTAGTTACATCTATGGAGCGCCCCCCTAAAAATATTTTTTTATCAAATTTAACTCCATAACTAAGTAGCGGCATACAAAATACACCTTATGTGTAAATTTTATTCAGATACGTTGTATAGTTTCCGAGTAAAATGGCTGTGACATACGGACGGACAGACAGACAGACATGACGAATCCATAAGGGTTCCGTTTTTTGCCATTTGGCTACGGAACCCGAAAAATACATAAGATAGATGGATTAGATTTCAATTATAAAATATATTATTATTGTTTTTTTTTTAAAACATACAAAATTTCTTTATTAGAATAAAATATTATTGTTGATTTTCAATTTTTTTTTATAATTTAGATATTATACCATAAAATCAGACACAAATCAATGACTGCAAATTTAATAGTAGACACAAAGGTCGTTATAATAAAAATACTGTGGTCTTTTATATTATTACTATTCATTTAATTCTAGAGTTCAGAATTTAAACCCAATTTAAGGGATGTACAACACAAAGTAGTCTTTACACCGCACTTGCAATGAAACACAACATGACGTTAAAGCCGACTCGTCAAAGCTCATCTTTTCATGTCGGCAAGGCGGTATTTTAGAAGGAAGAAATCTCATAAATTATGCTGGGCGACGTCCGTTTATAGTACTTCCGTCCTCAGTAAATGGGGCGAGTTTTGCTTCTCCGCTGGACGGAGCTGTTGGTAAAGATAACAATGGACTTTAAGAACGGTAACCATTAATAATCATTCTTACGTTTACTCCGTGACTATTGCAAACTTGGATGCTAAATACGCGTCAAAGTTAAAAAAGGACAATTATATTAGTTATTTCAAGAGAAAAGAAAAAGTATTTTATAAAACAACCAAACACTTAAAGTAAATTAATAATGCAATAAAAGTAACTCCGAGTTTCTTCGCTCCAACGAAAATGGCTATCAGTATGATGTAAATAGAATAAGGAAGAAAATTTTAATTAAAAGCACAGTTGAGTCTTCCGTAGGAAAACCCGTACACATATTTCCTTTAAAGTCATAATACAGAATATTTCGCAATTTCATAGTGATGATGAGAAAGTTATTTTCTCATAACAACATTTGGGGCGCACGAGAGTAGGGAACGATAAAAAGAATTGGTGTCGAGTAACAATAGTGGAATCGCAATATTATTGAGTCGGCGAAGAAAGTTCGCGCGACACATGCTAGTGATGAGGGCGAACCCGCAAAACTACCGCCAAATGTTCGATTAACTTTTTTTCGTACGCGTACGGGCCCTTTAATGGTATAATATAAATATGACCCTTTTTTGTGAGGTGTTAACGAGTGTATACTTAGTTGCAGTGACGCAGATAGAATTGATAAGAAAATGATGTCGTTTCTTTTAGGCGTAACTATGTGCCGTGATAAGTGCTAAATATGTCTTGGGAATTCAGGGTGTATGACAGTGACAATGATAGTATGAGTTATAAATAGGTACAAAACAATATAAACTAACTACGAGTATTTAGGTTACATTTCTGCTAATCTTTCACACATGCACTGCGCGTGAAAGGCAACGAGATGGACTAATTCAATTTCTATCATACGTATCAGGGAATAGGGCCCTCTCATGAGCATGAAACGGAAACAATAGAAATGCGACCACTTATGGTCTTCCCCAAGGAACAGTCGTACGTTCTATAGTCAACCAAAGGCTTATTGCGATACTGACCAGGCAACCCACTGTTTAGGGGCCATACCAAGCTGCATCGTCCAGTATATTGCGATTCGGAAAACTTTCTGGTCAAGCTATTTCATATTGGTCTGACGATCACCGTGCCCCGCGCTCTGAAAATTGAGTCTAAGAATGTTTTAAGGTAGACCTTGTTTCTGCGGCCCCATTATTTATATTATTCAAATAATAAATTTACAAAATGAAATCTTATTGATTTAGGTCCGGAATAAGCGGCGGACTCGGGCGGCTTGGCGCTTAATTTATTTCTGTGATACATAAAATTAACATTTCACTGGATCCGTAGGCCATTTATCTTATTCACTTTACACGAGCGTGACTCGGTCGAGTTTTACATTTTAATTTGGCCCGTGGTTTAATATGTCAGTAGGAGCGTTGAAGCACGACCATTTTTCATGGTGTCATTGAAATTACATAGATATTTAGGATAATAAGCTTTGCGCTTAACAAGAATGTTTTGTGAGAGAATGCTTAAATAAAATTCGTAGATGGATAATTCCACGAAAAATACACGAGTCACGATTTTGTTAATAATGATACAATTTCAGGGCCAATGTAAGTAAGAATTATTAGTAAAGATTACGGTAAGGATTAAGTTATCTAGAGATAAATTAATACTTAAATTTTCATCACGTACCTAAGTACACAGATGAATTAAAAATTCTCAATCGGTTCTCAATCATTCTCAATTCATTCTGAATCATTCTCAATCGAATTATGGAATTCCTGTGTGTATTTATATAATCGAATTATGGAATTCCTGTGTATATTTGTGATTAATTATATTTTTGTAATGCTCGCGACCCTCAGCCATGGAGAAACGAGTAAGAAGAAGATTTTTTGTAATGCGAGTTTCTCGACATTGGCTACATATTCATATATATTAATGATTCATTTTAGACGTCATGCAATTCCCGTAGCCTCAAAGGGACGTAACCTTTCGCCACCCTCACGGTCTCGAAGGGACTCGTAGTCTTGACCCTGAACCCTAGCAACCCCATACATTTTATAGGATAACAGTATATTTTTTAAGTACACTTAACCTGGAATTTTATTGATATTGCTCACGATTGTTTTTTTATGTAGCAGGCATAATTATTGGAATTAAAAATATTGTTTTTTACTCAATAATTTCCCGATACTTGAATTGGTGACAATTTTAACCTGATAAATTAGTTATTTAAAGATTATCATTATTACAATTTATATAGTAATCTTAAGTTCTAGTCAAGCCTGAGCATTAAAAAAACCGGCTACGTGCGTGTCGGACCACGAGTTCCTTACCTTCAATGGAATAAGAACCTAACTACTACTGACAACGTATCTGATGCCTATGGAAGAAGTTTTTTTTTACTGCTAAATAAATTATATGGTAACCATATACATAAACGCAACATTTCACTGTAAAAATAGCAATTTCATAATTTTTCCATACTTCAAACAGGGCGACTATATGATCGTGACGTCACTTTTGCACGCCATTTTGTTACGAGCGTTTCGAGAAACAAATGCAAATCTCAGACTTTAAGTCTAATTTCTGACTTTTGTGTTGCTTTAACGCAATTGGCCGCATATAGACATCTGATCCTCACTACAAAACGAATTGATTGATACCATACATGAAAAAAATTCACCATGCCTAGTATGCCAAAGATTGGTTTGCAAAATAAAACTTCGGCGAAAAGATGGTTGCTAAATGAAATTTGACGAAACATGATTCGGCAAAAAGGCAGTACACCGAATGAAAAGGTAAGGACAGGCGCGGTTGCAGCCTAAAATTTGGGGGGGGGGGGGGGGGGGGTTAACTATGAAATTGGAGGGGGGTCACTATGCAGTTGCAGAAATGATTTTTTGAGGAGGTCAGTAATATTTTTTTCTATTTGACGTGTACGATTTGGGGGGGGGGGGGGTCATGTCCCATGTAAACCCCCTACCCCATCGGACCGATCGGACCGCGCCTGGGTAAGAAATATACACACAAAAGTCCATACTTCATATCATAAGTATCATAACCTAACAACTTATTAACGAAAATATACTAACAACGAACTTAGGTCTAATATTAGTTAGAAGACTTAGAAGTAAGATAAGAGACAAGGAGAATAGATATCAAAAACGTGAGGCTGAGTATTTACATGCACTGTGCAATGTGTGGCAAGTAATTTATTGTCGTTTAATTTTGTTGTACTATTATCCAATAATTTATTTAAATTTGTTGATATCCGTACCCACACTTTCAGCGCCATCTGTTAGTTAAGCAGGGTACGCGTTAGTTGTGGGACAAATTTGGAAAAAAGTTTGCACCTCCTTCCTAAGGAGCGCCATAAGATTCTGGTGCAAAATTAACTCAATCGAGTGTAGTGGCCCTTTTAGAGGTTGAATTTTTATAGCCTACCTATACCTGGCCGGGGATTTTCTTGACAATTGGAATTAGTAATCTAATCCTTAAGGGGTGACTTCTGGGATAACAATGAAAAAAAAACCGGCCAAGAGCATGTCGGGCCATGTTCAGTGTAGGGTTCCGTAATTGCCGCCCTGTTAAAAAACATCCGTTCAAAAGGTCGTTTATTAAGAGATATTTGGCGGCGCTTCCGTCATAAACTAATAATTGCGTGGTGGATTAATTGTTTGGCGTTGTAATTCTACTATCCGGCACTTACGTCCTATCACTATGCATTTTGAGTGACAATTCAAAAACAGCTGAACCGATTTTATTCAATTTAGTTTTTATTGAAAGTACCCTCACTCACTTCACTTCTATTATTTTTTTCAATTTTTTGGACCTACGGTTCAAAAGTAAGATGGGGAGGGGGGCCTTTTTTGAAGATGAAACTATCTTAGCTTATGGGGGCTATAGCTTAGGGGGGCGCCACTCCCGCCAGTTAAGAGCGAATTCGAATCGCTCTGTTTATTTTATCTTATTTTATTGATAATACTTGTCAAATAATATCTATTTCATTATTATTACACGTGAACACCTATTGCTATCTTATAAACAAGTGAAAATGCCTCCTAAAAAGGATAAGTTAAAGGATATCCCAAACGACAGGTTAGTGGACGTTATTTTGAATTTAGAGAAGATAGTTTTGGAAATGAAAGACAAACTGAACAAAACACATGATATAATAGAAAAGCAACAAAAGGAAATAACGAGACAGATATAAATAAATACAACTGTACTAAACCTACTGAAACTAAAATTCACCGACCTTAATTTGGAGGAGTCCAGTGCTCTAAATGCCATAACATAATGCTTGCAATCACATAGAACACAAAATAACGTCTCACACAGTGACTCTGGTTCAGAAGACCTAGCTTTTATTGATACAACACGAAGCGTAATGCATGCCCAAGATGATGACTCCACTAGTCCACCACCGCAAGAGTTATCCACTCCCTCGCGCTCCTCTGCAATGTTGCCAGTGGAAAAGACACAGCTTCGGTCCCGCCCTCGTCGCAAGCTGCAGTCCGAAGCTGTAGCGGCACAACAACTGCCATCGCCTGATGCTCTTCCATCTCAACCGGTTAATGATAGTGCTGCCTCCAAGCTGCCAGTGTCCTCCATGCCTGCTGTGCGTCAACCGCCACGAATACCATGTACGACCGTCAAGTCACTGTTGCCAGCCCCACCGGCCATGTCGCTTTCGCGCGACATACAGCAGCAGCGCCCAGCTTCAGCAGAACAGCAGGACTGTTTCCGAGCGGCTGCACCACGCTCCGTTAGCCTCAATTTCTTCAACTTAAGTGCAGAAACGACCTCCGTGGACTTAATCAATCACATCACGTCCACCATGGGTATCCAAGTGGACAGGTGTGAGCAGCTGACGGTAACGAGGGGAGACTATGCATCGTTTAAAATTGATGTACCGGCGAATAAAGTAGGATTAATTCGTAATCGTAGACACTGGCCAGATGGCGTCTCCGTTAGACTTTTCAACATTGTGAAGCCAAAAAACTTCCTAGTGAGCAGCGGCGGTCAGCGACCACGCTAGCGAAATCCTCGGTTTCTTCGGTCTTCAAAGTAATCCACCAAAATGTTAGATCCATATGTGGCAAAACTGCTTTGTTGAATATTTTACTGGATACTGAACAGCCAGACGTATTTATTAGCTTGTAGTGAAAATTGGACCAAAAGAAACGAAATTGAAAAAGTAAGGTTAAGTGGTTACGAGTTAGCAAACGCGTACTGCCGAGGGCGCATTGCACATGGCGGCGTGGCGCTGTACATACGGAACGACGTTCGGTATAAAAAGCGAAACGACCTGCAAGGCGTCGCCGTGCAGTACCATTTCGAGATAACTTCAATTGAAATTGTTAACCTAGATTTGATTATAATTGCAACATATCATACTGGTAAGGCTGATTTTGACATTTTCATAAATAGATTAGATTTGTTGCTGAGTAAAGTGACTTAAGAAAATAAAAAGTTCATATTAGTCGGTGACCTCAATGTTGACTTTATATCTGAAAATAACTACAAAACAAAACTAAATGACATTTTGAGCTGTTATGACTGCGCGAACATAGTTGGGTTTCCGACCCGTGTGTGCGCGGAGAGTGCCACCTCCATCGACTGCGGTATAATACCTCAGAGTTGTGACGTCACCGCTGCACCTATACACACACCTATAAGTGACCATAACGCGCAGTTGTTTACGTTATCGATGAAACATTAAATTTGTACCGTGAGAAACCGAACCTTTTTGTTGAACGTAGGCTTATTAATGATTATTCGATTTATTTATTTTGCTGTGAAATTGAAAATTACGATTGGAATTTTATTTACAGAAATGACATGGATATTAATAACAAGTTAGGTTAATTAATTCATACTTTGACATACTATATTGACATTCATTTTCCGATGAAAAGAGTGCGGTTAAAAAATAAATCATATGTTCCATGGATGACTGATGAGATTACACAATACATAAAAAAAAATAATGACCTTTTCCATTTTAGGCAACAATATCCAGATGATGAAAGCATTTCAAACGGTATTAATTATTATTCTAATCTTATAAAAAGCAAAGTTTTAGAATCTAGGAAGGACTTCACCGAAAAAAGATTGAAAAAAAGTAATAATCCCTCAAAAGAAATATGGAAGGTCATTAAGGAAGAAACTTCGTCATCACAAGATAAAAAGGACATTAGCCTGAATAATAATAACTCAATTATACGAAAAGCTGAGGTACCTGACCACCTCAACTCGCACTTTCTCAATATTGCGTCAAAGTTCAATATAGAAATAAATGAGCCACTTGCGATGAGGTGTTTAAATGAACATCTACAGGCAGCCGATGTCGCCACCATCGAGCTACCTACTGTTACACGCAATGATCTTGATCGCGTTCTTAAATCATTGTTGAAAAGCCGCAACACGCTAGACATATACGACATTTCAGTTAATATCTTGATGTCGATCTGGCCTGTGGTATCGGAAATTTTAGTCGCCCTCATAAATGAAATGTTTTTACAAGGAGTCTACTCCAGCATACTGAAATGTACCCGAGTATGTCCGGTCTACAAATGTAAGGGTGACAGAACATCGGTTGACAATTATAGGCCAATATCGATAGTACCCACTGTTTCTAAAATCATAGAATCTATTTTATCACACCACATAATGAACCATCTCGAGACTGACCTACTGACTGACCAACAATTTGCATACAGGAAACAGATGTCCACCACGACAGCAGCGTACCACATGGTTAACAGCACCAGCACTAGCATTGACATAAAAAACAAAACTGCTGGCATATTCTGCGATTTGTCGAAGGCTTTCGATGTCATAAATCATGATCTCTTGATAAAGAAGCTAAATTGCTATGGTTTACGGGGACGTAGTAGTGATCTCTTGAAATCATTCTTAGAAAACAGAACTCAGACCGTAGAAGTTATGGTGAACGGAAAACGAATGAGATCAGGCACTGGTACCGTGACAGTTGGGATTCCACAAGGATCGGCACTGGGCAATACACTCTTCCTAGCATTCATAAATGATCTACCATCTGCCGTGACGGAAGGTCAGATCATACTATTTGCCGATGACACAACAGTGGTAGTGAGTGCACGATAATACGTGGAGCTCAACGAAAAAATCGCAACCGCATGTGATGAACTAAATACATGGTTCTCTGCAAATGGTTTGATACTTAATGTGGCAAAATCGAACATTGTGATGTTCTCTGGCAGGTCCGTTCCTGGCGTGAGTATAGATTGTCCTATCCCGAGAAGCGACAACTGTAAATTTCTTGGCTTTACTATAGACCATACCCTAAGCTGGAAACCTCACGTGGACTCTTTGTGTAGTAGGCTGGGAAGTGCAGTGTTTGCACTACGCAAACTAAAACCCCTAGTCTCTCGAAGTGCACTAAGGAAGGCATACTTCTCGGGTTTCCACTCGCTGATGACCTATGGCTCTATTCTGTGGGGTAACTCCACCAATGCGCATAGGGTGATGTGCATGCAGAGACAAGCACTACGTGCTGCTCGGCATGAATTATCGGCAGTCTTGCAGGACTTTGTTTGTTAAACACAAAATTATGACTCATTACTCGCATTACCTCTTCGAAGTCATTATGTTCACACGTAGACATTTGTCAGAGTTTAAGCGAGTGGAAGTAGTAGGCAAGTGCCTCCGTAGTACAGGAAGACTGCGCTCAATACCCCGTCGCACAGTGCTGCACTCAAAAAATCCACGCGTAATAGGACCGACGTACTATGAAAACCTACCAGACGAGCTAAAGAACGAGCGTTGCGATGAAACATTTAGGCGTCGATTAAAGAACCATTTATTGGAAAAGGAATTTTACTCATTAACCGAATATTATCAAGTTATTAAATAATCATTTATTAATTATATTTGTTTGTACTAATTAATTACTATTTTTGACATTGTATTAGTGACTTTATAATGATGACGTACTACATTGTACTGTATTTAAAAAGAAAAAAAAATGTATTACTTCTGACATTATTATTAATTTTATTTGACATTTATTAGAACCTACATTCAGGTAGGTATAAAATTTGTTTTTATCGATTTCCTTCTTTCTTTACAAAAAAATTTGGTAATGTTACAAACCCTATATTTGTAATTTGTGTCTGTCATTGTAATTATTATTTTTAATATGATTATTATTTACATTTAGACGATCGCTATACGAACACTAGTATAAACTTTAATGTATTATATGAAATTTGTATAATGAGATAATAAAACTAAACTAAACTAAACTATCCTTTGTCCTTTCTCGAGACCCATACTATCTCTATACCAAATTTCATCTAAATCAGTTCAGCGGTAAAAAATTCCTCATACCAACTTCCAACCCCCTTTTTTACCCCCACAAGGGTTTGAAAACTATCCTATGACGTTTCTCGGGACTCAAATTATCTCCAATACTAATATCTATCTAAATCGTTTCAGCGGTAAAAAATTCTCCATACAAACTTTCAACCCCCTTTTCACCCCGACCAGGGTTGATTTTCGGGATTAAAATTATCTATTATCCTTTCCCGGGACTCAAACTATCTCTATACAAAATTTCATCAAAATCCGTTCAGCCGTTTTCACGTGATGCGCGGTCAAATAAAAAGACAAACAGATAAACAAACAAACAGACAAAAATTCAAAAAATTGTTGTAACGTGTTCTGTTATTGATTCTAAGTATCCCCAGCCAACTTTTTTTCGATTATCTTCCATGTACAGACTTTCGACCTTATATTCTCTTCAGCTTTATTATATGTAGTAGATAGAAGATGTATAGATTAAAAATTTAACAATTCAGAACTATTACAATTATTTAACATTAAAACGTTTATCTCTCAGCAATATCAACTTCCATCCATAGTAGTTTTGTATTTCGTAGTGCTAAGATTACGATTTCTTTTTTTTTTCGAACGAAACAGCAGGCGCAGGCATACATTTTCGCCGCGCGGTAGAAAGAGAGAGGAATACTTCCTCTCCTACGCGCGCCGGCGGTCTATTGGCTTTAATGACATTGTAACCATTTTTCGATCAGGTCACGTGTCCGTCTTACGAATTTTCATGAATTTTATGTTATTTACATTTATTTTTAGTAAAAATATCAATTTTTACTTAAAGCCTTACCAGAAATATATGATCATGCACTATGTTGCGGAATTTCATTGGAACTAATTTCTTGCACGAGCAATTATTTTACTGATAGAATGATATGCATGTGTGAGTGCACGTGATAGGCTGTCAGTGTCATTGTCGCGGTTTATTTGAATTACAGTAAAGTGTTGAATATCAAATAATACAAGACAAAAATATCCCAAAATTATTCATAGTCAAGAGCGAAACATTATAAATAGTGTATGTAATAAACAGCTGTAAATAATACGCTCGGGAAATGGAACTATTTCGCTGTGAAACATTTTCAAATGAACATCAGAGCTGACAGAAAAACAAATCAAGATGTCACTATACTAAATAATACGCTCTATGGCTATACTGAACTGTTGCCATAAATATAAATGAGAATAATAGCGCCCTCTTGACAATAATCATATATTTCTGGTCAGGCTTTACTTATATTTCAGTGAAAAGAAAACTAATTTCTGTAATAATATTTTTTGTCGTGTGTCAAATGCTTTTCTTGCCTTGTCAGTCAGCCGAGTTTTCTTGATTTATTTACTTTCGTCCTCCTTTTGACCAACTAACCTGTCAAATACGAGTATGCCGGACGTAAACATAGTTCACAATTTACGAACGCACCCCTCACTGTCAAGTTGTCAACCACTAAAATATGTAATATGGATGGTATAGGAAGGATGGTACTCTCTTATAGGAAAACGGTCGAAAAAGTGTCCAGCGGTAAGCACTAAACAATAGTTCCAAATATCTCCGGGTGGCGATAGGTATAGTTCAGCACTTGAAATGAATTACCGATATTTAATACTTATATGACTTTCTAAATAAAATTAATATTCAGAGTGTTTTTCATCTCCGCAAATAAATATTTTGGATTAAATTTTTTTTATTTTCCACATTAATTTAATCAAATTTAATATCATTGTGGCGCATAAAGCTCTATAAGTGGAGTACGCTTCGCCTCATCTTTCCAAACAAAAAAGTCTGCCAAAATCTGAGGGGGGCGAGGTAGCACGCATGTGATGTTTTCTAGTCAAAGGTACATCATTGTCGGTTGTTAATACAGTTTATTTCTAAATGAATTTTTATGGCAGCAACGCTTTATTGACAACCGACAAATATGTACCTTTGACTTGAAAACACCAAACATATTTGACATATTATTTTTATACTTCATAACACTAAATGGAGCAATAGATAGTCGACTGTACATACGTTAACATATGGTTCATTATTGGATGCAGTCTTTGCAAATGTCAAATAACAAAGCCAAGGATCATTTTTGATTGTATTTTCAAACAAAATATAGAAGACAGTAATCCTTAAGGGTTTCCGGTTCGACAGCTGTCAAGTGAGGAGTGATTAGAGTGCAGTGTGTGTTTAAAAACAAAAATCAAGTGCAAAAAACACTATTTCGGAACAAAAGTGACGTGCATCGACGAATCACAACCCGCGGCACATAAAACACATAAAAATTACAAATAAAGTCAACATTTCGAAGCAAAAAGTGCCAAAATCGCCAGAAGAACGATATATATATCAATAACTAGTGTATATAAACTACAACAACGATTTCCGGCATATGACATTGGACGTTTGACGTTTGACGTCTGTGACAAAAGTGTTGCCACCGCAAAATACATATCAATCAACGAGCAGAGTTGCCCACTCAAAACAAGTGTGGCCGCACACAAATAAAAGCTACCAAATAGTAGAAAGTTAGTCACAACTGGGAAAATGGAACAAAAACAAATGGATGCTTTATTCGAAAGAATGAATCAAGCGTTTAACGCAAGAACAGAAGAAATCAAGTTAGAATTTACAAAACAAACCACTATCATGACGGAAAATTTCTCTAAAACCATGACAACTACATTGGAAGAGAAACTAAACCCAATAACGGAAGAGAACACAAGGCTTAAGAATGAGGTGGCATTGTTAAAAAGCAAGATCCAGAACCTAGAGAGGACCGTAAGGAAAAATAATGTTATACTCCATGGAATAGAGGAAAGTGAAGAAACCCATTACGGTAACATGGAACTAGTCCTAAAAACTCTTAACATCATGGCAAAGAAAGCGAATTTAGACGACTTCGACAGGTGGGAATTAAGTGAGGTCTACAGGTTTGGGAAAAAAGACAATAAGAAAAGGAGGCCCATAATGATAAAACTAACGCTAGCATGGCGAAGACAAGTGATTTTACAGAATAACAAACATTTTCCAGAGAATACATATGCCACAGAAGACTTCCCGAAAGATATCTTACAAATCCGAAAGGAGCTGAAGGTAATACAGCAAGAAGAAATAAGAAAAGGAAAGCTTGCCATTATACGTTACGATAAATTGATAATAAAGGAAAAATCCAATCAGGAGAGAGGCAACGATAAACGAAAACGTTCACCGTCAAAAACACCAAAACAAGCACACTATAACGAAGGAGAAGCCGGTCAAACGGCCCCCAAAAAACTCAACAGAACTAGCACACTTGAGTTTTTTGCGAGACGCTCAAGATCAAACTCACTTACTGAAAACTCTGAAAGTAATGAACAATAGCAACTAACCACCAGCCGGAACCGGAACACACGCAATCAAAACCACGAAAACACAACAACCTCTACAGATCCCAACCCGGCTGGTCACCGTGGGATGACCGACCTAAACCCCCAAGAGATATTTAAAAATTACAACAAATGTAAAAACAAAAAGAATAAATCAGCAACCAAAACACAACACACGGAAATGACTACTAAAAAGACAACAAAATTACACATAGCCACACTTAACGTTAGATCCTTGAAATCTCACGAATCCTTACTGGAACTGGAAAGTGCATTGGAAAAGATTCACTGGGACATTCTGGGTTTAAGTGAAGTGAGAAGAGCCGATGAAAACATAGAAGAATACGAAAATTATATTCTCTACTACAAAAACGTAACAGCTGGCCTATATGGAGTTGGATTCATGGTAAAAAAGACACTTAAAAATAACATCATTGAGTTTAGTGGCATATCCGATAGAATTGCTATTCTGAACATCACACTCCCGGGCTATGAACATCCCATATCAATTGTGCAAGTATATGCTCCAACGGAAATTACGAACGAGGATACAAAAGATAACTTCTATGAAACACTTAACAACACTATAGAGAGCTTAAACAAAACTATTATTATTCTGGGAGATTTCAATGGACAAATCGGAGAAAGAAGAAGAGGAGAAAATATTATACTAGGGTCATTTACAACAGGAAAAAGAAATGACAATGGAAATAGACTAATTAACTTCGCACTGGAAAACAACCTCCACATCATGAACACCTACTTTAACAGAAAACATAGTAGGAAATGGACCTGGGTATCTCCAAGTGGAACAGTTTCTAACGTCCAAGTAGTCAATCAGTTACTTTAATACAGACCACAGACTATTGAGAGGACAACTACACACAACAGCAGTAAAAAAATCAAGGAAAAACCTACACCCTTCAAGAAAACCACTACAACTTCCACTCCCACAGATCATAACAGAAAAACTAGAAAAGGAGTCAGCAAAAATAAAGGAAATACAAGGAACTCAGTCAAAATATAATTTACTAGAAACCCACTTGAAAGAAATAGAAAACACAGCCGTACCTATTAATAGGAGAAAAGATAAACTCGGAGCGAAAGCAAGGGATTTAATTAAGCAGAGATCAATTTTGTTTGCCGATAGGAAGAAAAATAAACGTCGTATAACCCGACTAAGCAAGGAAATAAAATTACAAATAAGAAAACATAGAAATAAAACAAGAACAGATACATTAAATTATTACATTGAAAAATCAGGAGGAACAAAACAAGCATGGAACGAACTAAGAGAAAACCTGACATGGATTGACAGTATTACACACCACAAAAATTTAAAAAAAAAGGCAAAAAGGAATGACATCCTTAACGCAGCTACAGACTATTATCGCGAATTATACAATGATGACAAAACGGAATCAACAATTATGGGAACGAACCACGAGACGGAAGATATCCCAAGTATTATGAAAGAAGAAGTTATAAAGGCCATAAAGTCACAAAAGAAGAACAAATCACCAGGAGAAGACGGAATCTCGAACGAACTCTTATTGGGAACATATGAAACTATCACAGATACAATCACAGACTTATATAATGAAATAATTACCACAGAATCAATTCCGCATCAGTGGACCTCATCTACTATCATTTTGTTACATAAAAAGGGGAAAAAAGATGATATTACCAACTACAGACCTATTAGCTTAATGTCAAATATGTACAAAATATTTTCAAAAATACTGTTGGATCGAATGACTAAGATCTTAGACGAAAACCAGCCTAAGGAGCAAGCCGGGTTCCGGAGTGACTTTTCAACCTTAGATCACATTCACACCATTAAGCAAATTATTCAAAAAAGCCAGGAGTATGGGATAACATACTACCTGGCTTTTGTGGACTATAATAAGGCGTTCGATTCCCTCAAGCACCCAAAAATCTGGGAGGCATTGGCCAAACAAGGAGTTCACAACAAGTATATCCGTATAATCAGCAAGATATACCTGAACATGACTGCAAAAATAAGAACAGAAAGATTGAGTACACATTTCCCAATTAAAAGAGGAGTCCGTCAAGGGGACCCATTATCTCCCAAACTATTTTCAGCGGTTTTGGAACAAATATTTAGAAACCTACAATGGCGACACTATGGATTGAACATAAACGGAGTTCTGTTGGACCATTTGAGATTCGCAGATGACCTTATATTAATTAATAGCGACCCAAATGGTTTAAACAACATGTTAGAAGAACTGGTATGCGAAAGTGATAAAATGGGACTGCAAATGAACATGTCAAAAACTAAAGTGATGACAAACAACAAAAAGATGCCTATTATAGTTAGAGGTAATAAAATTGACTATGTTGAGGAATACACCTACCTGGGACAAATAATCTCTCCAAAAGACCTTACAACAAAAGAAGTAGACAATAGAATCAGCATTGCGTGGAGAAGATACTGGTCTTTCAAAGAAGTCATGAAGAACCCCGACATACCAATTAAGGCAAAAACAAGAGTGTTTGATTCTGTATCCTCCCCAGCATGACATATGGGTGCCAAACGTGGAGCCTTGTAAAAAATAATATACATAAACTAGAAGTCTGCCAACACAATATTGAACGTAGTATGCTTAACATAAAACTTAGAGACAAAATAAAATTAAAAACAATAAGAAAACAGACCAAAACCAGAGATGTAACATACTGTATTAAAAAGCTTAAGTGGAACTGGGCAGGCCATATGATACGAAACAAAAAAGATAAATGGAACAAATATGTAACGGAATGGTGCCCAAGGCAATATAAAAGAAAGAAAGGAAGGCAACGCCGCAGATGGGAGGATGACATCGTAAAAATAGCAGGCGCTACATGGATGAGAAAAGCACAGGATCGTCAATTGTGGAAATCTCTAGGGGAGGCCTATGCTGAAAAGCAAGATCAAACAGCAAAAAATTAATAATATATACTTAATGTAAAAACAGAATTTGGTTAAATAAAAGGCTTTATTATTATTATTATAATCCTTAAGCGCGTTAAATATGGAGAAATGTCAAACGTCAAATAGTTACTGCCCGTCAGAAAGAAAACGATTGTCTTTGAATCGATTCTGTAAACGAAGCTTGATTTTCGATTTAGGTTAATTTTTTTATTACGAAAGTAATGATAAATAAAGTAAAACTTTACTTACATCTGAAATGGTATTTCATCTTTGTGTAAACTAGACGAAATATAACATTTTTTACATCCAAAAACAGCGGATAAGGGCATTTTCACGGAGCTTGTTATCCATCGACAGCGATGACGAAAGTGCGTGACATCGATTATTGAAATAGTTTTTATAGGTTTACTAGATTTTCCTGCCTATACTTTTGACAGAGGGGAAATGATACCTAAGGCCTCTCCTGGTTTAGAACTCTCTGTTGTGGCGCCATCAGTTTATCGCCTTTTGACGGACACTTTTGTAACATAGAGATTTATATCATTCTTGTACCATCCATAATATGTAATATGGCCCACCATTTGTCATTAAATTAACACTTTTAAATGCAAAATACGCGACAATCCGAATTTTGCCCATATATGTCTTCAATTCAAAACTGTTATTTTTTTACGCTTTTTCATTTGAGTATAATTTCAATCGGGTCTACCGTACCCCTCGACGGAATTATTAATATAGATAGATTTATTCGATCAGGTCACGTGTCCTAATTTTCAACCTGACCAGTGTTGCCAACTCCGCATTTCAATCAGTGCTAAAACTATACTGAAAAAAGTGCTAAAATAGTGCTAAAACTTAAAAAATTATGCTAAAAAAAGTTATCCATTCGAATGTGTTTATTATATCTTCCAATGAATCGAGTCATATAATATCGATTAAACTTCACTTGCGAAGCTCGATTGATCTTATTTAATTTAATAGTACTACGTACAGAAGGCTAACTTCCCTACAAAATCAATGTTTGACAGCATTTTCACAAATGAACGATGACACATGACGTCTCCATACAATTTTTCCTTTCGACTTCTAGGGTTGACAAGTACGCGATTAGTTTGATTGCTAGATCTGCCCCAATCTACCTAGACACCGCCACTTATATTATGCTCTCTATCAGACCGTTTTTTCTAGTCACCTATGAACGACTGTTTTGCTCGGTAATTAGGTTCAACTGTGGTTAGGGAAATAGATCAAAGTAATGTCCGGTTCTCTACTGGTCCGTGTGTACAACTCCACAAAGTGACAGCTACGGCCTTGGTAAGTGATCGGATACTTTTCGAGGTTGTCAAAATCCCCTTCGTTTATTTGCAGATAAGATAAAATATTTAAGTAGTTTATAGTAGTAGTTTTGTTTGTACTAAAATTTGAGTTAAATTGGGCAAATGAGGTAATAAGTATATCAGACATTTATTTAGTTTTCTATTAAAACTACTGATGGCTTAGGTAGATTGAGGCAGATTGGAGCAGGTCTAGCAATCAAACTAATTCCATACTTGACTTGTCAACCCTATAAAGTCGAAGGCAAAATTGTATGAAGACCTCATGTGTCACCGTTCATATTTCAAAGTTCTGTCAAACACTGATTTTATAGGGATGATAAGCATATTTATGTAATACTATTATAATATTATGTGCTACTACTACTGACAATTTTGGTTTGACAGACTACAAATAAAATTTATCAACTTTTGGAAAATTATTTCCAAAATGTGCTAAAAATAGTGCTAAGTGCTAAATGCAAAAAATTAGGGCTAAGTCAGTCTAAATAGTGCTAAATTTAGCCCCAAAAGTGCTAAATTGGCAACACTGAACCTGTCGAATCTGTCGGTCACGTGACCCTGTCGCGAGTTTAACATTTTTTCCCCATCACAAAAAGTGCACAGCGCCGTTAAAAAAGTTTTCACTTCAAAAAAATTTGAAATTTAGTTATATGTATGGAGCGCCCCCTCCCCCCCTTAAAATATTTCATTTTGCAATTTAATTACATAACTAACTAGCAGCATGCAAAATACACCTTGTATCAAAATTTTATTAAGATACGTCCTATAGTTTCCAAGTAAAATGGCTGTGACATACGGACGGACGGATACGAAACTATAAGGGTTCCGTTTTTGCAATTTTGTCTACGGAACCCTAAAAATGGGTTCGAGCTAGCAACACTGTTTAAATGAGAAAAAATACTAGTGTCATATCAAGATCAGATTATTAAAGTTGGAGTGCAGCGCTCCTGATAAATCAGTACCATGTAATGCTTCTGTTCAAATATTGTAGCAATGATTAATTTAAATAATTACAGTTGCAACGAGTTGGATTACTTTCGCGTGTCATTAAAGTTGCATTATTGGTGTAATGAATCCCTTAATGATTCGTTCTCATTTACATTTATTTTAAAGGGAATTGATTGAAATTTACATATTAATTTGAGAAGGAAAGTTTATTTTACGTAACATTTTGATGTCCAAAGGCCTAGTAAAAAAAAATATCAGTTTCATTTTAGTTTGATATTGTATTGTACAGGATTAGAACTTTATAAATTGCCATTCGGTATAAGTTATCAGATCAACCTGTTCTGTTATCCAATTGATAAACAAAAAGACATTGTTTAACTTCACATAAATAAATAAATATTTGGGGATAAATCTTACACAAATCAACCTAGTTTGAAACTAAGTAAATCTTGTACTATGGGTACTAGGCGACGATATACATACTTATATAGATAAATATATACTTAGATACATAGAAAACACCCATAACTCAGGAACAAACATTCGTGATAAACACACAAATAAATGCCCTTACCAGGATTTAAACCCGGGACCTCCTGCTTCGTAGGCAGGGTCACTACCGACTGGGCTAGGAGGCCGTTAAAATCAATATGATACGTTAAACATTTTGACGGCATAGATACTTAGATATTTTAGAGTGACGAGTGGCGGAAGTGAGGGGAGGCCTTTGCCCAGCAGTGGGACACAACATAGGCTATAAAGAAAAAGGTTATTAGGATTCAAATTTTTCTAGCTGTCATTTTGAAGACAAAAGAAAATCATTTTCATAACAAATGCGTAAGAAAACATGATTTTAATATTAAAATAACGCTCCGAGTGATATAATACTGAGACCGGTCGCACATATAATAGTCGTTTGCTCTACAATGTCAAAGACATAGTTGAGATTTCACTTCGGTAACAACACTCTTACATAATATAAATCATAATTGTATAATTTATTATATTACTGTAAGTTAAAAGCTGTTGGTTCTCCTTAAGATAAATCAAAAAATCTGATGGTTCGTCCGGCACTTCTTGCCGGCTTTAGGCCAGTGTCATGAGAGGATGCCTATGTCCAGCTGTGAGATGTATGTTAATTCAAAGACAGATAATATAAAATATAATTTTAAGCAAAAAAGAACCGACTTCACTTAGCCTCCAACTTTCCAAAAGCAAATTCTCGAGCTGCTGTAAAAAATACTCAAATCATTATACCAGTAGGTGTGCCTATAATAGTTGAAGAGTTCCCTCGATTTCTTCAGGATCCCATCATCAGATTCTGACCTGGTTACAAAGGGACCAACTACTATAGTTAAGTATATACTCTTTCAAACAAAAAAAAAATATTCAAATCGGTCCAGCCGTCTTCGAATAATCGGTGAACATACATTAAAAAAAAAGCGGTCAAGTGCGAGTCGGACTCGCGCACCGAGGGTTCCGTACAAACTGTAGGTATATAGGGGTAGTAACTTTAGAATTATTAAAAATATTTTTATTGTATGATGTAACTAAAAATTTACGGTTTTCACAATTTTTCCTTTATCTGTGCTATAAGACGTTGCTTCGTACCAAATTTCAAGATTCTGAATTCACGGGAAGTACTCTGTAGGTTTTGATTCCCTTGCGAGTTTCGAACATTTGCGGCATAAACGGCTGTATCTTTTGATTGCGTTGGCTTAGAATTTTTCACAGCTCCACGCGTTCCTGAGAAAAAAGGTCTTGACAGACGGATGGACGGACGGATGGACAACAAAGTGATCCTATAAGGGTTCCGTTTTTTCCTTTCGAGGTACGCAACCCTAAAAAATATAAAAATAAATCAGAAACAAAGATCCCGACGAATTGATATCCTCCTCCTTCGAAATCTTGAAGTTGGTTGAAAACAGTATCTTTTACCATAGGTTAACCCAACGACAGTATTTATAGACTCTCTTGGCGGTCGGGTGCTATTATTAATTGTCAATGTGCGGGCACGACCAGCACTTTTAATTGAGAACCGCCGCAGCCTCTTTGCCAACGCTCTCTTGGCACGCCTTTATCGACGAGATTGTGCCCGGAATATCGCAAATACATTATCCGGCGAAATCGGATCAAATTGGAGAACGAATGTGATGCGGGAAGTGATTTCGTAAACGTAAATCCGGAGTTCGGAATCGCTAATAAATCTATATTTTTGAGGTAAAACCTTTTATTCCCGTATCAAGGCGTTTATAAGAGATACCTAATACCTATATTCATCTATATAATATTTTAGCACAGAATAAGTAATAGCGACAGATTTTAGTAAACTTACAACGTATTTCGTAGTTTCTGGAGTTCATACACAATGGTCGCTTTTATACTTTATGTTATTGTCATACATTAAGGTCATCTGACCTTCATCTGACCCGATGAGGTGGGGTGACCAACTATCTAGTTGGTCACCCCACCTCATCGGGTAGCAAGATTCGGTGTATAAAGCGAGTTGCGACTTAAAAGATATATCTTCTATTGTTAGGGACTTGATGAGCCAAACCACGAGCATTGGGATTACAGCTAACTTTTTGGGTGCCAAAAACTATCAAAAAATACCTCATCAGATAGCAAAAAAGTTGAATCTTGCTACCCGATGAGGTATGGTGACCAACGACCAAAGCTTAGTCCATCACAATAATGCGCGCGTGTGCAAATCTGTGCAGGTTTCCATTTTACAATATTCGCTTGTGATCGTGCGTAAACACTTTTACATAGTGGAACTAAAGTATAAACATCCCACAGATTTATTTCAGTAGACCACTCGATAATATTCTCGACAAATCATTTTTTAATTTGTGGTCTGAACCAGTTCCGTCCAGGTAGGCAAATGGTAACTAGCGAGTCACGAATGGCTCTTTTGGAGTGCAGTTGCGACACGTCAAGTCGACCAACATAGGTAAACTCTTGAGAGTTCGTACAAAAACAAACCACAGGCCCGCGATTCGAAAAATAAACACTGGACAGACACAGCTCCAACCCTACTCAACTCAACGCTATAACGACATTGACATTTGCTATTCGAACAGATTTTCATTCAATATTGGTCTCACATTGGTCTCACATTGGTCACACACTGTACCAATGTTGTACCAATGTTGAATGAAAATCTGTTCGAATATCAAATGTCAATGTCGTTATAGCGTTGAGTTGAGTTGGGTTGAGTTGGGTTGGAGCTGTGTCTGTCCAGTATGTGTGTTTATTTTTCGAATCGCGGCCCAGTAATCTTCATTTGCGATATGCAAAAAACTGGTGATTTCTGCTGCAGTTGAGCATTCGACTGAAAAGTTTGCGTTTTCTGTCCATCGCTTTTAATGAATCTGAAGCTGTTATTATTAATTGAGAAGTTTTTTAAAGTTACACTTAATTATGGCCCCGTAATATTTTTTTTTAATTTGCCGCACAGCAATTTACTGCAAACATGATTAAAGTAAAGTACATAACTGTCAATGTCAATGAGCTTTCAACTTGAGTGTGTTGCACTTACATTGCGGGCCGAATTATTTTGTATGGTTAAAATTTTCCTCGTTTATTTAAGAAAAAGTTATCTAAATAATTATATTTATTATGTCCTATCGTAACCACAGTTTAAAGGTTCGCCCGTATAGGATTTACACACTGTATACAAATCGTGGCACGTGCCATAGGTATCTATTCAGATAAAAATATCTGAACCCATCGAAGTGATTAAAAACTTTCCTTTTACATTAACGTCAAACGCAAATACCGGACTCGCTCGAGCGGAAAACGATGCCTCGAAATCATTGTTTATTCGCCAAAACACACAAGGAAGAATTTGACAAACAACCTTACAAACGGTACCTTCCCCGGACCTTTAGGCAGGTCCGACGTAATATTAATTTAAATGGATTGTTGTTTTCAACAAAGAGCGGAAAAGAAGAGGTTTTAACTTGACTATACACATTTTTGTCAGTAAGTACCTGTATTTTGGTTTATTAAAAGTCGCTCTTGTTTTTTAATAGCAACATTACTTTAATCCTTTTCGCTTGGATTTTGATGATGGCGATGAATAACCTTTTATTAAGTTATAATTAAAACGTAATCGTTAATACATAAAAACATTTCATTTAGCGTTACATTTACAGTGTTGTCGTTAGAATTATAGAATCACAAGAATTTGTACCAGTTTGTTGACGACGAGAGAGTCTCTTGTTCCTTTAGTCGTCAAAACAGTGAATCCTCCTTCTCTTAAAGCGTCGGCAACGCGCATGTGACACCTCTGGAGTTGTTACGGTAGCTGTTTATTACCATCAGGCTGGCCGTATGCTTGTTTGCCACCGTCGTGGAATTATTTTTGGTAGAATTCTTCAATAGAAAATAATTAAGTATTACAAATTGTCTCAACTGTCTTTTGATTAGCGAAAACGAAATAAGAAAATGTAAGGAAAACAAATAAAAATAAATATCTAAAAGAATTGAGACTCATCGTCGAATTCGAAACCCTTATCAATAATTGTTTAAAAGCTTTAGAACCTATATCTTATAATTTAATGATATTGTTATTCCACCACGTCCCGCGCCATAATTGAGTTAGCTTTGTGGCAAACACACGATTGTACCCTATAGACACCGCATTACGATAAGTTCTTGAATACACATAAATCATCGAAATATATAGTTAATTATATTTATTGTACAAATCGCACGCCTCACCAGGCTG
Organism: Pammene aurita; assembly: GCA_947086415.1. Taxonomy (NCBI): domain Eukaryota; kingdom Metazoa; phylum Arthropoda; class Insecta; order Lepidoptera; family Tortricidae; genus Pammene; species Pammene aurita. The sequence goes on from OX352305.1 coordinate 10,037,729, forward strand.
TGGTGTCGTTTACCATCAGGCGGTCCGAAAGTTTATTTACCACTATCATGAAAAAGACGATCAGTAATCCGTTTATGAAGACACCCCGCAACATGCTGTACACCTTTTCAAATAGCTACGCCGCCCATTGTAGCCTTTTGAATCCATCTTAATATATAATATACAAGGTGTTATATAAAGACATAATTGGTATCATATTCTGTCGACGAAAAAAAAGAAGCATAATTCTATTTGTTATAAAAAAAATCGTGTTTTTATGGACACGTTTTTTGACAGGCTTCCCTCCAAACCCAACCAATGAGATTTTTTTTTACTTTTTTCCAATTAACAGATCCCAAACAAATCACCGGATTTTTGTAACACCTTGCATGAGTGCAAGTAGTAAAATACGACTTAATTTTAAAGCCATCTTATATGTCATCTTAGTGGGTAAGGGTAAGTGATCTGCGCAAACATGTCAATTCATAGGATAAGGGTTTCGTTACAATTAATTAAATTTTCTGGTTACGGCAGTTGGCTCTGTCCGGTCCACGCGTTTTGGGTACAAACTTATATTTTTAACATTGCCCTATCTTTCTTTGTAGAAATATTTGGCATAGGTACGTATATCAAAAGTAGGAAAACGTACGAAATACACAAGGTAGGTTTTCGAAATGGATCAGTAAGGGCAGCTACCAGATCCCATTATGCTACCAAAAATGGTTAGGAGACCTTTTCTGAAAAATATAAAAATACGCGTCGTTAATTTTATTTATCAATATATTAGCTATATACGTGCTAGGCACAGACCAGTCACATGCTTCAGCACTGTTAGCACATAAGTGACTTCACAGTATCACGCACGCGAGATAGACTACCCGTCTCTTTTTAATTGATACAGTCAGAAAAGGACAGATAGACTGGACGAGATACTGTCGCGTCACTCTTGTGCTAACCGTGCAGGATAGATTTAAAGTTCTTCGCAGTTCCGAGTATGTGTTTACTTACGATGCCGATGTTTTCATATCATGAAAAGCTCCAACAAATATTATGTAAATGAACTTTCGTACATAAGTTCCGGGAAAATCATTGGGCGAATCAGGGGGAAACTATTTTGGAATGTAGTTACCACATGTAGTTTATGTTCTTATTGCGTTTTATTATATTACTTAGTGCCTTGTGGTAATTTGTAAAAATACGAGTAAAACCGTTATACTATTCGAAATGTTTTAGGTATATAACAAAAATGTAGGTATCTAATATGAAAGTATGGTTAATATTCTAGTACAATTTTTTTTTATACCACGATGGTGGCAAACAAGCATACAGCCCGCCTGATGGTAAGCAGCTACCGTAACCTATGCCTGCAACTCCAAAGGAGTCACATGCGCGTTGCCGATCCTTACTAGTCTAGGTCATGTAATACCCGAATGTTTGGTATCGCCAAAACCAGAATTGCGGTAATCTAGATAACAAATACCGGTATGGCATGTCCTAAATACCACTATATACCTTATATATTGAACTGAAATTAAAAACACAAATACCGTTTAAACCTTTGACCGCCAAGTAAAAATCCGTCCTAGGAAAAATCGTTCCCTGACGTCACGCAAGGCAACTCGCTTATATTTTGGACGTGATATCACGGGCACTACTTTCCGTGCGCGTGATTTGACGTCTTTGGCGGTCAAAGGGTTAAATACAAAAAAGTAGTAATTAGTGAATAAAATCAATTTCTATGTATGAACATCAGCATCGGATTTAAATTTTTATGGCTATATTTAGTCCAAATATTTCGTTCCTATCTAAAAAAATAACAACCATCGAAACACATCATTCTTCGCGAGCAGCTATGCCGCACACAAGGGGTGTCATTTGTTTGGGCGGTAATCGAATAACGCATAAAAAATGATTCACGTACGAACACTGTACTCTGTCTGTACACGGCAGTACCTAATGTACGGAGGTAACTGATTGAGTTACGAGTTGTCTCTTACCCCCATGCATCGAGATATAGACGTCGGTGTCCCTTTATTCATTAAAGGCTGGATGTGAGCCCCGAATCGCGTTAACTCACGGGATTGCCTGCGTTTCAATTTACACGTTATGGCTAATTTACCCTGCCTCGGCGAAATGTTCCCGCCAGCCACGCGGCGTAGGTACATCTAACTCTGCGACTACTTTGTAACTAAATAAATCGTTTTTCTCGGAAACTAGGCCACATACGTCATGTTAATAGCGCCCTTTAAGTTCGCAACTGCCTCTAATACCGCCTTAATAGGGTTATTACATGTGACGCTGTACATCATTGTCGGCGTGATGAATCCTTGCATAATATCGCTTTCAAACTGGCATTCATTACGGCTAGCAGGGCGAGTGGCTGCGACATTTGTCTAGGGTGGGAATCTAGTAAACTCGAAGTAATCTGCCATTTGTACCCGTCCGGGGCTTCCTTCTCTCGCAGGGAGACAAATTGTTCAAGTCGAAGAGACGGCTGGTTGACCTCAGACGCCTCTACTTATGCTAGTGTCAAAGTGATGCGCCCACGGGAGACGGGAACATGCCCCTAATGCTCGACTGATTTGATTTTATCACCGAAGCGACCGTTAGTATTGAGAACGTTTCGCATATTGGCGATATATCGTATTAAATATTGAGGTTATATTCGTACGTTAAATCGGAACCATAAAGCTGCGGGAACAAAAAAAGGTGAATGATTAATTTCCTTTAAAGCCGAGTAGCTTAACCGCTCGCAACGCCGCGGTTTTTGTTTTGTTTTGTTCGGGATCTTCGCTCAACTCGGTCTCAACATTCATTAAACAGCCACAACATACATTGTTGGGTCCCAGACGGGATTCCTCGTACGGTACTGCGGCGTAAATCGCGAGAAGACACATGGACTGCAGGTATTCAGTAAAGAATTAAACAGAGTTACTAGCGCGGAAATATGTTGAGAAGCAACGATGATTAAAAATACAAGTAAGCCATAAAGAGTTGACTATTTATAGTGCCTAACTACAGAGAAGAATAAGCTTTGTTGAGATTATTTACTGTGATTGGTAAGTCACTAGAATGATTTGTGTAAGAATTTCTCGTTATAAGTATTATTGGTTGGCATGCAATGTATTGAATATTATGTGTCATGAATAGATTCACTCTTTCAATACCTTCAAATCCTTCAATATGATATTAATATTTTAAGTTGGTAAAAGCTAATAACACATGTCTTTTAGCTTTCAACAACATCTAATTTCCATTTTCCGTTTGAAACAAGGGGTAGAAAGTTTATTTACCCCATAAATTAAAGTAAACGCCTGTGGGTTTGTTTATAAACAACAGTATTAGGCCCGTATTCAGGCTAGCAGAAAATCGACAACGGAAAGTTTCGTTTGTACTGATTTAACTAAAAAACGTAACTTTGGGGCCAAGTTTGTGAAAGGAAAAGTGTGATTGATGGAACAAAAGATACAAATAGCTCCATCTAAAATGTAACATAATCCATCATGGAGCAATTACTTTTCGTTTGGTAGTCATAAAGCTGTATTTTCTTGTACCCGACTAGGGCAAAACTAAAAATAAGTATTGTGATTTAAACGGTCGGGTATCAGGGAGACAATTTTGGTAAATGTAGTGTTGAGAGATATGTGTCATGTGTATGAGCCGAATTCCAAAAAGGAACAACAATCCGTACTTAGGCATATCGTTAATATATTCAACTTTTACCTAACTGAAACTCAAATATAATGTTATAACCTATTGTCTAAGTTCGAATATCTAACAAAATAAAATAATCAACATAAAATAGACAACATGATACTATCAGTAAGCAAGCGTGTTTTTGTACTTACTGAGTTGACTATAAATAAATACGTTGACCACGCAATATTTTTACCCGGAACACTAACTAGGGGCCATAAATATTTTTATGTTTTATTCCATAATCGAGTAGCCTATCGTAAGTCTGGTATAAACAACATTGTTGACGAGTGGATTGAATTATTCGATCCAATCATGTTAAACGCGCAAGTTGCTAGGAACGGCCAAGGTGGCGCGACGTTGATGGATGGCGTCGCCCGAAGACGGCAAATTGTAAATTTGGCACAAATATTTACAAACCTACACTTACTTACATACACCACGACATATTACAACGTTGTTTACTTGCGTTCACTCACGATAGCCTCAAACAAATGTTTTGACCTCTTTGTGTTACTAATTTATTTTATCTTTAGATGACGAACTATTTAGTTAGCTAACGAAAAAGCAAAGGAAGCCTAAAAATTACTATTGTGTCGCAGCTTAACAGTTTTTAGGGTTCCGTACCAAAATTGTAAAACAGGAACTCTTACGACTCGACAGAGTCAACATGACAGACATGTCATAGCCAATTTACTCTGTAAATTGTATACATATAATGTAAGTCGACGACCCAAATAAATAAGAAATTAATGAAAAAACGTATAGCAAACTGTGCTGTGTGATATATAAAATTAAAGGACTTGTTATGAGACTTGTAAGTTGTAAGGACCTCAAATATATTTTTTATAATAGTTTAGCCCCTGTTTATCTTGGAAACTCCGAGCCTTTGGATAAAAATACACTTACTAGTTCTTTATCTATATATTACAGAAAATAAAATAAGAAGTTTACGGTGAAGCATGATTGGACTCGGGAAAAATATTGTTTAAATTGTGTTATGTACGGAACCCTCGGGGCACGAGTCCGACTCGCACTTGGCCGATTTTATATAATGGCTATACTATACCTCTGCGCATGAGATTTGACAAATATAATTTTATTGGAGGGATAACTATCCGTGACATATGAGAAACCTATGAGAAAGTAAGAGCTATGTCTAATAGGGTGGGTCACTCATGTATGGAGAAAAAAAAGGTATTAGTTATCCTTCGGGCACAGTAATAAAAAGGTGCGTATTAATGCCAAAAAACAGTATTTAAAATTATATTGCAATTGGAATACATTTTCTGCCTCCGGATCCATTCTCAATGTTTTCAAATAAATATTGTTACATTTTCTATGGTCTGCGGAGGATATCTATGTATTGTCACTTTATTCAAACTTTAGCTTGAAATATATACCATTGTTGGTTCGAAATAGCATGGTGGTTCAAATCCAATAAATTGAAAAAAAAGTAATCAAAAAGAGACATTTATTTTAACGTTATCCATAGTATCCGTTACATTTTTCAAAAACTTCAACTTAAATCCGGAGGCAGTAAAATTAAAGCTAAAAATAAAATAAAAATATGGGCAAATAAATTATCAAATGGCACCTTTTTTTAACTGTGCTTCCTAAAAAAATAAAACATAAACCACCCTAATGTCTAACAAATAAGTCGTTGTCTCTAGGTTTATATTGCCAGTCGATATGCTCTTTTATAATATAAAAAAAGTATTTCCAGTTGTCCAACAAGTCCGCCATTGTACCAAACTTCCTGGCATCAACAGACATGAAAATGTTATGTTAGTATCAAGTGATTTCCTGTTATGGATTGTAAACTTACGACCGTCCTTAAGATCCTTATGAAGGTGAGGTTGTTCGTAATAGTAGTTTATGTAACTGTTACGTAATAAGGGTCCTTAAAACATGAGTGTGGTTTTATGAAACGAGCCGCAGGCGAGTTTCATAATAAGATCCCACGAGTGTTTTAAGGCCTAATTACGTACAGTTGCATACACTGCTTTATCTAGACTCACATTATATATATTTAATTAAGTGCTCGGAAACCATAGAATGACCGCCATTGCACCACCATGGCCAACTCGATTGTGCCGGCGGTCGGGGCACAGGATTTACATTATGTTATCAAAACTCATAGCACATCAATATTTGAGCATGTAAAGTTAAAATTACGTTACTGCCACAGATAAAAAGCTTATCATAGTAAAATCGGTTGTGGTAATGCTCCATTGCCTACCGTTTTTGAACACGTTTTAGAGGACTTACAGTGTGAGTGTAGATAAAAGCATTTCCGTAACTATTTATGCGCTCCGAAGAGTTTTATAGTCGCGGTGACCCTTCCACCGGAGTTGCAAATATTCAATTATAATATAATAGTGCATATTTTACGGGATCATTTGGATTTTATTGAAGAGTTTTCCGTTTGATTCTCGATAAAAATACGTAAATAGCATCGGAGCCCTCGTAAAAATGACATAATCGTCGCATAAAAGGAAAGGGTGCCAATAAAACGGTCCTTTTAACGAAAGATATTATTTACTCTTGCAATATCAAGGCCATTCGACCGCCATGAAACCGTCGAGGTGATTTTATTGCGTATGTTTTCTAGACTGACCAGTCACCGCCGGTGCACGGGAAAAACTGTTGCCGCGGAAATTTAACTCATTACTCACTTATAGTTCCGAGCCCGCCCGAAACTATACCCGTAACGATTTTATGAGCCGTGAATCTAACTGATGATGTCGAATGTTGTTTATGCGTCGACGCCCAACACATTTAAATGTGTCCTGAGCCTCACTCATAAACACGAAATCCATTTGAATTTGGAATACACTCAGAATAACATTGCGTTTTCATCTGTATTGGCACTCGATCTCTTTATGGGGGGCCATCTCGCTTTCATCCCAGAATAAACACATTTTTATTCCGAACTCATGCTAATAAAATGGAAATTGTGCCCTTTCGGCTTAGGGTTTTGCAATTTTGAACAAATGTTCCCTATTGAATTTTGTTTGATTTCCTTAATTGCCGGTCATTGTTGCCTTCCGTAATTCGCGTTTAACGTTTCACGGTTTGTTTACCGCGTCTGTTTGCAAACTTTTATTGACTTTCGTTGCCGGAGCCGGTGCCGAGATCGGGTTCCCAAACGAGATTAATTGCGTTTGGAGGACGCGATGGGAAATGACCGTTTATGACGTTATATGTCTAATCGCAAAACAAGGGTCGTCCAAACAATTTATAAATAACGGCTATAGGTCAGGTATAGCATTTACTTTTCCTTTTTAATGGAAATCAGGTCTTCGGTTATATATTATAAAATGTATTAGAAGTCGGTTTAGTGGAGAGGAAGGGAATTTATTGAGTTCTATCTAGAATACTATGAGCATGAATTATTCTGGTGGTGTTTACCTTAATAAAGATAAACAATTTTTTCTGCATATACCTTTCTATTCAAACTCATTCAACCGCTGTACTTCAAAGGACCGTAATTTTGTTTAAATTGCAAACGGTATTCATTTTATTGTCAACCAATCAATCTTAGAATATTGTAACACCAAATATAAATATGAATATGTGATGTTTTCAAGTCAAAGGTACAGTCAGCTGCAGAGAAAAAGACCTGCCAGCACACAAACTTTGTATGCAGCTGACTGTACATCATTGTTGGTTGTCAATAAGACGTTGTGGCCATAAACATTAAACAATCATTTAGAAATAACCTTTATTAACAACCGACAATGATGTACATTAGACTAAAAACGTCACATATAGTTCTTTGAAGACAGATAATATAAGAGCTCATACGGAGCGAGTTAAAACGCAAGTGAAGGCACTTGGGACTCGAGTCGAGCATCCTCCGGCACCGAAGCGTCATTCAAGAACCAGAAGCAATCCCCAAACGGGATGGCATTTCGCAGATTGCGGCTCACGACTACCGCGTCCTACAAATTACGTTCAAGACGTACGTTACCCGCCATTTTCTGTTTCATAAATCTCCATTTGGCGCTACGGTTGTGAATAGCCTCGTTAGTCATAAATAACCGAACTGCGGTCGTTATCTCTCATTCAGCCTGTGAGGTGTGCGCCGCTTACACGAAAAAACCTCCCCAACTTGTGAAACTTTTAATTTTTTGTGTTGTTTTCTTCAAGAACTTTCCTTTTAAGAAATGAGGAAAACATGCGGGGAAAAACGAATGAAAAATTATCTCTGATGATATTCCAGGTGGCGTACAGGGTTCTCATATAGCTAGTAATTTCATGCATTACTGAACGGCTTCAATAAGGAAATAAATGAATATATTTGTAACATTCGACTGTTATTCATATAGCACGATTGAGGGCTGTAGGTATTTTTAGATTTATTGGCAACGCTAAGGCAGTGTGATTCAACCAAATTTTTTACGAGCTAAAAGCTTTTGGGTGTAAAACGTTAATGTCTGTGTATTTATCCTTTTTGCGGTTTGCGCTTCGGTGGGAGAACCCGATCGCGGAGGCTGTGAATTTTACCTGGAGTTTATGACTGACGCAGGCTAAATATCGAGATTTATTGCAGAACGTGTGTGCGCTCTTGTGAAATATGCGAGTCTATACGACGACGTTGAAGCGAGCTTACACAAGTACAGAGCCATCCGAATTGCTATGCTAAATGGTAGAGTGCTCCACTTAACCAATCGCGGCTTCCGTATGTTCTACGTTGGAATCAATTCAGATTAGATTTGACTTTGACCAAACACTTTTATGTGTTTTTATTTAATAAAAATTGCTGATAAGTTGTTTTGTTAATGATTCTCGAGATAAAAAGACGTTAATCTCACATATGTGTTGCGGTTACACATTTAAAAGACATTTTGTAAACAATTAAAATCTCGTGACTAAAACGTTCTTAAAATTTATAAGATAAAACGGTACCCAATTCACAAAGTTTAACTCTAGTTCTTAGTTAGGTAGGTACTTAAAGTGTCCGTTATTGTGCGCGCTCAAAAGTTCGTCCCGAAAATATCTGGAAACGTCGATGGTGAGCGTTCCGCTCGCGGCGCTCGCTTTTTGTTATCACTTCAAAACTCTTCCGGCCCCGCAAATTATTTAAGTACGTAATTGTAAATTTCAAAGTCGTCTTATACACGCTCAGTTACTCACATGACTTGGCTTGTTCGTCTCGTGACGGAGTTTGATGTTGGTAATTAGCTTTTCGTAATATGGTAATTTTGTTAATCCCCATGATGCTACTCCCCTTAATTTACGCTCATGCAGACCAATTAAGTGGCTACATTTTTAATGGAACTGATGATACATTAACGCAGCGTACATCTAGACTTGTTAAATTTTAAATTGAGTTTCTCAAATTTAATTATGAACTAGCACTGAACGACTAGGGATTTATTTAGGGTTCACATGAATTTTAAATAATGGACGAGCTGAGTATAACAAGGTGCCTGGGGCCGTATCGCCTTACTGCGAAGATATTGGCTCGCGGCATCCTTTCTTACAACCTTTCTTTTTAGGCGGGTGAAAGTTTTTAAAAGTTGATGCGTTCTTTCGAATGGCACAAGTGTTATCTTCTACTAAGTTAACTATTAATTTTTTTTAATAAGGTAGAATCATGAAGTTGCCAGTTTTGGGCAATGCAATCAGTATCTTGTGTACCGCGTAAAACTGCACTTAAACCATTTAGGTACACGGGACTCATTTGCACGTTTGTTCTTTATTTAGTCGATTTATACCATAAAACATGGCTGAATAACAAAAGCTCCAGGTTTAAGGTCGGCTACCATTTTTTTGTCATTACTCTTATTACCAGGTTGATTGGTACTTTCGAATGACATAATGATATCTTTGCTGACTGTACAAAATGCTCCAAGCTCAGGCTACCAAGTATTAAAATACATAACTCTTCATGTGCATTGCCCTATTAATAAGCCGAATTTTGCTCTTCTACTCTTTCTACTCGATGAGGCAGCGTTGCCTACGGCCTACTTTTGATCTACAATCTTTTTCTCGCTCAACGAAGACATCAGTGTTGTATTAGGTTCTGGAATATTATAGTATGTTAATTAATTAAAAATATGGCTTAATGTACTTGCAATTTAACCAAGAAAATTGCAAAATATTTCTGTTGATTGAACCCCATCTGAAAGAGGTGTTTGACTGCTACGTTTTAATGTATTTTTCTATCACAACGTAATAACAAAATGTATCGACTTGGTAAAAAACCCTTGAGGCTTACTTGAAGAAGAAATATTTTGAATAATAATTTAAATTTGAATGAGCAATACCTTTGGGTTTAAACGCATTTTTAAAGAATCTGATTAATCTTAACTATTCATAGGATAAAATAAAAACTTAAGATTAGGTTTAATGTGTTTGTTTATTTTGATTTATTTGAATCAAAGCTGTTTGGCAAGGTACACAAATTCCTATACTTTTTTTGGTTTTTTATTGGTCTACATACTATTCATTATAAATTCTATCAACAGCTTTAAATTCTGGCAAACATACAAAGAAATTTAAGTAGTCGGACAAATAGTTTAGTAACAGATCAGATACAGTATATATCAAATATATCCTCCTCTGTTCTGACTTTTCAAATCAAAATCAATATCTAAATACATATTACTAACATTACATAAAATTCAATCGGGTATGGGGCACTTTATTATTTACGCGTATTAGGAATTTAGTTCACTTATGTTGGATATATGGACTATATGGAGGGATTAGAACAAAGCTCGTACTAATCTCTTATAAAGCCGCAGCAATGCAGGTACAAATTAACTCACTCGAATCAGTAAACACTGAATACGAGCGACGTCCATTTACGATTCACCAATGGGAATGAAAATCGGAGGAACATACAAATATTCCGAAAAAAGTTTTTCTGATTTTCATAATCCCGATTTTTAGAATCCTGAATTTTGATAAGCCCGATATGTCGAAGTACCGTCTTTTGTAATCACATAAGTAGTAAATCACGACTGCAATATTTCCGAATATTAAAAGTCCGGTCGTTACTTGATCGAATCCTAAACATTCCGTATCATCCCAAAAATATTTAAAAAAAATCATTAACAACCGAGATACCGAAATCGAATACCGGTTAATTTGTATGACAATAATACCGGTATTCGATCCCTGGTTAATAAACCTCATTGTGACATTCGGGTTGTGCGGTATGCTAATTTTAAAATACATAAACAATACATTAAAAACACAATCTATCTTGAACATTACATCAACACACACTAAATAATCAGCCAACGTTGAAGTGGTATTAGAGTAGCATCAGAATAATTTTCAAGCAAATTCTGAAAGGTAGGGCCGCGATTCGAAAAATAAAGACACACACTGGACAGACACAGCTCCAACCCAACTCAACCCAACTCAACTCAACGCTATAACGACATTGACATTTGCTATTCGAACAGATTTTCATTCAACATTGGTCTCACATTGGTCACATATTGGTCACACATTGGTCTCACATTGGTACAACATTGGCACAATATGTGACCAATGTGAGACCAATGTTGAATGAAAATCTGTTTGAATAGCAAATGTCAATGTCGTTATAGCGTTGGGTTGAGTTGGGTTGGAGCTGTGTCTGTCCAGTGTGTGTGTTTATTTTTCGAATCGCGGCCTAGGTATTTCTGATTCAGACGTTTAGGTGCTAGCTGTATTGCGTAGTTATAATGCATTGGACTTGGATCGTGTCTAAACGTGTTTTTAAGTTAGAATATGGTATCCGGTTTTTTGAAAAGAATTGATTTGACAACACAGTTTGCCCATTGCTATACTCTGATCTTTAATTAAATTCCACAAAACTGACGTCACTCATTCCCCAGTTTCCTGTATTTATGTGTGTTTTATAAAGAGTAATAATACTGATATAATGTTTTTACTGGTATTTTTAATCCTCTGATGGATAAAAGCCATTTCATTCACCTTTATTCAAAGAAATACAAACGAAATGTAAGTAAATGAGGTTATATTTTCAGAGTTTAGGTTACAATTAAAGTCACACTATTGGATATACTCGTATCTAAACAAGTATTATTTTCAACTATTGTTTATTCCCAATGCACTCCTGTTTCACCGCGTTATATTATAATTTGTTTAATTGTAATGGATGAGGATAGCGGACGCTGTTATCATAGCTACATCTACTAACACTAACCAAAGTAACCAAACACTGAGTAGGTACAGTCAGCAAAAGAAGTAGCTTAGTAAGTAAGATGTTCAAAATAAATAGCTTACGATTCTTTTACTACACACTACACTAAAAAGAGTGCCGTATTCTAATTTTAAAATACATAAACAATACATTAAATAAATACAAAAAGTCCTTTTCAAACATAACTCCAACACACAACAAATAATCAACGAATATTGAAATTGTATTGGAGTTGCATCGGAGTAATTGTCAAGCAAATTCTGGTATTTCTGATTCCGACGTTTAGGAGCTCGCTGTATTGCGTAGTTAATGCGTTGGAATTGTATTGAAGTAGGATCGTGTCTATACGTGTTTTAAAGTTAGAATACGGCCCAGGGTCAAAATGCGCTTCAAGCTCCATTGAAGCTTCGCTACGTGACGGGAAATTGGTCTTTGTGTTGCAAAATTTCGCTGTTTGCTAAGTACCGATAAGTAAATCATAATTTCTTGATGGACCAAAATGAAATTATATCCATACTAATATTATAAATGGTAAAGTGTATGTGTGTGTTTGTTTGTTTGTTTGTTTGTCCGTCTTTCACGGCAAAACGGGGCGACGAATTGACGTGATTTTTTAAGTGGAGATAGTTGAAGGGATGGAGGCTCGAGGCTACTTTTGTCTCTTTCTAACCCCCCACTTCCCTAAAATGGGGGGTGGAAGTTTGTATGGTTTGTTACCCCGAATTTAACGCGAGCGAAGCCGCGGGCAAAAGCTAGTTATATTGATAATTCCTAGTTATCACTTTAAAAAATGTTTTGTATATCTTGATGTAAAAAAACTAGCACTTTTTTCATTTTATTGTTTCTCATGTCGTAACTACGTCGTCGCGTTTGATCAGTCTGAAGGATATTGCAAGTTGTTTGTATCAGTTCAATATTGTGCAGCAGGAATTGTTTCTATTCTTTTCTAGCTTAACACAATCTAGCAAATGCGGTATTGGTATCTTGTATACTAACTTCATCGTTTATGAAAGTGTATTGAAACATAATTTGGAGTATATCACATATTTGTTTTATATTATTAACGGATTTACAATTTCTGTTGAATTTGCGATCCCGTTATAACTGACTTATTTACCGTTGACATAGGAAAATTCCCGGAATTTTTACCATTGGGGATTCCGGAAATTGATGCACATCACTAACAATTGCCGACACTAATCCTCATCGTCTCTCAACATAATGTGGATGAACAAGGTACTTATTTATTTCAACAAATACTCTTTCCGAAAGCAACGTCAGATAGAATAAATAATGAAACTACTCGCTTATTTGCCCTAGCGTTTTATTGAAGCATTTGGCTTTCAGGTTTTTACATATGTTACGTACAAGCGCTACAAACACTGTACATTCGATTAAATACATTCATCATCATTATCAGCCCTTTATCGGCCACTGCTAAGCATAGGCCTCTCTTCGTGTACGCCACTTGTCCCGGTCTTGTGCCAGTTTCATCCAGAAGTGACCCGCGACCTTCCGAATGTCGTCTACCCAACGAGCCATCGGACGCCAGGGGCTTCTTTCATCTGAAAGCGGCCACCACTCCGTCGACATTTTGGTCCACCTGCCATCACTCTGCCTGGCAACGTGTCTTGCCCAACTCCATTTAAGTTTGGTAATGACGTATCCTACGTCTTGCACCTTACTGCGACGCCGGATCTCGACATTCCTCACTCGGTCTTGAAGCTTGATGCCGAGCATGGCGCGCTCCATGGCCCTCTGTGCCACTCGGATTTTGTGCACAGTCTCCTTAGTGAGCGTCCGTTACAGGTACGCCCATGTTAAGTACATTACAAGTAAGAAATAAGGTGCAAAAGTGTAAACATATGTATCTTTGATGTCGACTGTACACAATAAATACGAAACGTTTCCATTTTGAGGAAAATTAACCTTTTAGTTAATATGGTAGAGTAAAAGACTCTTAGGTAATAAAACTATTTACCTAATCGCAAACACTAGCAAAGGCTCCCTCTCCTGCCGGACAGAGCCAATATTTTGAGATTGAAATTTTTTCTTCTCAAATCCCCCTTCTCCATCTTGATGCGCCCCAGTAAAGGCCGAAATGCTATGCGAGGTCGAGTCAATTTCGTATCATATTAATAACAAAACAAGTTGGGATTTTCACAATCCAAATACCACTCCTGGAATAAGTTACAAAAAAATGCCTATAACAGAGGTCCCCGGATATGATTTTCTTTATAAGAGCTAGGGTTATTTGCATCTATATCAAGGGCAAGTTGTCCTGTTTACTCGATGTCTGTTTCGTCCGGAACTATTTTCAAAAAGCGATGGATCATTGTCCGCACGGGTCGCATCCCGCGTAAACTTTGTAAATATTTGTGCGGTATAACCCGTTCTTTCGACACACTATCGATCACTGTCCGGTGCAGAAGTTTAACAAAAATAAGCGGGAATATTCCCACTATTCGTTGGAAAATGTCAACAAGTTTACGTTGGGGAAAATAAAGGGAAACCCACAGGTTTCCCTACAACACATTGTATGTACAGGTAATTATGATTTTGTAATAAAGGACTTGAAATTTGGCCATTCGCTTAAAAATATGGTTGGAATTTTATTTTTTATTTTATGTAACACTAACATAGTCTCTTAAGGTTGTACAACTAACACTTTTATGGACGTATGTCTGAAATAAACAAGTTTTATTTTTTTAATTTAAGCGTGGGTTAAGTTATCACTTTTCTCCACAACAAACAATTTCATTTGTTTTCATGTTCTAAAATTATCATGAGGTCACATTTTACAAAGTGAATGTCAGCAAAGCAGGGCCTACGTTTACATTTAACATGGATTCGGCACTGGATGCACCGCTGATCCCGCCACTCGAGCGACCACTCAGTTTGCCCCTAAAGATCTTTTCTTCTTCGCCACACACATTTGTGTGCGCCTCGCCTCATCGGCTACGTTAATCATGGAATCTTAATTCTAGAGGTCCATCATGGTTTTGTCATACTGCAGTTATAGGTATACAGTTTTATAAAATAGTGTAATAATTATGTGTTATAATAATAAATAAATAAATATTATAGGACAATCTTACACAAACCGACCTAGTCACACAGAAAGCTCAATAAGGCTTGTATTGTGAGTACTAGACGACGATATATTTAATAGATGTATAAAGATAAATACTTAAATACATAGAAAACATCCATAACTCAGGAACAAATATCTGTGATAGATAAACACACAAATAAATGCCCTGACCAAGATTCGAACCCGGGACCTCCTGCTTCGTAGGCAGTGTAACTATAGTACGGCTCTTCCCAGGTGAATTTTTCGCTTCGAGCCTTCTTAATCTTTCAAACAAAGGCCATTGTCTCTATTATCGCAAAGCCGCTACCTAGTTAGCACGTGCCAGTACAACATTCATATTGAAAAACAACCGGTATCGTCATAGTATTAAGGTTCAAATTTAATGTCACTGATATACACATATATATTACGTAATATATAGAATATCAGTGACATTTGGTAGTGTAGGACGATAGACCGCCCCGAAGCGATACGGCACTCATATTATTTTGATACTTAGTGTGGTGTTAAAAATGAAACACGGTTATTTATGATAAAGCGTGGTATATTTGTTATATAACAAAATCTAAGGTAACAATGTAAATAAGGCAGCGTGTCAAGCCAAGTTCAAGCAAAGGAACTGGCTAGCAAGCGCCAAGTGTATATTACATGAACCACTTGGTGCCACTTTTGACCCTTCTATAACTCAAAACCTCTTTAACGTAAACACATAAAACTACGTGTGTTTAATTATATCCATAAGGACATCTAGAAGCCCAAATTTCATGAAGCTAGCTCAAAAGATATGAAGGTCAAAAAGTCGTAAATTTTAGCACTGACTGACTGGCTGACATATAGTACCTAAACCTAACCTACTTCCAGATGACCTAGAAGGATGAAATTTGGAATCCAGCTCGGTAATTGTGTGTAAGCGTAGGAAAAAATCTAAAAATAAAAAAAAGTTAAAAAATTAGGGGGGGTCCCCATACAATTTTTTTTTTTTTAATTGTATCGTTGGAACTATTCCAATATATGTATTATTATATTTGCTATACATATAAAAATAAAGCTAAGTCAAATAATAAGTGGTGTCCCCATACAAAAAACTTGTAATACGCGCTAAACGACCGGCCAACGGTGTGTCGTCGGCGGCGCGCGGGAGAATGTAGACAATAGCATAAAAAAGGAAACCATGCAGCGGAAACGAAAGAAAAAACATTAAATCTCAATACGGCAGGTATTAAACTCTATTTCTTTGCTTTATTGGATACCTATAACAATTGCTGCTATTTAAAAATGTGAGATCTTAAAGTAGGTTAGATTTGACTTGGTCAGTTTTTATCAGAATTAAAATGTATATATATATGTTGAATAACTTTATAAAATGACTGATGTAATGAAAACTGGCCAAACTTGTTCATAATGTTATTTTGTTCCTGTAAATACATATTTGAATTTTGCATAGAACTTGGCACTCATTTAGACCTCCATTCTTTTTGCGGCGAAGCCCACAGCCAAGCATAATTTTTGTATTGAACTTGGCTCTCCTTTTTTACATTTATGTTTTTGGTGGGATAAACTTATACAACAGCTATTACTCTGGCAGCATATTTAAATAAACTTAAAAGCAGGGTAGGCACTGGATAGCTGATTTAAAAAATTAAAATCATATTTCATTATCAGCGCATTGCACTTGCACATTTTATTAACCTTCAGTACATAAGAAGTGTGCGACGAAGAAAGTTCTACAATCTTATATCAATCACATCTTCAATCAATAATTGACTAGTTCTATTTATTTCTCATTCATAACCAAAATGATCAATGTTAACGTACAAAGCCATAATAGATCGTAATTAGTATGGACCATATACAATATACACAATTGGGTTACGCGTAACGTAATTAAACGTGAAACAGATCGGCCAAGTAATCACAGTAATTGGATTTGAATGAGGCTTCGAGCAGCCAAATCCATTGTTTAAATTCAAAGACACTCGAAAGTTAAGAAGTACCTAACCTGCAAAGCTTTGTCGCGATCTAATTATTTGTAAATATTATTTACATCAAGTTAGATAAGTCTTGAAAGTATCTCTAGAAAGAAAGTATATTTTGAATATTTTGTCTGTAAAATCTAACGGCCAGCCTAGTCTGTAGTGACCCAGTCTATGAAGCAGGAGGTCCCGGGTACGAATCCTGGTCAGGGCATTTTTTTGTGTCTTTATAAATAAAATAAATAAATATTATTTGTGTGTTTATCACAGATATTTGTACCTGAGTTATGGATATTTTCTATGTATTTAAGTGTTTATCAATACCTATGTATTATATATATCGTCGTCTAGTACCCACAACACAAGCCTTATTGAGCTTACTGTGGGACTAGGTCGGTTTGTGTATATGTAAGATTGTCCCATAATATTTATTTGTTTATTTAATATTTAATAATATGTTTTATTATTACTGTTCATAAAATACGAAACAAAAGAGTTCAATGCCAAAGACCAATTTGAAAAACATGTTGATTTTTGAGTTTTCAGATCGGCTTGTATCAAATCAAAAAGATAGACCTGAAATAAATTGACTGTCGAGCCCTTAAAATAAATAAACCTACTCGTAGTTCGATCCTAATTTTAAGTACCTATTCAAGTGTTCATATATTATAATTATTCATTAAAATGATTACAACCGGTATCGAGAATATATAAGACCGTTATGTGGGAAATTGTATGACCAACTGTGCATGTTAATAAGTCTAATTATTAATAAGTTTGTCTATCTAGTTGCCGATTTCCAGAACTTTTGTGAATGTAAAAGGCACGACGTGTATACGCTCCTAATGCTAAGGTGCCTAGGAAACTATGGCGGTTAATATTAAAAGTTATGCTACAGATACGCAAATACTTTCCATTTTTACGTGTCAGTTTAAAACAGATTAAAACGTTAATTGTATTAAGGCGAAGCGTTCATCTAGCAAACTCGATGTCACTCTTCATAACCGGCCGTAAGGCAGCCTAATTCTATTTTATTGTCAAACGCGCCGGCGCCTGCGGTCGCCGGGCAACGAGGCGATATGGTTTCCATCTCAAAATGAAAAAAGTTACCGAGAGCGAATTCTGCAAGTCAGCTGTAGGTTTCCGTGTCTTGTCTTAAATTTCATCTTGTGGCATCACATACTAGATATTCTAGCACATCTCAAAGGCGTTCAAGGTGAAGCACCTTAGAACTATACACCTTACACCTTAGAAGCACTAGCTTTGCATGACAACCCTATTTTATATTCGAAATCTCGGGTAACGGTTTTATTTTTTCACGCTACTGTTCGGAAATGTGACAAAAGATGGTCAAAATCCAAGCAGGAAAGTAAGCATTTGCTGTAGCACCTGAACCACCACTACAGCAATGTTATTGTAGCGATGAAATGTCATTAGTTGGAAAGTAAATTGTCCAGTTATGTCATTACATTCATTAAAAACATTAAAAGGTCTTTTTATGGCACAACTTTATGTTTCAAAAATAAAATAAGGTTGTTTATCGGGCCAACAACCCGTTTAAAAAAAAGAAACGTCAAAACCATTTATTCACCCTTAAGGCGTTTTTACTTTTTTAGCCGTTTGTGGTTTTCTATCAAAAACGCCTCTAAGTAATGAGTCGGTTTGAAGCAAACAACAGAAAAACGCTTCCTGAAAGTGGAAAAAAAAGTAAAAAGGCAGAAATGGAATACTGAATGGGATATTCTATTAAAGCATTTATATTATTATGACAAATGGTTTTTTTTTATTTCCTCACAGTAGTCGTGAAAAGCACTATGTAATATCTCGGCCGAAAGCGCTATAGGTGGACTCGTATCTTCGAGGGCCTCCCCTAGCGGGTCGGCCCTCGAACTAACTCGATCCACCTATAGCTTACTTTCAAGCCTCTACAACAATGTACTATTCTGATAGGTATAAAACCTCTTTTGACACGCACCCGCGCTAAGAGTCTTGTGCTGGCCAACAATTGACTGGAACGTTTTGTTTCTTTATTTATGTCAAGAAAACAATTGAATTTCCAAGCTCTGTGAAAAGATGATAATATTTTCCTATTGTAAAGTAAATTCATAAAAAGTAAATGATTCGACTTAATTTAGTGTATCTAACTTAATTTCTATATTAATTTAGTGTATCAACAATTCCCCGGACTGGGTGAGTGTTTTGTATTATTAATTTAACCTTTCTCTAACATTCCTACCAACAATTTAATCATCGGTTCTTAAGTTCTGTGTAAGCGTTTTATTTTCTAACGTTCTTATCTTGTGACTGCCACGTCGGTGAAAACTAAATTATGCCCCGAGGTCACTATCCGTTGTACCTACTACCCTAACATACGGAATTACGGATGTCGCAGCCACATGATTAAATCGGGATATTCGTGTAATGGCTAATCTCGGACATTTTTTTTTTTATGAAATAGGAGGCAAACGAGCAGACGAATCGCCTGATGGTAAGCAATTAACGCCGCCCATGGACGCCCGCAACACCAGAGGGGTCACAAGTGTGTTGCCGGCCTTTAAAATGGGAATACGCTCTTTTCTTGAAGGTCGTATCGGTCCGAAAATACCGCAGACGACATTTCCTAGGGAAGCAAGCTAGGGGTTGAATTGCAACCCTTCAATTGAATTCAACTTGGCGCATGCTGCGGCGCCTACATCGGTGTTCCGGTCTCCCAGACCCGGAACCCGATAATACTTCTGCGTCTACATTTCATCTACGTCCACGTCCAGATGCATCCTGCCGCGTTCATTTAATTTCTTTTGTATTTCTGTGTTCTGTAAATATACTTGTCAAAATTAACTATCTTCTTTTAGCAACAGTGTTCGTTAGGGGCCATGCTCGTGGCGACCATGCCAGCATAACCGTTCGTGTAACTAAAGGCGGAATCAGACGGTTCACTCGGATGAACATTCATCCGAGTGAACCTCGGGTGATTGTTCGGCACTTTTGGTTCACTTTATGATCAGACGTGTCACTTCGGGTGAAAGGTGCGGAATGAAACATAAAAATTAACGAAAAATGAACCGTCTGATTCCGCCTTAACGAGTGGTTACACGCATTTTGAGACTAATTCTTCATTAGCTGCTCACTTGTTTATATATCAAATTCAAGAGCGTTGTTACTATATTATAATATTTATAATTAATTATAATCTACCAGTAATGTCAATAAAATTATAGCTTCACAGACCTATGAACAAATTATTTAACAATCTAATTTAAATGGAAATATGATTGCGAAATATCCAGATGTCTGCTGCCAGGCCAAAGTTATAATCATTTTATTGTATAACGGGCTGCATTGCGAAATGCACTCGCCTCCAATGAGACGAGCATTGTTCTTTTAATGCAATTTACATGCATATAGGAAACTGCATTGCGGGTAACGTATTGTCTGAGAACTTCTTTGTTTTTGAAACTTTTCCTTCATGAGACTGAGGGAACCAGTGTTTTAATTTATGACGTAAGTAAAATCCCTTCCAAATCGGTCTTTAAAGTGTTACTTTCAAAAGCATATAGCTTGTGCCGGATTCTAATTTTAAAATACATTAACAATACAATAAGAATACAACCTATCTCAAACATAACTCCAACACACAACAAACAATCAACCAATATTGAAGTTGTATTGGAGTTGCGTTGGAATATTTTACAAGCAAAATTATAATATTTCTGATTCAGATATTTATGCCGTAGCTGTATTGCGTTGTTAATGCATTGGAGTTGTATTGAAGTTGGATCGTGTCTATACGTGTTTTAAAGTTAGAATACGGCTCCATGTAGTAGATCATCATCGTAGATACCAACTGAACAGTTTACAGTACAGTGTTTTTTATAATTTATGTACATCTACTTATTCTTGACATGTTTTTTGCCATACGATTAAATGAATTATTTTTTTTAATGAACAGTTTATTAATGTTCTTAGCTACATAAGCCTATAGGTACCTAGTACCTATGATGTTGAATCTTACACGAAAATGTGCAATGTCTACTTCATACTAAAAATGGCTGACAAACGGACAGCCGGACATGACAAAACTCTAAGTGTTTCGTTTCTTCCATTTTGACTACGGACCCTAAAAAGCATGACAAATACGAACCTATCCAAGTTTAAACAGTGGAAACGAACGGAATTACTGTATAATAGTTTGTCCGGAAAGAGAAGTGTCGTCGTATGGGAGCTCATACATTCCACAACACTTCTCTTTCCGGACGGAATCTATAGACATTCACTTGCATCTCCTGAGAGAAGTAAGTATTATACATCTAACATGTGTATCTGCTGTGACCAGACAAATGAACCAATATCAGTATATTTTTAGCGGATATCTATAGTTTGATGCTACTGATAAATATTGTAGTCTTGTCGGGAGTTTTTTAATGTTGATTGTTACTTTGCAAACAAAATATATTTTTATGCTCTTTGATTATAATACAAGTAGAAGAGGGCCCTTATAACTGCACCAACAACTTTAAATAATTGGGAGATAAAAGTAAAAAAATATGCCAGTAACTGTAATCGGTTCAAATTTCGATGATTTCTGTAAAAGTTGTGTTAATCTTTGTAGCAGTAAAAACAGTAATAGTTATAATAAGATCATAAAATCAATAAAAGCAATGAGGGCTACCGTATCGCTGTAAAAAATGTTATTACGTTCGTGAAAACAAAATGACCTTTCAAATATTCTTTAATGAAATTCTGTTTAATTGCTGTTGAGCAGTTCTGTTTAATTCGGAAAAAAGACGATTTTCTTAGCTTCGCTTTTAAAGTATTCACATTAAATGTCGCGTAACTAATATTTGCCATAATTAATATATGTTTACTGTTTAGGTATAAGATATTACCAACATAGGATAGGAAGTTTAATATTAAAAGTTGTACTTACTAACATGATATGGAAAGTTTCCGAAATAAATACATAATATAAATATTGAATTTAATTAACATCAGGTAGGTATTGCAAAATATTCACAACATTTTTAAATTAAAATTAATTCCGCTAATTCCGCTTGATAACAGTGGCATTTGACGTTTCGGAGACCTCCGTCTACATTAGCGCCTCTAGCGGAAAGAAAATTCATACGCGATAGACAATTTCAAAGTACAGTCACGAACCCGGATTGTTGAGACACTTGCCATTGTTCATAATTTAGCCGTGTTATGAATGGCCGATGTTACCGGTTAGCTGTCAACTGTCAGTTACATCGGCCATTTATTACACGGCTAAATTACGAACAATGGCAAGTGGCTCAACAATCCGGATGTGTGACTGTACACATTTAAAATATTGTCGTTTATGTCGGTGGATACATATACTTATTCAAAAAAAGGATAATGAATGTAAACCCCAGAAGACTAACCCAAGATTATAATACAAGTAAGGCATAAAAACCATAAAACCACTTAGGTACCTATTCAGTCAGTCTAGACGCGACTAAGTAATTACTAACATTGGGAATACAAAATTGGACGACCAGACTTAGTGAACACATAAATACATATGTATTAATTCTCAGACTTCGTACGCGCGTAAATAAAACGTAATAGTAAACATTCAAATAGAGGACATCAAATTCCTCTGCCCTTTTCACCCCCTTAAGGGATGATATTTGTGAGATACAACAACTTCCTGTGACTCAACTATCTCAGTTCGTAATTTCATCTAAATAGGTTCAGCCATAGAAAAAATATATAGCTTTACCTATTTATTTGTCAATTAATTATTTATCAGCGGTGCAATCATGAAGAAATAAAGGATATGGAAGAAATCCCTTAAAGGGATAAGTTCGCCTTTGTACGTATATGTTGTGTTATATGTATTTCGTTGAGTTTCTTGTACAATAAAGTGTTTTACTACTACTACTACTACATTTTTGATTGTTCTTAATGTTGATATAGCATTGTTTGTACCTGAGATTTAGAGGAATAACCATAATAATTAATTATTAAAATATTATTTTTAATATACTCTCACAATTTTCTCCATACAAATTAAAAATGCCTGCCTGCCTCAACATGACTAATGGTTTTTCATTCTTTTTTTTATGGACTTTGAATGTATTTGATATATTGGCTTCTATAACAATAAGATTAGATGGATATTAATATAAAAAAGTTACGACGACCTTATATAACAAATAACTTCACTAAGATTCGCCAGTTCCTTAGAAGTCATCATTTATTTGACTTGGCAACATTGTTTTTTATTAGTATATGGATAGCCCGCTCGTTTTCGGCCATATTTAGTCATGTACGCACATTTGAAGGGAACGGTCGTGAATTTTTATTTTTATTAATTGTATGGAGGTGTAACATTAGATATTAAGATTTCTAATGTTACATCAAACGTGTCGTAGGTAGTTCTAAGTCCATTGTAATTAGTCAAAATTAAGACTTCGTCTTGATTTTTAACACATTTATGCCACTTTTATGTTAATTATGTAACGCATTTGTACAACTTTTATGTATTTTATGTAACATTTTTGCTCAGATTTTTTTATGTAACGTTCCTTGTGGTTATACATTTCTATAACTTTTATGTAACTGTGACATAAACGCTTAATGTTGCGTTTATGTAATATCCGTCCACACCCAATTATAATACTATTTAGTAGGGATGGGGATTATTTCGCTTAATTTAACTGCAACTTATTAATAAGCTGATCTTGGCATCTGGCACAGGCGTTATTTAAATAAATAAATAAAATACAGCTATAATAAATAGTAACAATACTGTATCTGTTCACAAAATAAATATGTATATTTATTTTGTATATACATAATCAGTGAGTCAGTATCATTTGAAAGATAATATACTAATATGTAAAAAACACATTATACAAAATATAAAAAAAAAATTCACAGATTTCGTGCCTCACACGACTATCGAGCACATTGGAAATGAATCTACGGAAGTCGAAAAAATATTGTCGCTGAGCGACGAGAAAGTCGGGATTAGAAAAATGTTATAAAATAAAACTACGACGTTGAATGATAATTATTTTATTCTTAGATTAACATAAGTATCCTCGACATAACGCCTGTGAACCAGAGTTGGGCAAAAATTAACGTGATTGAAACTAAAGTTAAAAATGAGAACGTTACTCATAATCATATGAACATGATTACAAATTCAATCATGAGCTTTCTAATCTGATTGACCACCGACATGAGTAAATCATGTCGATTTTTAGTTTCACTCATGATTAGTTGAATTGATTACATTAATAAGACAGTACCTATGCTTAGTTAAACTAACGATTTAGTTGATTAGATGATTAGATTTTGCGTAGCTACTAGCTCCTGCACTTTTTTCCCTGCGCCTAAGTATACATATTTCATTTTTAGATTAATAAGCAGGATATAATAATGTTCAAAGTACAAGAAAATTATTACATTACAAATCCGTAGTCAACTCGAGAAATGGTAGCCACATAGCTAAATAATTTTTAAGCCGACAAAAATTACAAAAAAAAAACCGACTACTTCAATGGGGGAAGCCAGTGAAGGATTATTGTAGATGGTGCACTCTATACAATTAAATAACTTGCTTAGCAAACACAGCGAAGAGGACAAATCGTCAAACGTGAACTATGCGTCTTTGAAGAATTCCTTTCTCATTTTACATTTCACATGTTTATGGCATCAGCCGCAGTTCCACATCATCAATGTCACTGTTTTCAATGAAAATGCTTGATTTGTTGGTTTAAATACAAAAATCACTTTATGTATGCCTTTAAGATTTGAGAAGTTTCCTCGATTCCTCCTGGATCCCATCATCAGAACTTAGCTTGACGAAAATTTGTCCTGAGAATCTAACTTGCTTAACAAACATAGCGAACAGGACAAATCGCCAAACGTGAACTATGCGTCATTGAAGAGTTCCGCTCTGATCATCATCAGCAGTTCCACTTCATCGAATGTAAACTTTTGAATGAAAATGCTTGATTTGTTGATAAAAATACAAAAATCAATATGTGTATGCCTTTAAGATTTGAGGAGTTCCCTCGATGTCGCATGTATCCCATCATCAGAACTTGAGCTTGACGAAAATTTGTCCTGACAATCTAACTTGCTTAACAAACACATCGTAGAGGAGAAATCGCCAAACGTGAATTATGCGCCGTTGAAGAGTTCCGTTCTGATCATCATCAGCAGTTCCAATTCATCAAATGTCACTCTTTTGAATGAAAATGCTTGTTTTGTGGATAAAAATAAAAAAATCACTATGTGTTTGCCTTTAAGATTTCAGGAGTTCCCTCGATTCCTCATGGATCCCATCATCAGAACTTGAGCTTGACGAAAATTTGTCCTGACAATTACCTGCTTAACAAACACCGATGTGTGTTCGATAAGAGGAGGAATCGCCAAACGTGAACTATGCGTCGTTGAAGAGTTCCCTTCTGATCATCATCAGCAGTTCCGCTTAATCAAATGTCACTGTTTTGAATGAAAATGATTGATTTATTGATAAAAATCACTACATGTATGCCATTAACATTTGAGGAGTTCCCTCGATTCCCCATGACGGAGTTATGGAGTAACAAACATAAAAAAAAAACAAAATAAAAAAAAACATACACGCCGAATTGAGAACCTCCTATTTTGAAATCTTGAAGTCAGTTAAAAAAAATTAATGTGAAAAATGTCGTTCTGACTTTTTTCAAAAAGGTTACGCTACAGGGCAGACCCTTAACCCGATCGTCTTTTTTTTAGGCTTAAATTGTAGCTGACTAAATTGTCCAGAGGAGTTCTTCTCAAATTTTTGATATCATTCTTCGTTTCCAAAATATCGAACGCCAAAATCAAAAATTTGGAAAAAATAGATTTTTGTTTTCACTATTCCGGCCATAACTTTTTTCTTTTTTGATTTTCTCGAAAAATTCTTTTTGCATCTTACAGCTCTCGTAAATATGAGTCTTTTGAGCCATTTTGAATGTCATATCTTTACAACTTTCAGAGTTATAAGGGGATCGCACTTTTTCGTGAAATCGGGGCCTATACTGGAACGAACGAAAAGTCATTTCCAATGTCAAAACATAAACATCGAAATAGTATTAAATAGTATTCGATGATCGAAAAAAGTAACTACAAGAACCGTAGTACCAAACTTAAACACAACACATACGACAACGTTTGTAACAAACGATATCAATAAGAAAATGTTCGCATTCCAAACAAAAGAACTGCAAAAAAGGACCCGATCTCGACCGAATGGAGCTGGTAATCCTTCTCGAAATTACGTGAAGCAGGGAAGGACAGAAAACATGATTATCGTTTTGATTTTATTCCCATTTTCCTTATTATTTCACCCCTCAATAGCCTCGTTACTGCAATCACTCGATTCAAAGATTTCGTTCAATTCCTTATTAAAATATCATATGTTTGCTTACTTTTCCGTATGAAAATCGACTTTATTACGTGCGAGATAAAGTCGAATATCGAAACAATGATTGGAGGAGATGTGAGTTAGCGGAAGTTAGCGGCGAAGGAAATTTGTTGGGATAAAGAACGCACGTCGCTGGTTGATCGAAGACTACACGTAGCAAAACTGGTTTTGCAATTGACGTTCTCTTTCATGCGATTTATTAATTTCATATTTATATTGCTCATAAATTGAATAAACATAAATCTAGTCCGTTATTTGCTGAAAGATGTAGATAAAAAAACTAAATAGGTTTCATATGAAATAACGATTATATAAACCTATCCCTAATACCCGTTAACTTTGAAAAATTCACCTCAAGCTTTACCCAGCTCCTGTTTTATTAAAAATGTTATTTTTGTTATTCAATCAAATACAAACACTGAAAACATTGAAAAAATAATCAACCCAGCCGGACTTGAACCTGGCATCGATACGCCTTACCGGGGCTCGATCGCTTTACCAATTAAGCTATGGGTTCAGTTACTGAGTTGACGAAATTCTCAATGCCTTCAATCATCTTTTTGCATTTATTTTTACATCGACTTTATAGCAGCCGTAAGCGACATCTAGGTGCTAACTACTAGAGTTAGATACCCTTCCCGCCGACCCTTTTACAAGTGTCACAACGGAAATAATAGATGGCGCTGCTATCAACTCATAATTATTTTACATGATTTTTAAAGTGGGGCATTCCACTCATACAATAGTATGTTATTCAATCAAATACAAACACTGAAAACATTGAAAAAATAATCAACCCAGCCGGACTTGAACCTGGCATCGATACGCCTTACCGGGGCTCGATCGCTTTACCAATTAAGCTATGGGTTCAGTTACTGAGTTGACGAAATTCTCAATGCCTTCAATCATCTTTTTGCATTTATTTTTACATCGACTTTATAGCAGCCGTAAGCGACATCTAGGTGCTAACTACTAGAGTTAGATACCCTTCCCGCCGACCCTTTTACAAGTGTCACAACGGAAATAATAGATGGCGCTGCTATCAACTCATAATTATTTTACATGATTTTTAAAGTGGGGCATTCCACTCATACAATAGTATGTTGTTAGCTTAATTGGTAAAGCGATCGAGCCCCGGTAAGGCGTATCGATGCCAGGTTCAAGTCCGGCTGGGTTGATTATTTTTTCAATGTTTTCAGTGTTTGTATTTGATTGAATAACATACTATTGTATGAGTGGAATGCCCCACTTTAAAAATCATGTAAAATAATAATGTTATTTTTACATAAATCTTCTATTAATCAGTAAATTCTTCGCAGACTCCTGCAAATTGCATTCTAGACTTAGATTAAAAACGGTCATTAAACTTGGAACTCAGCAGAGCTTTCACATTGCATTCTTTGAAGGAAAATTTCAGCTGCTAGGAAATTTTAAAGCACAAATAATATTTTAAAGACGGCGAAATCTTATTGCCACATCTCATTACTAGTCCGGTATTCACTGAAAGTAAGATCGTCCCGGCGAATGCTGAAAGCGTTGGCACTGCAGTTCCTCTGCAAATACAATTACGGCGCGCCGGGTAGAGTGACCACGTTTTTACGTTGCTGAAGGATATTGAAACCGTTTGCTTTCTATGTACCTATTACGTAATGTAGTAAGCTTCTTTCCTACACCAAAGTAAATTGGGAATAAAAAGTGCCAATTTATAGGTACGAATAAGCATGGTATCGAATAAAATCATATCAACCACACTGAGCTGGAAATCTGAAACTTTATTTTTTACATTAATGTGTATTTTTGACTGCAGTTTACTGTATGTAAAATCTCGGGTACTGGATATGTATATCTCGGGTACATAATAATTGTGGCCCAGTCCTTCACCTCTTGCATCTTTCCTATATACATACACAGCATAGGTATTTTTACACTGCACTTTTAATCAGCTACCGAGATTAACTAAAATAAGAAAAACTTAATAAGTAGGTATATACTCTTGAAGTTAACTTTTGCTAGCCTCAAACGATAACTTTTGAGAAATTGTGCTATACCCATCATCACTTATGGACCGTAAACCAGGAACAAATTTCATGACCAATCGCGTCCCAGGGAGTAGGCAGGATAACTTGTGAAGTGGTTAAAGGTGATGTATTATGAAGCCTCGTGAAAGTCAGCTCCCGCTCCGTTGGTGGGTTGAGAAACGGCAGTCATTTAATCACTTTACAAAAAAAAACGGTCATCACGTCACGATTGAAAATTTATCAGATGATAGTTTATGTAAATAAATAAATATTATGGGACAATCTTACTACACAAATCAACCTAGTCCCACAGTAAGCTCAATAAGGCTTGTGTATATAACCTAGACGACGATATATGTATGTTATAGATATATACATATAAATACTTAAATTCATAGAAAACATCCATAACTCAGGAACAAATATCCGTGATAAACACACAAATAAATGCCCTTACCAGGATTCGAACCCGGGACCTCCTGCTTCATAGGCAGGGTCACTACCGACTAGCTCTTACAAACATGAAAAATCGTCAGCCGGCTGTATCGAGGTGGAAAGACCGTCAGCTGATGCCCTGACCGGCTGACGGTCTTTTCACTGCGATGCAGCCGAATTATGACT
This sequence comes from Pammene aurita, assembly GCA_947086415.1. NCBI lineage: Eukaryota > Metazoa > Arthropoda > Insecta > Lepidoptera > Tortricidae > Pammene > Pammene aurita. The sequence goes on from OX352305.1 coordinate 10,066,713, forward strand.
ATTTATATTTATAATAGGACTAGCTGTGCCCGCGGCTCCGCCCGCGTGGAATTCGGTCTGTGTCAGTAAGCGGCTAATTCACCCCTAATTTCTCTCCCGCTACGCTGGAGGCGGAACGTGAAGTAAAGTTGACAAATGGATACGCTAGAGGACAGTAGTCCTGATATTTTTTTTTACAATTATCACTAAATTAAACTACACTCAAAAAGCAATACTTAAATTTTTTTGTCGTTATAATTTTTTTGCCATGATTGAAACGACATAGAATAGCAGGGTGCGTAGCCAAGGTGCCAATCGTTTACGCGTCGTAGTGAACGAAACGCAACTGTCACTGTCACACAAATATGGAAGAGTGATAGAGAGACGTGACTACGATACGCTACGGAGCGTTAACGATTGGCACCTTGGCTAGGCCCCCAGGTGTATATATCGGACGATACAGTACCACTTTTGTACTTATACGTTCATGTCCACAGCAAATATCATCCAAATCGATCCTCCCGTCAAATCAGTCTAAGCATGAAATGTAAGAACAGGCGCGGTTGCAGCGCGGTTGAAATTTAGGGTGTCACAAATGCAGAAATGATTTTTTGAGGGGGTCAGTAATGATTTTTTTCTATTTGGCTTTTAGACGTTGAATTTTTATAGGCTACGTATAACCTTGCTGGGGATTTTCTTGAATTGGAATTAGTAATCCTTAAGGGGTGATTTCTGGGATAACAATGCAAAAAAAACCGGCCAAGAGCATGTCGGGCGATGCTCAGTGTAGAGTTTTGTAGTTGCCGCCCTGTTACAAAACATCCGTTCAAAAGGTCGTTTTATTAAGGGAAATTTGGCGGCGCTTACGTCATTTTACTATCCGGCACTTCCTTTCACTATGCGTTTTTGACTGATAATTCAAAAACGGCCGAACCGATTTTATTCAATATAGTTTTTATTGAAAGTTCTTATCAGGCCTCACTTCCATTATTTTATTCTATTTTTTGGACCCACGGTTCAAAAGTTAGATGGAGGAGACGCCCTTTTTTAGAACATAGAAAACATTTATTCGCGACAACAACAACATGCAAACAAACATACTTAATCTAAGGATAATAACTAATTATATGGTTGCCACGAAATGAACTTTCAGATCTAATATTTACGAAACTATTAGTTTCATCCAAAAAATGTATTAGAAGACCTCTATTCTTTTTGAAAGACCTATTCAATAATACTCACCACGATAGGGTTGGAGCGAAAAAAAAATTCAACCCCCATTTTATGTGTACCCTAAATATTTTTTTAGTTTTTATTCTATTACTTTGGCGGCGTGATTAATGCACATACTGATACCAAATTTCAGCTTTCTAATGCGAATGGTCACTAAGCTACGAGTAGACCGCGGACAGACGGACAGACAGACGGACGGACATGGCGAAACTATAAGGGTTCTTAGTTCACTACGGAACCCTAAAAAGAGATAAATAGTAGTTTATGTAACTGTTACGTAATAAGGCCTAATTACGAACAGAAGCATACACTGCTTTATCTACACACATATTAAAAATCCTAAATGACGTGTTCGGAAACTATTAGAATGACCGCCATTACACCGCCATGACCAACCTTATTGTGCCGGCGGTCGGGAGGGGGGCGGGGCGCGTGCCGGCGGTCGGGAAGGAGGGTGGATTTTCATTACGTTACCGTACACACTGTCACAGACAATACACTGATGTTATGTTACTGGTTGCAATAATGGTGGTAATTACATACGGTTTCCGAACGCGGAATAGAGGATTTATGATATTGGTGTAGATCAAGATATTTATTCTTCAATGTAAGCACATTACAATGCAGAACGTCAGAGAAAAAAAAATACGTGAGTGTCGTGGAACACTCGGTTGGAACGAATTTATGTTATTTAATTTTATTTTATTTTTGACTTTTTCGTAATTTTTGAAATTAAAAATTTTTTTTAAACGTTTGAAATTTTTAAATTTTTTGAAATTTTTAAATTTAAAAAACATTTTTGAAACTTCACTTCACTTTATTCTATTTTATATATTTTTTTATTTCATTCCATTTCACATGTTTCTCAATCGTATGGGTGTCGCGTTTTCGTGACGTGACGCTTTTTCGTGACGGTCACGTGACTTTTTTTAGCCTAGCCCCCCATCCGCGAACCGTCCGATAAGGAACTTGGTTCCAAAACTACCACCGGTTCTAACCCTACACCTCTGGCCCAAGAAGTATTATGACCGAAAAGAAACTCGACGGGACTTATTTTTTTCAAAACAGTTATACATTATTAGATCTTAAAGATACAAAATAATGCGTAGTTCTTCAAGAAGACATATCAAAACAGCTTGAGAGACGGATGATGTACCTATTGTTTAATTATAAAGAAAAATAAATCCTAATCTGACTGCTTCACAAAACGTTTGATATGTTTTCCTACCTAAACGGTGTCCTATAAATGTTAGATGATTTAGTAGCAGTTTTTTGGTTTGGGCCATGCATCTTTGTCCGTCATATATAGTCCTCGAACCTGCAATAACCCTTTGACATTCATGACATTTTCAAATATTTCTTAAGAGCGGGTAAAGGTAAATTTAAAGCATCGACGGGTAACATGTTATAAATATGAACACCTTGACCAAAAAATTACAAATTATTTCAATACCAAATTTCATCTAAATACGTACAGCGGTTATTGGTTATTTCTTCCCCATGAAAACTTCCACCCCTTTTGCATCCGCTTAAGGGATAATTTCCGAGATAAAACTATTTTATTTCCTTCTCCAGAGCTCAAATTATCTCCATTCCAAATTTTATCTAAATCGATACCGCGGTTAATAATTCCCTATACAAATTTCCAACTCCCTTTTCACCCCTCCAGGTTTGATTTTCGGGGTGAAAACTATCCTTTGTCCTTTCTTGAGACCCATACTATACCAATTTCATCTTTATCAGTTCAGCGGTAAAAAAAATCCTCATACCAACTTCCAACCCCCTTTTCACCCCCACAAGGGTTTATTTTCGGGATGAAAACTATTCTGTCGTTTGTCGGGACTCAAACTATCTCCATACTAATTTCTATTAAAAATTATCCATACCAATTTTCAACCCCCTTTTCACCCCCTCCAGGGTTTATTTTTGGGATGAAAACTATTCTATGTCCTTTCCCGGGACTCAAACTACCTCTACACAAAATTTCATCAAAATCCGTTCAGCCGATTTCACGTGATGCGCGCTCAAATAAACAGACAAACAGACAAAAATTCTAAAAATTGTTGGAACGTGTTCTGTTATCGATTCTAAGTATCCTCAGCCAACTTTTTTTCGAATATATTCCATGACCCTCTTCAGCTTTATTATATGTATAGATAGAAGATAGATAGTTTTTATTGACCTACGGTTCTAAAGTAAGATGGGGGCGGAGGCTTTTTTGAAGATGAAACTATCCTTTGTCCTTTCTCGAGGCCCATACTATCTCTATACAAATTTTCATCTAAATCAGTTCAACGGTAAAAAAATCCTCATACCAACTTCCAACCCCCTTTTCACCCCCACAAGGGTTTGAAAACTATCCTATGACGTTTCTCGGGACTCAAATTATCTCCATACTGATTTCTATCTAAATCGTTTCAGCGGTTAAAAATTCTCCATACAAACTTTCAACCCCATTTTCACCCCCACCAGAGTTGATTTTCGGGATTAAAACTATATTTTATCCTTTCCTGGGACTCAAACTATCTCTATACAAAATTTCATCAAAATCCGTTCAGCCGTTTTCACGTGATGCGCGGTCAAATAAACAGACAAACAGATAAACAGATAAACAGACAAAAATTCTAAAAATTGTTGGAACGTGTTCTGTTATCGATTCTAAGTATCCCCAGCCAACTTTTTTTCGATTATCTTCCATGTACAGACTTTCGACCCTCTTCAGCTTTATTATATGTATAGATATAAACTATCATATGACAAAGTTTCAATCGGAACGCGATGACCATTTTTTTATCGATTAAATGGCTGCCGTTCAACAACCCACCAACGGAGAGGCAGCTGATCTTCACGAGGCTTCATTATATATCGCCCTTAACCACTTCACAAATTATTGCCTGGGACGCGATGATCAACGAAGTTTGTTCCTGGCTTACGGTCTATTAGTAACTACTACTAGACACATTATAAATGTAGCAAGCTTCTCTCACATTCAAAGCTTTCATTGATCAATAGGTAACTTTACGTCTCATGTTTAATGTAATGAGGTCCTTTAGGTACTCCACCATCAGACGATGGCTCCATCGAAGCTTATCAACGTCATCCCACTCTAATTTATATGTATTGGGGCCACCTCGCGAGATTCTTGATATCAATAAAGGTACGATATCATGTCAAGCACCATTTCGCCTGACAGTCTCATAACGTAATTTCAAACACGAGGGCTGTTTTGAAATATGAACTTAATGTCTCCAGAAATAAAGCAGATATTTTAATAAAGCTGTTTAGATAAATATGTCGTTAATTAGTAAGGTTCGATTTGAACGAGCGACAGAAGCCTGGGTAAAAAATGTTTATTTATTTGTCCTTTTTATGTAACTATTTATCTTATATCGCTAGCCACAGATTGTTATTTAAAATAAGATAACAAAAAATAATGAAGTTATTTTAATTATTGTGAATGTTCGAACCGATGTACACTGCATATGATGTCTTTTTAAGTGCTTGCGTTTGAAAGCGGACGAAAAACACGCCGCCGGTCGTACCTAATATAGCGGGCTTCAATATGAGGATAAACAGTACCTTGGCCCCTATTCCACGATGTAAATATTCGATTCTATTCAATTCATGTCAGCGATTAATTCAGTGTTGCCTTAAATTAGGGTCGCGTCCATGAACACAAATATTGTGCCCAATATTGTTGCGCAATCTTATACGTCGCTGGTTTCCTTTTTTTTTATTTGTATGCTCTCACTGTTGTACTTATTTAATTATTTTCTATTATTAAGTGACTTGTCATTGTGTCATGCTCCGTGACATCACTCACGTGTGGCACCATGCTGAGTCGGGACTATTTCGTGGCAACTACCTAGTCGGTTACTAAGTTCTGTTACTATAGTTTTCACTAAATAAATAGGAATAGGTAGCAACATTTTAATTATACACGTACATAATTTAAAAGCTTATTTAATAGTCAATAGATTACAATATATTGAATTGAAAATTATTGTCGCAGATTTTCAGAATTCTTTATAACACTCGGGAAAAGGCGTGAAAAATATACGTCCAAATTACGCGCCTTGTTCATGTTGATTTTAAATCCTTTTTATTTTTATTCACGTTTAAGACGCATCAGTCTTACACAATTCGGTAGCTTTATTCTTTAGCTTCAATTTGGTATATGTTTAGTTCACGTGGGTTTATCCGATAAAATACTAGACTATACGTTGCAAGTCTGCTTGTTCCATAGCAGTCTAAATCTATGTCTTTAGTGAAAAACTTCAAAATAGGCAATGTTTCTAATGGGAATATCCTTGGGATAAAATCGCAAGAAAATGAAATGGTGGTCACGCAATTACGTCTAATAAACAGGTTTCTTACAAACAAGCAATGGAATCTTCTAAACAAAGGTGCAATATTTATTTGATGCACTTTTGTAAAGTGTAATTTTCTTAAATTTACCGCGTGTTGTCGTCTTCAGGCAATCTTGTGCTTTACAAGGATTTTCAATAAATTTCCCATCTGATTTGTATATTATTATACCATATTATGTTCATTAGAAATTAGGGTATTAAATAATTACTTTAATTTTTTATTTAAAACTTTATTTTATATTTTATCAGTCAGAAATCTGGTAACAGAACTTAGCAACCAACTAGGTATATTCAGGCTTTTATTATAATTAATTATTATCCTTAGATTAAGTAGGTTTTTTTTGCATGTTGTTGTTGTCACAAATGAATTTTTTACACACACTTTTTTTCTATTTTTCATACTTTTTGCAGTCAACGTGAGATTCCATTTTTGACAGGGGACAGCGATTGCTTATGCAGATCTCTAATGACAGTTCAATTTGAAGTGCAATCGCCGTGTAAAAGGGCTTCGGATCCGGATATTTCTTAAAGTAATTTGTATGGAAACTATTCGAAATAACCATATTATCCGGATAATATACGGATAACATCCGGATATTGTCCAAGTTATACCCGGGTAATATCCGGACAGTCCATTCTATCCGACGGACGGAATGCATTAAGAAAAAGATTATGTACGCGTTATATATAACTTACGATTATAAGCTCGTACTTTTTAGATTTTGTTTTTATTTAATCGAAAATAACTTTAAGCATTTAATAAAAAACGTTTTAACATTGCGAGAATAGAGGCCTTTATGCAAGTCTTATAGTACTTTGTGAGGTCGGTAGCGGCTGGAAGCGTTTGTTTAAACAATACACGACTATTATAGGTCGTCTGGAAGCTCGCTATACTTTTTAATTCAGAACTGTAAGCAGTTTTTGCTGGTAAGTCAATTTCCTAACATCCTTGGTAACCATTTGATAAGAATGCTATCAGTGCTTATATACAATGTCAGCAATTTTTTTTGCCTATTTTAGTGTCCTACTGCTGGGCAAAGACCTGCCCTCTTGAAAGACGGGGATAGTGTGTCAGCTATGAAATCACGAAAACTTAGTAACTTAAGTCTAAAATAATCGTCATTCTAGATGTTACAAAGAATGTTATGCTTAGTTAATATCCATACTAGGCAAGCTTAACACTGCAAGTGCCGTTTTAGTAATTTTACAGTACTTGGACACAAATTAGTGGCTTACAGAGTTTTTAGACCCCGTACAATTTATTGTGTCTATGAATATAGTATCTGATTTTCGCATGATTTTTTAAATCGTGTCATTATTTTGGTAAAGGTACCATTTGGAAGCCGATCTTCATACATTATAGATAATGGGCGGCTGATGAATGCAAATTACGTAAAAATAATGTCGAACGATATCCGTAATATTTAGGGATATGACTACTATTTATTTAAAGAAAAGAGAACATCATTGCAATAAAAGTATATACAATTATTGTTGTAATCAATAGTGTTTTTTTTCAGTTAGGTATTTTCAGTCCATTCATTTTATAGTTCACTATCCACTTATATGGGCAAAATGACGTCTCTACGTCGACAGGCGTAAGAAGCGCGTATTCGTAAGGTGAAACTTCACCACAGTGAGTGTATACTGATGTATAATAAAGCTGCATTTTTTTTTCAACACAAATAATACTCGACATTTAATAAAAGTCGTATCCATCTTATGCTTTCATCACCATTTGGTATTATAGAGATTAAAAGCGTATTAGGAAAACGTCGGCCGCCAAATGATACCTTTACCAAAGTTATGGCACATATTATGGTTATTATAAATATTATGCTATGGTTTTATTTATAATTATTTTTGCATGTTTTTAAAGTGGGACATTCCGCTCATACAATAGATTGTTATTAAATCAAATACAAACATTGAAAACACTGAAAAATAATCAACCCAGCAGGACTTGAACCTGCATCGATACGCCTGGCCGGGGCTCGATCGCTTTACCAATTAAGCTATGGGTCAAGTTACTAAGTTGACGAAATTTTCAATGCCTTCAATCATCTTTTTGTAATTATTTTGATCTACTTCGCTTATACTGATTTATTTTGATCTACTTTACAGCAGCCGTAAGCGACATCTAGGTACTAACTACTAGAGTTAGATACCCTTCCCGCCGACACCATCGAAAGTGTGTGTGTTTTTCAATGTGTTCAATGTTTGTATTTGATTTAATAACAATCTATGGTTTTATTTGTTAAGCAAAATCCAAAACCAGCCAACAACAATTAAGAGAACACGAGCAGCCACAAAACTACCACACTCACGTTTTTAAATCATCGTTTAATATTGAAACGAGGCTAGCCCATACGCCCTTTTAATATCAAAACGCACAACATTTTCAACAAGCAGACAGGCTGATATAATTTAAATGTGGCAATATTAAATTCCGCCCTTCACTTCAATTCAAAATTAATTAATTTGCCCGCAGGAGCCATAAAAAGCATACACACTATGACAATAAATTACAAATAAAATTTATTATAAAACGCAGAGCCATACCTCGTGAATATTTATTTATTATTTTGCTTACCTACATGACAGTTCAACTTACAATTACAATGTATCCTTGTCCCAATTATCTGGCAGAATTCGTTGTTATCATAGGAAACTAGATAGCGGTTGTGTTTAATAGAACTTATGCAAACGTAGTTAGCATCAAATGTTGCCGAACGACATAAGATTACAAACACTTGTTTGAGGCGCTGTTCATCGACTTATAGAAATAAAAATAGAAACAGAAACATTAATTCCTGACAACAACAGCATGCAAACAAACATACTTAATCTAAGAATAATAACTAATTATAATTAAGGTATATGATTGCCACGAAATGGTCCCGACTCAGCATGGTGCTAGCCTGGGAGGCCAGGGCTCGTCTTCCGCCGGGGCCACACGTGAGTGATGTCACGGAGCATGATCATCACTTAATACTAATTAAATAAATAAAACAGAGAGAGTATACAAATTAAATAAAAATTGAAAAACAGCCACGAGTAATATTGCGCAATAATTTTGGGCGCAATTTTTGTTATCATGAAAGCGACCGTATTTACATATAACTACTGTAATCTTATTTCGTTCGCAATTTTCGATGCAGACTGTACCTACAGCATTGTTAAATAAAAATATTGGGATAGTGTTGTAGTCTCCAAGGTCATTGTCCACGTTTTAAGTCTGCTTTTCTACTAAGGTGGAGATGAGCAAAGGTAGACTAACACTTGGTGACCAGAATATTTGAACGACTAAGCCGCTTCAGCTTTATCTGCTCCGCAAAGAAATTAAAAGGTGTTGCTTTGGGCCAGCCTGCAAGAAAGAAGGCCTGTGCCCATCAGCGAGACGCTAACATATAACAAACTTATATAAAAAAACCTATCACTACAAGAGAATTTATTTATGACGTTTACAATAAGTGTCACCAACACCCTTCACTACTTATAGCTAAAACCACGAACACTTCTAGGCATCCTATTGTCTTCGCCATTTACTAGTCCCCAGCGTTACTAAAATACACTAACACTAATGTACTCTGGTAGCGTCGACATCCTTCCGAACGCCGACTAAGCACACTCCGCCCGCGCGTCACAACGATTTGTGCCTTTTCGCTGCATCAACACTAACTGAATGCAATTAGTCTTCGATACCTGAACAGGTAACAAAGCGCGCGAAATTTAAACCTTAAGCTCTTTGTAGTAAGGTCCTCGTAAACGAAAGAGGATTTCAGATGGCGGCCTTTGAAATTTGAGCACATTAATTAAAAGGGACGAGGGGTTTTGATGCTAGTTAATGCTGTGCTTTTTAGAGCTAGTTGTATCAATTGCCTAAAAACTGCCTTTATTGACTGGCGTAGTGCCTCACTTTAAGTTACTGTCTGGTTTTAGGATCTAAAAAAAAATAATTGTGGCATACTTATGCATAGCGAATTCGGGCGTTTCAAGTATAGTCGCCATCAAATATACCGGAGTGGCCAGGGTAAATATCTAAACATGCACTTTATCGCCTTGACAATAGAGGCGTTGTTCAGATATTTGTAACCACCTTGGCCGCTCCGATATATCTTATTGCGACTGTACACGAATAGTTGGTTAATCTAACCTTGGTTTGATATATTTTCTGTTAGAACAACGCACTTATATGTATTGTTTAGTTTTGATGTACTGTTGTTTTGAAAAAATAAGTCCCGCCGAGTTTCTTGCCGGACATAATTCTTCTCGGGTCAGAGGTGTAGGGTTAGAACCGGTGTAGTTTGATTTTTTTTCTCACTTTTACTTTGACGTGTAAAAGTGCCCTTGTGGCCTACTTACTGAATAAATGTTTGAGTTTGAGTTTGAGTTTGAGTTGTTCATATGTTTAAGTGTTTCTCGGATTCCGAGAAATTTAAGATTGTTTAGAAATAAAAGAACAGCCAAGGGGCTCGGGTATCCCCGAGTCGCGAGTTCGAGCTATCGTTCGAGGCAGAGAATTTTCCCTTTGTTTCTAAACATTACAGTTAGCATCGTTGGCAGATGTATCTGCTATAAAACAAGATTTTTTTTTTGATATTCCTCTTAAACTATAACCTATTGTTGGTTAACCTAACCATGGTTTGATATTTTTTCTTATAGAACAACGCATTTATATGTATTTTCAAGTTTTGATGTACTGTTGTTTTGATAAAAATAGTCCCGTCGAGTTTCTTGCCGTTCATAATTCTTCTCTTTTACGTTGATAATATCTGCCCTTGTGGCCTACTTACTTGTGAATAAATGTTTTAGTTTGAGATTATATAGAAATTCTTTTGATTATAAATATGAGACAAAATTAAAGTTACAGTTAAAAATTAAAACAAACTAATTTAAAAAAAAAAATCCTACTTATTAAAACCCGGCTGTAAAAAGAATACCCCGTCCAAAAGGTCCACCTGCGGCATGATCATCAGTACGCTGGCCGCGTTACGTCAGCTAAGGCTACGCTGGGAGAGGTAAGCGCCAGCTCCACGTTCCCCTGTACTTTCGACCAGCCGGGCCGACAAGGCCCTCATGAAGCATTTCATGTCGGCAGACCAGGGGCCCAGTCACATTTTTATGGAGGATAGGCAGACGTTAGAACACGATCTCACCTGATGGTAAATGATGATGCGGTCTACAGTGGAGCACGTTTACCTATGAGATACTCTAATGTAAGCGCCGCAAACTCATAATAGTCCTTAAGTAAGGACGAGCATTTGCGGCGCTTGAGAACCTGGGCCTGGTCAGCCACAGATTATATAACTATTTTTTTCTTTTTTAAATTTAAGATCAACTTGAGCAGATTTGTTTCCGCCAGGATACAAAAACTATTTTAAAACCGAGTACTTTACACGTTTTGATTCCTAGTACCAATAGAACATCAATATCATGATTCTGAGTACAAAATAACCAAAAAAATCTCAAAATCCAAACGGCACTTCAATTCCTAATCATGTCTGAAAAGCCCATTTCAATGCCTTGTGCCTCAACGACCAAAGGATGCTTCACGCTGTTCCGTCACTAGAGTTCACGATGATTCACGCTGTTCCGTCCCGCGTCCTACACAACACTTCCAACACTTTTTGAATAGAAAACATCACGTGACCTGAGTGTCGGAAGTGTAGCGTAGACGCGGAACGTTACAGCGTGAATCATCCTGAACTCTGATGACACAATTTTTGCGTTCTGTCTAGGACAGTAAAAAGCAAGTTATTTATGCATGCAGCCATCTTAAATTGCACCATAATGCGGTAGCGATAAATTTCTTACCGTAGACGATAAAATAGCCATTTTTGTTTTATTGTCAATAGTATAGAATTTCAATTAGATTCTGGCCTTGCATCATCAGCGTCATAGCATTAAGCATCTGTTTTTTAGGGTTCCGTACCCAAATGGTAAAAACGGGACCCTATTACTAAGACTCCGCTGTACCTCTGTCACCAGGCTGTATCTCATGAACCGTGATAGTTAGACAGTTTAAATTTTCACACATGATGTATTTTTGTTGCCGCTATAACAAACAACAAATACTAAAAAAAATCCAGCCAAGTGCGAGTCGAACTCGCGCACCGAGGGTTCCGTACAAATCTATAGGTATATAGGGGTAGTAACTTTAAAATTATTAAACAAAAAATATTTTTATTATATGATGTAACTAAAAATTTATGGTTTTCGCAATTTTTCCTGTATCTATGCTATAAGACGTTGCTTCGTACCAAATTTCAAGATCCTGAGTTCACGGGAAGTACCCTGTAGATTTTGATTCCCATGCGAGTTTCGAAAATTTGCGGAATTTTTCGGCATAAACGGCTGTATCTTTTGATTGCGTTGGCATAGAAGTTTGATTTTTTTCACAGCACTAAGGGACAGTAGAACTGAGTATTTGATATAAATTTCAGCTTGATACTCGTACCTCCACGCGTTCCTGAGAAAAATGGTCTTGACAGACAGACAGACAGACAGACAGACAGACAGACGGACAACAAAGTGATCCTATAAGGGTTCCGTTTGTTCCTTTCGAGGTACGACGGAACCCTAAAAAACAGAATAAAATAAATATTTAAGGGAGCTCCCATACAACAGACATGTTTTTTTTGCCGATTTTATAGAAAATTGTTCGACTCGCACTTGGCCGGTTTTTCATTATAATTACTCTGTAGTTTTTTCCACGGGTACCTACTGGCTATCCTGGCCTCTATGGGTACATACTGCTAGTACTCATATTATAGTCAGTAAACTCGGTCGGCAGCCGGGGTGGCGATCTGATATAAATATGTAGCTTATTGATGGTGGGCCAATAATTACTTTAATAGTTAATATTAGCAGTTATGTACAGATAACATATAATAATTGTAAAACATATTAAGTATTGCTCAAGTAATACTTTTAACGTGGATGTTAACCCTCCCTTGTGACATTAATTAAAATTCAATTAGATTGCGATTGCATCGCGCCTTGTACAATTCATTTCAAATTCTAATGTAGGTTATACTTTACAGCACATCTAAGAATAATTGATTTGCTTCCCACAGAACGTAGGTATAATACCTGTTTACGTTCCGTACCTTTATTCGCTGTGTGCATCGTAGAGAGTTGAACTAACCGGAGTCGTCAGGCGTTCCCGTCTGCCGAAAACATATGACCAGTGGTCATGCACATGTATGGACTGACGTTTATCTGATGTAGCTATTTGTACGTTACGTACGAATATAGCCATACATTTGACGTTCCCCTCCTCCGTAGAAATCGGCAGACTTTTTTGTATCGGAAATGACAGAAGTTTATTCGCTGTGTGCATGATTGTGGCGCCATCTGTTGGGACCCTGCCCAAAATTTTCTTTTTTATGAATGGCTAATACTCCTTGCTTATATGAAATGTCTCTGGCTGATTCACTATCTTGACAGTTGACCGAGTAGAGGTGACATAGGTGAAGTCTAATATTTTAAAATTTGGTATTGACAATTATTCAGAGCAATGACGCGTAGTTTCAGTGACCGCTAGGCAACCGGATGGCTCGCGGTATTTAAGCTCCTGAAGTGATGAGGAACCGCCCTGTGCAACCCGAAATGACCCAACTTGGACTAGAGCGAAAATAGAGGGGGGGTGCAAACATTTTTTTTTATCGCGAGGCAACCGATTGAAACAGCGGTTGCCTGAAAGAATGTACGCTGGTTATATAACAAATTTTTTATGCCATCCCTCCTGGTTGGACTGGTTCCCTGTACAAGAACAAAGAAAAATAAATTATCAGGCAACCGCTTGAAAATTAGCATGCATGTTCTTCATCACATACAGACACCGGAAACAAATTGCCATCCGCCTAGGCCGGGCAGTTATCGAATCATCAGAGTTGGAAGCCGGACGAAAGGTGAATTTTGGAAGAGAACTTAGGAAAAACGCAATTACATTCATCGAAATCGGATGGCATTTGTTTTTGAATATTGTGTCAAACGATATGCCTAAATGCCATCCCTCTCGTATGAAATGTCATCCCTCTGTGGCCACCCCTACAAACGAGAAATTCGTCAAATTTGAATCCGCGCAATAAAATGTGTCGCAATCAATTGCCACAGGGGGATGAAATTTCATAGGAGAATGATGGCATTTAGGCATATCGTTTTCCACATAATACAAAACTCATAAAACAAATGCCATCCGATTTCAATGATTGTAAGTGCGTTTTTCCTAAGTTCTCCTCTGATACCGATAGAAAAATTCACCTTGCGTCCGGGTTCCAACTCTGATGGTTCGATAACTGTCCGAGCTGGGCGGATGGCAATTTGTTTCCGGTGTCTGTATGTGATGCTGATGATGAACAAGCATGCTAATTTTGAAACGGTTGCCTGACAATTTTTTTTTTCTTCGCACTCGTACAGGGATTTAGTCCAACCAGGAGGGATGGCATTAAAATTTTGTTATATAACCAGCGTACATTCTTTCAGGCAACCGCTGTTTAAATCGGTTGCCTCGCGATAAAGATTTTTTTTGCACCCCCCCACTATTTTCGCTCCAGTCCAAATTGGGTAATTTCGGGTTGCACAAGGCGGTTCCTCATCACTTCAGGAGCTTAAATACCGCAAGCCATCCGGTTGCCTAGCGGTCACTAAAACTACTCGTCATTGCTTTAACTAAATGACAAGAGCCCTTTTCAGTTTTCTTGTCACATTGTGCACTGCGATCGTTCACGTTACCCCCCACCATGCACTTGGCACATAGCAAATTACTAGGCATTTGAATGTATAGTAAATAGCGCCACTTGTTGCCACACTAAAAACAAAAGATAAACCAGACCATTTCGCAACCGCTTGCAATTTTCACACGCTTGTGCAAGAGCCAGCGTTGCTTTGTGCCGAGCCGGGACGAGACCGCAGATTTCGGTTTATTCATAACTTTCATGCGTTTTATTTTCAACAGATTGAAACTGTAATTTCATAGGATGAGGTTTGATATGATGTGTTTTGGCAGAAGTTAAGTACTGAAGTAAAAATAATTGTAAGCCATATCGTGACTATAAAGTCAGTTATCTATTTTATTTATTTATTATTGTTCTTGATTAAATATTTATACATTTATCACAATGTTTCTGCAGGTCGTGTTTGACTTGTAAATCATTGTATTATTTATTAGTAAACGATTTGGGTTGCCTAAAGAACGGAAGCACTAAGACCGATTTTACAGTGCATCAGGGTGCGTAGCCAAGATGACAATCTCTATCGCACTAATATGGAAGGGTGATAGAGAGACTGATAGCGTTTCGTTTCGTTTTCTACAAACGATTGTCATCTTGGCTAAGCCCCCAGGTATGTTTGCTGAGGCTCGCATCGTGACTTCCACGCAATAATACGCAAAAGAGTAGCCTCCCTGATGCATCGTGTTCGGGGCTGTCCCAGCAGCCTCCTGAACGTTGTTGACAGATTGGAGTGTTGTATTATTTATTAGTAAACGATTTGGGTTGCCTAAAGAACGGAAGCACTAAGACCGATTTTGCAGTGCATCAGGGTGCGTAGCCAAGATGACAATCTCTATCGCACTAATATGGAAGAGTGATAGAGAGACTGATAGCGTTTCGTTTCGTTTTCTACAAACGATTGTCATTTGGCTAAGCCCCCAGGTATGTTTGCTGAGGCTCGCATCGTGACTTCCACGCAATAATACGCAAAAGAGTAGCCTCCCTGATGCATCGTGTTCCGGGCTGTCCCAGCAGCCTCCTGAACGTTGTTGACAGATTGGAGTGTCTAATTGTAAGACATTGGAATAGCATGCATATGGACTCCAGATGTAAATTTAATAATTTATAATGTGGTTGTAATTATAATTTTTGTAATTTAGTTTAATTGCTTGTAAATATGTTAGATTTCGTTAATATTTAAAATTATTTGTACTAACAGCTCGTTGTCGTGTCATACGGGGTTTATTTACGTAAATAAAGTGTAAACATATTTTTAAAGCGCTGGTTTTTTGTGGATTATTTACCCTTTTTAGGGTTCCGTACCTCGAAAGGAAAAAACGGAACCCTTATAGGATCACTTTGTTGTCCGTCTGTCTGTCTGTCAAGACCATTTTTCTCAGGGACGCGTGGAGGTATTAAGCCGAAATTTATATCAAATATTCAAGTCTATTGTCCTTTAGAGTTGTAAAAAAATCAAACTTCAAAGCCAACGCAATCAAAAGATACAGTCGTATATGCTGCAAATTTTAGAGTTTTTCGGCACTCGCAAAACCTACGGGGTACTTCCCGTGAACTCAGAAACTGGAAATTTGGCACGAAGTAACGTCATATAGCATAGACAATGGAAAAATTACAAAAAGTAGCCATTCTTAGTAAAATCATACAATTTTTTTTTTAATTTTAAACTTACTACCTTTTTCGTCGTAAACGCGTGGAGGTATTAAATTGTAACTCATGTCAAATACTCAGGGATATAGGACCTTTCAGATGTAGCAAAACCAAACTTTTATGTCAACGCAATCAAAAGAAATAGCAATTTAAGTCGCATATTTTGAAACTGAGTACTCGCAAGAAACTCAAAACCTAAAGGGTACTTCCCGTAAACTCAGAAACTTGAAACTGGGCACGAAGAAACTTCATATAGCACAGACAAAGGAAAAATTACGAAAAGTAGACATTTTTAGTAAAATCATACAAAAAATATTTTTTTTAATTTTAAACTTACTACCTTTTTCCTCGTAAACGCGTAGAGGTATTAAATTGAAATTAGTAATAAACATACTACAACTTTTGCTCGTTATAGATTTGTACGGAACCCTCGGTGCGCGAGTCCGACTCGCACTTGGCCGGTTTTTTACGATCTTCACCTAATTATTGTGACTTCTAAATAGTCTTTATCAATAAAATACTAAAAGAACCATTACCACTTACTGCAAATCCAAGTAAGTACATCAGTTTCGACTTTCGTAACAGTGCTTTGAAAAGTTTACTTACTGATGAAATTACGCCCAACAAGGTTACATAAAGATCCTGCTGTCACCTTCATTGTGAATGACTTAAGTGTAAAGATATAAGTAAAATCTACTGATGAGCACTCGGGCGTTTACTTAATGTGCCTACACATTTTATGTAATGATTTTATGTCACTTTTTATATGTATTTTAGTTGACCGTAGATATATATAGATATCTCATATGGCCACGGCTGGTTTACACGCACGGCTTATACTACGGACGCGACGATCGACGCGTTAACCTAATTATCCAATCAACCTTGCTCTGGATGGTCATTGGATCCTGATTTTAGTCAATCTTGTTGCGAAGGTTGGAACTATATTTTGAAACGTGTTGACTAAGGTATAAAACTGTAATTATAATTGGCTTACTTTTTGCTTAGGCGCTGCCTTAAAAACGGGCTATTATTTACCTGCACGATATTCTAACAATAAAATCTGATTCAGATTAAATATGATACATATCTGTTTTCAAATCAAAAAAATCAGAAATCATCTGCAATTGTTTTATTTTTTTAATAAGTACCTACTTATATTTCAAACTCAGTACCCTGACAAACTTAAAATAAATCGCCAAGAAAGTTTACCACAGCAGGAAATTATAAAGCTCTTCCGAAGTGTATTGATTCTCATTGTGTTTCGAGATTACATCCCGGTAATTGCGGGCACCTCATAAATCCAGCTCTGTCTAATAAATGCTCTGGATTTCTACGATGATATCTTCGTTCCGATTTTTCCATTACGTTAGAGTTTGGTAGGTTAGATTAGAACAGAAACACACTGCTACCGAAAAGTGGGTTAAGTTAGGTTTAAACTGCGACCTCAACAGAAACGCGCAGCTAGGGAAAGAAGGGGTAGTTTAGGTTAGACCTGCGATCTCAACATAAAAAGTAAACATGAAGTCAAAATATTATATCGGTATTAAGTACTTTTTGCAAACAAATTTTGTTTCATTTTTCAATAAATATGTATTTCAAACTCAGTACCCAGCCAAGCATAAAACAGATCGCTAAGAAACTTTCTGGGCCATGAAAAAAAAAATAAAGCTCTACGCAAGTGTTCATTCTCATTGTATTTTGAAATTATATCCCGATAATTGTCGGCACCTTATAAATCCAGCCCTGTCTAATACATGCTCTGGAATTTCGACGACGAAATCTTCCTTCCGATTTTTCTATGACGTTAGAATTTGGTAGCTTAGATTAGAACAGAAACATACTGGTACCGAAATATGGGTTAGGTTAGGTTAGTATTGCGATCTGAACAGAAAAAGTGAGCACTAAGTACAAAAAAAAATCGTGTAACATGATAATCGCATTAGTTTCTGCGTTTATTCCGTTTTCAAATAGGTATGTACTCGTATGTATTTCAAACTCAATACCTAGCCAAGTTTAAAACAAATAGCTGAGAAAATTTTGTCGGCCACGGAAGGAAATAACAAGGGTGTGCCGAAGTGTATTGATTTTCATTGTATTTCGAAATTAAATAAATATCGCGATAATTCTGGGTATCTCATAAATCCAGCTCTGTCTAATAAATACTCTCAAATATTCACGACGATATCTTATTACCTCGATTTTTTTCTATTGCGTTAGTTTTCCATTAAATGTGTTTAATTAGTATTTCTGTGCTTTTTCTAAGTAGTATTGTCCGACCAAAAACATTTTTAGTTAAATTACGATCGTAATATAACTATTTTTAAGAGTATCGGATATATCACGATTATAGTAATATTTACGCAAATAAATCCTACAAAATATCGTTATTCTCTAAAACATGTATGCTGGGGCATAAATATGTACACACATATTACAAACGTTTTACGTGTAGGATTTTTGAGAATATATTCTATTTTCTAAGACTTTAAAATGCGTCAGAACAAAGTATTACATATGAAGTACTATTTGTTTCTAACGAATTAAAATTTTATCACCCGCGCGGTACATTTTGTAAATTAAGTGGTTTTACGTGTTTACGGTTTCTTGGTTTTCGCTTTCAACAGAAATAAGACTTAAATGTCGTAATGTTTACAAACAAAAATAATACTTATACCTACAACATTTTTATATCCAATTTTTTTCCTATTTATTTTACTAGTTTCGGGTGAAAATGATGTAGGGATTTTTGCATATATATATATATATGCAATCTTTAAATATCCCATAAGAATGAAATTTAAGAAAATCAGGCGTATCCTTACTGGGCTAGGTAGTCTACAAGCATGTTTACTTATTTGCATAAGAACGTTCTGCCTCATATCTGCTCGTACCGGCAAAAGATGCAAGTTCCTTAACATACAACTCTCAACGTTTATCTCTATGAATAGCATTTCAGAACTAGACTGCATATTACTCTGTTGGTTATATGACTTGTAAAGTTGTAGTTTGCATGTATAATTAGAATTAAATGCATAAACATTATTAAATTTCTCTCCGGCCCAAAAGGCAGGCCGAAAGTTGGTAAGCCCGATATATTGAAGTTCCGACTTTTGTAATCACGAAACTAGAAAATCACGACTGCAATATTTCCGATTTTTAAAACTCCGATTGTTATTTGATCGAATTCAGAAAATTCCGAATGTTAATTTTGCGAAAAAAAATTTGATTCCAAATTCTTAATTCCAAAAAATCGATTGAGTTGTTATAGTTAAAGCAATGACGCGTAGTTTCAATAACTGCGAGGCAACCGGATGGCTCGCGGTATTTAAGCTCCTGAAGTGAAGAGGAACCGCCCGGAGTAACCCGAACTGACCCAACTTGGACTGGAGCGGAAATAGAGGGGGGGTGCAAATTTTTTTTTTATCGCGAGGCAACCGATTGAAACAGCGGCTGCCTGAAAGAATGTACCCTGGTTGGATAACAAAATTTAAATGCCATTCCTCCTGGATGGACTGGTTCCCTACGAGAGCGAAGAAAAAAATTAAAAAAAAAGTTGTCAGGCAACCGCTTGAAAATAAGCATGCTTGTTTGTCATCACATACAGATACCGGAAACAAATTGCCATCCGCCCAGGCCGGGCAGTTATTGAACCATCAGAGTTGGAAGCCGGACGCAAGGTGAATTTTTCTATCGGTGGAGGAGAACTTAAAAAAAACGCACTTACAATCATCGAGATCGGATGGCATTTGTTTTTTAAATTTGATTGACCCGCCAAGATGTCGACACTGATTGCGTCACTTGTCGACATCTTGGCGGGTCCTAGGTATAGGCACCAAATAAGCGGATAAAGGCGCCACTGCCCGAAGGTAACTAACAAACCGACATCGATGTAGGTTTGTTAGTTGCCTTGTGTCCCTCAGAGTGGAAATAGAAGCCCTATGAAGCGGGCTAGCTATAGCCAATAAGCTGATAAAAACGTCACTTCCCTTACTGATGTACTTTTCATATTAAAAATATTTATAACTCACGTAATTTAAGTCGAATTTTTGCACAATTAACATTTCACAAAAATGTAAAAGTGAACGAGGGTAGATCTGTCACAACACCGCCGCCTCCAGCCAGCAGTAGGGCACAACGCGCGCAGGCGCGTAGTAGCCGTCGCGGAAGGCCGCTCGTGATAATGATCATCGTATATTGATCGAAACATATCGAGCAAAAATCTACTTAAAAAACGTAAGTGGGTTACTTACGTTTTTTGAGTAGATTTTTGTTTTTTAAGTGCAAAAATTCGACTTAAATTACGTGAGTTATAAATATTTTTAATATGTTAGAGTCTCACGAAAGTTTTATAGTTACAGTTTTTCAAATTATATATGTGCCTACTGCGATATAGGTGCATATAGTCCCATTAGTAAGTAGAAAAAAAACAATCAATTAGGGATTTAAAACTTACGTAATTATGGTGAATTGGAATTAATAACTTCGGGTAAATGACAATTCAGCATTCGTTGTTTTAAAATTCGGAAATAAAGCTTCCGGTGTTTTATTGCAAATATAACAGAA
Organism: Pammene aurita; assembly: GCA_947086415.1. NCBI lineage: Eukaryota > Metazoa > Arthropoda > Insecta > Lepidoptera > Tortricidae > Pammene > Pammene aurita. The sequence goes on from OX352305.1 coordinate 10,087,246, forward strand.
TGCATATGTTTTATGCATTCTGTTATATGGTTCGGAATTCCAAAATTTTAATATTCGTGCTTTAATTTTTCGCAATTTTAACCATCGGAATTTTAATGGGTCGGGCGTTACAAAATCGGGATTTTAAAATTCCGTAAAAAGTTTTTCGGGATTATGAAGTGGGGTACACTCTGAAACATGTCGCTCAATGCAATGATATTTACTTTGGATGGGTTGTACTCTAACAAAATGAGCAGAAAAAATACTTCCAGAGTTATTTCATAACCTAGCAACGATTCCGTTATGTTTATCTATTTTGACAATCATTACATCTTTGTCACTCTCATTGTTAGAAAATTACAGTTTGTCTCTTTCTCACGCGGGTGACGGGAGCTCATTGGCACGTCCGCATCTCACGCTGGCCGGTGCACGGCTAGCGACAATTGTTTGAAATTACTCATTTTAAGTGCTTCACTTTTGGAGCGTGCATAACCCATCTGTCATTATTATATATCATAGGCTCGAGATGACTAAAGAGACGTGAGTGAAAGCGCTATATTTTATACTTAGTGTATATTATGTACGTTGACAAAGGAACAAAATAGCCCTTCTGTTAGTATCCGGATCGGCATTTTTGACCTCAACTGCTCAAAATTATATTGAATACAATGAAATTATTATTGGAAAAAGCCATACTGCAATAATTACGGAAACCTACAGTACCAATTAAAAGGTTCTGAACTGAATCACTACATAGTATAAAACAAAGTCGCTTTCCGCTGTCTGTCCCTATGTATGCTTAGATCTTTAAAACTACGCAACGGATTTTGATGCGGTTTTTTTTAAATATATAGAGTGATTCAAGAGGAAGGTTTGTATGTATGTATAATACATGCATAATATAGTAAAGATTTAAGAGGTTTCTAATGTGATGTCGTAAATAAACACATTTTTTTGCGCTTGCATTGCAAACGCTGGCTGAACCCTACGAGATAGATCAAAATAATGTACTACAGTATTATACACCTTAAAAAGGTCTACAAAAAAGTCCATGATTGTATATGTCTATATTGTCTATCTCTTAGGGATAACCCACAAGAATCATTTTTTATCCCGAGCGAAGCCGGGGCGGGTCGCTAGTTTTATACGAAAGCTACGAAAAATATATCGCTATGTATTCCATAAAACACAATAGAATATTACCAAAGTAATACCTTAATTCTTACTATACAGGAAGTGAAATAGGGACAACAGACAAAGCTTTGCGTGAAGTGGAACTTATTGTTTAGATTGGTCATACAATACAGAATTACACCGTGCAGAAGTTCACCACAATACTTTCGTACTAATCGCCTCATAGGCCAGGCAATAGAGGGTTTGACCTCGCATTAACTCCTCAGTCCAAAAAAACTTTACAGCATGATAAAGTGTCAGGAGTAGATGGTATATAATTATTTTTCCAAAAAAAAACAATTGTCCTAGTTGGGTTTTTTTACCTAAACTCTTATATCGTCTATATTTACGTTTGGAAAAATGCTCAGTCTAATTTTATTTGACCAGAAATATTGACTTGAAGTATGTAATCAATATTTAAAATTTCAAAAAAAAATCCATAACAGACTATATTTTATTTATAAAATATAATATTTTTGTGTAACTCACATCGGAAATTTGCTCCGTCACTTTTCTTTACTGAAGTGACATTAAATGTATGTTTTCTACTTAAGACAAACAATTTCCAAAAATTTCATTATCAAAGTTTTTCAGTATAAAAATTAGCTTATTACTCGCAGTAGAATATTGCTCCGTCAATATTTTTTTTTAATTATATTTCGTTCAAGACTTTTCTTTCGACTGTAAAAAAATAAAAATAAATATCCTGCGTATTAAAAAGTTACATCATGTGACAAATTAAGATGTCTATTATTTCACTCGTTAGTGGAATGGGCACGTGCGGGACGCAGGACGCGGGAGCAGGGATGCCTCGCGAGGGACCATGCGCAGCATGTGTAAGCACTTTGACTAAACAATGTTGCTCTAACTACTTTCGCTCAAAGCGTGTGACTTCCTATACACTTTTTTAATGATCCTCTTTAATAAACTCAAACAAACAGGTTTACATTTATGGTTTTGCACGTTACTAATATATATATTAACACTACGTGTATAAACCCATACTGTTAGCAATTTTATCTTGATTTGATTTAATTCGCAGTGGTGCTAACGCCTAGTCACAGAGTAAATAAAAAAGTACGCCAGTTGTAATATATTTCACTTTTGACTACGGCGAAGATAAAAGGAAGGGTTATGATTTTACCAGTCTATGCTCAATTGAGCCGTGGTAAAAGCCGAGACAAACGCTAGGGGAATTGATGATGAAATGTTGTAATTATAAAAAAAAAACCGGCCAAGTGCGAGTCGGACTCGCACCCTGATAGTTCCGTACATCACACAATTTTAACAATTCCTGAACATTGCTGTAACGAATAGAAAAATTGGATTAAGGACAAACTTTGACTTTCCCTTGAAATCTGTTGCCTCCAAACAGCGACATAAATCGCGATTAGTTTACCAACTGCGTATAGGGTTATACTTACAATTTTTGGACTCCGTACCTCAAAAGAAAAAGGAACAAGTATGCAGGGCGGGTGCGCGGGGCCCGAGGGCCCCGCGGTGGTGGTGTTGGCTTTTGTTTTTGTGTCTGTGTTTGTCTTTATGCTTGTCTTGATGTTTGTCTTGTGTGTTTCTATTGTGTGCTTGTCTTTTGTATTGAGTTTTATTTATGTGTTTGTTTTGGTTTTGTGTTTAAAGTCTTGGTGTGCATTTTTGGGTTTGCCTAAACGCTTTAGAAGGAATTTGTCTTTTGTGATTGTGTTAAGTGCTCCGCGTGCGAGCATATCTTTCTGCAGCTCAGCCTTTGGCCTCGGATGCTGGTGCGCCTCTCGTAGACGCTTCGGGCCTTCGGCCCGACGCGGAGCTCGGCCTTCGGCCTTCGCTCGTTTCGTCATTCGTTCTACGGTTATTTAGAGACTTTACCTTAATAAAATGCTCGGACGCTCGAAATGCCCCCAGTTCGGCCTACTGCCTCGAATCAAATTATTCAGGTATGAACGATTGGAGGCTCTGGGTGAAGGCTTCGGACTTTCGGCCCTCCGCTGAGGTCAGCTTTCGATCTCCCAGCCTGAAGCTCGCCCTTCGGGCTTGCATAACATGGATTTATATCGGTTGTTTCCGCTTAGTTCGTCCTTACCGTGGCTCGGCCTACGGCCTTGCCCAGAATTGCTGGAGGATTGAACGGCCTTGGATGCTCTGAGTGAAGCTCCAGGCTCCAGGAAGCCCAAGCGGGGTCGGCCTTCGGCCTTCCAGTATGAAGCTAGCCCGTCGGGATCGCTTAAATTACTTGGAAATTGATTTCATCCGTGTCTGCCGCCAAAATCGTTCCAAAATTTTTCTCATTTTACTAATTTCCCCCAACCATAGACAAAATTCTGAAATGTGGAAAATTATCTGTGGTTAGGTTCTGGTATTTGTATGGACTCCATAGACAATTTTCCTCCCTGGCCAACTACTAGAGTACTAGAAGTCTGAGTATTGTCTACATTTAAAGGTTTTTATTATCTATATTTCTGAATTACGCTAAGATTCCGGTAAATATAACCCACTTAGCGAAATATTCAGAGGATTTCAGTCGACCATAGACAAAAATCAGCCGCATGGCGGAATAGTCCAACTTACGTCTAGATTTCGCTATGTGCTCCAATGGCTCCATACAAAAATTCAGTCACCATAGAAAAAATTTTGATTTTACGGCTAATTTTTTCTATGGGCGACTGAATTTCGCTGAAGTTTGGGCCCAAGTAACACAGGAAGCATTATAACATATGAATAGTTAACTTATTTCGAACTTAAGGACGGTATAAACTCTTATATACGTTCACCGAGCAACTTGTCGCATTATATGATGCTTTGAGCTGTATAACGGTTGTATAAGGGCATATCTAAATGCATTTGTAAAGCCTTTAGCTTTAGTGCAGCAAACCACAACGCAACTGTACAGCTTTCAGCTGTTTAAAAGCAATTAAGTGCTTAAGGTTCTACAATAGCATTATATAATGCTTTAAGCTGTAGAACGGTTGTATAATAGCATATATAAATGCTTTTTTAAAGCCTTTAATTTTAGTGCAGCGAATCGAAAAGCAACTGTACAGCTGAATGCTGTACAGTTGCGTTTTGGTTTGCTACACTAATGCTTCGGTGTGGTTTAGTGCCTTAGGTTCTACAATAGCATAAATAAATGCTTAATGCTGTTTATGAGTTTGACTATTAGCCATTATAATGCCATGTCAATCCGGTATACAGCTTTCAGCTGTTTTTAGTGATTTAGTTTCTACAATAGCATTATATGATGCTTTACGCTGTATAACGGTTGTATGATGGCATATGTAAATGCTTTTGTTTAGCCATTAGTTTTAGTGCAGCGAACCAAAATGCAACTGTACAGCATTCAGCTGTACAGTTACGTTTTGGTTTGCTACACTAATGCTTCGGTGTGGTTTAGTGCCTTAGGTTCTACAATAGCATAAATAAATGCTTAATGCTGTTTAGGAGCATGAATATTAGCCATTATAATGCCACGTAAATTCGCTATACAGCTTTCAGCTATTTTTTATGCCTTAGGGTGTACAATGGCATTTATAAGTAGGTAATACATTCCTAATGCTGTATAATAGCAATAATATAAACCATTATAAAGCCAAGTAATTGACTACAAGGGGCTGTTCATAAATTACGTCATTTCAAATGGGGGGGGGGGGGTCTGGCCATCGGAAGATGGTAGCATGACGTAGGAGGGGGGGGCGGTCATTCCGAAGATCACATCATCTCTCGCATCTTTAAAAAGTGCTTCAATGTGTAAAAAAATTTTAATGCCATAAAATATAATCTACTAAATAGTTTTTTATTTTCCACTTAAGCTAAAAACGCATTTTTTTTAAATAACGTCACTTTATTTGGCAGGGGGAGGGTTGGATGATTTTATGGGGGGAGGGAGGAGAGTAAAAATCATCAAAAATTGATGACGTAATTTATGAACAGCCCCTATATAGCTTTTAGCTGTTTTAGTGCCTTAGGGTCTACAATAGCAATTTTAAGTCGTATATAATGCTTAATGTTGTTTAATAGCATAATTATTCACGTGTAATGCTGTAGGCATTAATAAGCTTTTGTTAAGGGTCAATGAGCTGCTATTGGACTAAGAGCTAGATACAATAATGAGAGCAACAAAACCCATCTGGTTAGATTGCTATACTATTTTTATTGCTAGATCCTGGCATCTGGCAGCTTTTAATGGGTGGAGGTCACAGTGACAGACTAGCAAAATGTTTTAATTGGAAAATAGTAATACCAAACTAGGTAACAACTGCCGAAGTTGTCTCAGTTATAAACAGTGATCGGAATTGGTAGTGCCATTTCGCGGGACTTCGGTGCGTAAGCTTAGTATGGATTTAGTTTTTAACCCCGGGATTTCATACGTATGAAAATTTTAAAGTTTGTGTTTGGTTTAAAAAATGTTTCAAAGAATCGCGGGCCTAACGTATGAAAAATGTGGTTTCAGTAGGATATTGGACGTCAAAAAAAATAGATTTTCAGTAGAAAATATTGAAAAATATATGGTATGCTACTATAATTACAAAGAAAGTAATAATAATGATGTTGATGTGTCGTGTTTTATTTTAGATTGTATTATTGTTAAACGAAAGTAATTTTAAATGAATAATGATTTTTTTTTTTTACTTTAGCGTTTTGAAGAAAATTTTCTGTGAGAAATACGAGTCGAAGAATCTCAAGTCTTATCCATGTTATGTACAATCTTTAAGGTCATTCACCTGAAATGGCACTACCTATTCCGATCACTCGTTATAAAGGACAGGGCCTATACTTTAAGGGGCTCCCTGGCGCCAACGATCTTAGATCTGATTCCCTTAGTTATTTAATGATTTATATAGCTTATCATATTATCAGTAACGGCTTTAAACAAAATACGAGTAGTATCCTATATTTACTTCAATATTCATTGTCTTCGAGATATTTGACATCAAAGTCGAACCGGTTTAGGCTAAAAAAGTGGTTTTATGGTCATACATTTTGTGTTAATTAGTTAAAAATTAAAATCTCTCTACAGTTTTTAGAGACATCGAAGAGTATCCCTAATATGTAGATTACGTATATGTAAGATTATTTACACCATTCGAATATCGATAAAAGTGTTTTTTAGACCATATTTTAAAAATATCATAAAAAATAACGGTCATTTATTTCAAGATCCAGCTCTACAGAATGGAGATAAAAGATTCAAGAACCGATAGTCGTTTGCCTTATAATTCTATATGTAGTGAATATGTTTGAATATCAACCCAAAACTGGTCAAAAATCGATAAAAAAGGTTAGACCAAAAAATATTGTGTATTATTACGGAAACAAAAACAGTAGGCGACAAACTATGAACTATATACATCGTTTGGCACTACTTTCCCCCAACATAAACTTTTGTATAATTTCTCTTAATATTGTATAGTATTTGTATAGTTTCTCATAATATTGCATCAAACCCAGATCTCTAGGATTTGTTTTCTTGAAATGGTTTGCATTCTTTGACCTCCACCACTTTAAAGCTGCCAGATGTCCAGATCTAGAAATAAGCATAGTATACCAAACTGACTAGAGGGGTTTGGTTGCTCTCATTATTGTGTCATATCTGACGTGGCTAGCACTCCGTCTATATAGACCAACGCCATCTTGTAAATAATTTATAACCTAAAAATAAAATCATGCGGACCTATTTGTACAAGGAAAATAGCTATATAATAATGAAATAACTTAATTTAAGACTGCTCAACCAAAACTATTATGTTAATAATACAAAACTCGTTCTATACGAGTATTACACAATTGTTTTGTTTATTTGACGCATATCTTTTTTATAATATTTTATAGCAAAACCACAATAAATCAGAGGCGCGTGAAAATTTTCAATGAAACTTATATACACATTTACAGTAAACTACATTGCGCAGTAATATTTGAAGGATATAACAACGTAAAAGAGTCAAAAACTTTTATAAATTTTGTTACGATGCAAACAAATATGATGTATCACTCATTCAGTTTTTTGTACCGTCTTCGTCTATTTTATATTGCGAGACAAAGTAGTTAAATCACAACGTTCATTGTATTATAACATTTGTTCCGACGGTATTAGAGACGTTTTTGCATTGACTTAAGGTTTATTTTACTACACTCTTATGCTAGTATAATGCTTTTGTATTGCGATTGGCAACTTAATCGAGAGTACTAATGCTTCTTTACTGCGATTAGCAAGTTTTTTGGCCGTATTAATGCTTCTTTAATGCGGTTGGCAACTTAATAGAGCGTACTAATGCTTCTTTAATGCGATTGGCACTTTCCATGACAACGATAATGCTAATAGCGCAGACATAATGCGCCTGTAATGCTATTAAATAACCTATATAGGATCTCAAGCTGGGTAATTTGTGCCCATTTAAGAGCTATATCAGCACTATAAACGTTTATAATGCTACTATAAAACGAACTCAAAATGCTAAAAGCATACAGATATGCTGTAAGACGGCCGTTATACTGCTTTGATGTGTTACTTGGGGGCTGAATTACGCTAAACTTGTGTTGCATGTAAAACTACAACTTACTGGTATTTTGTTTGTCTCTCTTTCTAACAACAGACCTGTATTTGTTACTGTGCTAACCTAAACAGTAAACTTATAATTTATTTGTTGTTTTCCGCTCTTTTCTTCAACCATATTTGTTATAATGTAATGTAATAAATAGTCGTATTTTTTTTATTCAGGTAAAAGATTGTTTCATACAATTCAGCATTTGTACCTTTATTGATAAAATTTATTGTTTTAGAGATTTACATGTACTCTGTCGTCTCTCTAGTGCTTACTTGTCGAGTATTACCCAGCTAGGTAGATGAGTACTAGGCCAGTAATTTGTCGTAAGGATATATTACTGGCTTATTGGGTTAGTGTCACAACACTAAAATGCTGAAACTTGGTTGAGGCATATAGCATGCGTGCCTTTAGACCCTATCGCGATTCTCAATTAATCCTCGGCAAAGCGCCGAAGGTCATGTTTCTGCGTTGAACAAACGTTAGTGGCATCCAAATTAATCACTGCGCCATCTGTCGGTAGGCGGTTTTACTAGTGTCGAAGCGTAGTTTTATCGGTGTGTGCGGCTGCGCGGTGATGCGGATTGTGTGCATTATGATTATGACACCACAAGCGTGATCTTTCGGCGAGCATTGGTGGTGGTGTTCTATTTAGTAAGGTAATGATGCTTCAATTAAATACTAAAATGGTTACTTAATAATACGCCATCACAATATTTATTAAAATTATAATTATACGAATTAAATACAAATATCAAAATAGAAAATTCAATAATTGAAGTAACTTACTCCACTTTTTTCACTATGACGCAAGCATAGCTGATTCATAGTTGCGCATGCTAAACTGGACTCAATAGCTGACGCACGACGACATATTACTGCATGTTCACTCGCTTTAAAAGGCTAGACAACGTAACGTTTGACGTATTGTATGTGGATTATTTTTTGGAAATTTTAGTTTTGGCTGTTTAATTGACTACTTAATATGAATAAACAACAAAACTGGGCTGAGCAATTTTCCATGAAGTATATTAAATATACTGTAATAACAATTTTTCTTTAAGGTTTTTTTTTGGAAATTCGTGAATATTATGCTAAAATAAGATTATCATAACACCCACTGTTATAAACTTGACTGAGAAATTTTCCAAACAAAATGACGAGTGTAACAAATTATTTTTGAATAAAAGTGACAGTTTCATTTGGAATATTTTTTTGAACTTTTGACAGTATCTGTCAGGAATCAAAATAATTTGTTTAGTGAAAAAAACATACCCTGAGGAAAATTCCAGTACAAACTATTAGGGTTTTTGTACATTTTGGTAAAAATACCAAAACTGACATAAGTTTTTTTTTGGAAAAATAGTTTTTTGTGTTTGTTATGACCTATACTACATCCCAGCAAAAGAATTATCGACTGAGGAATTAATGCGAGGTCTCCATACAACGACCCGGTAGATTTCGCACACTACTCAGTTAACCAATTCAGCGTTAAACTCGACAACACATTTTTCTGTATTCTAACTTTGAAATATGTACGTAAACATAACATTAAAAACACAATTTATCTACAAGCAAGTTCAAATATTTCTATCTATTATAGTATTTTATGCAACAGTTGTATAAGAGGGGTCAAAAAAAGGTGATAGACGGAGAGCTGGCCACGGCAGGAATGACACAATAATGAGAGCAACGAAATTGATATAGTTAGACTGCTATACTATTGTTATTAACTAATCTGGCAATCTGGCAGCTTTAAACCGGGGGGTTCAAGAGTAGCAGACCAGAAGAGTTGTTTAAAAATCTAGGGAACGACGCAATACTGAGAGTTCTTGCTTTAGTACGATATCGTGGCATTTGATGAATTGGAATATAACGTGGAAGATGTCTCAGTGGGGGGGGAAAAGAGGCAGGTTGAAGTTAAATGCATTTATACCGGACGCCTGCGGTTTATTTCCTTCTGATCTGTGAAAACTGTTTGTTATTAATCAGGCGCTCGAATAAAACTTATTAGTTGACAGCTTTCCATGCCAAGGCGATATTACCGATAGTTATTTCTAAATAGGAAATCGACTTTAACAGCCAGGATTCTCGGTTTAAATTGTTATGAAAAAAAAAGTGACATATTAGGTTTTGTTCTGATACTGAACTTACCTTACAAAGCCACATCATAATACAGCTACTCGTCACTAGATTGCGCTAATATCTACTAAACATAGACAGGGTATGACATTTGAATTCCAACTGCTGACCCAGCACGGGTGAGCAGTAGAAAATAAACCAGTATAAGTGTGCCGCATTGCTACGAATCTCGCGGTCATTTTACACTGGCAGTTTGAGAAGTTGGCTTGCCAAGGGGCGCACAACCATTAGGAAATTACGGATATATGGCTGCCTAATTTGTCAATAAAAATATTAACCATTAGCCATGCCTGGCAATATTTTGACCATTGAATACTCAGAGAATTCAACCACCAGGAGTCGCCATTGACAGGCGTTCCCTTCTGCCGAAAACATATGACCAGTGGTCATACACATGTATGGACTGACGTTTATCTAATGTAGCTATTTGTACGTTACGTTCGAAAATTCAATAATTGAAGTAACTTACTCCACTTTTTTCACTATGACGCAAGCATAGCTGATTCATAGTTGCGCATGCTAAACTGGACTCAATAGCTGACGCACGACGACATATTACTGCATGTTCACTCGCTTTAAAAGGCTAGACAACGTAACGTTTGACGTATTGTATGTGGATTATTTTTTGGAAATTTTAGTTTTGGCTGTTTAATTGACTACTTAATATGAATAAACAACAAAACTGGGCTGAGCAATTTTCCATGAAGTATATTAAATATACTGTAATAACAATTTTTCTTTAAGGTTTTTTTTTTGGAAATTCGTGAATATTATGCTAAAATAAGATTATCATAACACCCACTGTTATAAACTTGACTGAGAAATTTTCCAAACAAAATGACGAGTGTAACAAATTATTTTTGAATAAAAGTGACAGTTTCATTTGGAATATTTTTTTGAACTTTTGACAGTATCTGTCAGGAATCAAAATAATTTGTTTAGTGAAAAAAACATACCCTGAGGAAAATTCCAGTACAAACTATTAGGGTTTTTGTACATTTTGGTAAAAATACCAAAACTGACATAAGTTTTTTTTTGGAAAAATAGTTTTTTGTGTTTGTTATGACCTATACTACATCCCAGCAAAAGAATTATCGACTGAGGAATTAATGCGAGGTCTCCATACAACGACCCGGTAGATTTCGCACACTACTCAGTTAACCAATTCAGCGTTAAACTCGACAACACATTTTGCTGTATTCTAACTTTGAAATATGTACGTAAACATAACATTAAAAACACAATTTATCTACAAGCAAGTTCAAATATTTCTATCTATTATAGTATTTTATGCAACAGTTGTATAAGAGGGGTCAAAAAAAGGTGATAGACGGAGAGCTGGCCACGGCAGGAATGACACAATAATGAGAGCAACGAAATTGATATAGTTAGACTGCTATACTATTGTTATTAACTAATCTGGCAATCTGGCAGCTTTAAACCGGGGGGTTCAAGAGTAGCAGACCAGAAGAGTTGTTTAAAAATCTAGGGAACGACGCAATACTGAGAGTTCTTGCTTTAGTACGATATCGTGGCATTTGATGAATTGGAATATAACGTGGAAGATGTCTCAGTGGGGTGGGAAAAGAGGCAGGTTGAAGTTAAATGCATTTATACCGGACGCCTGCGGTTTATTTCCTTCTGATCTGTGAAAACTGTTTGTTATTAATCAGGCGCTCGAATAAAACTTATTAGTTGACAGCTTTCCATGCCAAGGCGATATTACCGATAGTTATTTCTAAATAGGAAATCGACTTTAACAGCCAGGATTCTCGGTTTAAATTGTTATGAAAAAAAAAGTGACATATTAGGTTTTGTTCTGATACTGAACTTACCTTACAAAGCCACATCATAATACAGCTACTCGTCACTAGATTGCGCTAATATCTACTAAACATAGACAGGGTATGACATTTGAATTCCAACTGCTGACCCAGCACGGGTGAGCAGTAGAAAATAAACCAGTATAAGTGTGCCGCATTGCTACGAATCTCGCGGTCATTTTACACTGGCAGTTTGAGAAGTTGGCTTGCCAAGGGGCGCACAACCATTAGGAAATTACGGATATATGGCTGCCTAATTTGTCAATAAAAATATTAACCATTAGCCATGCCTGGCAATATTTTGACCATTGAATACTCAGAGAATTCAACCACCAGGAGTCGCCATTGACAGGCGTTCCCTTCTGCCGAAAACATATGACCAGTGGTCATACACATGTATGGACTGACGTTTATCTAATGTAGCTATTTGTACGTTACGTTCGAAAATTCAATAATTGAAGTAACTTACTCCACTTTTTTCACTATGACGCAAGCATAGCTGATTCATAGTTGCGCATGCTAAACTGGACTCAATAGCTGACGCACGACGACATATTACTGCATGTTCACTCGCTTTAAAAGGCTAGACAACGTAACGTTTGACGTATTGTATGTGGATTATTTTTTGGAAATTTTAGTTTTGGCTGTTTAATTGACTACTTAATATGAATAAACAACAAAACTGGGCTGAGCAATTTTCCATGAAGTATATTAAATATACTGTAATAACAATTTTTCTTTAAGGTTTTTTTTTTGGAAATTCGTGAATATTATGCTAAAATAAGATTATCATAACACCCACTGTTATAAACTTGACTGAGAAATTTTCCAAACAAAATGACGAGTGTAACAAATTATTTTTGAATAAAAGTGACAGTTTCATTTGGAATATTTTTTTGAACTTTTGACAGTATCTGTCAGGAATCAAAATAATTTGTTTAGTGAAAAAAACATACCCTGAGGAAAATTCCAGTACAAACTATTAGGGTTTTTGTACATTTTGGTAAAAATACCAAAACTGACATAAGTTTTTTTTTGGAAAAATAGTTTTTTGTGTTTGTTATGACCTATACTACATCCCAGCAAAAGAATTATCGACTGAGGAATTAATGCGAGGTCTCCATACAACGACCCGGTAGATTTCGCACACTACTCAGTTAACCAATTCAGCGTTAAACTCGACAACACATTTTGCTGTATTCTAACTTTGAAATATGTACGTAAACATAACATTAAAAACACAATTTATCTACAAGCAAGTTCAAATATTTCTATCTATTATAGTATTTTATGCAACAGTTGTATAAGAGGGGTCAAAAAAAGGTGATAGACGGAGAGCTGGCCACGGCAGGAATGACACAATAATGAGAGCAACGAAATTGATATAGTTAGACTGCTATACTATTGTTATTAACTAATCTGGCAATCTGGCAGCTTTAAACCGGGGGGTTCAAGAGTAGCAGACCAGAAGAGTTGTTTAAAAATCTAGGGAACGACGCAATACTGAGAGTTCTTGCTTTAGTACGATATCGTGGCATTTGATGAATTGGAATATAACGTGGAAGATGTCTCAGTGGGGGGGGGAAAAGAGGCAGGTTGAAGTTAAATGCATTTATACCGGACGCCTGCGGTTTATTTCCTTCTGATCTGTGAAAACTGTTTGTTATTAATCAGGCGCTCGAATAAAACTTATTAGTTGACAGCTTTCCATGCCAAGGCGATATTACCGATAGTTATTTCTAAATAGGAAATCGACTTTAACAGCCAGGATTCTCGGTTTAAATTGTTATGAAAAAATATGTGACATATTAGGTTTTGTTCTGATAATGAACTTAGCTTACAAAGCCACATCATAATACAGCTACTCGTCACTAGATTGCGCTAATATCTACTAAACATAGACAGGGTATGACATTTGAATTCCAACTGCTGACCCAGCACGGGTGAGCAGTAGAAAATAAACCAGTATAAGTGTGCCGCATTGCTACGAATCTCGCGGTCATTTTACACTGGCAGTTTGAGAAGTTGGCTTGCCAAGGGGCGCACAACCATTAGGAAATTACGGATATATGGCTGCCTAATTTGTCAATAAAAATATTAACCATTAGCCATGCCTGGCAATATTTTGACCATTGAATACTCAGAGAATTCAACCACCAGGAGTCGCCATTGACAGGCGTTCCCTTCTGCCGAAAACATATGACCAGTGGTCATACACATGTATGGACTGACGTTTATCTAATGTAGCTATTTGTACGTTACGTACGAATAGCCATACATTTGACGTTCTCCTCCACCGCAAAAATCGGCAGACTTTTTTTGTATAGAAAATGACAGAAATGGGTACTCCATCCGAGTTGAATTCTCCGGGCTGAAACTTGAATACCGATTCTGATAGCCATCAGCAATAAAAGAAAAGTAATTTCTTATTTTATTATTATACTAGCTTTTGCCCGCGGCTTCGCTCGCGTTAAATTCGGGGTAACAAACCATACAAACTTCCACCCTCCATTTTAGGGAAGTGGGGGGTTAGAAAGAGACAAAAAGTAGCCTATGTCACTCTCCATCCCTTCAACTATCTCCACTTAAAAAATCACGCCAATTCGTCGCCCCGTTTTGCCGTGAAAGACGGACAAACAAACAAACAAACAAACAAACACACACATACACTTTCCCATTTATAATATTAGTATGGATTCTCTTTATTTATCTTTCTTCTTTGGAAATGTCATTGTGATAGTTGCCTTCCCCATTCATTTTAATTACATTAAGTGCATTAAGTAAGATCTAAACAAGGGTATACATGTGAACGAAGTGACAGCTGATGTTTACGGGGTTGTCAAAATCCCCTTCGTTTATTTGCTGCATAACCACAGGTAAGATAAAATATTTATGTAGTTTATAATAGTAGTTTCGTTAAAATAACGGTTAGATTGGGCAAATTAAGTAATAATCTTATATTTATGTATTTTTATATTAAAATTTCTGATGTATCAGGTAGATTAGGGCAGGTCCAGCAATCAAACTAATCGCGTACTTGTCAATCCTAAATAATCGACAAGAAAAATTGTATGTAGAATGTAGACGTCATGTGCCCAAGGATCAGAAGACAATCCGGATAGTACTTTTACTATATTTCCCTAACCACAGGTTGAACCTTATTACCGAGCAAAACAGTCGTTCATAGGTCACTAGTAAAAAGTAATAAAAACGGTCCGATAGAGAGCATAATGTAGGGGGCGGTGTCTCACTCGCACTCGTTACAAAATTGTCACATTTGACACATATTGACATTTTGATTGTCTGATGACGTCATTACCTCCTTAGTCAAAACGAGACACAGTCCCCTAGATAACCTTCTCTTTCGGCCTCACTTTGTGACCGAAGTATTCGATCCACTTCATATAAATCCATGCATGTGCCACCGTTCATATGTCAAAGTTCTGTCAAACACTGATTTTGTAGGGAAGATTGAAGAGAAATTGCATGAAACCTTTAAGGAATGAAGATTAACAAATAAATTACGCTTCGAAAATGGGTATTTTATTGGTTAACAAGACATGAGACATTTTATTTTTGTAAACCTGAAAATGGGTTAAGTTTTCACATGAGCATTGTTTAACTTTACTCGTTTTAATATTATTTGTCGATGCTTATACTTAATCATGAACTTTTATCGATATAAATCTCGACTTTGCGCAGCATTTGAGTAGCGAGTATTTAAAGTGACAGAATGATAGAAAGTTCTAGATAAATTACTATTCATAGATTATATAATTCTTCAGATGGAGTCCTGCTAACAACATTTTGTGGTTCCATAATGAGCCAGTGTCCTCGTGGTTACGCACTACACATACGCACAACAATAATGAGCCGCTCCCCCGACAGTCGTGTCCAAACGTCTATGCAGTCAAGTGCTGTTAAAAAATAATTAAAATATGCCGTCGTGCATTGTGAAATGCTGCAGAAATGCCACCGGTTAAAAGAAAAAAAACGGATGGGGTAACTTTTTACCGTTCAGTAAACAATTCATTGCGTAATCATATTGAAAATCAGTAAATTCGTAAACTATTAACTTTACGGTAGTGGTGTTGCTAGGTGGTTGTATAGGGAAACTTCCCTAACGTAAGGGAGTCTATAATCGCCGCGATATGTTGTCAATACGATATTGACGTCACCACTCCTAACTAGACGTTTTATTTCACGCACGTTTTCAACGAATATTAAAACGTTACCTAATAGTTAATAACTTTTATGCTTTTGTGAGCAAATTATTCTTTATTATTTTTTAATACAATTTGTAAATAAACAAAATTATATATATATCTTAAAATTATTCCAAAAACTTCGTAAAACAAAAAGCCCATAACTAATTATTGATTGAACACGCGAAGTTATGTCACCACTACTGATCTGTCAAACTTTCGTCTCATTCTAACTATCGCTCCCTCTCACTCTGAGCGGCTGACTAGTCGCGTCAGTAATCGACTGGTCAAGCGATTAGAACGAGATGGAACTATAGTTGGAATGGGAGGTCAGCTCTTAAGTCAAACCGATTGTGTTGATCGATCGAGGAGCATTTTTAACGTATGTTTGTTTGTATGTTTGTTCGCGATTGTCTCGCGTTTGGTTGAACCGATTTTGATGCAGTTTTCAAAAAGTTTTTGTTACATTCTAAACATTAGTATAAAATAAGGCGTCGTTCATTGATTACGTAAGACATTTTTTGCCAGAGACCCCCTTCTACGTAAGAAAAATAATAATAATAATAATCCTCTCTGCAGTAGAAGTAAGACATGGTCAATTCCCCTTCCCCCTAAATCGTGTTACGTAATAAATGAATACGTAATAACACTTTTAGTTGTCTTCGTCTTAGCGAGGGCACTGCCGTGCCTCCAGAGTAGAGAGGCCACTACACTCAACAGTAGTCGTGTAATGTTAATAAATAGTAAATTTGGATTTTTTTAATTTTACCTTTTAGTCGCCTCTTCAGAAATATATTTCATCAAATTTATTAAAACAGGTGCTTATTCATTCTATTTAACCATATATATTAATAATCAATTTTTTTAAATTCAAAAATACTGTATTAATAATTGGGAAAATTTGTATTACATGGCAACACTCGTCTGGGCACATACATTCAAACCAGCCGCCATCTTGCGTCACAGTTTGTTGTACAGGCATTGTTATGGATTCTCTCGATTGAAACACTTAGTTTAACGAACTCATTTATTTTATTGAGAAGAGAAAATATCTTATGGGTATTAACAATTTTGGCGGCTGGGTAAGTCAAAAAAATGTCTTAACGCCATTGGTCCGAAGGTCTATAATATGATCCCTCTGGAAATTAGGCAAGCCCCAAGTTACAAGTTATTTATAAAAAAATTGAAAGCAAAACTTGTAAAAGATGCTTTATATTCGATTGACGAGTTCTTTGGAGGTGTTGCTTAAATAGTGATTACTATGTAAAAAATTGTTAATACTACCTATTTGTAATTTAGTCATATACTATATATAACCTAGCATTATATTATAAGTAGGTACTATGACTTCAATTTAATATTAACTTACTCTGTATTGACGTGTAAAATGTATATTTTATGAATAAACGATTGAATTGAATTGAATTGAATTGCATATTAGTTATTTTATTTCTATGGATACAAGAAGATAAAAAAGACTAGGTTCTAAATACAAACGAGCAACATACGTCACAGGCATGCTCCATCCTTTTAATTTATTCATCCAAGGTACTATTATTTACTTAGTGGTACTACCAAAGCGCAACATAGATTACCTCACTAAGATTCCGCATTATAGCGTTTATGAAGGCTGGCAATCGTTATCTATATGCTGTTTTATTTATTAAATATTGAGCCGCCCATCGCACCAGTTGATTGTAGGTTATGTACAATATTTGAAACTACAAAACCTTACGCCTACTCAATGAACTCGTTTCATTTCTCATTTTGCAAGAAAGACTGGCGCCATTCGTATGCGGGAACACTCATACTTTGGCCATATCTCGATTTTAAAAACACGCTGACACATTATTTTTGTATGGAAGATTCCCTGTCATACGCTTAGAATACTCTCGAAGAATGGTAACAATAACACTGTTAGTTTCATTGAAAGGAGAGGTTTTGTGTTTTTGATAACTACGGACTCTGCGTAGGTTTAAAAACTTCCTGCCCGTGAGTACCAAGAAGCTGCTTGTGCAGGCCTTAATTTTTCCTATTATAGACTAAGCTGATGTGTGCACTACCAACATTTCCCAGGCTTCCCTAAATAGACTCGATCGTATATTAAATAATAGCAAACGCTTTATTTTCGGCTTGCGTAAATTCGATTACGTCTCAGGTTATCGTTACCAACTCCAATGACTACCTGCACCTCAACGCAGGACTCTTAGAATTCTCTGTACTCTCTTCTCTATTTTGTTTGAGCTATCTGCTCCAGACTACCCCCGTCCCGGGTGTGAACTTCGCTCCTCCCGGTCTCTTAAGCTTCTAGTACATCCTCCCCATAGCGGTTATTTCTTTTTTTCTTTTACAGTCCAGGCTATTTGTCTCTGGAATTCACTTCCCCTGACAATAAGACGAGCCCCAAGCAAGTTCGTTTTCAAACGCTTGCTTCACAAGCACCTGCTGGATCATGACCAGCGTGAATGAGTTTTTTCCCCTTTGTGCATATGCATTACTAGCTTTCCGCCCGGGACTTCGTCCGCTTATAATACGGTTCCTCATACAGAGTTACATATCCAATTTTATCTTCTTAACTAACTTTTGTTAATCCCCGAACCATCTTCAAAATCTATACTCATAGCTATTTTGGCGAAAAAACGAGTAACGTGGACATAGTTTCAGTTACAAATAAGTGTTAATATGCAAATCATAACGTTAATGTACCCTATCATTTGCGTAACTTCTTTGTGTACGAGTACTATATTGTAGTGGTTTTATTTGGCGATACGATGACCAAACTATTGTAAGAGCTCACTCTGGAACATGGAAATGGAACGGAAATACGAACAATAATTCGTAGTAAATCTCAAACCAAAAAAATTGTAAATCTCTATACAAACTTTCAACCCCTTTTTAGCCCCGTTCTAGGTTGAATTTTGAAAAACGCTGAAATTGCTTTTTTTTATTATGATTAGTAAACGTACGAAGTTTCAAATCTCTAACTCCAAATTTTAAACCCCACCGATACAAACTTTTACCCCCTTAGGGTTTGAATTTTTCAAAATCGCTTCTTATTAGTTGTACAAATTGTAAATTTAACTCGTCCTGCAAATGTTAACTTTCTAGCTTCTAGTTACGGCCTCCCTTTAATACAAACGTTTTCAACCTCGTTTCAACCCCTCTGGGGTGAAATTTTGAAAAACGCTGAAATTAGTTTTGTTGCCTTTAAGTAAGTAGCTTACAAACGGACTTTCTAGTCTGTCACAAAAAAAAACCCTATACAAACTTTCAACCCCTTTTTTACCCTGTTAGAAGTTGAATTAAAAAAAAGCTCTGAATTTTTTTTTATTGTTTTTCAATTGAAAATAGATGTCATATACTTCAGAAAAAGTGACCAAACCCTCCGGTGTCCGAGGCCAGATTTGAACTGGCGTCTTCAGCTTTCGCGGCTGACGTCCTGACCACTAGACCACCAGGTCACGGCGGAACTTGACAAATTTTCTCATGTATATGCATTCTCTGAATTTGAAACGGCTAGGTACCGTTGACCATACTCTAAGGGCATGCGCAGTACGTGCTTGCACCTCCTATCCGAATCTCTTACGTGATTCTGGTGTTTTTTTAATTATTAGTAAACGTACGAAGTTTCAAATCTCTAACTCTAAATTTAAAACCCCATCCATACACATTTTCAACCCCCTTTTTACCCCCTTAGGGGATGAATTTTGAAAAACCCCTTCTTTGTGGATACTTACGTTATAAAAACTACCTATTGTGAAAAATTCAGCTCTCTAGGTCCAACGATTCGGGCTGGGTGTTGATTTAAGTGAGTCAGTCAGTCAGTCAGTCAGGTCAGGACTTTTACGTTTATATATATGTCGGAGCGAGATGGCAACGGCTTGTCGCAGAGCTACGCTATAAGCATCACAACTGATAGAATTATGATATTTTGTTGCAATAAGATATCTTTGTTGAAGTAGTAGCAAGTTTGGAAAACGACGAGCATTGTTTTGCTTGGGAGTGGTCTTAGTTTGGTCCGTGTAGGTAGTCATTAAAAATGACGTTTCGATTTACCTGCTTTTAAAGTAAGAAATGCGCCGGTAGTCATTAAAACTCACGTTTAGAATTACCCACCTGGTGACAGTATAAAACCAGGAGCACAGTACCTGTGCATTCATTCTTGATTCAGTCTTCGATCAGTTTTCATCTGGGTCTCTCTTTATGGCTTTGGTAGCCGAGCAGTCACTATCGTGATCGATCTCATGTAGACGGGTCGGATCAGGTCGGGTCGGTTCGATCGTTTAGAGTTAACGGTTGTATTTTGAGTAGCACACGGACGCAAGCTGGGAACTCTCCTCGTTTTCCTGATGCCTTATAAAATCAGTCAATGCTTTTCGTAGTTCAGTTTTAAGATCATTTTGTGATTAGAAAGTATTTTTGTATCTGGGTGATCTGTATCATAATCTACGAAATTTAATTCTAATAGTGTTTCAGATAACAAAAATAAGTCCCGCTGAGTTTCTTACCCTGGTTCTTCTCAGTTGAGGCTTATTTCCGAACCAGTGGAAATATATTGTCCTCCTTTAATCTGTGTTTAAAATTATTTGAATTCAATACAGTTATTAAATCATCATTTTTATATAACGGTTAAAGCAGTGTTTATGTTTTAATTCATTACCGTACGTCCGTGTACGTGTGAAATGGTTTAGTGTTAGGCTATCCTGATTCCTGATAGTGTCAGTCTTTGAGTTTCCGAAGCGCACTCGCCATGCCACCTACCCTCGGCCGCCTGCCTTCGCCCGGTCCCGTTCTCCGTTATATATAAATAAATAATAAATTTATGGGACAATCTTACACAAATCAACCTAGTCCCACAGTAAGCTCAATAAGGCTTGTGTTGTGGGTACTAAGCGACGATATACGAGTATATAATAGATAGATATAGATAAATACTTAAATACATAGAAAACATCCATAACTCAGGAACAAATATCCGTGATGAACACACAAATAAATGCCCTGACCAGGTTTCGAACTCGGGACCTCCGGCTTCGTAGGCAGGGTCACAACCGACTAGGCTAGGAGGCCGTTTAATATATAGATAATATATATATGTATGTTTATTAATATGTATATATATTGGTATTTGTGTAGTTTATGTAGTATGTATCGAAGTATATTTAAGTAGGTACATATAAGTTATAGGATAAATCAGCAAGTTTTCTCTTACAGCACCCACTTTAACGAATTTCTATTTGGCCCTATGGTTGACTGGTAGAGAATGCCTTGAGGCATTAAGTCCGCCATTTGTACTTATTTTTACTATGCAATTAAGTTTAAATAAATAACTAAAATTCTTGGGTGCATATTTAAATGCACCTATATGTAGTAATATTTGTTACGATTGCAGAGTTATTTTGCATAGTTTATGACCAAATACCAAACAATATAAAATGTACATTAGTTTTGGGATATCCCTTACGATTTAGGATCTTTACTGTACTTATAAGTTTCAAACGGCTGTACTTACTTGTGTTTAGTCACTACACAATATAATCAAAGACTCGGTAAATAAATATTTTCATAATTCCTTATTGATACAAAATGATGGACGTTTGAATAAACAAACTCTCCTTAAAGTGGCCCAAACCGGGGCATCTGGCCTAATATTTTTAGATGATCGTTTTCAGATAAAAAATAGCCATTTTAAAAATCGTTTTCCTACCTGCACTCAATTTTCTACTCTTTAAAACAATAGATTATTTTTAATATGTAGGTACAGTCGCCATCAAATATATCGGAGCGGCCAAGGTACTCAAAAATATCTGAACATACACTTTATCGCCTTGACAATAGAGGCGTTGTTCAGTTATTTGTCACCACCTTGGCCGCTTCGATATATCTGATGGCGACTGTACTTAAATTATTAACGCTAATATATGTAGTGATCACGCGAGTCGTTTTGTATGCTCAATCTAATGTGCAACATAAGTTGTGCCGTTATTCCCACCAATAGTTGTGTGCACCTTGGCGAGCCAACTGCTCAAACTATATACCAGTGTAACATGACCGCGAGATTCGTAGCAATGCAGCACACTTATACTGGTTTATTTTCTACTGCTCACCCGTGCTGGGTCAGCAGTTGGAATTCAAATGTCATACCCTGTCTATGTTTAGTAGATATTAGCGCAATCTAGTGACGAGTAGCTGTATTATGATGTGGTTTTGTAAGCTAAGTTCATTATCAGAACAAAACCTAATATGTCACATATTTTTTCATAACAATTTATACCGAGAATCCTGGCTGTTAAAGTCGATTTCCTATTTAGAAATAACTATCGGTAATATCGCCTTGGCATGGAAAGCTGTCAACTAATAAGTTTTATTCGAGCGCCTGATTAATTACAAACAGTTTTCACAGATCAGAAGGAAATAAACCGCAGGCGTCCGGTATAAATGCATTTAACTTCAACCTGCCTCTTTTCCCCCCCACTGAGACATCTTCCACGTTATATTCCAATTATATACATCAAATGCCACGATATCGTACTAAAGCAAGAACTCTCAGTATTGCGTCGTTCCCTAGATTTTTAAACAACTTTTCTGGTCTGCTACTCTTGAACCGCCCGGCTTAAAGCTGCCAGATTGCCAGATTAGGTAATAACAATAGTATAGCAGTCTAACTATATCAATTTCGTTGCTCTCATTATTGTGTAATTCCTGCCGTGGCCAGCTCTTAGTCCATGAGTGGCGTGGGTAACAATTTGAGCCGTAGGCGAAAAACGCCACGAACATTTTTTTACCTACTTATACGACGTTGCATACAATACTTTTTCTACGGCTACACTTACTTTAACATAAAATTGAAAATTTCATGGATATCGCAGTTGTTTTATCAACATAATCAACAATCATTTAAGTTTTACCTTTTAAAACACTATTTTTCAAGAATACTAACATTACCAACACAAATACACATCGTCATTATTTGATCAATTATCAAAGAGCTACAGAGATTATTAAAAATACCTAAATTACTTTCAAAGTTTGCAATAGGCCCCTACAAACGAACGGGAAACATAAAAAACTACAAAGTAGGTCTGTGGTTCTTTTGATTTTTTCTTTTTTAAAGTTTTTTTTTAAAAGCCCCATTTATTTAGGTTTCTTAGGTTAGCAGTAATTTATTTTATATTAATAGTCGTGTTTGCACGCGATTACGCGATACTATTTAGGCACTTTTATAGAACAAGTGTTATTTTGGGGAATAGACTAGATAGGTTTTTCATTGACTATATTATCTATGTTCTTATAAAGGTGTTAACGAATGTATAAATGACAGATAAAAGTACAGAAGTAGAAAAATAATTTTAACTACATAACGGGAACTCATGTTGCCGGCTACGACGTAGTACACGTAGAACAAGGGTAGAACAGTAATACTACCGTAGCATCGCTAAATACTGGCTACGACGCGTAGAAGCGTAGCGAATCAATAAAGCAAGTTGGCCCGTAAATTTAACGGTTATGTTGTGCTTCTCAAACTTTATTACCAAGACCATTAACTATAGTGTCAATTCTTTGACTTACGGCTTCATTATTGAATTGGTTATTTCTTCCATATAATTTTATCTACGGTTTTGCTTGCGTGGCATAAAGTTTATGCCTTATGTTTGATTTATTAAGAATAAAAATATAATATTAAAAGGAGTATTCTTGTAGTGGACAATATCAGACTCAGTAAGAGTTGGCCATTAAGTAAATCATAACAAAAACTACGTAGATTAATTAATTAACATCGTCAATTAATTAAATATTATTAAAATTTACACTTAATTTATTACATTTTATAATATCTCTAAACTTATTTCAATAAATAAATCAAATGTTTCTTTTCGTAACTTCAATACTCTTTATTGCGCACCTCAAACAAAGTAACAAAGTATACACAAGTTAGAAATAGAAAAAGTTGAGGTAAAACTGTTCGCGGTCTTATCGCTAAAATCAATCTCTTCGAGACAATAACAGATCTGTGAATTATACTATTTTAAATCAAATTATCATCCATTTCGAGTCATTTCACATTAGGTACACAAACTATTGCAAAACCGTATTAAGCATCCACCGGAAACAGATAAATAAAATCACTAAAAAATATTCCAATTGAATTCATATCCCACTCCGCGCACGTATGTTCAGGTTAATTTAAGCCACAAAATGTCACGTGAGCGAATACCTGCAGACAAAATATCATTTTGAAGGCATAAAGGCACCGGTTAGGTATTCCGAGCGCGGGCGCCCTTTTGTCCGGGCCCGCCTTTATTATGAAAATCACGGCACTTGGTTGCCGCTCGAGTGCTGCCGCTGTGGCGCCGTAAGCTGTGGACTCGCGTAGGATACTTAAATGGCGGGAGTTTTAGCATCTCTGGCTGGCCATATTTGGATGTTTCTATAGTTTTGCCAAGTTTCACACTTAGATAAGTGACATTGACATAGAGGACCATACAATAGTATAGTACAGTCCATTATGGCTAAAGTCAAGCCACGACCGCAACCACTGGAAATGATTGGGGGAGTCCTATGTTAAAGCAAAATAAAATAAAATATACTTGTGGTATAATTTTTTTTTTATTTACCACAAAGTTATAGGCTTTTATAACTAAAAATGTAAAATTATAAAAATCAGAATGGCCAACAACAAGGAAACGTCGCTAGTACAGGGTAGAGGTAGACGGGTTGGGTAGGGCCGCACCGTCATTGAAACTGAAGAAATGTTGGATGGATTTGAATCTGTGCCGTGTCCCACGGATACACATGCTGGTGGCTCGGATTATCGAAATCATAATTTTGGATCTTAGCCAGCCCATTACTGAAAACTGACTTACTTGCAAACGTGTTAAGTAATTTAGTTAATATTACTGCTGTTATTTTGTTCCTCCTGTTTTTTTTTTGTTTTAATTTAGGCAGTATTTACAAATGCTATAGCCGCAAAGTAAGCTGTGTAGAAATACTCAAAATAACTGTTGATGAGCAAAAGTTTCAGCTGTTGTCTTCTTTGTAACAAATGCCTTAAACAGTTGGCTTTCCTACAATATCCATACATTGTATTATCGTGTGTGGTTCAATGCAGAAGCGCGAATAAAACGTTTTTAGCTACGTTTTAACTAAAAGTTTAAAGTTAATAGTACTTATACTCAATACACTTTTTATTCCAATACATCAACTTAGTACAAGAGAGTATGCCGCGCCAATCATTAAATTTTACATTCTGATTATTCGTTTGGGTAACGAGGTACTCGTAGACTACAATTGCAATTATTATTCCTTTTTTTTCTCTGCCTCTCTTTTCTGATTTTTAATTATTCTTAGTCTGAGTATGACTTTAGTATCTGTGTGTACAAGTGTTACGAATTAATGTTTTCAATTGTATTCTATTATTTCTGGGGGCAAGGTAGTGCCCCCGCTAAGTCGAGCAAAACAAACAAGAAAGACACGGCCGTACCATCCATTCCCGAAGCTATTCAGGACATTTTCGACCCCCTCTAACTCTGGTATGGATATAGCTAAAAGTCTGAAATTTCAGTGAACGAGAGGCCATATCACAAAATAAATATGTTCACAAAATCATTTAATTTTAACTTATAAATAATTTAAGAATTATTGCAACACAAAGTTCCTTGGTTTTGTCACTGACTGACTGACTGACCGACATATGACTGATCAACATAATTCTAAGGTACTTCTGACCCACTAGCTCAAAATTTTGAACATATCTAGTATTAGGGCTATAAAGTCACTGTAAATCTAAACATACCACAATATCAGTCGGGTTGTCTGGTTTTACAATCCGCACAAGTAACATTGCTATCCCATATAAATATATGATTACAAAATTACATTTTCAAATCGTAACATTTTGTTCTTTTTTCACCACCTAAATTAAATAGTTAATAGTAAAATAAAGGCAGCTTTTTGGTACCTAGTAATACCCTCGGATGTGGGCATTCGTACGGGTTTATGCGTGATAATAGATATGGGAATGTGCACGGCATGAAAGTAGGAGGAGGAAAGGGAGCCCTACTTACAAAAAGGAATGAGATCCCATCAAAAACATTACATGTACAAAAACGCAAGTCTCGCAACGCAGTTCTTCGACCGCGAAAAGTATTGAGATCTAATGAAAAACCACGCCGGTGTCCATAGAACTCAATCCCCACTGGAGTTAACTTTTTTTTTTATCAACAAAGTTGGTACAATATACATTTATATTAAGTTTCGCCAAACATAACGTTTATCGGCGAATTGTTGCACTCACTTACAGTTTTTGTGTACCCGTACCCGATCTTATCTTAAGAACTTATTTATCTAAGTATTTATGATTATGACTTATTCTACGTTTTACGAGTATGTAGGTTTGTATTGTTTTTCTTATCTCCTAATGTAAAAACTAGTTGCCCAAGATTGTGATTGTTTTATATTTTATTTATTTATTTATAAGTTACTAACAACATTTCATTGTGACCGTTTCAATATTAGATGTCTTTATTTTTATAATAAACAGAATTTGTAAATTTTACTTCTATTAAATAACTGAATGTCTGTTTCTATAATCTTATTCTTCGTAATGAATTCTGACTGCAGGCTTTTCTCATTAAGGTGAAAAATGAGGCCAAACTTGGTGCAAATTGGAGGCTCCATAATGTTTGAATGAAACCAAGCTTCTAGTGTAAATATATGAATGCTTTCAACCGTCTTAAAATATGGCACAACCTCATTACGTCGTTGAAAAGTGACATAGTTTCATATTCTTCAGGTATCAGAGATTCATAACAACCTGCGCGTCACTAGAGTCGAAAGAAAAATTGTATAAGAGTTACGTTCCATATTGAAATGCAATTCTCACAACCGGTAGAACTGGACTATGTAGATAGCTGGCATTTAAATATGAAATGTATCTAAAGTGCTCTCCAGCTCAGCCATGTCGATAAAAAATATACTTTTGTAATGGTGCATGTGCAGGTTGGTTTGTGAAAACCAAGGCCGCGATTCGAAAAATAAACACACACACTGGACAGACACAGCTCAAACCCAACTCAACTCAACGCTATAACGATATTGACATATCCTATTCGAACAGATTTTCATTCAACATTGGTCTCACATTGGTCACACATTGGTCACACATTTGTCTCACTCAATATTGGTACAATGTGTGACCAATGTGTGACCAATGTGAGACCAATGTTGAATGAAAATCTGTTCGAATAGCAAATGTCAATGTCGTTATAGCGTTGAGTTGAGTTGGGTTGGAGCTGTGTCTGTCCAGTGTGTGTGTTTATTTTTCGAATCGCGGCACAAGACTCAATCTCAAAGTTCCGTATTCAGTCTGAAGTTTTTGGCTAGTTTTAAATAAAATTTGACTTAGTTTCCTGTTACATTCTCGAATATGTGGCCTTTGGCGTGATTCGGCACACGGCGCACGTACTCACCGCCTGCAACTAACGCCTCTCAGTGAGCCCACTTGTGGTTAAACTGCATTCGGAAATCTGGAAGGTGACGGCAACGGAATATAGGCCTGAGGCAGATTGCATAACATCTTGTAACTAATAATATTAGCGGAAGTCTCTTTCTAATAAA
Source organism: Pammene aurita (assembly GCA_947086415.1). NCBI lineage: Eukaryota > Metazoa > Arthropoda > Insecta > Lepidoptera > Tortricidae > Pammene > Pammene aurita. Next base: position 10,114,717 of record OX352305.1, read on the forward strand.
AGGAATTGGAAAGAGACTTCAACTAATATTATTACTGAGAAAAATGGAAAACAAGTAGCTTACGACGAAATTACAACGCAGTAAAGCCTACCTTCAATTTATTTTTATAGCACGACGGTGGCTAACAAGCATACGGCCCGCCTGTACCGTAGCCTATGGACGTCTGCAACTCCAGATGTGTCACTTGCACGTTGCCGACCCTTTACAAAAAGGAGGATTCACTGTGTTGACGGCTAAAGGAACAAGAGGGTCCCACTCCCACTCACACTGACTGACTGACTGACTGACTGACTGACTGACTGACTGACTGACTGACTGACTGACTGACTGACTGACTGACTGACTGACTGACTGACTGACTGACTGACTGACTGACTGACTGACTGACTGACTGACTGACTGACTGACTGACTGACTGACTGACTGACTGACTGACTGACTGACTGACTGACTGACTGACTGACTGACTGACTGACTGACTGACTGACTGACTGACTGACTGACTGACTGACTGACTGACTGACTGACTGACTGACTGACTGACTGACTGACTGACTGACTGACTGACTGACTGACTGACTGACTGACTGACTGACTGACTGACTGACTGACTGACTGACTGACTGACTGACTGACTGACTGACTGACTGACTGACTGACTGACTGACTGACTGACTGACTGACTGACTGACTGACTGACTGACTGACTGACTGACTGACTGACTGACTGACTGACTGACTGACTGACTGACTGACTGACTGACTGACTGACTGACTGACTGACTGACTGACTGACTGACTGACTGACTGACTGACTGACTGACTGACTGACTGACTGACTGACTGACTGACTGACTGACTGACTGACTGACTGACTGACTGACTGACTGACTGACTGACTGACTGACTGACTGACTGACTGACTGACTGACTGACTGACTGACTGACTGACTGACTGACTGACTGACTGACTGACTGACTGACTGACTGACTGACTGACTGACTGACTGACTGACTGACTGACTGACTGACTGACTGACTGACTGACTGACTGACTGACTGACTGACTGACTGACTGACTGACTGACTGACTGACTGACTGACTGACTGACTGACTGACTGACTGACTGACTGACTGACTGACTGACTGACTGACTGACTGACTGACTGACTGACTGACTGACTGACTGACTGACTGACTGACTGACTGACTGACTGACTGACTGACTGACTGACTGACTGACTGACTGACTGACTGACTGACTGACTGACTGACTGACTGACGGACTGACTGACTGACTGACTGACTGACTGACTGACTGACTGACTGACTGACTGACTGACTGACTGACTGACTGACTGACTGACTGACTGACTGACTGACTGACTGACTGACTGACTGACTGACTGACTGACGGACTGACTGACTGACTGACTGACTGACTGACTGACTGACTGACTGACTGACTGACTGACTGACTGACTGACTGACTGACTGACTGACTGACTGACTGACTGACTGACTGACTGACTGACTGACTGATTGACTGACTGACTGACATATCAACGCACAGCCCAAACCGCTGGTTCTAGAGATTTCAAATTTGGCACGTAGGTTCCTTATAAGGTCTAGGGATGCACTAAGACACTAAGAAAGGATTTTTCAAAATTCACCCCCTAAGGGGGTAAAATGGGGGTCCAAAGTTTGTATGGCGAATCAAGATTTGTTACACTATTTTATTCGAAACTTCACAGGAGTATTCCTAACGATATATGAGTAAACGTTTTCGACGTTAACGATATATGAACAAAGTCTGAAAATCAACATGGGTATCGTATCCTTTTTGAGTACTTATAGTACGCGGGCGAAGCCGCGGGAAAAGGCTAGTCTGTGATAAACACACAAATCAATGCCCTTACCAGGATTCGAACCCGGGACCTCCTGCTTCGTAGATAGTACCGACTGGGCCAGGAGGCCGTTAAAAAAATGTACATCAATGAAACATTGTTTATTAATTATACCTTGGCACTAGAAATGTGGATCTGCCGAGGAAATTTAGGGGTTTTATCCCCATCGAAGGGAAGACAAGGTTTAAAAACGCACATTTTACAAACTAGGTGAGTAAAATGTCATTTTCTGGCGTTTTCTTTAGCGCTGAATCGAATGAGACCACCCGTACTTGTACGTGAAGGATTATCAAAAATTGTTTTTACCTAATATCAACTTATTCTTGCACATCAATCGATAGTTTTTTTTAAAAGAACATATGTAGTCTTATTTTACCTGTAAATAGCAATAATAAAAAACTATAAACTGAAGACTACCTACAAATAAAAATATATATATAATATCCCCCCAAATAGCTGCCAATATTACTTTTCAACTGATTTCAAGATTACGAAGAAGGAGGTTTCCAATTCGTCGGGATTTTCTTTGTTATTGTTGTTGTTTTTTTTTGCAATTTTTTTACCTATAATTCGAAAACGGCTGGACCGATTTGGAAAATTCTTTTTTTTCTTCAAATGGTCATTGAGTTAGTGGTTGGTTGGATGATGGAATTCTGATAAATCGAGGGAACTCTTTTTTGGGATAGAATTATTTTTTCTTTATAATTATTTATTATTGCATTGTAGGTACGGATCTCTTCGTTATGTCTGGTCCGACACACACTTGGCCGCCTTATTTAAGTTCTTGGTATAGGAAATGACACGTTTTGTTTGTCAAACAAGTGCCAACATTATCGGTCCACCATGTGGCATGCCTTTTCTTACAATAATCTCTGGTGCCACAAACCATGTCCTACACCCACTTGGGTTGTAAAGTCGGTTATTACGATTACTAGCATTTACTAAAACGTGATTATTTGATTGAGGTAAAACGAGGACGTAGTAGAAGGAGAATATCATGGACAAGGAACGTAAGAGACTGGTTAGACGTGAACAGTACAGAGAAACTATTTCGCATTACTTCAGATAGAATGGCATATAGGCATAAGATCGCCAATCTCCGGGACGGAGAAGGCACTTAAAGAAGAAGAAGAAGAAGATTATTTTATTTGTAAAGGTGGTGCTTCCAAATATGGCTAATGCAATACAATACAATGCAAATACTCTTTATTGCACACCTCAATAAAATAGAACAGCACAGTACACAGATTAAAAGTAGAGGCAGTCAACAAGCGGTCTTATCGCTAGAGAGCGATCTTCTCGATCTCTTTCAGACAACCTTGGGTTAGCAGAAATCTTGTCGAAGGTGCAAGGCAAAAGGCAAATGATTCATTAAGCGTCTCTTAATATCTAACTATTTCGTAGGATCAATTAACAAGCATACTCGTAGCTCGCTCCGTATATCTCTTTTTTTTGTTTTATAAAATCCGTGTGCTTCATACTTTATTTAACGTAGTCCGAGTATACACAAACGGCGCGTCTGTATTTGCGATCTGTCTGCTTTTGTTTGCATGTGGTTTTTAGTGAGCGAAGTGCCTAAATTCACGCTCAAGCTATAGGTTTTAAAAGACCGCAGAGTAAACATTACGAACGAGGCATTTAACGAGTCCGTAATCGTACAAATAAGGTAATCATTGTACTGTACAAATAAGAATGGAGCTTATTGAATAAAATTGCATTTGACTTAAGTATATGAGTAGGTATTTTAGAGAAATATGTTTTGAAAGCTATTAAAAATATAATGATGACGGTTTATTAGGACTATATACATATAGGTTATTAGGGCATTATTTTTGTTGTACTTTCCACTTTTTTATTTAATGTGATTTTATTTATTTATTTAAGAAACAAACTGTTATATAAAACATATACACGGTGCTCGTGAGCATTGCGAGAGATTTTAACCACGAATTCCTGAGGTCATAAGGAGTAATAAATGTTATATGAATTTAGGTGTATTTATAAAAAAAACTTTTGCCCTTTTTTGGTTTTTTAAATGCTTTGCAAAATGCAAATATAAATACATAAATATTATTGGTAAAACTGTCAATTAAAATAAATTAGTAAATTTTTTTTTTGTAAAAAAAAGTTTACGTAAAGTATTCCTTCGCACTTTGATATCTGTCAATAAGAATGTCTAGACTAGACCCCATAAAGGGTGAAATCGCCATCAAAAAAACGTAAAAAAGTGCAAAGCACTGAGTCAAAAAAAAATGTTTTTTTATTTAATTGGTAGTAACTCTGAAACTAGGCGAATTCCAGAAAAGTTTATACGACATTTTAGTCTCCAATTATGATCAGGAATACGCTGTTAACATGATTCGGTTCCTCATGTTACACCGTGTATGTTACGCTTAATTAACTTAAAGTATATTTACTTAGAGTTGCGAGCCCTTTCGATAGAAGAAAAAAGGGTCCCAAGGTTTTTTCAATTTAATTACTATTTTTTCATCGACTTCTTATAGCGATGACGAAATGGAAGTTATGAAAAATGTATGGTAATGTTGGAACGTTATCTCCCATTAGGATCGAAAGAGCTCGCAATTCAGTAGAGACCATATAACAATTTTCAAATGAACACACTTTTTAACATGAAAAAAGTTTTGCCATTTAAAAAGTTTTAACAAATCTCAGGGCCACGATAGCGTAGCCAGAGTCTATCTTTTCAGAAATTCTATAAACCTTTAACCAGAAAGGTCTTCTTCTTAGTCGCAACCTCATGACTGAGGGACGTGACTCTTAATGGGCATTCTCCCAATCACTGCTCTCCAGGCCTCTCGATCCTCGGCCATCTGAATTGTTGCCTGGAGTGAGGTCTGCGTAATACTTTGGACCACATCTGACCATCTACTGGGAGCACGCCCTCTACTCCTTCGGCCGTTAACACTTCCGGTAATAATGCGCCTTTCTAGTGTGTCCGTACCGCGTCTGATTGTGTGGCCAAAGAATTTGAGGACTCTTTGGGTACAGATGGTGGATAGCCTTGTGGTGATGTTGAGTTCCTCCAGGATAGACTCGTTTGTGCGACGCTCAGTCCATGATATCCGGAGCATTCTGCGCCAGCACCACATCTCGAACGCATCTATCCTTCGAAGTGCCCGAGCTTTCAGCGTCCAAGTCTCGGAAGCATACAGGAAGATTGAGAAGATAAGGGTACGCATGAGCTTTATCTTTGTTTTGCGGTTAATTCCTCGGTTCCTCCAGATCTTCTCAAGTCGCTTCACTGCTGCTTTTGCCATCTGACCTCGTCTCATTATCTCCTGGTCGCAGTCCCCATCATCGCTGATTTGTGATCCTAAGTAGACAAATTTGCGTACTGTATCGAGGTCACATAGCTCGTTGGTTCTCTGCGGCTGGCCGCTCCGGTTGACAAACATCAGTTTGGTTTTACCCCGATTGATCAGTAAACCATATTCTGCGCTGATGCGCTCAATCCGGTCCAATAGATCAGCGAGTTCAGCTTCTGTAGAGGCTATGATTGTGGTGTCGTCAGCAAACCGCAGATTATTCAGGAGATAGCCGTTAATGCGTATCCCGTCATGATGGTTCTCCAGAACTCTACGCATTATATGTTCACCGATGAGATTGAACAATTGCGGTGACAGGATACACCCTTGACGCACACCGCGTTCCGTTTGGAAGGGTTGGGACACACACTCCCCTATCCTTACCCGAGACCTACCGCTCAGATAGAGGTTTTGGACCAAAAAGGTTAGGTGATCTGGCACACCCATTTCGCTCATCACCTCGTACATTTTCTTCCAACTGATGCAGTCAAAGGCCTTTGCGTAGTCTATGAAGCACATAGCGGCACTGATGTTATGTTCTCTACACTTCTCTACCACCAGTCTAATGTTGAGGATTTGCTCCCGTGTGCCTCTTCCTCTCACAAAACCTGCCTGCTCTTGGGGAATCTGTCTCGCTATAAAGGATTCCAGTCTTTTGTTCAGGATGTGTAGGAGAATTTTGCTGGCATGCGAAATGAGCGAAATGGTGCGATAGTTTTCACACTTGCGGGTAGATCCTTTCTTGTGTAGGGGCACCACCAATGATTCTGTCCAGTCTTCTGGCCACTGGCCGGTTCTCCAGACTTTCAGGCAAATTTTGTGAAAAATGTCTACACCGTCCGGTCCTAGGTTCTGGATCATTTGCGTGGTGACTCCGTCCCTGCCGCATGCTTTATCCTTCAGTTTCCGTATGGCAGACTCAACTTCATGTGGGAGAATGTCGGGTTCCCTTTCGGTATAATCCAGCCAGACTTCTTCTTCGCCTAAGGTGTTATTATTGCAGTATAATTGCTGACAGTAACCTCTCCACCTGTCTAGGATTGCCGCCTTGTCCATTAACGGTGTTCCATTGTCGCTCTCTATGGTCCAGTGTTTAGGTTTGAACTCGTTGGTAAGGATTTTGACTTTTTGGAACATGTCGCGGGAATGAGCCGTTGTGGAGCATTTTTCGATGTCGGTACAAATTCCGTCGATGTAGGCATTTCTGTCCTTTCTGCAGAGCTTTTGGATTATGCCATGCATGTTAGCGTAGCGCTTGCGATCTTCGTCCGAGCATAAACCACCTTCCTTTAGGGTCTTTCTCTTTTCGATCATCGACCATGTGTTCGCGCTGATCCATTCCGCTCTAGGCACTGCTGCTTTGTTTTTTTCGGAAGCCTGCTTAGCCACCTCCAGCATCGTGCTTTTTAAGCTATTCCAGGTGGATTCCGGTGCGTCTAGAGGGTCCTGCCATTTGTCCGTAAGCCTTTTGCTAACATGCTCTTTGTACATTTTCAGGGCTGGGGTGTTTAGATGAATCGGTTTGTGTAGCCTGTCCCTTTTCGTCGATTTTAGACGCACTCTGAATTTAGCTGCCAAGAGCTGGTGATCACTGCCACAGTCCGCTCCAGGTCGCGTTTTTGTAGCACAGATTGAAGATCTCCATCTTTGGCTTATCAATATGAAGTCGATTTGGTTTCTATACAATCCGTTTGGTGATGTCCAGGTATAAAGGCGTCTCGGGTGTTGTTGAAACCAAGTGTTCATTATCGTCAACTGGTTCTCCGCACAGAAGTCCAAGAGCATCTCTCCCCGCTCATTCCTGGTACCCAGTCCAAATTTGCCGACCGTGTTCCTCAGATGGTTGTCGCCGTCTGTTCTTCCTATTTTGGCGTTGAAATCTCCGAGCGTTATTACCGGCTCTTTCTTGGGTATGCCTTGCAGCGTTTTTTCCAGTATACCATAGAACTCTGTGATTTCCTCCTCGCTCGATGCTGACGTTGGTGCATACACGACTATCATGTTTACGGGGTGTGGGTGCGCTCCAAGTTTTACTTTCAGAATCCTTTCATTAATGCAGTCATATCCCAGCACCTTATCTACCAGGTGTCTCGAGATCAATGCTGCCACTCCACTGTGGCTTTTGTGCGGATTGCCCGACACTATGGCCATCTTTCCTGAAGAGGTTGTATAATGGCCCGTTGCTATAATGTGCGTTTCGCTTATGCCCAGTAAGTCTATCTTGTATTTATCCATTACTCTCTCCACCGTTTCAGTTGTTCCTGGTTTCGATAGTCCTCTCACGTTCCAGGTTGCAATTGTGAGGTAGCAGTCTTTACGCTTCTTTTGGATTTGCCCAGTATTATCCTTCTGTGCAGGACTTGACGCAGCAGTAGCATGTTTCCTGTAAGACGCCTGCTGCGACGCAAACTTAAACCAGAAAGGTAACCATACATAATAACCATATTATGATAATAAAATGGGGTACAATTTCAATTAATGGGCTACCGTAGGCATTCATAAAAGTAGAAAGAGGCTTTATGAACTTTATGGAGAGAGAGAACTGAACAGAAATGCAGATTTTCTGGACTATGTTAAGAACTATTCAAAAATTTTCAAGAAAGTGTGTCTGACTGCGAAGGCGAACTATACTAGTGCAAAAATCAAAATTTCGGACAACAAGATAAAAACAGTATGGAATATTATAAATAAGGAAGCTGGTAAATGTAAATCACGCGATTCTCAAGTAAACATTGTCTCAGAGGAACAACGTCCCAGTAGGACCCTAACATTGGTCCTTCGAGCCGGATGTTGAAATAAGAGAGGACTGTATCAAGATAGGCTGGTTTATTCCGCCTTAGTTACATGGAGAATCCCGGCCAAACAATTATAAAGAAACTAATTCCGGGTGTCGTCCGTTGCCGATGGAGTAGGTTAAGCTGAGTGTCGTCCGCGGGTCGCTCGCGGTCCGCGGTGGTGACGTCGCGTTCTGCCTGCTCCCTGCACGTCTCCTCCCGTGCGTATGTCCAGCTCTCAACATGCTCCTAGAGACCATAGTAAGGGTGGAAGTGCCCGATCCTTTATCAGGACCAGCGATCCGAGTTTCAACTCTTTGTTCGAGGTTTGCCACTTCAGTTTCTGCTGGAGCAGGCCGACGTATTCGACCGAGAATCGGTTCCAGAAGTGCTGTCGTATGAGCTGGATGCGCTTGAATCGTTCAAGGCGATTGATGTTCACATCAGACACTTGTGGCTGAGGTATAGACATAAGTGAGCGTCCTATTAAAAAGTGAGACGGAGTGAGAGCCGAGAAATCGGAGGGATCAGTGGAGAATGGGGTAAGAGGACGAGAATTCAAGACTGCCTCAATTTCGGCGAGGCAAGACGCCATCTCTTCGTACGTGAGATGAGTGGTTTGAAGTAGTCGCTTAAGGTGATGCTTTGTGGAGCGAACGGCCGCTTCAGCCAGACCGTTGAAATGAGGGGTATAAGCCGGAATGAATTTAAATTCGATGCCTTCCTGCGCTACCTGACCTTCGAGATCTGACTGAACAAGAAACTGAGCTAATTCATTACAAGCACCAACGAAATTGGTCCCGTTGTCACTTGTAATGGTCAATGGTAGTCCACGACGAGATACAAAGCGCTTTAAAGCGACAATGTACGCTTCACTAGACAGAGCCGTGACGAGCTTAATGTGGCAGGCTTTGGTCGAATTGCAGATGAAGATTGCCAAAAAAGACTTAATAAGTTTACAACCTCTACCTTTTCGATCTGCTATCAGCACTGGCCCGGCGTAGTCAACACTACAATGTAAAAAAGGGAACTCTAGCTCAGTTCGTGATGTTGGTAACTGCCCCATGATGGGTTGAACCGTTTCAGGTTTAAAACGAAAACAGCGTACACATTTGTTTACGGTGTTTTTTTGCATGGTTTGTGCCCCCTAAGGGCCTATAAATTTGTTTAATCGTTCCTAAAAGGAGTCGGGGTGGGGCATGTAAATGTTTAATATGAAAATATTGAAAGATGACTTTAGTTAAATGATGTTTGCTACATAAGATGATAGGATGCTTTGTATTATAACAATAAGGTGTGGTGACGTCGCGTTCTGCCTGCTCCCCGCACGTCTCCTCCCGTGCGTATGTCCAGCTCTCAGTTATTTTCATAGTGTAATGTCATATGGTATTCTGGTTTGGGGCAAAGCAGCTTGTAATGTCTACCTAAAGCTTAATATTCGAAAAAGGCTTCTCAATGCTTACAAGAGCTTACTAGAGCCTACTATGCTTACTTACCTCAAGCTTCAGCCTGAAAACTTCAGTAAATATAAATACTTACCTAAAGGAACTTACTACAGGGAAAGAAAATCAAACAAAAGATTGAAGGTTGAAAAGAAAATTATTTATTTAAGTTTTATATTTGGATTTTTGTTATTAAAAAGCGAAACACTGACTAATTACCCCTAATGCTGCCTTTGCAGACGTCATTAGGTGTTAGTTTCCGATTCCTAGGCTTTGCGAAGGTAAAAACGAAACTAACGAAGCAAAAAACCTTCGCGCCGTATTACAGTAAAATAAGTTACGTAATTATAATATCAAGTACATTAATTAATAAACTATCTATACAGTAGCTTGCTCTGATACGCAGTTTGGCCAAGATGATCGTGAAAGCTAGTGGAGACCCAACGTTGTGTGTGTAGTTACCGCAAGTCCTTTTCGATAAGGTGAGAAATAACCGCAATATTTAAAATATATATAATTCCTAACTTAAATGTAACGAAATATAAATACAATAGACATTGATAGGTTAGCATATTAACTGTTGACGTTAAAAATAAAAAAATAAATTGTGAAAATATATCCTAATTAATAGAATAATAAATAGTAATATTGAATATTAAAATTACACTAGAATTATAATGATTGATTAAATAGGTATTTCGTTGTTTATTAAATAGTTGTATTTACAACAAAATATATATAAAGAGGTTTGCTGGACTCCCAACGTAGTGATTGTTGGCGAAGTACGCCAGTACAAAATATGTGGCATGTCAGTTTTGACAGTTCCGTCTTCCAACGGTGGAACCACGACCAGTGGTCTACGGTTCGAAGCTTAATGGATCTGGTAATATATGTCGTCCACGGCCAGTGGCCTACAGACCTGATGGTTGTGCGTTCTGAGCATTTGTAATGATCCAAGTGTGCGACCGGGCCAGTAGCCTACAGTCTCGCTTCATACATCAATGTATAGTTGACAGATAACCGCCAATTCCTCCACACCACATATGCAAATAACGACTGGTACATTTAATAATTAAATAACCAAATACCAACCACCGTTTATGACCAATGGTAAATAAATTTAGGAAGTAAATAGCAAGTACCTATCATCGCTAATAAGCACTATCTGTGCAGTAACCCAGACGCGTAAGACCCTCACCGCCCGCAATTCATCACTGCAAGAGAACGGAATTAGCTAAGAACACCTTATACACTAATGGCGTACCTACATGGCAATAAACCTCTGTAAGCACATGCTATTTTTCATGTCACATGTTCAAGATCATTGGGTGATACAGAATGTTTTGGCCTCAAACCCGAGGGGAGTCCGTTGCCACCTTGGCACTACAACAGACACGCATTCTACATGGAATAATCTTCTACGCTAGAAATCCAGCATCTTATCCCTTATATAATTACTAAAGTATTACGTGGAAGTACATATTACGCGATATCGTTTAACCATGGCCAATAGTTAACCGATATCGACAATTAACATTTAAAAGATCGAAACCTATCTTGGTTATAGTACGTTCAAACAATTTCGACCGTTACATTAAAACTATATATTTATAAGGTGGTAGAAAGAAATAGTTAACAGATGGAACGCAGTTACCCGAAAATTGTATTAAAATCTACTTAGATAAAATATGGCTTGGTACCCTCAAACTAGAACCTATTCGACACGTCAACAGTAAATATATATACTACGATGGAGAATAAATATTACGTATCCTAAATAGTTAGGTATTGTAAATATAATATACGCACACATAAACACACACAGTCGTATATAGAGAATATAAAAGGTTCAATGTTAAAACAACAAACACAGGCGATATATTGTGAAGAACCTGGTCATAATATACGCTTTCAACCTATATAAGTAATTGAATGTAAATAATTAGAATATCATTAAATTGTTAAATGATTTCCTCACAAGAACGAGTTTCATGTAAATATAAAATATTATTTATTAGCTGTTTTATTATGTGTTTGAAAACCAAGTCGAATAATACCCTACATCAACCTATAACTCAAATATTAACCCATTGCTCTAAAGTTAATCCTATGTTGAAACGTCCATACGATTTAAGAATCGTTTATGAAAGACGACGAAGATTGCATTTAAATTTCACACTCAATAAATAATCAAAATATTTAAGTACTTATTTAGACATACAGGCAGCTCTAAGCACAGCGGAATAGTGCTTCGCTTCGCTCACGCAGTAATAGTTGAAATAGTACGTAATATACTTAAATGCAGACCCCTACTTCATTGTAAACTCAAACACAGCTAAAATATTTACAACTGTGGATTAATAATATATCCCTCATTATTCTAACACTCACTGCAGGTAAATAAGCGTAACGCCTGTAATATTAGTCCCCAAATAACCCTATTAATAAAAGAAAGGTATTGACCGTTATTATAATATTCGTATGCTTCACTAGTAAAGATATTGTAAAATGCTAGTACACGACAAACAATTAAGATAAAAGTGAAATATTTAAAAGGACTTACATAAAGTTGTCGACCTCGATCTTGGCTGAGAGATGCTGTTGTCTTGAAATCTCGTTCCGACTAAGTTAAGTTCGAACCTTACCACCCGCTTTTATAATTTCTGTACCCTGTCTCCCACAATCACCTACATTCCCCTTTGTAGCTTTAATCCAAACACCTCTTTAAAAATCTTACCGATTACTCATCCGATTCCGCTATTGAACCTAGTTATCTAAATAATAAGGTTGATGATCCAACCTGTAGATACTAAACCCAAATAAATGTCTAACAGACAAGGTTCAAATTCGCGTGAACTCCTGACTCGTCGTCTGCACACCGCTTCTCGATCGCCTGCGAAAATCTAAGCAAATATGCGGGTGGGTTAAGATTAGCCTCGCGCGCTGCAAGATTATTCCTACGCGCATTTATGTAAAATTATTAATTAATAATTACAATTTCAGGACTTTCTGGTAAATTGCTGAATAAAACTTAGAAACTACATTTGGATAAATATGCTAAAAATATAGGGAATATATATATGATAATGAAATATACATACAATAGTGTTTCTATAGGAAACGAAAGCAAATTCAATGTAACCGCATGGTCAATTTTCACCAATAATTATTAATACGCATATATTTCTAACAAATATCAATAGGAATGCTAAGAGGACTATATTGTTTATCGAATGAAAATATTTATTTGTACTCGGAAGTAAATAATCACGTGTTTATGACACAATACTGTTCGTAACCAAATCTTCCTAAATAACTATTACTTTTATTCAATCTCACAAGAAACATTGTTACTTTTAATGCCTATTTAGATCAAGGAATTAGATTTTACGTTTTCATTTGTTTTCTGCTACATACACTAACATCTATAAATTCGAGGTTAGGTTTTTTAGGAACCAAAATTTATTAGAAAATACTATTATCTGTATTCCAAATGAATTATCATCTTAATATCTAAACGAAAATGCATATTATTTAGAAAAGCCACTTCAAATAAAGCTAGTTTTCAGTATTTATTTCAACACTAAATTCTCCTTCCCGAACTGCACCAAAGCTATGAAAATTAAGACATAACTACTAATTGATTTTATGATACTCCATATTTTCCAGGTGAGTTGTAATTCGAACTTTAATATTACAGTATAATTTTTCATTAAAGCTTAATCGTAAAGTCGTAAATTTTACTGAAACTGAAAAATGAAATTAACTCCTACATAAGGTTAATAGCAATGTCACAATATCGAACAATTTTACCGTCCATTGAAATAGGCATTATATGGACGCCTTGGATTCATTATAGTTCTGCTCCCCAATAATACGCAGTGCAGAAATTTACGATTTCGAACGTAGTATTTATTGTTTTAGGAAAACTTTAAAAACAATCTTACAACAACAATTAATTGTATTTAACCTGTGACAGCATTCTGTCCCGAATAATCGAGAAAGCATACTCATTCTTTCAACCTCCCCTTATCTCACATTCACCCATCTCTAAAGAGTCATTGTCAATGTCATCACCCTAAGTCAAAGCTGGCGCCAGCATTTGTCATATTAGTCCCAATTAGTCATGTCATCTCTGTTACTTAGTCATGAACCACACTCCATTCATCGCTTTTCCTCATAGTTTCACAATGTTTCAAGATCAACAATACAGTCACAAGTTGTAAATATAAGACAATCTAACAATTCAAGCAGAATTTGAAAATCAAATTCCAAGACAAGTTAAAAATAATATTGATCTAACTTAACCAAAGTGAAATACTCGTATAACGTATAGTATAATAAGCGTTTTTCATAACTAGTTTATCATCTGAACCGTAAAAATTTGTTTACCCTACCGTACACGATATCCGTATGTTTTTATTCATCTATGTATTGGTTGAGAAATTTGAGATCCAATACCTACAATTGCAATAAGCTATAATTCAATAGTTACCTAAACGTGTATTATTTATGCTTAATTTATCTGTAGAAGTACCGTACTAACGAAAGCTTAAATGAATACGAATCTTTAATCTCTATAAAGATAGTAACTATAGTGTATAACTACTCTCTGATATTGTTGAAGCATTTCAGTTACAAAACTTAGAATGTCTTATTTGAGTATAATTTGTACTTAACTATGATGATGATGATGATGATTTTGAACCACTATTAAGAACCTTTATGTTTAATAATGATTATTACGACGCTTGAAAACTTTTATTTTTACTAAGATAAGAAGAGAACTTGTTAACAATATGTTACCTACTTAATTTATGAACGCACCCTTTGATGAAATATACTTGTCTTACTGAATCACCCAAACCATTAAATCCGAATACACCCGTAAGGGATAGTGTTTATATCATTTCCTTTTACTTCTCAACTACTTCGCCCTAATAAGTTTGCATTTATAACGAGATATAACGAGAGTATGAATTAGTCCAAGATATACAAAGTCTAACTGCTATAAGACCTAAATTATGTCATCACATTATTTTGTATAAGTACCTACAACAAAAGTCAGTAGAACATTTTTTTTTTAAAGGATAACATCAATGAAGAACCTCTGATATTAATTATGCACTTTCCGAGTACATTGCATTTATATACAATTTAGTCTTTGTTGTACAAAAATAAACTTATCGTACAAAAGGTACCACCTCTCCCTTTGTATCTGTTAGATAAAAATATTGAAATCACAACTAATAAAACCATAAATTTTATATCACTGTTACAATCTCATAAGATATTATCCTGCCTACTTTGAAAATAATGCTCATTAATTGTAAATTTATAATCCGCCATGAAACATATTTCACATACCTACTACTCTTTTACTCAAATGTGTCGACAAAGAAACCATTGTTTTTGTTAATACACCTTAACTTCTTCATCAACAATCGTATTTCCATCCAGAAATAAAGTCAAGCTGGATTCGAACCAACCTTTAGTTTTTGATGTGTATATCACGATCCTATAACAATCTTTACTATATATTCAATAGCACTGCACTGGACTTTAATCAGCAGATATTTAGTTGTAAATTAATTAGTTGACATAACACTAACTAGTATATAAGTATTAATTACGAACCATTTTGATACTGTATCAAAGTGGAATTAGACCAGCGTTTAGTTTTCGGTGTATACATCGTGAATCGCGTAGCACTAGATTGAACCAGTAGCTTTAATAATGACAGAAACTCTAAAGTAATTTAAAATTTTAAACATCTTGGAATGTAATTAGACTGAAATTGAACCAGTACTGACCTAAACATGTTAGCAAATGCTGTTTAAATAAACATCCAGTAATTTTACTACAACCGGAGTCGAACCAATCTTCCACCTTATTTGTTTGTATTAATTCCCAATGAACGTCTAAACCTTACTTATGAACTACTATTACCATGGCAACACACTTGTAGGAAGTTCTAACAATTGGATACTAAATAATTTACTGAACGAGCTAAAAATCCGAACTTATAATCTGTATTTTAATTTGAAAATTTTAAATTGAAGCCACCATCAATAATAAGATAAATGATTCAAGTGTTTATGTATATCAAGTCATATAGAAAAGTCTATTTGTTTCTCATATTGAAAGATTTTTAAATAAAATTTAATAAACTAATGTAATGTATGAAAGTCATCCTAATTGTTCAAAATAAACTCGACTAAAACTGTACTATCCTTAACTACTTAAATCAAACTAATTGGAACCGAAGTGACCTAAACTAAACTTAAACAATTTAAAATAACCTGATCTACTTTAAAATGTTCAAAGAGATGAAGAATACAAACTAAACCAACATTAGGTATATTATAAAGCTAAATAAGTGATCGCGATTTGACTAATCCTACTTCGTAAATAGCTAACATTGTAAAGTGAAATCAAATCTATTTAGATATTTAAAACAACTTGAATCTAAAATTAATAACCGAAACAATTCAACTGTGAACGACACTTTTCCATTGTTAAAAGTGTACGAGAATAGACCACTAACAAATCTTGAATAAAATTACAAAAAATGTAGGTAGATAAAAAAATTCAAATCGCAATGTTATGAACAGTGAATTGTACCGACAAAGAATTTTGCTGCATCAGTTTATATTATTAAGTTGTTAAAAATTTAGAGTTTGCACAATTATCGAACGAGCGGAGCGTAAGCGAAGCGAAGTTCTTACAACCAACTTCGGACACAATTGTCACCTGGCTACTGGGACGTCTCGGCATTTCGATGGCTTTTGATTTTAAGCGTTTGTTCCGCGATAACCTTCTTAACATTGATTGGATGATGATGATGATGATGAAGATGAAGATGTTGATGATGATGATGATATGAGCAGGGTCGATCAAGGGGTTATGAAGCTTATAAACGCGTAACAATCATCATAAGGGTCTTGTTATATTGGGCAACACGTTTGCAAGGAAATCGCGAGTACTTAGTTCGAGGCGGACTACTAGCGTTACAATTAATAAAAATATTTATTACATATAATAAACTCGTGTGGCTACAACGCCGCAGACTCCTTATCCTTACCTTACCTTACTTTACCCTATAATATATAATAATGACAGGCGGGTTATGCATACTCAAGAGTGAAGCTCTTAAAATGAGTGACTTCAAACAATTTGGACCCGTTCCTATCACCCGCGCGAGAAAGAGACTGTAATTTTTTTTTAACGTTGTTAAACGAAATTAAAAGAATGACTAAGATGTAATGATCGTCAATATATTTAGATAAATATAATTTAATCTGTAGGTAGGTTATGAAATAATTTTGTGTTTACTATATAAGAGTATCAATCCATGGTAAAAATCACCTTACCCTACCATAATAGTAGTTTATGTAACTGTTACGTAATAAGGGTCCTTAAAACATGAGTGTGGTTTTATGAAATGAGCCGCAGGCGAATTTCATAATAAGATCACACGAGTGTTCTAAGGCCTAATTACGTACAGTTGCATACACTGCTTTATCTACACTCATATTATTTATTATAAATGCCGTATTCGGAAATCATAGAATGGCCGCCTTTGCACCGCCGTGGCCATCTCGATTGTGTCGGCGTGGCCAACTCGATTGTGTCGGCGCTCGCGCGGGACCAATCGAGTTGGCCATGGCGGTAACATTATGTTATCAAATTCGATGTTCCAAATTTGAAACTCATTGCTTAACAATATTTGAGCATGCAAAGTTAAAATTACGTTACTGCCGCAGATAAGAAACTTATCATAGTTAAATCGTTTGTTGTAATGCTTGTCATTGTCTACGGTTTTTGAACGCATTTTAGAGTACTTACAGTATGAGTGTAGATAAAAGATTTTATTACTATCGCCTACACAATGTTAGCCTAAATTTGACCAGTATAAACCTGATCTATTATTACGTACAACTTCTATGACTCACGGGGTCAAGTTACACTAGCTAAAAATTGCAATGAAATCAGTTGGTGATTAGGGAATTGATTCCGACGGTCGATAGAATAAAAGGTCGTAAGTGACACTAATTTTATATGAACTTCCGACATTTCGTATTAAGGCACGAAACAAAGATAACAAGCAGATTAATAGGAAGTACCTTCGTAGCCTATGAACGTTCGCAGATTCCGCGTTGCTACAAGTAACAAGAAACAATGTTGTTTTATATAAACGTATGTATGTTTTCTTAACAAAATAAGTACCCAAAAGGTTTTATCTTTAATAAAATGATTTTTTTTTCTTAATTTTTTTTTAAAATATATTTAAAAGTGATAATGTAAAGCTGGTATCTAACATAAAATGATATTACATACTATGGAATACGAGACTTTGACGGTATTAAGACAAATTTGGGGATGAACTTTTTAACATTAAGATATATTATGAAACCAATAATAAATCCAGACGATAGTCTGCCCCCACATTTTGAACTATTAACCGGTCTATCGTGTTAGTTAAATTAAGAAAATAGGTACTTATAGTATTGCGTCTAGTTATTAACAACCTACAGTTACAAATTAAACCCCCCACGTACCACCGATAGTTAAGTAACGTTTAAAGCTAAGTTTAACTGGCCTCTAGTTGTTCATGTTGCTACAAGGCGACTCGTTAGTATATAATCGCTAACTGTTTTGCATATTACCCTCTTTTACCTAGTTTTAAGCAAATTATGAAATTATGTTTTTCCCTGTAAGTGATTCATATATTACGTAAATATTTGAGAAAATAAATATCTTAAAACATGAAAAGTTTCTTAAGAAATTTTTGAATATAAAAGTTAAGATAAATATCGTACGATTTTTGTTACATGTTGATATTAGATCACAAATTAAAAATACATTTACTAATGGCGCTGCTCCCCGCATATAGACCTCTTAGCACTACTTTGACGCAAAAGATAATAGAACGCATTTTTGAAATTTCTCACCTTTCTATCCATTTACGGCAACAAATTGTGGGTCTGACGACCCACTAAAACGCAAGTTACCTACATAAGCTATTTTGACCGACAGAGCAAGCCACTATTGAAAACGTATTTGAAACCTAAATCAGAGCAAGCTACTATATGTTAAATTGAAATCTAGTTTTAAACCTTATCCTGGTCACGGCACCAAATTGTAATGTCTACCTAAAGCTTAATATTCGAAAAAGGCTTCTCAATGCTTACAAGAGCTTACTAGAGCCTACTAAGCTTACTTACCTCAAGCTTCAGCCTGAAAACTTAAATATAAATACTTACCTAAAGGAACTTACTACAGGGAAAGAAAATCAAACAAAAGATTGAAGGTTGAAAAGAAAATTATTTATTTAAGTTTTATATTTGGATTTTTGTTATTGAAAATCGAAACACTGACTAATTACCCCTAATGCTGCCTTTGCAGACGTCATTAGGTGTTAGTTTCTGATCCCTAGGCTTTGCGAAGGTAAAAACGAAACTAACGAAGCAAAAAACCTTCGCGCCGTATTACAGTAAAATAAGTTACGTAATTATAATATCAAATACATTAATTAATAAACTATCTATACAGTAGCTTGCTCTGATACGCAGTTTGGCCAAGATGATCGTGAAAGCTAGTGGAGACCCAACGTTGTGTGTGTAGTTACCGCAAGTCCTTTTCGATAAGGTGAGAAATAACCGCAATATTTAAAATATATATAATTCCTAACTTAAATGTAACGAAATATAAATACAATAGACATTAATAGGTTAGCATATTAACTGTTGACGTTAAAAATAAAAAAATAAGATTGTGAAAATATATAATTAATAGAATAATAAATAGTAATATTGAATATTAAAATTACACTAGAATTATAATGATTGATTAAATAGGTATTTCGTTGTTTGTTATATAGTTGTATTTACAACAAAACATATATAAGGAGATTTGCTGGACTCCCAACGTAGTGATTTTTGGCGAAGTACGCCAGTACAAAATATGTGGCATGTCAGTTTTGACAGTTCCGTCTTCCAACGGTGGAACCACGACCAGTGGTCTACGGTTCGAAGCTTAATGGATCTGGTAATATATGTCGTCCACGGCCAGTGGCCTACAGACCTGATGGTTGTGCGTTCTGAGCATTTGTAATGATCCAAGTGTGCGACCGGGCCAGTAGCCTACAGTCTCGCTTCATACATCAATGTATAGTTGACAGATAACCGCCAATTCCTCCACACCACATATGCAAATAACGACTGGTACATT
Organism: Pammene aurita; assembly: GCA_947086415.1. Taxonomy (NCBI): domain Eukaryota; kingdom Metazoa; phylum Arthropoda; class Insecta; order Lepidoptera; family Tortricidae; genus Pammene; species Pammene aurita. Next base: position 10,134,400 of record OX352305.1, read on the forward strand.
TAATAATTAAATAACCAAATACTAACCACCGTTTATGACGAATGGTAAATAAATTTAGGAAGTAAATAGCAAGTACCTATAATCGCTAATAAGCACTATCTGTGCAGTAACCCAGACGCGTAAGACCCTCACCGCCCGCGATTCATCACTGCAAGAGAACGGAATTAGCTAAGAACACCTTATACACTAATGGCGTACCTACATGGCAATAAACCTCTGTAAGCACATGCTATTTTTCATGTCACATGTTCAAGATCATTGGGTGATACAGAACGCTTTGGCCTCAAACCCGAGGGGAGTCCGTTGCCACCTTGGCACTACAACAGACACGCATTCTACATGGAATAATCTTCTACGCTAGAAATCCAGCATCTTATCCCTTATATAATTACTAAAGTATTACGTGGAAGTACATATTACGCGATATCGTTTAACCATGGCCAATAGTTAACCGATATCGACAATTAACATTTAAAAGATCGAAACCTATCTTGGTTATAGTACGTTCAAACAATTTCGACCGTTACATTAAAACTATATATTTATAAGGTGGTAGAAAGAAATAGTTAACAGATGGAACGCAGTTACCCGAAAATTGTATTAAAATCTACTTAGATAAAATATGGCTTGGTACCCTCAAACTAGAACCTATTCGACACGTCAACAGTAAATATATATACTACGATGGAGAATAAATATTACGTATCCTAAATAGTTAGGTATTGTAAATATAATATACGCACACATAAACACACACAGTCGTATATAGAGAATATAAAAGGTTCAATGTTAAAACAACAAACACAGGCGATATATTGTGAAGAACCTGGTCATAATATACGCTTTCAACCTATATAAGTAATTGAATGTAAATAAGTAGAATATCATTAAATTGTTAAATGATTTCCTCACAAGAACGAGTTTCATGTAAATATAAAATACTATTATTTATTAGCTGTTTTATTATGTGTTTGAAAACCAAGTCGAATAATACCCTACATCAACCTATAACTCAAATATTAACCCATTGCTCTGAAGTTAATCCTATGTTGAAACGTCCATACGATTTAAGAATCGTTTCTGAAAGACGACGAAGATTGCATTTAAATTTCACACTCAATAAATAATCAAAATATTTAAGTACTTATTTAGACATACAGGCAGCTCTAAGCACAGCGGAATAGTGCTTCGCTTCGCTCACACAGTAATAGTTGAAATAGTACGTAATATACTTAAATGCAGACCCCTACTTCATTGTAAACCCAAACACAGCTAAAATATTAACAAATGTGGATTAATAATATATCCCTCATTATTCTAACACTCACTGCAGGTAAATAAGCGTAACGCCTGTAATATTAGTCCCCAAATAACCCTATTAATAAAAGAAAGGTATTGACCGTTATTATAATATTCGTATGCTTCACTAGTAAAGATATTGTAAAATGCTAGTACACGACAAACAATTAAGATAAAAGTGAAATATTTAAAAGGACTTACATAAAGTTGTCGACCTCGATCTTGGCTGAGAGATGCTGTTGTCTTGAAATCTCGTTCCGACTAAGTTAAGTTCGAACCTTACCACCCGCTTTTATAATTTCTGTACCCTGTCTCCCACAATCACCTACATTCCCCTTTGTAGCTTTAATCCAAACACCTCTTTAAAAATCTTACCGATTACTCATCCGATTCCGCTATTGAACCTAGTTATCTAAATAATAAGGTTGATGATCCAACCTGTAGATACTAAACCCAAATAAATGTCTAACAGACAAGGTTCAAATTCGCGTGAACTCCTGACTCGTCGTCTGCACACCGCTTCTCGATCGCCTGCGAAAATCTAAGCAAATATGCGGGTGGGTTAAGATTAGCCTCGCGCGCTGCAAGATTATTCCTACCCGCATTTATGTAAAATTATTAATTAATAATTACAATTTCAGGACTTTCTGGTAAATTGCTGAATAAAACTTAGAAACTACATTTGGATAAATATGCTAAAAATATAGGGAATATATATATATGATAATGAAATATACATACAATAGTGTTTCTATAGGAAACGAAAGCAAATTCAATGTAACCGCATGGTCAATTTTCACCAATAATTATTAATACGCATATATTTCTAACAAATATCAATAGGAATGCTAAGAGGACTATATTGTTTATCGAATGAAAATATTTATTTGTACTCGGAAGTAAATAATCACGTGTTTATGACACAATACTGTTCGTAACCAAATCTTCCTAAATAACTATTATTTTTATTCAATCTCACAAGAAACATTGTTACTTTTAATGCCTATTTAGATCAAGGAATTAGATTTTACGTTTTCATTTGTTTTCTGCTACATACACTAACATCTATAAATTCGAGGTTAGGTTTTTTAGGAACCAAAATTTATTAGAAAATACTATTATCTGTATTCCAAATGAATTACCATCTTAATATCTAAACGAAAATGCATATTATGTAGAAAAGCCACTTGAAATAAAGCTAGTTTTCAGTATTTATTTCAACACTAAATTCTCCTTCCCGAACTGCACCAAAGCTATGAAAATTAAGACATAACTACTAATTGATTTTATGATACTCCATATTTTCCAGGTGAGTTGTAATGCGAACTTTAATATTACAGTATAATTTTTCATTAAAGCTTAATCGTAAAGTCGTAAATTTTCCTGAAACTGAAAAATGAAATGAACTCCTACATAAGGTTAATAGCAATATCACAATATCGAACAAATTTACCGTCCATTGAAATAGGCATTATATGGACGCCTTGGATTCATTACAAGCTGACATACAAACTATATTTGTTTTACAAAAAAGAACCATCCGCTTTCTTTATAACTTAAAGGCAGGTGCATCAGTTAGAGAACTATTTAAAGAAATTAATATTTTAACTGTTGCTTCCCAATATATATATGACAATATTATTTATGTTGTAAAGAATATACATACATTCAAAAAAAATTCTGACATCCACAGCTATAACACTAGAAATAAAAACATGCTTGCTATCAGAAGTAGTCGTATCCGCAAGGCATATAAGTCATTTTTTGGTCAAGGTATTCACATTTATAACAAGTTACCCGTCGATGCTTTAAATTCATCATTTCCCGCTCTTAAGAAATATTTGAAAAAAAGTTTAATGTCAAAGGGTTATTACAGGGTCGAGGACTATATGACGGACAAACATGCATGGCCCAAACCAGAAACTACTACAAAATCATCTAAGATTTAGAGGACACAGTTCAGATAGGAAAGCATATCAAACGTTTTGTGAAGCAATCAGATTTGGATTTTATTATTATTATTATTTTATTTTAATTAAACAATACGTACATTGTATATCTCTCAAGCTGTTTTGATATGTCTTCTTATAGAACTACGCATTATAGAACTACGCATTATTGTGTATCTTTAAGATATAATATTACTGTATTACTGTTTTGAAAAAATAAGTCCCGCCGAGTTTCTTGCCGGTCATAAATAATACTTCTCGGGTCAGAGGTGTAGGGTTAGAACCGGTGGTAGTTTTTCTTTTTCTCTCTGACGTTCATAAGTGCATTGTAATGTGCCTAAATTGAAGAATAAATATCTTTTATCTTTTTTTATCTTTTAATATAAGAAATAGTTCCGGTTCCGGTTACGATTCAGTGAACACGTACGCCATTAAGCTCCGCAAATAAAAATTAATATCAGTGCAAAAAGTGCCCGTTACATGCGTTTAATCGCAAAATATAGTGAAGTGGACGATAAAATCACAATATTCGACAGTGTTGCGTTGAATAACACATTATTTTATGCAAAAATACCACATCATTAAACAGAACGACATAACCTCAAAGTGTAACTCGGTTGTAAAACAGTGCTACCAACATAACTTAACAAAAATAGGCATTGACAATCTCATTTCACACAGTCAGGGCAGTGTTATAACTCGGAAAACCACCAAAAATGGAAAAAAGCATAGAACTGTTGTGGACACGCCTCGAGAAAAAATTAAACGAACAAACTGAAAACATAACGGAGTCGGTTACAAATAATGTCATGGCGGTAATAGACGACAGACTCGGAAAAATAACTGAAGAAAATAAGGAACTTAAATCGAAAATATCTACCTTAGAGCAAAAACTTTATTTTATAGAAAGAGAAAAAAGAAAATATAACTTGGTGCTATTTGGAATTGAAGAGATCGAAAAATCAGAGGCTGAGCTGGTGGATTATGTAAAGGAGACAATTATTGAATCAGGAACACACTTGGACAGCCAAGAAATTAGCAACATCTATAGAATCGGCAAGAAAATCAACAACAAGAACCGACCAGTTGTCATCTCCCTCACGTTTACCTGGAAGAAACACTTAATATGGAAAAAAAAAAAACAAACTTCCCGAAGGTATTTATATAAAGGAAGACTACTCCAAAGAAGTGCTCGAAAAGAGAAAACAACTACAAATACAGGTGGAGGAAGAAAATAAAAAAGGAAACATAGCCTTTATAAAATATGACACATTAATAGTGAAAAAAGCAACTGATAAAACAAGAGTTAAAAGGAAAAGGGAAGAGTCAGGATCGCCCCAAGCGTCAACCCAGAAAAAAGTGAATACAAGTTTCATCGCGCAACCACCAAAAACCAAAGGACCTGCAAAAGACATTATAAAACCTAACATCCTTAGTTATGTAGAACGAGGAAGATCACCAGCTCAATCTCAATCTCAATCTGAGGCCACAAAAAACTTATAAGGACCACCGGCACCCGGAACCAAACAAAAACAAATGAAATAACTGTATTTAAAACAACTAAAGGAAAAGACACCCCAAGCCGGTTGGTCACCGTGGGGGAAGACGACCACAACCTCCCAGGAAACCATCCATACAAAGAAAAACCATCCAAAGAAAAAGCATGCAGTATCTACACTCCTATAAGAAATAGTTCCAACACTGAAACATTAAAAACAAATAGAACTGAAAAGCTGTACATAGAAACATTGAACTGCTTAACACTAAGAACACAAGAGAGACTTACCGAACTAGAGCTAGCACTTTCTAACATAAAATGGGATATATTAGGCTTAAGTGAAGTGCGAAGATTAGGGGAAAGTATTGAAGACCACCAAGAATATATATTCTTCTACAAAGGTGAAACAAATGGACGCCACGGAGTTGGCTTTATGGTTAAAAAACATTTAGAAAGAAACATTGATGAATTCAAGGGTATATCAGAAAGAATAGCGGTTCTTAATATACATTTACCAGAATACAAAAATAAATGGTCTATAGTCCAAGTGTATTCTCCCACAGAACAACATGATGAACACGGGAAGGACATTTTCTATGACCAGCTTTCAGCAACCTTACAAGATACATGTAAAAACTTTATGGTGATAGGAGACTTTAATGGCAGGATAGGAACCCAAAGAACTGGTGAAGAAATGATAGTAGGCAAATTCGGACATGGCATCGGGAGCAAAAATGGAGAAAGGATGATTAATATGGCCCAAGAAAACAATCTGTCATTCATGAATAGTTTCTTTAAAAAACATCCAAGGAACAAATGGACCTGGGTCTCGCCTGACGGTTCATACAAGAATTAAATTGATTATATTGCAACTAATAATAGAAAAGTGTTCCATGACATAAGCATTTTAAACCAGTTCAACTTTAATACCAACCATAGAATGGTGAGAGCAGCGATAGACAATAAAGACCCAAGAAAAAGTAGAAACAAATTTTATGCAGCAACTAAACTCATGAGCAACAATATTTATGTACACAAACCAAGAAATAGCACAGACGAATTATATAACACTAAGTTAAATGAAATTTTATGGATCTTTCAAGAAACCTACAAAAAACAAAATAGAAAAAATTGAAACAGAAACTAGGTTATTAATTGAACAAAGAAAGGAGATATTAAAATTTGGAAAAGACAGAAAAAATCTTAAGGATATTGCAGAATTAAGTAAAAAAATTAGTAATTCTATTAAAAAAGACCAAATGAAGAGAAGAAGAACGGTGCTAAACCACCATATTAAAAAGACTGGAGGAGGTAAAAAAGTCTTAAAAGAATTGACGCAAACAAAACAATGGATACCAAATCTTAAAAATAAAATAGGAAAGCAAGAAAGGATAAGAAATAATATAATTCAAACAGCAACTGATTTCTATAAGAATCTCTACACAGCAGAAGATAGCACCCCAATCCCTAGTATAAATCTAGTAGATGACGAGACCGAGTTTATACCACCATTTCTTCAGTCAGAAGTAGAAAAAGCGGTTAGCATCCAAAAAACGATAAGGCACCAGGACCAGACCAGATAACAAATGAGATGATCAAACTGTCTATAACTATTCCGGAAAATCTAAGAAAACTCACAGAGATATATAACACCGTGTTAAGTACGGAACTTGTACCATCTCAATGGACCAAGAGCGTCATTATACAAAAAACTACATAAAAAAGGAGACAGAAGCATGATCGAAAACTATAGGCCTATAAGCCTTATGTCTAACATCTACAAAGTGTTCTCTAAACTGCTGCTAAATAGAATAGAAAGTATACTGGATGAACAACAACCCATGGAACAAGCTGGCTTTAGAGCGGGATGCTCAACTGTCGATCATATGCATGTTATAAAGCAACTTATAGAAAAATGTCAAGAATACGGAAAGGCTTTGTACATTGCATTTGTAGACTATAGCAAAGCATTCGATTCGATCAATCATGGTTCACTATGGAAAGCTCTATTCCAGCAAGGAGTGCCAAAAAATACATACGCTTAATTAAAAACATATATTCGAATAGCACAGCACAAATAAAATTAGAAACAGTTGGCGAAGAGTTTCCAATAGCCAGGGGGGTAAGACAAGGAGACCCATTGTCACCTGAACTGTTTTCTGCCTTACTGGAGAACATATTCAGAGACCTTCAATGGGATACACTTGGCATAAATATTAACGGCTGGACACTAAACCACTTGAGGTTTGTCGACGATTTAGTCCTGGTAACTGACAACGCTCAGACGCTCCAACTCATGCTACAAAAGCTGACAGAGGCAAGCAGAATAGTCGGACTTACCATAAATAAATCAAAAACGAACATAATGACAAACAGAGAAGAAAAGACCATAGTAGTAGATAAGGAAAATATTGAATATGTACAGAACTATACTTACCTAGGACAAATTATATAATTCAGAGACCAGACGGCTTTAGAAGTAGAGAGAAGAGTATCGAGTGCTTGGAAAAGATTCTGGACGCTTAAGGAGATACTTAAGAGTAAACACTTTCCAATGTCAGTCAAGAACAAAGTTTTTAACATGTGTATCCTCCCATGGTTGCCAAACTTGGGCACTAACTCAGAAACATCTCCAAAAGCTTAGAACCTGCCAAAGAGGAATGGAAAGAAGTATGATAAATATCACATTAAAAGATCGTAAAAGAGCAGAAGAAATAAGAGCAAAAACAAAAGTAGAAGACGTAATTAAGAAAATAAGAAAGTTAAAATGGCAATGGACAGGACATATGACACGGGATAGCAAGGAAAAATGGACCAAAATAGTTACAGACTGGCAACCACGAGACAGTAACAGAAAAAGAGGTAGACCGTTTAAAAGGTGGATGGATGACATCAAGTCTATAGGGGGCGCCACCTGGACCAGGAAAGCCGTAAATAGAAAGGAATGGAAACAGCTGGGAGAGGCCTATGTGTCTGAAAACACGCTGAACACTAATCCGGACAATCCGATATGTTAAGTTTTTTAAGCAAATTTGTTTATATAAATGAAATGTAATTTAGTTTCGGCAATAAAGGCTATTATAAACTTATATATAAGAAATAGCAGATCATTTCCATCCTTAAAGAGGTATAATAAAAACATTGCGTGCAGTATCTCTACATGCTTCAGGAACTATTTACACATTATTGCGTGCAATATTTGTTATGTTGTCGGTTGTTCTGTTGCCAAAGATTACATGTAACTTAATCATAATCAGATACTCCATAGGTCAGTCAAGTCACCAGTTGTCATCCCCACAATAAAAAAAAAATTAAGCCTAGTTTTTTAATTACGTCATAGTTATAAACCAAAGTGATATCAATGAAAATGTAACGTGCTATATGTTGCATGCTACATATAGTTATACAGTCACAAAACGGTAGCACCCCAGTAAGTCTACTCATAGTAACAAAGTATTACAGATTTATCGGTACCTGAAAAATACACAACAAGAAACATATATCACAAATACTTTTACAAAGGCGAACTTTAGAAATAAACGAAAACTAGAAAAATCACTGCCTTAGGCGAGACTCGAATTCGCGACTCTGGGATATATGCCCATCGCTCTGACCAACTGAGCTACTGAAAAAATTCGCAGTCATCAGGTAAGTATCAGTAGCTCAGTTGGTCAGAGCGATGGGCATGTATCCCAGAGTCGCGAGTTTGAGTCCCGCCTGACGCAGTGGTTATTTCGTCTACTTTTCCTTTATTTCTAAACATTGTGTCATCATTAGCAAACGTTCTGTTTAATACAAAATTAAAGGCGAACTTATCCGTTACATGCATTACATAGATATCTTAAGCCTCTCTTCTTCTTATCGTATCTTTCTCGCACAGATAATTGTCTTTCGCAGATTCTTGAGAACTACAGTTACGCTATCTCTATCACACACATACAAATAATTCCATACGATTATGTACATACATATGTACAACAAAGGATTTTCTTACGTGTTCCAGCAGCCGACCGTAACGCAATCGGTTAAGGCAATAAACAGGATCGTGAAATAAAAATGTCAGTTGCTATGTTTTATTGGCGGACGGAGCCATTTTTTTCTATTTCCCCGTGCCTGTGGCCAGCTTCATCTTTTATTCACATACATCTTTTACACAGTAAAGACAAAGCACAGGATATTGACTTGATATACAGTTCCGTAAAAGCCGTATCAACAGTTGGAAAACTCATTCAATTGTTGTATTTAATCTAAGTGGATTCCATATTTAAACTAACAGATTTTCATAAAGCTGTTCGGTGGGATATAATTTTACAATAATTCATTTCATTTCATTAGTTTTGTTTGAAACTGGAAAGTGCTGTTTACACAATTCACATCTAACGGGGCCGTATTCTAACTTTAAAATACGGTTAGACACGATCTCACTTCAATACAACTCCAATGCACCACGCAATACAGCTGCCATCTAAACGTCTGAATTAGAAATATCAGAATTTGCTTGAAAATTATTCCGATGCAACTCCAATACAACTTCAATACTGGTTGAATATTTGTTGTATGTTAAAGTTATGTTTGAGAAAGATTGTATTTTTAAAGTATTGTAAATTTAGAATACAGCACCAGCTCAGGTCGGCACGCGTCTTTGTAGCGGTAGCGGCGCCCCCATTAGAGCTATTTCCTCCGGCTTGCCTAACTTCAGACATGTGAGAAGTATTCCCACAGATTATTCTGAAATGAAAAGCCATATTAGTTCCGACTTGCCTATGTATATTTTTATGCGCCAGCTCTGGCACCTAAACCACTGTTTTACCTGCATGTATTGCGGACATTGAACTAGACAATAAATCAGGTTTATTTCGATCTGTTCAGTTGACGAGAGTACGATAAGTGCGGTGGCCTATCGACCGACAGCAGCAGGACTACCGTACGGATGACCAGTTCTAATAATTAAAGTATAGTCAGCGGCTGAAGTTGCCAAACGGGTGTAGTGTTCTAAACGATCTGAGCACTTTATTGTGAAGGGTTTTTGGTGTGCAGCTCATTTTGACCAGATCACCCGATAGTTACTGTGCGGCAGTAAACCACTACTTATACAGTATACAGGTCAGTTTTTCTAAAGCATTAGTATGACATCTATTTCAATTTATTATATTCTTAATAATTAATCAATCCAGAAAAATATTCTTAATAATTAATCAATCCAGAAAAATATTCTTAATAATTAATCAATCCAGAAAAATATTCGATATTCTTCGTTTATGCATTTTCTACGAATATTACTCGGGTATTGTACTTTTAATATTTGTTACGATATCTTAAGTATATAGGTACTCAGTACATGGGTATGTGGGATATGAATGAATGAATGAATGAATAAATGCTTTATTGCACACCCAAAAAAAAACAGCACAGTAGAAGAAAAATACATGATAAAAAGAGGCAAACAACAGGCGGTCTTATCGCTAATGAGCGATCTCTTCCAGACAATGTTTGGGTAGCGGAGAAGATAATGCAGAAAAAGTCAATAGGAGGTGCAAAAAACGTATTTTGAAAACACGAACATTAAAATACCATATCAATATGACATTCAAAATGAAATTGGAACTGACTTGATTAGGTAATATGGTCAACATATTTAAAGCATATTAGACAAGCAATTAGAAAATATTATGACAAAAAATACATATAAAGAGTGGAGTAATTAATATGAAGAAAGTCTGCTAAATATTTTGTGAGGTTAACTGGAAGAAATCCCTTAAAGGGATAAGTTCGCCTTTGTACGTATATGTTGTGTTATATGTCTTTTGTTGTGTTTTCTTGTACAATAAAGTGTTTTACTACTACTACTACTAAATCACAACAAAGAAAATACCGGTAAAACGATTAACAAAATAATTTGATATGTTCTTTAGCTAGGTAGAGGACATAATTAACATAATTGTATTCGCTGCTACTGTTTAGTGCCCATTAAACCCAAAGAACTTCTCACTCACAAGATGTGATATGGAAATAAATAAATAATAAATAAATAAATATTATGAGACAATCTTACACAAATCAACCTAGTCCCACAGTAAGCTCAATAAGGCTTGTGTTGTGGGTACTAGGCGACGATATATATAATAGATATAGATAAATACTTAAATACATAGAAAACATCCATAACTCAGGAACAAATATCCGTAATACCAAATGAAATGTCAAAACCTTCAAATGATTTTTTTTGTACTAGGGCGACTTCTGATCCTAACAAATTCAAAATACCGGTCCCCTTACCCCCCTAGTTTTGTGTAACGATTTGCATTTTTTTAGAAACGGTTAATTACATCAAAACCAACGAACAAAATATTTTTCATTCAATTTTCTACGATAATTGTCACAAAAGTATACTTTTGTGATATACAGGGTGAAACTTAAGTCGTGAACAGTAATATGTTTTTCTAACTCCATAAACAACAAGCAATTTAATGCCCCAACTCTTACTAAAAACAGACAAGATTTTTTTTTTTTCATATTTTTTGTCGTTTATTTTACTTTTAGCAGTGGATTTAGAATATATTACAACGGCTTATTAAGATATTTAAATTAGTAAATTGAATTGATTCTTTGAATTGGAACTGACATTGACATCAAATTTGGCATTTGTCCTAGTTAGAAATGAAATTTACTTAATTTTTCATCTGAAATATATTTAAAAGTAAAATAAACGACAAAAAATATGAAAAAAAAAAATCTTGTCTGTTTTTAGTAAGAGTTGGGGCATTAAATTGCTTATTGTTTATGGAGTTAGAAAAACATATTACTGTTCACGACTTAAGTTTCACCCTGTATATATCTAGGACATGTAGTTGTCAAATTATGCGTCGCTCAAATTGTGGTAGGTATTGGTATGTTTTCTGTCATATTAATGTACAGTATGAGACGTATGAGGAACGTTACTCACCAGTAGCGTTCCTCATACGTCTCATACCATCACCATCACCATTAATGATTATATTCTCGGTTAAAACTCTAAATGGTATTCGCTTAAAGCCTTGTTGGCTAGGTGAAGTTTATCCTCGTCCTTTAATTTGCTTTCTTTAGTACAAACTAACTAACACGGTTCTGATAAACAAGTAATCGAATATTCATTTGATCGGTCTCCAGGACACGATAACACCATATTTAATGCCTGATTTGACGCACCCGCGACGCGCGTCTATGATGCAGGGCGACCTAATACGGTTTCATGCACTGCTGGTTTTCCCGGCTAACAGCATTTCTCTGCTACTATTATATAAATTACGAGTATAATTACAAGATGTTTCTTTTTTAATTGACGTGTTTAAACAACACAATATAAATAAAAACTGCAAAGAGAACATTCATCATCAGTCGAAAACGGACATTAATACCGGACTCTTCTTTTGACAAATAACCTCTCTATCTCAACCATTCGAGCATCAATACATTTTTTCTAATACCACGACGGTGGCAAACAAGCACACGGCCCGCCTGATGGTAAGCGGCTACCGTAGCCTATGGACGCCTGCAACTCCAGAGGTGTCCCATGCGCGTATACATGTGTCACTATTGCAAATTTCTTGCTCATGTTTTGCTTGCAAGGCTTTAAATAGTTTTTTTAACGGAAGATTTTTAGCAAGCGTTTGACCGCGATCTCACGTGATGGTAAGTGATGATGCGGTCTACGGTGGAGCACGCTTAACTATGAGATACCTATTTACTCTAACTTTGAAGCATCTTCATACATACACGTTTTAATATAGTTTTATTATCTGGTTCTTACCCTCGCGGGGTTCTATGTAAAGTTTGTACTCTATGTAAATAAACAGCTTAGATTATAGATATACATGAAGTCATCAGGCCTGAGTAAGTTAGATAAAGTTGAAGATAAGGGACAACGACAGACCAGCAACGCACATGTGTAAGCGGTAGGCCAGAGACAAGCTTAATTAATACGCTTTGGTCTATGGGGACACCACTTAATTTTTTTTATTGTCTCAAAAAAAAAACTTTATTTCTTTACAACAAGTACATCTATCCTATATTGACCGGCGTCTCCTTGTAAGTTATTTACAAAATAACCTGTGCTAGGAGACACCGCTCTTTGTTTTACAGTTTCTAATAAAATAACATACTTTTATCTACACTCACACTGTAAGTCCTCTAAAACGTGTTCAAAAACGGTAGGTAATGGCTAGCATTACCACAACCGATTTTACTATGATAAGCTTTTTATCTGTGGCAGTAACGTAATTTTAACTTTATATGCTCATATATTGATACGTTATGAGTTTAAAATTCCGAACTTCGAATTTGATAACATAATGTAAATCCTGTGCTCCTTCCTGACCAACGGCACGCGCCTCCCCGACCGCCGGCACAATCGAGTTGGCCATGGCGGTGCAATGGCGGTCATTCTATGGTTTCCGAACACTTAATTTAATATATATAATATGAGTGTAGATAAAGCAGTGTATGCAACTGTACGTAATTAGGCCTTAAAACACTCGTGTGATCTTATTATGAAAACCACACTCGTACTTTAAGGACCCTTATTACGTAACAGTTACATAAACTACTAATACATGGAATCTCACGAAAGTTTTATAGTTACTCATACTTAGGGTTGTACAAATCTTTAGACTTAAAACTATTTTCCTTAGTAATTTTATGAGTTTGTATATACATATATTAGTAATTTATACAAACTCATAAACTTACGCCAGTGTGTGTGTGTGTGTGTGTGTGTGTGTGTGTGTGTGTGTGTGTGTGTGTGTGTGTACTTGTGTGTGGTGAGCTAGTTTATATATTCTAACAATGAAATGAAACTTGTTTAGTCAAGGTATGAGATGACTGGTTCCTTAATTTTATAACTAAGCTGCTCATTAGAAAAAAAAAATATCTATTATAGGACAATCTTACACAAATCGACCTAGGCCCACAGTAAGCTCAATAAGGCTTGTGTTATGGGTACTAGATGACGATATATATAATAGATAAATATGGATAAATATTTAAATAGATAGAAAACATCCATAACTCAGGAACAAATATCTGTGATAAACACACAAATAAATGCCCTGACCAGGATTCGAACCCGGGACCTCCTGCTTCGTAGCATTTAATGTTCACATTAATTTAAAGACCTTATAAATATTCACCGTCTTAACATGAACCTTTGACGGGTATAGCAACGTAAACTATGCACTAGAATAAATATTAGTAATGTACCTACACGAACTTATGCAGCAAAAAAATACTTATTTATTTGTATCTATTTTCAAAATACATCCACCTCATTGATTCCGATAACTTAACCCAACTATTATACTGACTTGAACAGCAAAAAAATCATAACTTTGATGTGCATTTCGATTTATTTTGCTGTGCAAGTCAATATTTTTGATATGCGGAATATTATTTTCCAAAAGAAACCTTATAAAAGTTGGCTATTGTCAGCCCTACAGATGGCTAGCCCAAAGTCTATAGCCGGGTAAGGTAACAACAAATGCCCCAGGCGTTATTAGCCAATGTATTTATCCTATGTATTGGTCATAATACTAGTTATTAATCTGCCAAGTTTTTTGTCATAATTGTTGACAGTTTCCTTGAAATGTCACTTCAAAGTTTTTTTTACTTTTCAAACTATTTTAAAAACGAATGGTCCGTTTCGTATGTTGTTAATTACTTGAAGAGGAATGATTTTGCAAAAAACCAGATGTCTCTAGGTCAACATTAACTTGTTTTTTTTTAAGTCAAATATTTCAAACATTTTTTTTGACACTTGTGACTCAGCGACACCTACATTTTTTTACAACATCTCTTTCCGCACTTATATATATTTATTTCAAATGAATTGGGCTGGAGCAACATGGTGATTTTTTAAATAATCTTTAGGTACCTAATCATCTAAGAGCAGTATTGAAGAGGTTACAACAAAAAGTATTGTTCATTAATGCTGGCTGGTTATTATAATACTTTCACATCACGAGCATATATTTTTTGCCTATGATATTCAATTCTTTTGTTTTTTAATTTCGATATTTTTCGCCCTGCATATTTCATTCAAGATGGACAACGCTTCTTCTTGTACTCGTATGGCTCTCATAAATAAAACATTTCATTGCCGACATGAACCAAAAAGCCTCTATTATTCTGTGTATAAAAAAATACAAGATATACTTGGAAAATGACTTGAATTGGAGTTAGATACAGATTTTACACACTCTTGTGTTTGAAAATACATGCATGGCAATAAATATATGCTCAGATTTGAAATTATTTTAATAAAAAAGTATTTATAATAACCAGCCAGCATTAATGAACCTCTATAAATAATACCTCTTCAATACTGCTAGGTATGAGTAGGTACCTAAAGATTATTAAAAAAATCACCATGTTGCTCCAACCCAATTCATTTGAAATAAATATACATTAGTACGGAAAGGGATGTCACATCAGTGTTAAAATAACTGTAGGTGTCGCTAGGTCACAAGTGTCAAAAAAAAATGTTTGAAATATTTGATAAGTATTAAAAAACACCAAGTTAATGCTGACCTAGAGACATCTAGTTATTTACAAAATTATTTATCTTTAAGTTATTAACAACATACGTGAATTACAAAAAAACGGACCAGTAGTTTTTTAAATATTTTGAAAAGTAAAAAAAACTTTGAACTGACGTTTCTCGAAAACTGTCAACAATTATAACATAAAACTTGGCAGATTAACATAACATAACATAACATAAATACTCTTTATTGCAACCCTCAAATAATAGACACAAAGTATACACAAGTCACAAACAAAAAAGCAGAGGCAAAACAATTGGCGGTCTTATCGCTAAAGACTAACTAACTAGTTAATAACTAGTATTATGACCAATACATAGGATAAATACATTGGCTAATAACGCCTGGGGCATTTGTTGTTACCTTACCCGGCTATAGCCTTTGGTTTTAAATACCCACACAAGTTTTTGTAAAATATACCCACATTTGCAATATCGCATATTACCTTCGTTCGTTGGAAGCCAGGTTTAATCACGAAGTTAATCCCGAGTCCGGGAGGAGCTAATCCCTGGACGAATCAAATTGTCCATCGTCGAAAAGTTCGTTTATACCCAATTTATGCGTATGTCGAACTCCGCTGTGATAGTTCTATCACATCGGGTGGATTGCATCCGTATTCTGAACATATCGGATTATCTACATGTAAAACGCATATGGATACTAATATATTTGTTGGCTTTTTGATTTTGTCAGTTTGTTCCGCGATAATTTTAGTAATGTTTTTCTGATCTTTATGAAATTTGTTGAGGTTTTAGCAGAGATACATATAGTTTGAGAGCTCGTATATGAGCAGGATCGATCAAGGAGTTGTGGAGCTAGAAGGCGAAAAAAAATCTTCAGAAGGGTCTGGTTATATTGGTCATCTCTTTTTTCCATAAGTCAGGTTAGTATTTTTTTATAAACGTTCTAAAAAAGCGCTTAGTATTCATAGTAGGTATTGACCATTATTGTTAAGCAAAGAGAAGAGTGCAGATGCAGACCCATAAACATCACGTGTTGCACAGCGTACCGCGCTAAAATAAAAGAGACCGAATTCAGAAACAATTAATATTAAATATCAATATAATACAATTATGATTATGATACTCCAGTGATGATAACGATCCTCACGATCGATGATGGAATTGAAGAAAAAAAAATATTTTGAGCAAAAAACTCCTTACAACTTACGTACTTACAAAAAGTGAATGTGTGTGAAATGCGCAGTACGATCTGAAAATAATATTGTTTATGAATTAGTCGGAGTTGGGGCTCAAGAGTCAATTTTTTTTATAAATATAATTTTGATAAGTTCAATTCACATTCATGAATTAAGTCTCCATATTTACCAGCCAGTGATTAATAGTTAACATCATATCTCTTTAAAACAAATTTCCATTACTTGCCCAAAAATTAATTTGAAACTTTACAAAATGAAAAAAAGACCTTCAAGGGCTTCAACCAGAGAAGATTATTAAAGTTTTTGTTTCGCAATTATGATGTGACCTATCCGTAATTACTTTGTTCTCTGTACCTCTGTAGTAACTAAGACATTATGAACATTTATTAGTATAATAAATAATGTAAATAAATAAATAATAAATAAATAAATGTTATGAGACAATCTTACACAAATCAACCTAGTCCCACGGTAAGCTCAATAAGGCTTGTGTTGTGGGTACTAGGCGACGATATATATAATAGATAAATATAGACAAATACTTAAATACATAGAAAACATCCATAACTCAGGAACAAATATCAGTGATAAACACACAAATAAATGCCCTGACCAGGATTCGAACCCGGGACCTCCTGCTACATAGGCGGGCTCACTACCGACTAGGCTAGGAGGCCGTTAAAAGCTGTTATATGTACTTGAGTTATTTATGCATGTAGGTATAATAAAATATTAAAGATTGTCCTTATATTTTTATAGTAGGAACGTATATGTTTCTTTATTTATAAGTATTTGTGCAATATAAAGCGTTTTTTTTTGTTATGTTTAATACGTTTAAAAATAATGTATTTAACGAATGGTGGACTAAATGCTTGTTTGCCAACATGTTATAAAATCTCACCCTAAACTTGATGGTATCCATGACTTTGCTACATCACCAAATCTACATATAGTTGTCGAATTGCTTCAATATTAAATAAAAGAAAAGGCATTCTGTAAGCGAATGCAGTTCGAAAAAAAATATATTTACATTTCAACTGTATTGCAAAATAAATGCCATCCGAATAACCCTACGGAATTAGGCATAGCATTTAAATTGAAATACTGCCAGTGATAATTCAATTTCTGGGGGCCGGCCCCGGGTGGTGACGACCTCTGCCAATGCCTGCCGCCGGAAAATTCTCTTAGCCACCTTAATGGACACCGACACGAATTATTTTTCAATTTCGCACCCCAAAAGTTGTATAAAGTTAGCCGACAAAATTAAAAATTCCAATAAATCGGAGAAATGTAATATCCATCAAAACAGAACCCTTTGGAATACATACCTAGTAGCATTTTTCGTTATTTGTTAAGCTTTTACAGGCTTTTTAAACTAGTTTTTGTTTTATATGCAGATATTGTTCATTATTGACCTTTGTCCTTTAAATGTAGCTGGTTATTCAGATAAAAAAAAGATAAAAGATATTTATTCTTCAATTTAGGCACATTACAATTCACTTATGGTTTGATCCCCTATAAATATCAAATCAAATCAAATCAAATCAAATGATCCCCTAAGGATCTGTCTTATTTTGAGTTGTTTGTTATTCCGATCTGATCCCTTCAGAATAACATTTTTTTCCATTATTTTTTAATCCCCTAGCTAAACATTTGGTAAAATGTTTACAGAAGTAAAATTTGTCGAGTTAATATAGGTATCTATTTTGAATATTCTACTGTACTAGCATATTGAAACCTAAACTTATTGTATATGTATTGTACGTTGTTATATTTATAAATGGTTAAAGTTTAAATACTTTAAATAAAGGAAAATATCCCGGTAATTCAATGTAATTTTTTTATATCGTACACCCATTTTTGCTGCTGTTTTTATGGTTGATTTTTTGGTAAATTTTGTAAAATTTTATACGTTAATTCACAATGGTTACAACGTCGCATGACTCATGCTGAATTGCAACCATTTTGGTGTAAATTATTATTTTGTACATAATTTCAACAATGTACATAACATTTCATGTTTTTTTTGTCTCTTCTTTGCAGCGAATAAACATTTTTTATTTCATTTCATTTCAAAATTATAACTGATGTGTAGTTCCAATTTTTTCGTGACTGTCCTCGTCTTTTACAATGTTGTGGGGGATCAGAAAGGAATAACAATTTTTTAAGGGATCAGAACGGAATGAAAATGTAATAGTAATTAACAGGGTATCCGATTTAAGGATTAGACATGAATAGCCCTTTATTGTTGATTGTTTGAAATTGCCTTACATTATTTGCTACGTTACTATTAGGTATGCTAATGTATCATATCATAACAGCCACTTTAGTCAAAAGAGTTCAATGGGTACAATGTGTGACAAACTTTCAAATGTATTATTCAAAATGCATAAGGTCAGTAGAAAGTTGTATATGATAACGGGTAGGGCTTGTGACAAAAGCAAATATCATGAATATCATCTCGCTATGTGTGGTAGGGCATAGCACAGAGCATGTCATCTCGCTTGAATCTGGAGCAGAGCCCGACTGGGGAAGTACCGACACCTTACAGAAAACCACATGACCGCGAAATAGCACTAGACCCGACTAGATAGTGTTGTGTTCCTGCTGATGAGTAAGGTTGCGAAAGAACTCAAAGAGGGCCCAGTGTGTTGATGATAAGGGACCCTCTTGTTCCTTTAGCCGTCAACGCAGTGAATCCTGGTCGGCAACGCGCATGTGACACCTCTGGAGTTGCAGGCGTCCATAGGCTACGGTAGCTGCTTACCATCAGGCGGGTCGTTTGCTTGCTTGCCACTGTCTTGGTATAAAATATAAAATATTGTACTAATATTTCTAAAAAAATCCCATCCGACATCCAAAAGATGTTGGCTAAGTCCATAAAAGTTTGTCTATGGCCTTTCTCTTCACAAATAAAGCAATTTTAGATTGGTCAGTGTTTCTCATATAGTGACAGTAATGGTGACACCGGTAATTATTTTGAGGTTTTTAAATAAAAAAATATGTTCTTTACAAAAAATCATGAATGGGATAGTACGCATTTTTTTCGTTATCTTTAACAAGCCGTTGTTCGAAAAACAAAACATCAACATACTTTTTTTAAGTAAAATGTTAAGGTAAAACCATCCGCCATGGAAAGTATCTCATCCTATTCCACCCGGTATAAGTTATACGGCATCCAAAACTTAGCAAACGAGAAACGACGTAACTGCCTGGTACTTCTTCATAAAAGCCTCCTTTGTTCATGGCTTACTGAAGCTCGAATCTGAATTATGCACGCTTTGACTTCGTGTACGTACTTTCCTCTTAGAGTTTATTAAGGAGTTTAATATTACCGTTAAAGCCTTAGAGAATAATGTCTATATAATATTATGGTTTAAACGTGTTTTACATTGATGGGAATGTTTGGATAAAGGTTGCTTTCTAGTTTAAATAGAATTAAGCATTATCGGGCAAAACTTGTTGAAAGAATTCTAATTCTAATGCATTAAATAAATACGCAATACAGCTAGCGCCTATAAACGTCTACGTCTGAATCAGAAAATAAGAATTAGCTTGAATTTTTTTCCTATGCTACTCCAATACAACTTCAATATTGGGAGTTATGATATATGTATATTGTTATTAATGTATTTTAAAATTAGAATACGGCACCAAGAGGCTTATTCAGATGTGTAAAATATTATACCAACATTTTAAAATAAATTTTACGGGTTTGGACCCGGGGTATGCCCTTAAACTACGCAAAAAAGAGAGGTATGGGCACTGCGAATTAATACAGTAAAGATACGGTTGCGTCAAACATTAATTTTTAATAGCCTGATTTTTTATGTTTCATTCATATGGGATATTTATAGATAAGATATGCAAAAATCCTACAAACTTTTTACCCGGAAGTAGTTAAATGGGTAAAAAAAAAATTTTAAAAATGTATATTTTTATTTACAATAATATCAATTATTTAATTGATAGTTACAATGTCTTAGTGTCTAAGTTAACATAAATGGTAATACTCGTATAATACATTATTTTTGCAACAAAATCAAACCATTCCGAATAAATAAATAAAATATAATGTTACATTAAAATTACAGAAACACATTAAAAATTTAAATTACATTACTACTTTAAACCAAATCAAATTCAAAACTATAATTCTAACTGACTGCGTTCCAGTTGCTCAATATAAGTTAATAACTACACTATTTAATCAACTAGGGCTTCTAATTCCCGGTTTTTTGTAACATCAATACCAAACCCTACCAAGTACTCAAAGAGGACCCAGTGTGTTGACGATGAGGGACCTTCTTGTTCCTTTAGCCGTCAACACAGTGAATCCTCCTTTTGGGTCGGCCACGCGCATGTGACTCCTTTGGAGTTGCAGGCGTCCATAGGTTACGGTAGCTGTTTACCATCAGGCGGGCCGTATGATTGTTTGCCACCGTCGTGGTATAAAATTAAAAAACCCTACCAAGTCGTGTATGGGTGAAATACAATGATATTAAAATTAAATTCCAACTTAACTACCTATGTACTATATTTTACCTTTTAAATTGATAGGGTAATTGCTATAGTTATTGGCCACTCTTGATAAAATAGATTTCTTACAAGGCAATAGAACCGTGTACTGTGGCAGCAGGCATATCATGTAAAAGTATGTGTTAAATTCAATATCTGAAACCATAGTACAAACAATAGTTATTTGTGCAACAAGAGAGGAAAGTTGTTTTTTCTTGCGAGTGTTGATTTTGAGTCTCGAGTAAGCGAAAGATTCTATAATTGAATCACGAGCGAAGGGAGTCATTCTAAGTTAGAATCTTGAGCGTAGCGAGGGACTCAAAAACACGAGATGTAAAATAACTTTGCTCTCGTGTGACACATACAACTTTTCACCTCAGTAGTGAGAACATATTTAAGGTTAAAAATATGTATTTCGAATTTGTAATTGACCCCAAAATATGAAGTGGCAGTTCATGGCCTTCACTAAATTAAAAAACTACTTTGTCTCACTCCCTGGAGTGACGAAAGTCGCACTTTCGTCACTGTGTATTCGCAGGGAAGTAGGCTTGTTCGAGCTGCTGAGGTGAAAAATTAATTATGCTTGCATCGCAACCACCCACGACCCCGCTGGGCAGATCTCGTCTGGGGATTCAGCTAAAACAGGTCACACTAATTAATTGTGTACCCCGATCGTCTTACTACATAACCTTCATCCTTTTTACTGAGTAATAATGCCCCTAAATGACATTAGATATTATTGTGCTTTGAAATATACCTGTTATATGTTTTAAATTTCATAAACTCGGCCAAGTACGAGTCGTTGCTAGTACGCAAGGTCCGTGCTAATACACAGTTTTAGGGTTCCGTATCCAAAATGGAACCCTTATGGTTTTGACATATCCCACTGTGTGTCCGCCCGTACGTATTGTCACAGCCGTTTTATTCGTTAACTAAATCACATCAATATTGATGAAATTTTATTGACAGACTAGCTTTTGCCCGCGGCTTCGCTCGCGTTATATTCGGGGTAACGAACCATACAAACTTCCACCCCCCATTTTAGGGAAGTGGGGGGTTAGAAAGAGACAAAAAGTAGCCTATGTCACTCTCCATCCCTTCAACTATCTCCACTTAAAAAATCACGTCAATTCGTCGCCCCGTTTTGCCGTGAAAGACGGACAAACAAACAAACACACACATACACTTTTCCATTTATTATATTACTATGGATGTGTTCTGTGTGCCGCTACTTTATTTTAGAAGTAATTCAATTGCTGGAAATAGTGTACGTAACTAAACGTCAAAATAATGTTTCTTTTTCAAAGGAGATCGTCAATTCTGGGCCACCTGATATAAACCGTATACAGTTTGTACTACAATGTAAAATAAATACTCAAATATAAATACTAAAATAAATACAAAATATTGCAAAAAAATTAAACGGGTATTAGAAATACTAAATAAATAAACATTATGTTCATATTTCCGCGATTAAAACATAGCAAGACAAGTCGTTAACGTCCTTATGGCATTAACATAAAGTTTAACTTCACCTGGACTGAAACGGTTTTGTTTTTTAGTTTGACACTGTCAATGTCTACTGTTACATAATCTGCGTTTTGATACTGTTCGGTAAGTTAAAACATTGTAATATTAAAATAATATCTAAGCCTACGAATACGGAAGATTAAATTAGAATTCGACTGTATTAAAACGCCTAAAGATTGAAAATGCGTATTTTAGCATTTTTGATCGAAGTTTGAATATTAAAAGTGGGTTTCATAATGGCATAATATCATGCTGCTTCGATAACGAAACGCATCTTTTTTTCAATTTTGCAATGTCAGATACTAGTGGTATCGCACTTAACGGTGGTAAACCTTATCCCTTCGCAATAGGTGTTAGGAATGTTCAGTCAATAGTATCAACGATGGTTTGACAGCCGTCTTTGTTTACCGAAATACAGGAACTATAAATACGATCAAAATATGACTTTTTATTATTTCATCATGATTCCCGTTTTGTTTTTAAGTCCGCTTTTGTACATTTTCTTTAAAAAACCAGTACTTTTTTTACATTCATGTATAAATCATAGGCATGCAAGCTTTCAAAAATTGTCCTCGTCAGATTCAAGTTTATGTGCAGTTTTAAATGCATGATTTTTCAATTTTCCCATTAGATTTCGCAATTTTTTTACCACCGTCCTGATCTAGAAATTATGACGATTTTTTAAAGGTTAGTCATTCCTAAACGGTCCTAAATAATCTGGGCCAGATCACCTAACAAAAATTGACGATCTCCTTTCAACATGTTGTACATAAATCGATAGTGCTTTTAAAATAACTGAGGTGTCCTAATACAGTTTATGTGCAAGTGAATGTTATTAGAAATAATCGGTTCAAAAGTCTGGTAGAGTGTATTGAACTGTAAATCCAAAAAATATGAAGAAAATCAAGAAGATATACGTCTTAACATTTGCTTTCTACGAAAACTGTTGAACATTATCGGTTCAGCCATTTTCGAGTTATTTCCAAAAACTACTTATACTCTAAAATGACGTAAGTGCCGGTACAGGGAACAATAAAATAACACGAAAGTAGACAGCTCTAAGATAAACAGGATAAAATCGGGATCGTGTAGCAAGATGCATTTTACTTGAATAATAAAATAATAAATATTACTACCATATTATATATGATAATGGTGATTATACTGATTATATACTGAGGCGGAAAAAGTGGTTCAAATTTCACCTGTATAGAGGGGCAGCATACGATTAGTTATAGAGTTCCTATTGTCACCTTTCCGGTAAAAAATAAAATTGTGTGTGTGCTAGAACTATGATTATTGTTTGTTGGTTGTAGGGAAAATTATTAATTAATTATGCCTTTACAGCCTTCGTCCGCTAGTAAGCTGATTTGGGCTTTTTTTTAATAAATTTATTTTATTTTTATTTTATTTATTTAAGGTTTGCCAACAGGTGGTATACAATATACTTTTTAAAACTAGGCAAAAAATTAACTTGCTTGAGTATCCACCCAATTTCAGGCAAACACGGCATGCACATAAAAAAGAAGCTATTGCTTACATAATAGTTCTTAATATAAGTAGGATTGAAACAAAATTTCAGACTAAGGTCTATAACACTAAAGTACTTAATCTAACAATATTTCTGTAAAGTTGCTTAGGAAGTGAAACATAACTTATAGCAAAGTGAAACATAACATAAAATATGAATTTTAGAATTAGAGATTACTCTTGAGTTTACGTAAATATTTTTTGTATTGGTAATGTGACATTTTTAACATATCTACTCTATTTTGTTTGTAAACTAAATTGTGCTCTTTACAAATTCGTGGTATTATACTGTGGGATCCAACATTGGTTCTATAAATTTTATATGAGAAAGGCCGAAATAAATAAATATTATGGAACAATTATACTCAAATCAACCCATTCCCACAGTAAGTTCAATAAGGCTTGTGTTGTGGGTGCTATGCGACGATTAATATACGAAGAAATATCAAAGATACGCGCGATAAATATAAATACTTATATACATAGAAAACATCCATAACTTTGTATATAAGTATTTATATTTATCGCATTCAAGATCAAAACCACGTGTTCCTGACACGTGGTTTTGATCTTGAAAATAATTAGGCACTAAACTAGCTTTTTGTTTCTAGCTCCGGCAAAATTACAAGCGGTATTAAAGACATAAAAGTAAATTAAGAGGTTATAAATATTTGATAGAGCAGGGATCTAAATTACCGTTAGAAAAAACCTCTCAATGTCCGTATCTCATCATCGCTCTGTAATTACTTTTCGAACTAAAACAGATAATTAAGAATACCTTTTTAATTACATTTCAAAATCAATTGAGCTGACAAGCGAGCACGTCCAAAGGAAAATACCTTCTTCTAATTTTAACGAATATTTCCGTGAAGGTTTTTTATCCGGATTATTATTTAAGTTGTCGTTCTCGTTATTCTGGTCACGAATCAGCGGGTACTATACTGTGCAGGCTTCGTTCTGTCTGAAATGTGCCATTTAAAAAAGGAAGTCAATAATATTATATTTAACATCATAATTTAATGAAAAGTAACCTCAACCTAGGCAACGCGCACGGACACCTCTACATAGGTTGTGGTGATATATAGATGAGCTAGAAGAATGCGAACTAAAGGGTATAAATCTCAAGGATGTCCTTCTGTTCTGCAGGAAGACAAGAAGATTCGAGGAGACTAGTGTGCTCCAGCAGCACTGGTAGCTCCAACACCAGGGAACTGGGCTGAATGAAAGCGAGCAGCGATCGACAGCCCGCCTGAATCCCGCCGGGCGTCCCTACAATACATCTACATCTAGACTGTGGTAGCTGCGTACCACCAGGTGGGCCATATGCTTAGTTGCCACCGTCGTAGTATAAAAAACCCCATGTAAGTATTTAGAACAATTAGGCTATACCTGTTTTCCATCGCGAGGAAACCGAATGTAACCCAAGAAGGCCTAGTTTCCGATAGATGGTGCTAGTGCATTTTCCTGAATTACGGTAACGTTATTTTGTAAAGTCATGGCTAAATAGGTCAGTATTTGTGACGTTTTCAAATAAAAAGATAAGTAAGAATAGCGGTTGTCGATAAAGCGCTACTGCCATGATAATTAATTTAGAAATAAACTTTATCAACAACAGACAATGAGGTACCTTTTTGAAAACGTCAAATTTATTTAAACTTTATCGCACATGAAATATACAAATGGCGTACTTAATGTCTTAAGGCATTCTCTGCCAGTATTATTTAGTCTATCGCTATACGACCCTTTTGGCTACAAAGCCCTAAGTGCCAGCTACTCAATGATGCAAAGGATCGAGTGGGCCGTGATAGATTAGCAGCCATAGCCCTCCCAACCAATAGCAGTTCATTGACGTCTTTCACGGATGAGATCTAGACAAATCGACCCTTCTTTTATTAAAGCTTCCAAATTGAGTAAACATTTAATTAATTAATAAAATAAATTAAACAACAGTCATTATTGTATTACAATAAAGACGGATGGAAGGAGTTGGACCAATGGAAAAAGTTTTTTGAAGATAACTCAAAAATTACTGAACCGATAATGTTTAAACCAATTTTCGTAGAAAGTATGGAAGAAGATGTATCTTCTTATATATTTTTTGACTTACTCGTGGTTCAAAAGTTGCAGAAGGAGGGGGCACAATTTTTTGACTTTCAAAGCGATTATTTCTGAAAATATTCAATTAACCATAAAATGTTGAAAGAAACCTCGATGTTTTTTTTTTAAATAACTATCGATTTATGTGCAACATGTTGATATTTAGTAACAATTTTGTTTTATCATGTATAGAGCGCCCCCCAAAAAATATATTTTTCTGCGATTTAATTACATAATTAAATAGCGGCATACAAAATACACTATGCCTAAATTTTATTAAGACACGTCCTTACAGTTTCCGAGTAAAATGGCTGTGACATACGGACGGACAGACGGACATGACGAAACTATAAGGGTTCCGGTTTTGCAATTTTGGTTACGGAACCCTAAAAATGGGGGAATATGAAAAAAATTACAAATTATTTGTCAATACCACGGTTACCAGGTTTTACCCCAACGCCATAATGTGTTCATAATAATAAACTGGGTTTAAAACGAATTAAATTTGCTTAATCTGATGGTTCTAGGAACAGCCTAATATCTAAAGGATGATTTAAAATAAATAAAATAAATATTATAGGACAATCTTACACAAACCGACCTAGTCCCACAGTAAGCCCAATAAGTCTTGTGTTGTGGGTACTAGACGACGATATATATAATAGATAGATAATTACTTAAATACATAGAAAACATCCATAGCTCAGGTACAAATATCTGTGATAAAGACACAAATAAATGCCCTTACCAGGATTCGAACCCGGGACCTCCTGCTGCGTAAGCAGTGTCACTCGGTAGTGACACTGCTTACGCAGCAGGGCTAGGAGGCCGTTGATTTTCTACTTATCATCTGAAAAATAATTATCAATATTGGTTAACGGGACAAAAACCATTTTTTATCCCGTGCGAAGCCGGGGGTCGCTAGTAATAAAATAAATAAATAATCATTAATTTCTGTATCATGCCTTGTTCTCTTGCTCCACGACACCGACATTACCCTGTATTATCAGATACTTTCTCTGCTAAAAGTAGACACACGGTGCGCCGCTAGTTCACATCAATAGTAGTTTATGTAACTGTTACGTAATAAGGGTCATTAAAACATGAGTGTGGTTTTATGAAATGAGCCGCAGGCGAATTTCATAATAAGATCACACGAGTGTTTTAAGGCCTAATTACGTACAGTTGCATACACTGCTTTATCTACACTCATATTATATATATTAAATTAAGTTTTCGGAAACCATAGAATGACCGCCATTGTACCGTCATGGCCAACTCGATTGTGCCGGCGCTCGCGCGGGACCAATCGAGTTGGCCATGGCGGTAACATTATGTTATCAAATTCGATGTTCCAAATTTGAAACTCATTGCTTAACAATATTTGAGCATGCAAAGTTAAAATTACGTTACTGCCGCAGATAAGAAACTTATCATAGTTAAATCGTTTGTTGTAATGCTTGTCATTGTCTACGGTTTTTGAACGCATTTTAGAGTACTTACAGTATGAGTGTAGATAAAACATATTCTTCCATCAAAGATAAGGCATTAGAAAATCCATGAGGCGAGACTACCTCATTCAAACGCAAATTGATTCCGTTCTCGCGCCACGCCGAATATGGAAAACAGATCCGACTTCAATTGAAATTAAGGCATATCGAATCTATAAAAACAATTTTCTTCGTTGTTGATATAGGGGGGGGTTCGGTTATTTCAACCCCGTGCCTAAATGTGTATGAAGGCGGCACGTGACTGTCTACCGAGATTAGGTTGCCGGTGATATCGCTGACAACAAGAAGCCCTCTCGAAAGCGTTGGGCTTGATTAAAATGTTACACACGATTTCAAAGTGAGTGTTCCGCTTTGTGAATTCACAAATAGCTGCATGGATCCAGCAAAAGAGTAGTCGTGTCAATCATTTAAGGTACTTTTATTAGTAAGGCAGTTTACTAATAAATCTTATTATAGCTATACAATCCTAAAAATATGCAAAGATACCGTAAAATGGGGTGGGTAGGGATTGCGTGGAGAGTTGGGTTATGAATGGGGAGAGAAGGGATGCCAGGGGGTTAAGATGGTTTTTAAAGTCTACTACTACCTAAATAATGTATTCGACGAATACATTATTTCGAATACAAAACCATCTTGGGATTTCATACAAAGGTGATTTGTAGGATCGATTTTTTTCCAATAATGTTCCAAAATCACC
The DNA here is from genome assembly GCA_947086415.1 of Pammene aurita. Lineage (NCBI taxonomy): Eukaryota > Metazoa > Arthropoda > Insecta > Lepidoptera > Tortricidae > Pammene > Pammene aurita. Next base: position 10,162,762 of record OX352305.1, read on the forward strand.
TTTGTATGAAATCCCATCTCACCCCAACTACGAGTTACTACGGGGTGAGGAGGGATTTTGTGTTTATCGGTAAAGTTAAGAAATGGAATTACCCAAAATCATAAAAAACCTAAAATACAAACGTCCGGAACATTTATTACATATACCATTCAGTTTACATATGTAAAAATAAAATGTTATCGAGGTTTGAATGTCAGTTTTCTCACCCCATTTTACGGTACTACTGTTCCTTCTCTTTATGTAGGCTCCCATCTTAAAGGCCGGCAACGCACTTGTGCCCCCTGGTGTTGCAGGTTTAAATGGGCGGCAGTAATTCTTATCATCAGGCGATATGTCTGCTCTTTTTCCTCCTACGAGTATGTAATAAAAAATAAGTTGATAGTGACCCAGCCTACTAAGCTGAAAGTCATGAGCTTGTACCTGCAGAGCATTTAATTGAATATTTAACACGGTGCTTATAGTTAGGGACATTTTCTGTGTATTTATTTATCTAAGTGACCTAAATCGGGTTGGACTGATCTGTATAATTTGTTACCTAATGTATTTTATTGATTGATACGAGTCATTAAAAGAGAGTACGTTTATATAGCACATTCTTGCATAAACTTTTTTATTTATGTAGATAGGTATAGGGTAGCCATATAAGTTAAGTACCTGTCTTTATGTGTGTATCACTTACTTTTTTAGGGTTCCGTACCTAAAGGTTAAAAACGGGACCATATTACTAAGACTCCGCTGTCCGTCTGTCTGTCTGTCCGTCTGTCACCAGACTGTATCTCATGAAGCGTGGTAGTTAGACGGTTGAAATTTTCACAGATGATTTATTTCTGTTGCCGCTATAACAACAAATACAAAAACACATAATAAAATAATTATTTAAGGGGGCTCCTATACAACAAACATATTTTTTGCCTTTTTTATAAATAACTAGCTTTTGCCCGCGGCTTCGCTCGCGTTAAATTCGGGGTAACACGGTTCCCCTTTGCCCCCCGTAATGCTCCATACAAACTTCCACCCCCCATTTTAGGGAAGTGGGGGGTTATAAAGAGACAAAAAGTAGCCTACGTCACTCTCCATCCCTTCAACTATCTCCACTTAAAAAATCACGTCCATTCGTCGCCCCGTTTGGCCGTGAAAGACGGACAAACAAACAAACAAACGCACACATACACTTTCCCATTTATAATATTAGTATGGATGTTCAATAATATCAAATATACAAGGTGTAACAAAAATGCTGGTGATCATTTTAAGGGCAGAATTGGCTACTTTCCTAAAAAAATATATTTAGTCCGTCAGTTAGATTATCAAAAAATATTGGAGACGTATTTTTTATTTTGTCAATCAAACAAAAATTAGTGAAGATATAGCCCGTTAAAGTTCCGCGTGACGTCACATTTCAGTACAATTTTTAGTATAATGTGACGTCACGCGGAACGGGCTATATCTTCACTAATTTTTGTTTGATTGACAAAATAAAAAATACGTCTCCAATATTTTTTGATAATCTAACTGACGGACTAAATAGAATTATATTTTTTTTACCCAGGAAAGTACTCAATTAGTATCGTATTCTAATTATGAAAAACAAAGAGAAAAAAAATAGAGGGATGGCCAGCAGGGATGGGACGACGTGTTCCATACAAAAAAAAATTTTTTTTCGCGTCCAAATTTTTTTTCTCCTATTTCTTACTCACAATACGATATTAATTATACCCTTAAACGGATCACCAGTATTTTGTTTACACCCTGTAGGTATAGAACCTAGCTATTATTGATGTAGCCATACCATTACATTAAGGCCAGTTCCTTAACCCGCTGAAGCAATACTTACAGCCGACTGAACTATACAGAATTCATAGCACACTATCCTCAACATCAATACACTTACCGATTCCAAACGTTGAATAGGGCCGTTTGTGTATCGCTATTCGTATCTAATGGTTGCACCGCCAACTGTAAACTGAACACGAAGCGATTGATATCAAGAAGCACTTAGATATAAATATATATGTTCAGTAGAATGTCTTGATGATAAGTTTCACAGTTACAAACAAAGAATGTCATATTCTCAAACGTATACCTATCACACATACCTAAAAAGCTACATAATAATATCATAAATAAGGGGAATCTTAATTTTTTTTCATTCCCTATAATTGAGTGATTTTTAGGGCTTGATACCAACTGCAAACATTATCAGAATCTTCCGTACCTATGTAATCATAAGTCTTTTATTTTAACCCGTCTTAAATAGACATACGACGATTTTATTTACTAGATCTGCTTCAGTCTACAATTTCAATTGAGTTCGTAATATTGGATACACGAAAAGTTTCCGATTTCAATTGAAAGATGATGGCAGTATAAAGTGCACTTAAGTTAAGTTAGGCACATATTCGAAAATCCGCCTGATCTTTGGGAATAAGTAAGTTTCGTGCGGCTTATAAAGTTCGGGCGAGCATCGTGGTACGTTTTATTTACGGATACTATACACTGCTGTTGTTGTGGGCTTCATAATTTAATTAGCAGTTTTCAGACACCATTTACCTGGACATAAAGACTGTTACTAGGGGTTGCTTTTTTTTGGAAGTTTTGTACATTGTCAAGGCGTTCAGTTGTTTAAATACTAGATTTCGTTTGACATGTATAAATAGTCATAAACTACAGTCAACATGCTAACCATGCCGCAAACAGTATCATATCCTAAACAACATTACATCCGATTTAGTGATAATTTAACTAAATATAAATCAGATAAAGTTATGTCATGAAAGTTAAACTATTTACTAGTATTTCCACTATATTAACTTCATACGGCTGTATTCACTTGTATATAGTTACTATGCGCGACATGTTTCGGAGAGCTTAGGTCTCCATCCTCAAGCACTAAGAGTCCTAGGCGAACCGATTCGAGACCTAAGCTCTCCAAAACATGGCGCGCGTAGTAACTAAATACCAATGAGTACAGCCGTATGAAGTTAATATAGTGTTAATATGTCTCACGAAAGTTTAAATTTAATATTTATTTCCATGTAGTTAGTGATATAGTTTGTCCGGAAAGAGAAGTGTCGTAGTTTACATGGGAACTCATACATTATACGACACCTCTATTTCCAGACAGACTCTAAAACCCACAAATCCGGTAACCTCGCATGCAGTGTGCACATTCCTAAGTCCGTCTCCAACTACGGGTAAAGTTGCCCTCACTACATGAAAAATGCATTTAGTGCGCTGCACCCCGCTACCCAAGTTCATGTGTACCACGTGACATTTGCCTTACATCATTTGTATAAATATTGTATGGGATTACGAATGGAAGTGGCAGGAAGGCGTGGGACTATCAAACTGGAACTCAACTTATATTTCAGCCTCTGTTAATGGGTTTTGTGTAACTTATGTAAGTAACATTACTTACATAAGTGTCGCCAAACACATTTACAGTCCAAATTATAATTTGATTTAATCACCCGAAGATGGAAGATTGTATGGAAACTAGACTAATCTAAACAACGACTAATTTCCTTTCGGATAGGAATTAGGAATTCCGAACATTCTCTGAATTATATTAGTTTAATTTCCGAGTTAGCGTTTAAGCACACGATATAAAATAAATGACTAGTTAAGCGTGCTTTAATGCCTATTGATTTATTTTGGTATGGTATAATAAATTGTTATAGACAGAGAGCTAGCCACGTCAGACATGGCACAATAATGAGAGCAACGTAACCCCTCTAGTCAGTTTGCTATACTATGCTTATTTTAGATCTGGACATCTGGCAGCTGTAAGTGGACAATCAAAGAATGCAAATCACTTCAAGAAAACAAATTCTAGAGTTCTCGGTTTGAGGCAATATTATGAGAAATAATATAAATAATTAGATTATATCAATGCCAAAAGTTTCTGTTGGAGGAAAGTAGTGCCAAACGACGTATAATGTAATTCATATTTTGTTGCCTACCATTTTTGTTTCCGTAATAAAATAATACGTAATGTTTTTTGTTCTAATGTTAAAATACAGGCCACATAGGCTTACGCCTATCCTACCCTTTATAACTGAGACAACTTCGGCAGTTTTACCTATTTTGGTATTACTATTTTCATATTAAAAAATTTTGTTAGTCTGTCACTCTGACCTCCACCCATTAAAAGCTGCCAGGTCCCCGGATCTAGCGATAAGAATAGTATAGCAATCTAACCAGACGGGTGTTGTTGCTGTCATTATTGTGTCATATCTGACGTGGCCAGCTCTTAATCCATTAATAAATACCATAATGTTTGTGTAAACAATAATATTTTACGTGATTTGCTTTCACGATGTTTTAGTCCGGTAAAGTAAAATCAACTTAAAACGCTGTTCTGTTAAACCGTATTACACTAACTCCAAGCTGCAATGGATTCTGAAAGTTAGCGATGCGAAGCTGTGGTGTCCTGTTTCTGCTACGACTCGGTTATCCTTTAGTTTGCCTCTAATCTTACAACAGTATTTGCTGTTTCTCACTAATCAAATGGAAAGGTATTCAGGAGTCGTACATTCAACATTTGCGGAGCCGGTTTTCAATCAATATACTCTTTATTGGGAACAAGCAAGTGAATGAAAAGGTTATAAACCGCTTATTTTTTAAAAAGGTCTTTATAACGAAACACAATAAAGACTCTGATAAATAATAGATAGATAGACAAATAAATAAATAAATAATAAATATTATAGGACAATCTTACACAAACCGACCTAGTCCCATAGTAAGCTCAATAAGGCTTGTGTTGTGGGTACTAGACGACGATATATATAATAGATAGATATTGATAAATACTTAAATACATAGAAAACATCCATAACTCAGGTACAAATATCTGTGATAAAAACACAAATAAATGCCCTTACCAGGATTCGAACCCGGGACCTCCTGCTTCGTAGGCAGTGTCACTACCGACTGGGCTAGGAGGCCGTTATCACATTAATATACTGATACCAAATTTCAGCGCTCTAGTGCGAACGTTCACTGAGCTAGACCGCGGACAGACGGACGGACGGATATGGCGAAACTATATAGATATAAATTTATTCAATGAAGCACACACTACAGAACATAAAAAACAGAGGTTGAAAAATGCATACCTACACACACCTAGTCGAGTATAGGTAACTACAGAAGTTCACAATGTGTTCAGCAATGTGCGCAATAAAGAAAAGGCTCAGACTCAGCATGATGCACATAATATGATAATAATAGTCAAATGACAACTGTTTAGGTGTTTTATCAGTTTCTACGGAACTCATAGAATTCCAATTTTATAATTGAAACGAAAAAATTCACCGCGTCGAGCAAGATTCGAACTTGCGACCTTTCGGAACACCGCCCTGACCAACTGAGCCATCGACGCTTACTCAACCTCGGTGAATCTTTCTATCAGTTACTTCATTGCTTACGTCAGAGGGTGACGTGTAGCGACATCTACTGTTAGTGTATATTCACGTTAAGATCGTAAGTTCGAATCTTGCTCTACGCGGTGAATTTTTATTTTTTTCTTTCAATTATAAAATTGACATTTCGCTTGCAGACGTTTCTGCTTAGTACAAAAAAATTGTCATAATATGGCAAGATTGGTTCCAATATCAATCAAGAAAAGTTATTTAGAGCTTGATACATTTTTTCAATTTTTAACGAATTAGTGTACCTTTTATCGCCCTTATGTTGCTTTTACTATTTAACAACTCTTTGTTAGGTACAATGACATTATTGTAAGACGTACAAATGTTATTGAAAATCTTCTACTCAGACATCTTAGTAAAATGTAAGCAAACCCATCATTTTATATCACACAATAAACACAAATATCGTTTCATTTCAAAAACTTTCGTTTCTGAAAGAGACATTTCAAGAACGTGTACGATTTATAAAGAAAAGAAGTCCGTGGTTAAGTTTTGAAGTAATCCAGTCGAAATAGAAACAACAAGACAATGCTTACCTGGAGGTTCTAACTTTCGGAATCCATTTGAGCCAACTCTGAGTCAGGAAATACGTTTACCATACTTTACCACCATACGTAACCATAATTTTAAGTTCATTAATTTATTAAAAGGATTTACGCCTTTAAATATAATAAAAGCGATTAATCAACACTACTTAATACTAAAGGGCAGCTGACGGATGCAAAATGGTGACGAACGCATAAGATGGATAAGACTTTTATCAAAAATTACAACCATATTTATGTGTAAAAATAGATATACTCGCACTTAGTTGTGAAGTATCCTTTACGTATATGTGCCTCTTTCTTTTTCATTTTTATTATTTATTTATTTAATATAGAAAAAAACTTACAACAACAATAAAGTTCTTTTTCTTGCAATTACAATCTATTTTTTTAATCAACTGTAGTCATATCCATATTCCGGATATCGTTCGACGTTATTTTGACGTAAATTGCGTCCGTTTACCGCTCGCTGAACATTACCTATCAAAAACCTCTCTCATTTCGGCTCCCACATGACATGGTCTAGAAAATCCATACTAATATTATAAATGGGAAACTGTGTGTGTTTGTTTGTCTGTTTGTCCGTCTTTCACGGCAAAACAGGGCGACGAATTGACGTGATTTTTAAGTGGAGATAGTTGAAGGGATGGAGAGTGACATAGGCTACTTTTTGTCTCTTTCTAACCCCCCACTTCCCTAAAATGGGGTGTGGAAGTTTGTATGGTTTGTTACCCCGAATTTAACGCGAGCGAAGCCGCGGGCAAAAGCTAGTAATTAATATTTCTTTTGTAATTTACTCAACTTATACAACTTGATCAGCGTTTATTTTAACAACAAGTTGTAATTATAAGGACTCAAGCTGGGTCGGAACTTATCAATGAACCTGCATCAGCAATCAATCCAAAAACCACCCAATGACGGTAAGTCCGATCGAGGGCCAGTTTCCACAATATCACCTTCAAATAAATATTAAAAAGAATAAAAAGTAGTTGGAAAAAACCTTAAGCCAATATCTTTCACCTTTGCCAAAAGCAAATATGTAAAAGCCATCTAGTTGCACAAAGACACGCGGTGGCAAATCTAGGCGTAAAGCGGCGCAGTGGTGTAGCACGGTCTTGCACCACACCGCGTTCGTGGCCCGACAAAGAGTCACGTCCCACCGCGGTGCCATGCACGAGCTACGTCTCCAAGACGATAATATTACGTCTCCGTTATTTTAATAGAAAAGCCACCAACATTTTAAAGAGGAAAGATTTAATATTTAACACTTGTCGCCTTCTGCGTTGTATGGTGTTAAGAATAATGTGTTGAGCTTTATAACTACAGCTGTTATGCATAAGTAATCCAAACAGTTTTCCATTTAATTTAACTAGGTATAATTATTAAAATGAAGCACTGGTAGCCAGGCGGTAAGACGTCCGACTTTCAATCCGAAGGTCTTGCGTTCGAACCCCGTCTCGTACCACTGAGTTTTTCGGAACTTAATACGAAATATCATTTTATTTATCGCTTTTCGGTGAAGGAAAACATCGTAAGGAAACTGTACCTAATCCCAATATGGCCTAGTTTACCCTTTGGGTTGGAAGGTCAGATGGCAGTCGCTTTCGTAAAAAGTGCCTACGCCAATTCATGGGATTAGTTTGCCAAGCGGAGCCCAGGCTCAAATGAGCCGTGGCAAAAAAACTGGGACAAACACTAGGAGGATGAGGTATAATTATTAAATTGTTCGATGAGAAATTAAACTAAGCTTTAAAGTAAGATTATCATTTAGTAGGTACTTACGTTAATAGTTTTCCATGTATGCAATAAAAATATGAGTTTAAATTTATAATAATTACAAATAATAATATTATTAAACAACTAAAAATATATATCTTAGTTAATAATAAAATAAATTAAATAACAACTTTAATATTTATTTACTTTAAAACCGATTACAGGTTGTTAACACTCAGATTACCATCATGTTCGTGGCATAAATAGACGTTAGTTTTCAAAGTGAGATTATATTATAATAACATGCTTCGCTGAGTGTCTAAGGGTAGTAATTGTATTTATGTGTGCAAGTTTCGATAATAGAGTGTAGCAGAGATAACGATTTTGTAGAAACATATTATAATATTATTATAATAAACAACTCTGACGTGATCACCTACACTAAAACAATAACAACAACAGCTTAATATGTTATACAACACACAAAGTCTATAAAGTCGCCCAGTTTCAGCGTATATTAATAAGTCCTAGAATATTGTAAGTTTATATTATATACACCAAATACAACTAGAATTTTCCTATCAACCCGAGTTAGTAGTTTATAATGCGCAGATACACGGTAAAGTTAGTTTTTGACTTTGTACTCGTAAAGCTATGTAGGCATTTGTTTCTCACAACAAAACAAAAGGAATCCATTGAAACCATAAATTAAAACAATCGTCTAGCCTATTTATGACTTCTATATGTTCGACAGTAAAGGCGAAAGACGGCGAATCAAGCGATGTTTAGCACAATTAAGTTATCCATAGAAATGAATTTAGGGCATTGTTTGCTAAATATTTTATAGCTAAGTAGATTACACATCAACGTTAATGGTTTTGGTGCATTTTGAATAAAAAGTTGACTAAAATATTGTAATAACAGCCATCATAGTGCTACTTGAAGAATCTTCCTGGAAGTGGAAATAATTTATTCACAGAAGGAGCCTTCACTATATATGCCGGAAATACCTAATCGCAATGACGCGCATTATATTCAGTTATTAGTTCTAAGCTTTCACATTTTTACCATGCAATTTAAAGTCAGTAAAACTCAAAACGCATCGTAAACGTGATAGCGTAATAATCGGGACTGCCCTGCTCAAGTTGGAGGGACTGATATAAAATTGCGTTTGATGCGAGAAATCTTATTAAACGTGACCGTATTAAGCGAGTTCTGCTGTAGTAGTAGCGACCTAAATGTCAAATCAAAGAGGCGTATTCATATTAGTATGAATCAACCAAATAACTTTATTATTTCTTAAGCTTTCCCGACCACGGAACAATGGTGTTCCGGACCTTTGCCAACCTTGGCCCTTTCGACAATTTGATGAAAAGTGAAGGGTACCTAAGCGGATGCTGCCCCTGCCTGTATCAGGTTCTTAAGCTTATTATTACACTACAATGTCCAGGGAGTCTATTCGACATGGCATAACTGACAGTCGCATGCGAGACAACTACGATATCACACTTTTGTGACAGTTGATTCACCTAACCACCTACGTCAAAATCAACAGGTCTCGCTAGAGGAATTTCTATATTGGCATGGGCGCCATCTTATTGTTTTGACGTTGACGTCAGTAAATTATGGGAATCCCACGTAAGGCATTTATTTACCTCTAGTAGGTAAAGAGAGCCTTGAAGCATTTTATGAAAACTCATTTGAAAGCGACATCTCTGAATGTCTTCTGAAACTAAATACGTGTGTGAGTATGTGTGTAAATCATACGTGTATTTTCGTGCTAAAATACTAGGCTAGAACTAGGGTAGTCTACATAGACGGCTTACAAGCAATTTTTTAGATTTGACGATGCATTTTTGGGTGTAGCAACTATGACGAAACCTGTGCTTTGGGTAAAAGATATGTGACAAATATTACATATTGAATAAAAATGACTGGTATGAATGATTTTAAGATTTCTTGTAACCAATAAATGTTTTTTGTGACAAGAAATAAAACAATACATTGACTTGTAAACCGACCACGTAGATCCAATATTATGTAGAAAAGGTTTAGTGTAAATAAATTATAATATCAAGAATACAACCTTGATATCTATCTCACGTGTTTATATCAAGACCCGAAAAAGTGAAAGATTACAAACAAAGATTATAACGAGTGTATGGTTAAAAAAGTGGTATCGTGAGCGTTGCGGGGAGCACTAGAAGCAAACAAACTACTGCCGAGAGTATTACAACATTTTTCACCACGCCACGGCAAAAAAAATACAAGCTTAGGTAAATACATAAAACAAAACAAATTAATTCTACCAAATATTTATGGTTCAAAATCATCGTTCTATAACGTAAAGTAATTACTGTTCTCCCTTGTGAAAAAAAAAACAATTTTACTGACGCTTTAAAAAAATCAAGATAGGCGGTGGTGCTGATGTGGTAAAAAAGCATTCATACACAAGAAAATAATTTTAATACGAAAACCTAACTACTAATAATATAATTATTTAATTTTGCAATGTTTTGGTCTGTTTTAATACCTACTTATAGTGCTGCAGTCTTTGTCACGTCAACGTCTATGGAAAGTTTGAGGCATTTCAAAAACATCAGAAAAGAAATTAAATTCGAGAAATAAATTAATATTATAGGACAATCTTACACAAATCGAACTAGGTCCACAGTAAGCTCAGTAAAGCTTGTGTTATGGGTACTAGACGACGAGTATATATATATATATTAGATAAATATGGATAAATACTTAAATACATAGAAAACATCCATAACTCAGGAACAAATATCTGTGATAAACACACAAACAAATTCCCTGACCAGGATTCGAACCCGGGACCTCCTGCTTCGTAGGCAGGGTCACTACCGACTAGGCTAGGAGGCCGTTATTGCAATCGGTAGCCTGGAAGTCAGTGCCTTAAAGGATTGTTTGACAATTTATATTTCACGCAGATAAACATAGTAGAAAAATGGAGCAACAGTAAAGTAATTATCAAAACAAACTCTGGTAGCCTGGCGGCTAGACGCCCGACTTACGCTCTAAGGATCGCGGGTTCAAACTTGGCTGCTACCACCGCCTCCTAACTTAACTAAGGTTTTAGACCCTTCAAACAATTTTACACATATTCTTCATAGATTCTAATCTAATGTAAGACTCTTATATTACAAAGGTATTCCTAATCCTGAGAGTTGAGGATGTTATGGAAATATAAACATATCAGGTAAATAAATACAGTGCACAGTAGTACTAGTCATAATCCTCATGATTATAACTAATTGCCACTAACAAGACCCAAGTTTTGAATTACTATTTAGGAGACTCGGGATATGAAAACCAATGGGTCTTCATTTCAAAAAAGAAGTTGACGTTTACTGCAAGTAAATGTAATTGTGTATCTGACTGACTTACGTGTAAGTTATATTCCAATATTATATCATATTATATTTCTTATATAATGAATTGATATGGTTACACATGGCACTTTAAACTATACATACTTGTTTCTTTAAACATCGATTTTTTTAAGGGTGTTCAGTTTTTCAGCTGCTTTCGCCACCGCATCTGTATGTTTATTGGATCCGGTGAGGTGAGAAGCCGCCAGTGTGTCTTCGCATGTAGTATCCCACATACACATGTACATGGGGAATGGCTATACAGCCGCATACAGTCAAGGCGTTGTAGGAGATTTATTGCTAGTGTCTTGCTTAATCTGAGGAAATCTACTCTAACATAGCATCCAAATTACACAAAATAATGCAGAGCACAGTGAATGCAGGGTACTGTAGAGATATTCCCAACAGCAGGGTGGAAGAACACCTACAACTCATCGCACTTTTTGATGTTTATCCATTCGCTCCTCGGCCAGATATCGACATTTCTTTTATGGCATGTTAATTGAACTTTAGGTTAAATAGGTAATGCCAATCATATTATATTTTAACAGTTATATATTTTTAATAAATACCTACAATTAAAAATCATAAAAATTATAAAGATTAATGTGCGCTCAGTGAAAATGTCTTAAAATCATATCAATTTTATAATTACTTCTAGTAGGCATCTTACCTAGTTTGAATAGTCAGAAATCAACTTCGCGCAAAAGTTTCGTGGGGGCAATTACTAGAGGTCGCCTCCATCATTACTATCGGTAGCCTGGTAGTCAGTGCCTTAAAGGATTGTTTGACATCTGATACTTCACTACTTAAACATTATAGATACTGGTGCCGGCTATACTGTAAATTTATCAAAAATCTAAAATTACCGGTCGGCTTCCATATAGCGTTGACAGCGTTGTAGAGCCCATCACGGAGATATTGAAAACATAAGTCTTAAAGGTCGTAAATGGGCGCTAGTATGTGTGGTGTAAGGTGAGGGTTCGGAGTTGAGTGGAAACGAGTGTTCAGCTTAAGTGATACTTTATTACTGGCATCAATACATGAGTAAATGGTTCATATATACATCCTATGAGCTAAGTACATAATTATATCTAGTATACACTACACCATTTATCGCAAGATTAAAAAAATAAACATAAGAATTTTTTTGTTTACTTACATTGCCTATATATAGCTACCTATAAAGCATCAAATTAAACTAATATTAATCTAAATTAACCTTATTTACACACATTAAGTAATAACAACAATATACATTCTTATGAAATACATGGCTTGGTGCGATTTTTGTGCACAACATCTTCCTTGCCATTTTTAAGTATTTTAACATTACATCCTAAATCCTCTAAAACTAAATAAGGTCCTAAATAAATGCTTTGCATCTTATTATCTGACGTATTTCGTAACCAGATGTAACTATCCTTACTATAGCTGACAGGCCTCGTATGGAAGTCATATTTCTCCTTCCTTTTAAGTTTGCTGTATATTAAATGGTTACGAGCGTCTGCCTGTGCCAGCTGTAATCTATATTTTAATTCTAAAGGATAACTACCGTGATTATATAAGGGATTAACGTTACTATTTCTTAAATTACTAGGAAGCATGCATAACTTACCGAAAACTGATTCATGAGGCGTGTACTTCGTCTCCGTGTGCACCGTGTTGTTATACGTAAAGCACCAGTAAGGCAACCAGTCGCTCCAAGAATTCGGTTTATTTTCGCATTGTATTCTTAAATAAGCTCCCATAGTTTTATGCGAATTCTCTAGGGCTTCGATTGACTCATGGTGATATGCTGTGGAGGGCAAATGAGTAATTTTTAATAAATCACATACCTCTTTCATTGTGCTGCTGATAAACTCAGTTCCTCGATCTGTTGCTATTTCGAGTGGAATTCCATATCGTAGTACAAAGTTCTTTACGAATGATCGAGCTACAGTGGCTGTATCTTTGGAACGTAGGGGATACGCTTCTACAAACTTTGCCAGTTCACACTGTAGGGTCAGCACGTAACAATAACCATGTTCATCTTTTGGAAGAGGTCCTATGGTATCTAAATAAATCTTTTCCAAAGCGCAATTAGCAGTAGTTGTTATCTCCATAGGTTGTTTAGTTGGTGCACAATATTTTTGTTTTTGGCATTGAGTGCATTTTGACACAAAATCACGTATGTCCTTTTCCATACTAGGCCAATAATAGTGCTTTTTTATATTATTAGACATTCTCCTAATCCCCGCGTGGCCACTTGTGGGAAGTAGGTGAAAGTCATTTATTATTACGCGTCTATCACGTAAATTACTTATTCTTTGTACATTACTTAACACACATATTCGCGGTCCGGACCAAATATCGTACCTATTTATTTCTTGTATTAAGCCCGCAATAAAATCTTTATTTACTTCGTTCCTTATTATGCATAATTAATTAACATTTATTTTCTTGCAAATTGAATCCAAATCTCTCGCTAATTCGGCTCGCGACAGTAGCGATTGAGATGTAGGATTAAAATAAACACACGATTTGCTGGGCACGTAACTAAAATACTTAGACGTCTCTTTCACGAAATTTTCTCTAACAACTTTTTTATAATCTCTACATGACGTAACACATAACTCAGTAAAATTTTCCGGTTTTTTAATGATATCCACAACTCTTGGGTGATCAAGCCTTGAATCAGTGGGCACATTAGTAACCGAAGAATTTGTACTGTCTGTACCTTGCATACTCTCGATCTTTCGTCTTTGCGCTCGCGTCATCACATTCATAACTTGCTCATTCATATGTTTCAAATCCTTTGACGTGACATTAATGCGAGACAGAGCGTCTGCCGCGTAGTTCTCAGAACCTTTCAAATACTCGACGGTAAAATCATACTCCTCTAATTGTAATCGGAACTTTAGTAACCTGCTGCTGGGATCTTTCATGTTAAACAAATACACTAGCGGTCGGTGGTCTGTCTGTATTTTAAACTGTCTGCCATACAAATAAGGTCTAAAATAGCGTACACTCCATACGATTGATAAAAGCTCCTTTTGAACTGTTGGGTAATTTAATTCAGCCTTGTTAAGACTTCGACTAGCGTATGCGACAGGGCGTCCATCGCCATTGCACTTGCACTGAGCCTAAAGCTTTTCCTGAAGCATCACATTGTAAAAGGAACTGATTTTTTTTCTGATAAATCTGGATATTGAAGTACCGGTGGTTCAACTAAAGCTGATTTTAAAGTTTGAAAAGATTGTTCGCATTCTTGGGACCATACAAATGGTATATTTTTGCAACATAACTTATTGAGTGGATCCGCTTTATCTGCAAAATTGACAATAAATTTACGATAGTAACTAGCGAATGCCACAAACCGTTTAACTTCGTCGGCGTTTTGCGGAGTCGGATAGTTATTAAGAACTTTGGTTTTCGCAGGATCCGGTAAAATTCCATTTTCTGAAACTACATGACCGAGATACAGTATTTGTTTTTGTAAAAATTGGCATTTGGCAGGGTTAAGCTTTAAGTTTACCTTTCTTAATCTACTAAAAACATCTAACAATTTTTTATTATGTATAGCCAGGTTTCTTCCGAACACTACTAAATCATCCTGGTATACCAAACACTGTTCGTAATTTAGTCCAGACATGGCCACGGTCATCATTCTTGAGAAAGCGTTAGGGCTAGTTTTCAACCCTTGGGGTAATCTAGTCATCTGATATTGATTTTTACCGGTTTGGAAAGCTGTAAGTGGGCGGCTAGATTTGTCTAAATCAATTTGATAAAAACCCTGATATAGATCTAAATGCGAAAAATAGATAGCACCTGATAATGAATCTAAAACTTCAGTTATATTCGGAAGGGGAAATTTGTCATCTTTTATCTGGTTATTTAATTTTCTATAGTCGATGACCACGCGCCATTTCTTTTGTTTCGAAGAATCTGATTTTTTATGGACTAACAGTAACGGACTCGACCATGCGCTCCTCGCCTCTTCAATTATTCCATCATCTAACATTCCTTGAATTTGCCTATCAATTTCAGACTTTTGCGAGTAAGGTAACCTGTAAGGTTTTACATAAACTGGTGAGCTACCCGGTTTCAATTGTATCGACTGGTTATAAAGCATTGTGGTGGTTAATTTATCACCCGATAGGAAAAAGACATCCGGATATTTTGCACATATATTCTCAATGGATTTCTGTTCTCCTTCGTTTAATTTACTGAAATCTAGTGCAGAAAATAATGACTTAACTCTATCGGCATTCATAGTTGGTTTGTTAAATTCACAAATAAAGAAATCGCTCAATCTACTCTTATTAATTGTGAAACGGCTTAAATTTACGTCACTATCTCGTGTATTCAAAATTTTAATGGGTATTTTACCCTGGATTGGTTTAACTATAGCACTTGCTACGAATACTCCCTCGCATAATTCCTGGCTATTTACTACGAAGTCCTCCGTAATACTAGTATCCATATAATGTATGAACTCACTACGAGCAGGAATAGTTAAATAACTATTTTTTGGGGCAGACGAACAACTAAACCCGATTTTAACCAGTTGTCCATCCTGTGTAACTAATCGTAAAATATTTGTTTCAAAGTCAATATTAGCTCTGTATTTTCTGTAAAAGTGTTGGCCTAAAATACCATATGTGCTACACGATAAATTCTCAAATACAAAAAAAGAATGCTCAAATTCATATCCATGTAATTTAGTTTTAAAATAACATATCCATTAGAAGTTAGTTGACCGCCTATACCTGTAACGTGTAACGTCTTTTTATGGAATGGGATGTTCCAATTTCGGATGATTTCATACTTTATCCCACATAGAGAAGCTCCCGTATCGATTAGCCAGCTGTAAGCGGTTGTGCCTATATTTATAGCCACCCTATTTAAATTATTACACGTGTAAATAAAATCAGTCTCGAAAAAAATGATTCAGCAATTCCGTATTTGGTGCACTAGGGTGATGACCGGCCGCACCATTTTGGTCGTGCGATATCACGTGCATGTTGCCACGGGCACTGATCCCACGGCTGCGGGACCCGAAATACGAGCCATCCCGTGCTGGCCTGCCTCGTGACTTGTAACCACGGGCGCCTCCCCGCGAGTTGCCTTGTTGGGGCTGAGGATAGCGCCTATGAGAATACTGTCGCGGACCCCTGTGGAAACGATGACGATGACCTCTATATGAGTTGTGAGCAGACCCTCTGTAGTATCTGTTAAAAGAGTTTGTTGAGCGGTACATACCCATGACCTCCGGTTGGCTGGATGTTGACGGCCTCGGAATGTCCTCGTCCTGCGCAGCCTGGATCGCATCCTTCAGACTATTGAAGTTCCGCGCCGCAATGATGGTGCCGAGCCTTGGGTCCTTCAAGCCATCTGCGAACTTTTTAATGCACATCTTTTCGTTCAGCGGCTTTAATACGTCATAGCTGGCCGAATCACCTTCCGCCTGAGTGATAGTTAACTCAGAAAAAAGTTTTTCTATTCGGACCCGTACTGATCTATGCTACGCCAACCCTGACTTATATGTTGAAGTCGGGAATGGATGGCTGTGAAAGATTTTTTAGGCAAAAGAGAGTTACGCAAATCCCTTATAAGTTGCTCTACGGTCGTATAAGTACCTAACATGCGCAATTTTGCACTTTCAGACAGTCTTCCTTTTAACACAAATGCAATCAAAGATTTTTGTCCTGCCTCACTAAGCATGTCAGAATACATATCTACAGCATCAATTAACCTCTTTGTTGTCTCCTCGGTACCGTCCATAAGGGTATAAGGCTACACGCCGATTTTAAGTCGAACTCCATGGTGTCAATTTCAAAATATTTACTGTCACTACTTGTATTTTCCTCTACTTCAGGCTTTGAACATAACTTTAAAATCTCATCATATAAACAAGTGATTTTAGCATACAAATTATTGGTCTACTTTTGACAGTTGGTTTTTTGTTATGTTACCTTCTAACCTTGATTTTCCTTTTTTAACTAAATATTTTCTTATATAGATTAATTCTTCATAACATTCCAATAATTCATCTGCCATTACAAAATAATATAAGATGAATACCTACTTATTCTAACTTACGTTTGCGATTCACATTAACTGTTCATTGTTTTCTTCTTTTAAAAGTTTGTTCACCAACACCGTTAGTAGTCTATTTTTCAGTACATAATTACACTACCACCAGAACCCGATATACGCCACTAACACCACACTCAGACACTTATGGGCGCTGCACGAGCAGCACGCTGCAGCTCACAGAGAGCGACCTCCTGACGCATCCATTTCTTCTGGGTTTTCTTACACCTTCTGTACAGGGCGTAGCCTCCTCCAATGACGAATATGACGAGCATTATTCCCAGGATAACATTAGTGGTACTTGCGTGGAATCGAAGATCGTCGGTGCTCGCAGAAGCCTTATTGTCACCTCCGGCCGCAGTTTGAGCGATGATAACCTCTTCTTTCGATTTTGTGGCGCCCATGATAAAATTCTTGATTAGCCACAATTAATTAATTGTCTACTTGCACTATGTTTACATTATAATTAATTGTGCTCTCTATATCACCCGGTGACTGACCGCACGCGCGACACCGTATATGGCAGGATCGCCATGTAAGGTGAGGGTTCGGAGTTGAGTGGAAACGAGTGTTCAGCTTAAGTGATACTTTATTACTGGCATCAATACATGAGTAAATGGCTCATATATACATCCTATGAGCTAAGTACATAATTATATCTAGTATACACTACAGTGGCGTCAAGTTGAAAATACAAAAAAAAATACGTTAATTTATCGTTACGCTTAAATTTTGACACACGGCGAAGCCCACTTACTTAACCACCCACAAAATCTACCTTACCAAATTTAAGGCCATTACGGGTGGGCATATAAGGTTTTAAGACCAGTTCAAAACGCAATTTGTTGAGCCTTAATTTATTTTTGAGCTTACTGCTCGAAATTTTTACAGAAGCTATAAGACCCGTTGTGTAAGAAAATTCCAAATTTAAGACCACACCGGTAAGGCGCATAAGGATTTAAGACCATTTTAAGAAATAGTCGGCTTCATAACATCAACTGTTAGACACTCCTCCGTCTACAGCTCAGCCAGTCTCGTAGGTAAAGTCTCTAAAATCTTACAGGACCCCCACCCCCAAACCATGGAACTGTGGGCTTAGAGGAGGCCAAAAAAGCTTGTTGAAGTGGTTGGCGGGTCAGGATGTTTTTACCCATCCAAATTGCCATTGGAGCTGGGACGACGTATTGTGCCAAATTTCTTCTGAGTCACTCACTCCTAAGCCGCAGCACTGGCTACCGGCTTACCCGTCACCAAACAGGAGGTTTGGTGACGGGTGGACAGCTTTTCCTGACACTGTCAGTAATAATGACATTATTCCTCTACTCATCTTGCTCATCCTTCATTCATATACATAGAAAAGGATGGGTACAGAAATATTGACATTATTACTGGATAGAAATAAGTCAAATAATAATAACATTAAATAATTAAAATACTTCAAAAAAAGAAAAAGAAAAAATATATAAATGTACAAAAATGTATAAATAACATAAAAAAAAGTTAAAAACTAAAATAAAAACGTCTTCTAAGGCTTTTCCACAAAATATGCACTTAATGAATACACACAAATCATATGTAAGTTAACCAGTGAACGCACCGGGTAGTTCGGTTTAACTGGTCCCTATGCACAACATTACATTGTTGCATTGCGCTTGGTGTTACCGAGCGCCTTTGTTCTTAACTCTTCCACCAGTTTTTGCATTCTACCCTCTCCCATTTAGCTTTAAGATAAATATTGTTTTCTCAGTAAGTGATTTATGTAAATCTTTTTGAGAAATAAATGTCTTAAACCGTATAGTATCTGGAAAAAATTGTTTTATTTAGAACGTCATATAAATATTGAATACCATTTATTTTTTTTATAAAAAATATAGGGATGAACATTTAAAGCATTCTTTTAGAAACATGAATGAATGAATGAATGAAAGATTTATTCATGACAATTACAAAAAACATAATAAACAATAACATATACAACCCGAAACATTAATTGCCACGAAATCGTCGCAATTCAGCGTTAAATGCCGGCAGGGCCAGCACTGGTCTTCT
Organism: Pammene aurita; assembly: GCA_947086415.1. Lineage (NCBI taxonomy): Eukaryota > Metazoa > Arthropoda > Insecta > Lepidoptera > Tortricidae > Pammene > Pammene aurita. The sequence continues at coordinate 10,181,980 of OX352305.1, forward strand.
GTTGCAACCATTTGACGACACGGCCCCATATAGACATTTGATCCTCACAACAAAACGAATCGATTGATACCATATATGAAAAAAATTCACCATATTGTATGCTCCCACCGGAATTTGGTATGTAGGTTATTTGAAGTAGACTTTACCGTGAGTACAAATTTGGAGCGGTAAAACCACTGATTAATTAACGTTATTTTCTTGTATTTTCAACTTGACGCCATATGATATGATATGATATTTATTCAAGAACAATTTACATCGTGTTATACATACTAGCGCCCATTTAAGACCTAGTAAGACCTATTTTTTCATGATCTCGAAGATGGGCTCTACATCGCTATATGGAAGCCAACCGATAAGATGTTTGATACATTTACAGTGGGGCTGGCTAACAAGGTGTAATCTGTGTTCGTATCACGGATTTATATAAAGTGGATCTTTTTCTTAAACCTTGTCCCTAACCTGACACTAGTATCCGATACGTTTGCCTAAGTGAAAAAGAGAACTTGCCATGCGTGAAGAAGGGACACCATGATTCGTAACGTCAAAGAGGGACCTCTGTATAGTACTATTGTTTACTCGGTGCCCTAGCCACAGTTGAAAATTATTACCGAGTAAAAGAGTCGTTCATAGGCGACTAGCATAAAACCGGCCAAGTGCGTGTCGGACCACGCATAATAGAGGGTTCCGTACCTTCAATGGAATAAGAACCAAACTAATACCAGAAGGTCGTATCTGATACCTATGGAAGAAGTTTTTTGGAGATAACTCAAAAATGACTGAACTGATAATGTTCAAAACAATTTTCGTAGAAAGTATGTAATAGAAAAATAAGATAATCTTCTCAAATTTTTTTAAGTATATTACATATGTTACGGGGGGGGGGGTGGGGTTCACTCAATTTTTCTGACTTTCGAGGCGATTATTTCTGAAAATATTCACTAAATCACAAAATGTTCAAAAAAACCTCAATGTTATTTTTAAACACCTATCGATTGATGTGCAACATGTTGATATTAGGGGAAAAATTGTTTTTTGTAATTTAGTTACATGGAGCGCCTACAGCGACCAAAAGTATGACAACACTAAGAATCAGTGAAAAAAGCAGCAATGATCATCAAATTCTATGTTTTTAATTTTAGTTGGTATTTCCACCTCTTTCATTACGTGACATTCACGGTGTGTAAAAAGGAGACGGATATATTTCGCCTGATTTGTCATCAACTGTAACAAATAATCTGGTTGAGGCAATTGACATATGCCATAAAAACGAATTTAAATTCAATGTAGAACGTTGCAGGAGTTCTATCTCACTCGCGCTTAAGACGAGAGAGTGAAATGCACTAGAAACAAATTCAATGTAAAAGAAATGTGAATTGAAATGTTCGTCACGAACACGGTGTCTCGTCACAAAGGGTTGGCACATGTACGTATTTTGAATTTGCCGCGCTTTTCTACTGAAAAAATGGTTTGCCAGATTATAATTAAATAGCGGCATGAAAAATACACCTTATGTCTAAATTTTATTTTATTCGTCTTATAGTTTCCGAGTAAAATGGCTGTGACATACGGACAGACGGACTGACGGACAGACAGACGGACATGACGAAACTATAAGGGTACCGTTTATGCCATTTTGGCTACGGAACCCTTAAAAGTACTAAAAACGGTCCGATAGAGAGCATAATAGTGGGAGGCGGTGCCTCACTCGCACTCGTTACAAAATTGTCACATTTGACACATATTCACATTTTGATTGTCTGATGACGTCATTACCTCCTTAGTCAAAACGAGACACTCCCTTAGATAAGCTTCTCTGTCGGCCTCACTATATGACCGAAGAATGAGATCCACTTCATATACATCCATGGTTCGATACCTACGTACACCTACTAAAAAAAACACCAAACTCTCTGCCATGGGATTCCCAATGTCCTGTCAACATATCTAAAATGGTGGCCATAGCCATAGACAAAACGCTCTAGCGAGACCTACTGACAGCTTGACAGTTAGGTGTATTACTCTATCACCTAGTGAGACAAGTGTGAGAGCAACGTCTCGCAGTTTGGCATCTCGAATCGGGGCCCTGTTTCGTTGTTTTAATCGCCAATATGACACGTCAAAATATTTGACGCTTGTAATCTCTTACCTACCACATGGATACAACATTTCGGCATGAAAAACAATTTCTAAAGCTCTCAGAATTTTATCCGACACCTGAACCTAACAATACACGTGACGAGCGTTCAATCTGACTATAGTAAGGTCGGAGAGAAAAGCCTGACTCTTGAGAATTGTAACGAAAAACCTTTGACATTCTTTAAGATCGAGTAAGAATTTACGGCGCGGATAATACATAGATAAGATGGGTATAATTCTTTGAGCATTCTGAGTTGAACACAAAATGTATAAAATATTTCCATTCTTTTTTTTATACTACGACGGTGGCAAACAAGCATAGCCTATGGACGCCTGCAACTCCAGGTTGTCACATGCGCGTTTCCGACCCTTTACAAAAAGGAGGATTGTGTTGACGACTCTTTAGTAACAAGAAAGCAAGTTGCCGGCTGTCTGCAACGAGCTGTGCAGTAGTGCGCTACGGGCCGGTTCTAATAGCACTCTTAGTGCTTGAAGATGGAGACCTAAGATCTCCGAAACATCGCGAGCAAGTGACTAAAGATACCCGAGTGTAACCGTTATATTTAAAAAAATATTCTGTATTAATATTATTACTTTTTTGTATAACTTTGGTTTTACTTTATCTACACACATATTATAACTCATCAATTAGATTTCAAATCATGACGAACTACATGTTCATAGTACCAATATTTTAATTTTTATTCAAAATTTGAACATCCTTCTGGTAAGACGTTCGAAATTTTAATATAATTAAAGTATGAGTCAATTGTAAAATAAATTTTACGAACCGCCACAGATATAGGTTTCTTAATATAGGCCGTTAGCTTATCTTTTCTGAACATATTATAGGGAAGTTATGATATAGGTGTTTAAAATACTATTTACTACTACTACTAGGCACATGAAACCACGTGACAGATTGTAACACTTTTAGCATTAGCGTACAGTACCGAACTTCATGAATGATAAAATGTTTGGTTGAAATTGAACATACAGAAGCGATTTCTACTGATAATGTTCTCATGATCAATTAAAACAACAAATAATAAACGTGTTGCCAGTCATCTTAGTATATACCCACTTTTCATTAGTAAGTAACTACAGTCGGTGAGAGAGTAAATTACCTATCGCACTCCTTTGAAGTTTTACCTACTACTTTAGAGGCTTTTTCCACAGGACTGGCTAACCTGTACATTTTCTGTGTACCTGAAACAATACATAAATCTTGCGCTATAGCAAGTATAGCACTCGACGGAAACCGCCGAGATTTATCTGTCGTTGGTCGTTGTACACAGGATTCCCCAGTTTTACGACATCTGCGACGTTATTCACATTATCACTAAGTACGTCAATATTAAATTTTATTAGAAACACTAGTTTTTATGGTTATTCGTTCATCTTGTTTATTTTTAATGCACCGTCTACAATATTCTCTGTTTTGCCCAATGTATAAGTGAATGCGTCATGGCATTAAGTCCCTCTTTTGTACATTAAGACTGTCGTTTGTGCAATAAAATTTTTAAATAAATAAATGTTGTTTTTCAATTTAAATCATCAGGCAACATCATTAAAGCTTTGTTTTTTTCAATTAGGCTAGTAATATATATCTTAAAAGTCCTTTTCTTATGCCTTTCACCTGAATTAAGAGAGTCCTGTATCGCAGGTACTACCCATTAAAAGAAGTATACAAGATTTATATTTAAAATGTGTCTCCCTCGTATATATTTTTAATACCTATATCGCGTTAAAAAAATGCTTACTTACTTTGTCATTATTATTTCATAAAAATGTTGTCAATGGGTAAGTATCATTTATATTTAGGATATACTACTAGAGTTATCAATATTTTGTAACATTATATTTTGACTATTGAAAACCCCATAATATTAAATGATTCTAAAAGCCTTATTAAGAGCACGTCCTTAGCCAAGTCATAAATGCATTGTTCGACTGCACTCGAAGCGTTCAAATCGTATGCTGAAGCTTCAATATCTTCATATAATCTGTATTTATCTTTGAACGTACACGACAACGACTTACCTACACCGTGGCGTAATAGTGAACTGTTGTGGATTTAAAATGGCGGCGTAATATTACCAGCAAAAGACTGAATTTGTAACGTAATATCAAGGGCGATACGAGTTTTAAAAAATACTGTTTGGTCTGAATAGTGCCTCTTCCCCCTCGAGCTGTGGCTGGGCAGGCGCCAAGAATAGGTCGGAGACAATCTATTTTATTGCGTTACTATTTTGCGAATTCACGCCTAGAGGCGGCTTATATAAAATCTTGTCACAATTTGCAACAGAAATTGAATATAGTGCCTTTGAAACGCTGCATTTGAAATTGTTTCGGTTTTCTTCTGTAAAATAAACGCGCTATTTCACTTAACACTACCATATTTTCCTACTTGGCTTTGTGTATTTGTATTTTCAACCGACTTCCAAGATTTCGAAGGAGGAGGTTATCGGGATCTTTGTTTTTTTTGCTATTTTTTTTATGTATGTTCACCGATTATTCGAAGACGGCTGGACCGATTTGGAAAATATTTTTTTTTGTTTGAAAGAGTATACTTCATAGTTGGTCCCATTGTAACCCGGTCAGGATCTGATGATGGTATCCTGGAGAAATCGAGGGAACTCTTCAACTAATATAGGCACACCTATACTGATTCGAGTATTTTTTTACAGCAGCTCGACCATTTGCTTTTGGAAAGGTAAGTGATGTCGGTTCTTTTTTGTTAAAAATTATATTATAGTTACTTGTGAGCAAAGTGCCAAATTTTTCGAGAACATAATTAACTAATATTGTGAAATATGTGATACGAATAATGGCCATTACGAAAAATGTCAATAAGGTATTCACTGATTAAGAGTACTCTCAAAATAGTTTTACATATCAAACAGAATTGAACTGCTACGTTCCGGGTCCCCAAACTAAATTTACCTGTCCATTCCCTGTAATAGGCGAAATAGATTAGAGTTTTACCATCAGATCACACTTGTAACTTTTTACTTAAAAGAAGGTTCTTGTTTTGTTACTAGTGATAACCTATTGAGTAACCAATAAATCATTTTTCATTTAAAAATTTTCATTTTTATTTTCATTTGCATTTTTCCATTTTTATATTTTTAATTTTTATTGTCATTTTATAAGTAATATTACCCGAAAAACACTTTCCAATGTAACTGGTTAAAGCAGTGCCCAAGACTTATGAAATACATTAAGAAAATGACAAGGTTAATCAGTCAAAAGAAACTGAAGATAGCACTGTAGATTCCTCCTAGCGCCCAACCCCATCGGCCCATCAATTATGTCGTATGCGATCAAACCCAGTGTCCATCTGCGTGCCATTTGTAAACGTCACGCCCTGTCTTGCGAACCAGTTTGCTGCAGCATCTATAATCAAAGCAAAATCACCTCTATTCCAATCTATTATAGGTGAAGTTACCCGCTATATATAGGTTGGTGGCAAGAAAACACGGGATCGTAATTCAGCCATGGTGACAAAGCAACATTCAGCAAATCAATGGTTGCGGAGCGAAAGATGTTTAATGACTGTTTGTTTTAGTAGATACTGAGCGTTCCTATATTTTCTACTAATGGTGTATGTATACTGAATGTGTGGTATGTAATACTCGTAGATGCTTAAACTTTAGATGCTTGCTAATTACTTGTCTACAGGCTTAATTTGAACATTAAGTAATTTTATTGTTGAAAAGGGTTGATATGATAAAGAATGGTTAGATGGACAAAAAATATGAGCAAATTGACTGTACTTATCCTTTGTACCCCAACAAGTAGAATTACAAACACATTACATATAAATCTGTTCATATATGAGCGACTAACACAATTAGACATCTGAATCACAATACGAAAACAAACAAAAAAAACCGGCCTAGTGCGAGTCGGACTCGCGCACCGAGGGTTCCGTACAAACCTATATGTATAAGGGTAGTAACTTTAGAATTATTAAAAATATTTTTATTTTATGATGTAACTAAAACTTCACGGTTTTCACAATTTTTCCTTTATCTGTGCTATAAGACGTTGCTTCGTGCCAAATTTCCAGATTCTGGGTTCACGGGAAGTACCCTGTAGGTTTTGATTCCCTTGCGAGTTTCGAAAATTTGCGGATTTTGCAGCTTATGCTTAACGGCTGTATCTTTTGATTGCGTTGGTATTTAAGTTTGAGTTTTTCACAGCTCCAAGGGACAATAGACCTGAGTATTTGATATAAATTTCAACTTGATACCTCCACGCGTTCCTGAGAAAAATGGTCTTGACAGACAGACAGACAGACAGACAGACAGACAGACAGACAGACAGACGGACAACAAAGTGATCCTATAAGGGTTCCGTTTTTTCCTTTCGAGGTACGGAACCCTAAAAACAGAAAACAGATTAGTTTAATTTAAAGAGAATTTTCTTATTTCACAAAGGTTCGTCGTACAGCGTACTGATGTCAGATAAAGCTAGAACAAAACTAAATATGGTCGCCGCAGAAAGTTTTAACACAAGGAAGTCGGAAAAGTTGATGTGGAAATAAATGGCGCCCTCGAGACTTTGTAAGGTATCACAAACTACGAAGATAGTGAAATTTGTGCTGAAATGATGCTCAAATAATATCTCCCAAGTAAGTAACCCATTTCAAAATGTTTAGACACATCTAACTATAAGTAACTAGATGAATTCCCTCGTGTAGTCCTGCTCGTGTGTCAAGACGTATTTAGCACAATTTCGCCAAATTTTATAATCGAATAAACATTAAACTAAACACATTATAAAGTTTCAACAGACTATTGTCAATAAAAGATTGAATTATTCAACAACTTGCTACACACGGTGAGCGAACATTGTAAGGTATTACATGGGTTTAGTTTAGTACCTACCTACGTCGGGGAAACACTGCAAACATTAAAAAGGCATTAAAAATGTGCAAACTTTACACATAGTATCGCTTGTGTATTCTCGACTTGTAAAATTATACTTCTGTCGCCTTATTACGACAGAAGAAGGTTCAAAAGCGTACATATTGTATTTCATCGACGGTACACCTCCAGCCACATTAATCTTACTCGTAACCTGGTTACAACGGGTCGCGAATCATATTATTTTATTATATTATATTTATTTTATTTATTTTATTTATTTTATTTATTTTATTTATTTTATAATATTTGTTTCATTTGTTTCATTTGTTTCATTTGTTTCATTTGTTTCATTTGTTTCATTTGTTTCATTTGTTTCATTTGTTTCACTTGTTTCACTTGTTTCACTTGTTTCACTTGTTTCACTTGTTTCATTTGTTTCATTTGTTTCATTTGTTTCATTAGTTTCATTTGTTTCATTTGTTTCATTTGTTTCATTTGTTTCATTTGTTTCATTTGTTTCATTTGTTTCATTTGTTTCATTTGTTTCATTTGTTTCATTTGTTTCATTTGTTTTATTTGTTTTATTTGTTTGATTTGTTTGATTTGTTTGATTTGTCTGATTTGTCTGATTTGTCTGATTTGTCTGATTTGTCTGATTTGTCTGATTTGTTTCACTTGTTTCACTTGTTTCACTTGTTTCACTTGTTTCATTTGTTTCATTTGTTTCATTTGTTTCATTTGTTTCATTAGTTTCATTTGTTTCATTTGTTTCATTTGTTTCATTTGTTTCATTTGTTTCATTTGTTTCATTTGTTTCATTTGTTTCATTTGTTTCATTTGTTTCATTTGTTTCATTTGTTTCATTTGTTTCATTTGTTTCATTTGTTTCATTTGTTTCATTTGTTTCATTTGTTTCACTTGTTTCACTTGTTTCACTTGTTTCACTTGTTTCACTTGTTTCATTTGTTTCATTTGTTTCATTTGTTTCATTAGTTTCATTTGTTTCATTTGTTTCCTTTGTTTCATTTGTTTCATTTGTTTCATTTGTTTCATTTGTTTCATTTGTTTCATTTGTTTCATTTGTTTCATTTGTTTCATTTGTTTTATTTGTTTTATTTGTTTGATTTGTTTGATTTGTTTGATTTGTCTGATTTGTCTGATTTGTCTGATTTGTCTGATTTGTCTGATTTGTCTGACTTGTTTTACTTGTTTTACTTGTTTTACTTGTTTTACTTGTTTTACTTGTTTTACTTGTTTTACTTGTTTTACTTGTTTTACTTGTTTTACTTGTTTTACTTGTTTTACTTGTTTTACTTGTTTTACTTGTTTTACTTGTTTTACTTGTTTTACTTGTTTTACTTGTTTTACATGTTTTACTTGTTTTACTTGTTTTACTTGTTTTACTTGTTTTACTTGTTTTACTTGTTTTACTTGTTTTACTTGTTTTACTTATTTTACTTGTTTTACTTGTTTTACTTGTTTTACTTGTTTTACTTGTTTTACTTGTTTTATTTGTTTTTTGTTTTATTTGTTTTACTTGTTTCACTTGTTTCACTTGTTTCACTTGTTTCACTTGTTTCACTTGTTTCACTTGTTTCACTTGTTTCACTTGTTTCATTTGTTTCATTTGTTTCATTTGTTTCATTTGTTTCATTTGTTTCATTTGTTTCATTTGTTTCATTTGTTTCATTTGTTTCATTTGTTTCATTTGTTTCATTTGTTTCATTTGTTTCATTTGTTTCATTTGTTTCATTTGTTTCATTTGTTTCATTTGTTTCATTTGTTTCATTTGTTTCATTTGTTTCATTTGTTTCATTTGTTTTATTTGTTTTATTTGTTTACTTGTTTTATTTGTTTTATTTGTTTTATTTGTTTTACTTGTTTCACTTGTTTCACTTGTTTCACTTGTTTCACTTGTTTCACTTGTTTCACTTGTTTCACTTGTTTCACTTGTTTCACTTGTTTCATTTCTTTCATTTGTTTCATTTGTTTCATTTGTTTCATTTGTTTCATTTGTTTCATTTGTTTCATTTGTTTTATTTGTTTTATTTGTTTTATTTGTTGTATTTGTTTTATTTGTTTTATTTGTTTTATTAGTTTTAATTGTTTTATTTGTTTGATTCGTCTGATTTGTCTGATTTGTCTGATTTGTCTGATTTGTCTGATTTGTCTGATTTGTCTGATTTGTCTGACTTGTTTTACTTGTTTTACTTGTTTTACTTGTTTTAATTGTTTTACTTGTTTTATTTGTTTTATTTGTTTTATTTGTTTTATTTGTTTTATTTGTTTTATTTGTTTTATTTGTTTTATTTGTTTTATTTGTTTTATTGGTTTTACTTGTTTTACTTTTTTTACTTGTTTTACTTGTTTTACTTGTTTCACTTGTTTCACTTGTTTCACTTGTTTCACTTGTTTCACTTGTTTCATTTGTTTCATTTGTTTCATTTGTTTTATTTGTTTTATTTGTCTGATTTGTCTGATTTGTCTGATTTGTCTGATTTGTCTGATTTGTCTGATTTGTCTGATTTGTCTGACTTGTTTTACTTGTTTTACTTGTTTTACTTGTTTTACTTGTTTTACTTGTTTTACTTGTTTTACTTGTTTTACTTGTTTTACTTGTTTTATTTGTTTTTTGTTTTATTTGTTTTACTTGTTTCACTTGTTTCACTTGTTTCACTTGTTTCACTTGTTTCACTTGTTTCACTTGTTTCACTTGTTTCACTTGTTTCACTTGTTTCACTTGTTTCACTTGTTTCACTTGTTTCATTTGTTTCATTTGTTTTATTTGTTTTATTTGTTTTATTTTTCTGATTTGTCTGATTTGTCTGATTTGTCTGATTTGTCTGATTTGTCTGATTTGTCTGATTTGTCTGACTTGTTTTACTTGTTTCACTTGTTTCACTTGTTTCACTTGTTTCACTTGTTTCACTTGTTTCACTTGTTTCACTTGTTTCACTTGTTTCACTTGTTTCACTTGTTTCACTTGTTTCACTTGTTTCACTTGTTTCACTTGTTTCATTTGTTTCATTTGTTTCATTTGTTTCATTTGTTTCATTTGTTTCATTTGTTTCATTTGTTTCATTTGTTTCATTTGTTTCATTTGTTCCATTTGTTTCATTTGTTTCATTTGTTTCATTTGTTTCATTTGTTTCATTTGTTTCATTTGTTTCATTTGTTTCATTTGTTTCATTTGTTTCATTTGTTTCATTTGTTTCATTTGTTTCATTTGTTTCATTTGTTTCATTTGTTTCATTTGTTTCATTTGTTTCATTTGTTTCATTTGTTTCATTTGTTTCATTTGTTTCATTTGTTTTATTTGTTTTATTTGTCTGATTTGGCTGATTTGTCTGATTTGTCTGATTTGTCTGATTTGTCTGATTTGTCTGATTTGTCTGATTTGTCTGATTTGTCTGATTTGTCTGACTTGTTTTACTTGTTTTACTTGTTTTACTTGTTTTACTTGTTTTACTTGTTTTACTTGTTTTACTTGTTTTATTTGTTTTATTTGTTTTATTTGTTTTATTTGTTTTATTTGTTTTATTTGTTTTATTTGTTTTATTTGTTTTATTGGTTTTACTTGTTTTACTTTTTTTACTTGTTTTACTTGTTTTACTTGTTTCACTTGTTTCACTTGTTTCACTTGTTTCACTTGTTTCACTTATTTCATTTGTTTCATTTGTTTTATTTGTTTGATTTGTTTCATTTGTTTCATTTGTTTCATTTGTTTCATTTGTTTCATTTGTTTCATTTGTTTCATTTGTTTCATTTGTTTCATTTGTTTCATTTGTTTCATTTGTTTCATTTGTTTCATTTGTTTCATTTGTTTCATTTGTTTCATTTGTTTCATTTGTTTCATTTGTTTCATTTGTTTCATTTGTTTTATTTGTTTACTTGTTTTATTTGTTTTATTTGTTTTATTTGTTTCACTTGTTTCACTTGTTTCACTTGTTTCACTTGTTTCACTTGTTTCACTTGTTTCACTTGTTTCACTTGTTTCATTTGTTTCATTTGTTTCATTTGTTTCATTTGTTTCATTTGTTTCATTTGTTTCATTTGTTTTATTTGTTTTATTTGTTTTATTTGTTGTATTTGTTTTATTTGTTTTATTTGTTTTATTAGTTTTAATTGTTTTATTTGTTTGATTCGTCTGATTTGTCTGATTTGTCTGATTTGTCTGATTTGTCTGATTTGTCTGATTTGTCTGACTTGTTTTACTTGTTTTACTTGTTTTACTTGTTTTACTTGTTTTACTTGTTTTACTTGTTTTACTTGTTTTACTTGTTTTACTTGTTTTATTTGTTTTTTGTTTTATTTGTTTTACTTGTTTCACTTGTTTCACTTGTTTAACTTGTTTCACTTGTTTCACTTGTTTCACTTGTTTCACTTGTTTCACTTGTTTCACTTGTTTCACTTGTTTCACTTGTTTCACTTGTTTCACTTGTTTCACTTGTTTCACTTGTTTCACTTGTTTCACTTGTTTCACTTGTTTCACTTGTTTCACTTGTTTCACTTGTTTCACTTGTTTCACTTGTTTCACTTGTTTCACTTGTTTCACTTGTTTCATTTGTTTCATTTGTTTCATTTGATTCATTTGTTTCATTTGTTTCATTTGTTTCATTTGTTTCATTTGTTTCATTTGTTTCATTTGTTTCATTTGTTTCATTTGTTTCATTTGTTTCATTTGTTTCATTTGTTTCATTTGTTTCATTTGTTTCATTTGTTTCATTTGTTTCATTTGTTTCATTTGTTTCATTTGTTTCATTTGTTTCATTTGTTTCATTTGTTTCATTTGTTTCATTTGTTTTATTTGTTTTATTTGTTTTATTTGTCTGATTTGGCTGATTTGTCTGATTTGTCTGATTTGTCTGATTTGTCTGATTTGTCTGATTTGTCTGATTTGTCTGATTTGTCTGACTTGTTTTACTTGTTTTACTTGTTTTACTTGTTTTACTTGTTTTACTTGTTTTACTTGTTTTACTTGTTTTACTTGTTTTACTTGTTTTACTTGTTTTACTTGTTTTACTTGTTTTACTTGTTTTACTTGTTTTACTTGTTTTACTTGTTTTACTTGTTTTACTTGTTTTACTTGTTTTACTTGTTTTACTTGTTTTACTTGTTTTACTTGTTTTACTTGTTTTACTTGTTTTATTTGTTTTTTGTTTTATTTGTTTTACTTGTTTCACTTGTTTCACTTGTTTCACTTGTTTCACTTGTTTTATTTGTTTTACTTGTTTCACTTGTTTCACTTGTTTCACTTGTTTCACTTGTTTCACTTGTTTCACTTGTTTCACTTGTTTCACTTGTTTCACTTGTTTCACTTGTTTCACTTGTTTCACTTTTTTCACTTGTTTCACTTGTTTCACTTGTTTCACTTGTTTCACTTGTTTCACTTGTTTCATTTGTTTCACTTGTTTCATTTGTTTCATTTGTTTCATTTGTTTCATTTGTTTCATTTGTTTCATTTGTTTCATTTGTTTCATTTGTTTTATTTGTTTTATTTGTTTACTTGTTTTATTTGTTTTATTTGTTTTATTTGTTTTACTTGTTTCACTTGTTTCACTTGTTTCACTTGTTTCACTTGTTTCACTTGTTTCACTTGTTTCACTTGTTTCACTTGTTTCACTTGTTTCACTTGTTTCATTTCTTTCATTTGTTTCATTTGTTTCATTTGTTTCATTTGTTTCATTTGTTTCATTTGTTTCATTTGTTTTATTTGTTTTATTTGTTTTATTTGTTGTATTTGTTTTATTTGTTTTATTTGTTTTATTAGTTTTAATTGTTTTATTTGTTTGATTCGTCTGATTTGTCTGATTTGTCTGATTTGTCTGATTTGTCTGATTTGTCTGATTTGTCTGACTTGTTTTACTTGTTTTACTTGTTTTAGTTGTTTTACTTGTTTTATTTGTTTTATTTGTTTTATTTGTTTTACTTGTTTTATTTGTTTTATTTGTTTTATTTGTTTTATTTGTTTTATTTGTTTTATTTGTTTTATTGGTTTTACTTGTTTTACTTTTTTTACTTGTTTTACTTGTTTCACTTGTTTCACTTGTTTCACTTGTTTCATTTCTTTCATTTGTTTCATTTGTTTCATTTGTTTCATTTGTTTCATTTGTTTCATTTGTTCCATTTGTTCCATTTGTTTCATTTGTTTTATTTGTTTTATTTGTTTTATTTGTTTTATTTGTTTTATTTGTTTTATTTGTTTGATTTGTCTGATTTGTCTGATTTGTCTGATTTGTCTGATTTGTCTGATTTGTCTGATTTGTCTGACTTGTTTTACTTGTTTTACTTGTTTTACTCGTTTTAGTTGTTTTACTTGTTTTATTTGTTTTATTTGTTTTATTTGTTTTATTTGTTTTATTTGTTTTATTTGTTTTATTTGTTTTATTGGTTTTACTTGTTTTACTTGTTTTACTTGTTTTTCTTGTTTCACTTGTTTCACTTGTTTCACTTGTTTCACTTGTTTCACTTGTTTCACTTGTTTCACTTGTTTCATTTGTTTCATTTGTTTCATTTGTTTCATTTGTTTCATTTGTTTTATTTGTTTTATTTGTTTACTTGTTTCATTTGTTTTATTTGTTTTATTTGTTTTATTTGTTTTCCTTGTTTCACTTGTTTCACTTGTTTCACTTGTTTCACTTGTTTCACTTGTTTCACTTGTTTCACTTGTTTCACTTGTTTCACTTGTTTCACTTGTTTCACTTGTTTCACTTGTTTCACTTGTTTCACTTGTTTCACTTGTTTCACTTGTTTCACTTGTTTCACTTGTTTCACTTGTTTCACTTGTTTCACTTGTTTCACTTGTTTCACTTGTTTCACTTGTTTCATTTGTTTCATTTGTTTCATTTGTTTCATTTGTTTCATTTGTTTCATTTGTTTCATTTGTCTGATTTGTCTGATTTGTTTGATTTGTTTTACTTGTTTCATTTGTTTCATTGGTTTCATTTGTTTCATTTGTTTCATTTGTTTCATTTGTTTCATTTGTTTCATTTGTTTCATTTGTTTTATTTGTTTACTTGTTTTATTTGTTTTATTTGTTTCATTTGTTTTATTTGTTTTATTTGTTTTACTAGTTTCACTTGTTTCACTTGTTTCACTTGTTTCACTTGTTTCATTTGTTTCATTTGTTTTACTTGTTTCACTTGTTTCACTTGTTTCACTTGTTTCACTTGTTTCACTTGTTTCACTTGTTTCACTTGTTTCACTTGTTTCACTTGTTTCACTTGTATCATTTGTTTCATTTGTTTCATTTGTTTCATTTGTTTCATTTGTTTCATTTGTTTCATTTGTTTCATTTGTCAGATTTGTCTGATTTGTTTGATTTGTTTTACTTGTTTCATTTGTTTCATTTGTTTCATTTGTTTCATTTGTTTCATTTGTTTCATTTGTCTGATTTGTCTGATTTGTTTGATTTGTTTCACTTGTTTCATTTGTTTCATTGGTTTCATTTGTTTCATTTGTTTCATTTGTTTCATTTGTTTTATTTGTTTACTTGTTTTATTTGTTTTATTTGTTTTATTTGTTTTACTTGTTTCACTTGTTTCACTTGTTTCACTTGTTTCACTTGTTTCACTTGTTTCACTTGTTTCACTTGTTTCACTTGTTTCACTTGTTTCATTTGTTTCATTTGTTTCATTTGTTTCATTTGTTTCATTTGTTTCATTTGTTTCATTTGTTTCATTTGTTTTACTTGTTTCACTTGTTTCACTTGTTTCACTTGTTTCACTTGTTTCACTTTATTCACTTGTTTCACTTGTTTCACTTGTTTCACTTGTTTCACTTGTTTCACTTGTTTCACTTGTTTCACTTGTATCATTTGTTTCATTTGTTTCATTTGTTTCATTTGTTTCATTTGTTTCATTTGTTTCATTTGTCAGATTTGTCTGACATCTATAAAGTATTACGTGGAAGTACATATTACGCGATATCGTTTAACCATGGCCAATAGTTAACCGATATCGACAATTAACATTTAAAAGATCGAAACCTATCTTGGTTATAGTACGTTCAAACAATTTCGACCGTTACATTAAAACTATATATTTATAAGGTGGTAGAAAGAAATAGTTAACAGATGGAACGCAGTTACCCGAAAATTGTATTAAAATCTACTTAGATAAAATATGGCTTGGTACCCTCAAACTAGAACCTATTCGACACGTCAACAGTAAATATATATACTACGATGGAGAATAAATATTACGTATCCTAAATAGTTAGGTATTGTAAATATAATATACGCACACATAAACACACACAGTCGTATATAGAGAATATATAAGGTTCAATGTTAAAACAACAAACACAGGCGATATATTGTGAAGAACCTGGTCATAATATACGCTTTCAACCTATATAAGTAATTGAATGTAAATAAGTAGAATATCATTAAATGATTAAATGATTTCCTCACAAGAACGAGTTTCATGTAAATATAAAATACTATTATTTATTAGCTGTTTTATTATGTGTTTGAAAACCAAGTCGAATAATACCCTACATCAACCTATAACTCAAATATTAACCCATTGCTCTGAAGTTAATCCTATGTTGAAACGTCCATACGATTTAAGAATCGTTTCTGAAAGACGACGAAGATTGCATTTAAATTTCACACTCAATAAATAATCAAAATATTTAAGTACTTATTTAGACATACAGGCAGCTCTAAGCACAGCGGAATAGTGCTTCGCTTCGCTCACACAGTAATAGTTGAAATAGTACGTAATATACTTAAATGCACACCCCTACTTCATTGTAAACCCAAACACAGCTAAAATATTAACAAATGTGGATTAATAATATATCCCTCATTATTCTAACACTCACTGCAGGTAAATAAGAGTAACGCCTGTAATATTAGTCCCCAAATAACCCTATTAATAAAAGAAAGGTATTGACCGTTATTATAATATTCGTATGCTTCACTAGTAAAGATATTGTAAAATGCTAGTACACGGTTTGACGGTATTAAGACAAATTTGGGGATGAACTTTTTAACATTAAGATATATTATGAAACCAATAATAAATCCAGACGATAGTCTGCCCCCACATTTTGAACTATTAACCGGTCTATCGTGTTAGTTAAATTAAGAAAATAGGTACTTATAGTATTGCGTCTAGTTATTAACAACCTACAGTTACAAATTAAACCCCCCACGTACCACCGATAGTTAAGTAACGTTTAAAGCTAAGTTTAACTGGCCTCTAGTTGTTCATGTTGCTACAAGGCGACTCGTTAGTATATAATCGCTAACTGTTTTGCATATTACCCTCTTTTACCTAGTTTTAAGCAAATTATGAAATTATGTTTTTCCCTGTAAGTGATTCATATATTACGTAAATATTTGAGAAAATAAATATCTTAAAACATGAAAAGTTTCTTAAGAAATTTTTGAATATAAAAGTTAAGATAAATATCGTACGATTTTTGTTACATGTTGATATTAGATCACAAATTAAAAATACATTTACTAATGGCGCTGCTCCCCGCATATAGACCTCTTAGCACTACTTTGACGCAAAAGATAATAGAACGCATTTTTGAAATTTCTCACCTTTCTATCCATTTACGGCAACAAATTGTGGGTCTGACGACCCACTAAAACGCAAGTTACCTACATAAGCTATTTTGACCGACAGAGCAAGCCACTATTGAAAACGTATTTGAAACCTAAATCAGAGCAAGCTACTATATGTTAAATTGAAATCTAGTTTTAAACCTTATCCTGGTCACGGCACCAAATTGTAATGTCTACCTAAAGCTTAATATTCGAAAAAGGCTTCTCAATGCTTACAAGAGCTTACTAGAGCCTACTAAGCTTACTTACCTCAAGCTTCAGCCTGAAAACTTAAATATAAATACTTACCTAAAGGAACTTACTACAGGGAAAGAAAATCAAACAAAAGATTGAAGGTTGAAAAGAAAATTATTTATTTAAGTTTTATATTTGGATTTTTGTTATTGAAAATCGAAACACTGACTAATTACCCCTAATGCTGCCTTTGCAGACGTCATTAGGTGTTAGTTTCCGATTCCTAGGCTTTGCGAAGGTAAAAAGGAAACTAACGAAGCAAAAAACCTTCGCGCCGTATTACAGTAAAATAAGTTACGTAATTATAATATCAAATACATTAATTAATAAACTATCTATACAGTAGCTTGCTCTGATACGCAGTTTGGCCAAGATGATCGTGAAAGCTAGTGGAGACCCAACGTTGTGTGTGTAGTTACCGCAAGTCCTTTTCGATAAGGTGAGAAATAACCGCAATATTTAAAATATATATAATTCCTAACTTAAATGTAACGAAATATAAATACAATAGACATTAATAGGTTAGCATATTAACTGTTGACGTTAAAAATAAAAAAATAAGATTGTGAAAATATATAATTAATAGAATAATAAATAGTAATATTGAATATTAAAATTACACTAGAATTATAATGATTGATTAAATAGGTATTTCGTTGTTTGTTATATAGTTGTATTTACAACAAAACATATATAAGGAGGTTTGCTGGACTCCCAACGTAGTGATTTTTGGCGAAGTACGCCAGTACAAAATATGTGGCATGTCAGTTTTGACAGTTCCGTCTTCCAACGGTGGAACCACGACCAGTGGTCTACGGTTCGAAGCTTAATGGATCTGGTAATATATGTCGTCCACGGCCAGTGGCCTACAGACCTGATGGTTGTGCGTTCTGAGCATTTGTAATGATCCAAGTGTGCGACCGGGCCAGTAGCCTACAGTCTCGCTTCATACATCAATGTATAGTTGACAGATAACCGCCAATTCCTCCACACCACATATGCAAATAACGACTGGTACATTTAATAATTAAATAACCAAATACTAACCACCGTTTATGACGAATGGTAAATAAATTTAGGAAGTAAATAGCAAGTACCTATCATCGCTAATAAGCACTATCTGTGCAGTAACCCAGACGCGTAAGACCCTCACCGCCCGCGATTCATCACTGCAAGAGAACGGAATTAGCTAAGAACACCTTATACACTAATGGCGTACCTACATGGCAATAAACCTCTGTAAGCACATGCTATTTTTCATGTCACATGTTCAAGATCATTGGGTGATACAGAACGCTTTGGCCTCAAACCCGAGGGGAGTCCGTTGCCACCTTGGCACTACAACAGACACGCATTCTACATGGAATAATCTTCTACGCTAGAAATCCAGCATCTTATCCCTTATATAATTACTAAAGTATTACGTGGAAGTACATATTACGCGATATCGTTTAACCATGGCCAATAGTTAACCGATATCGACAATTAACATTTAAAAGATCGAAACCTATCTTGGTTATAGTACGTTCAAACAATTTCGACCGTTACATTAAAACTATATATTTATAAGGTGGTAGAAAGAAATAGTTAACAGATGGAACGCAGTTACCCGAAAATTGTATTAAAATCTACTTAGATAAAATATGGCTTGGTACCCTCAAACTAGAACCTATTCGACACGTCAACAGTAAATATATATACTACGATGGAGAATAAATATTACGTATCCTAAATAGTTAGGTATTGTAAATATAATATACGCACACATAAACACACACAGTCGTATATAGAGAATATAAAAGGTTCAATGTTAAAACAACAAACACAGGCGATATGTTGTGAAGAACCTGGTCATAATATACGCTTTCAACCTATATAAGTAATTGAATGTAAATAAGTAGAATATCATTAAATTGTTAAATGATTACCTCACAAGAACGAGTTTCATGTAAATATAAAATACTATTATTTATTAGCTGTTTTATTATGTGTTTGAAAACCAAGTCGAATAATACCCTACATCAACCTATAACTCAAATATTAACCCATTGCTCTGAAGTTAATCCTATGTTGAAACGTCCATACGATTTAAGAATCGTTTCTGAAAGACGACGAAGATTGCATTTAAATTTCACACTCAATAAATAATCAAAATATTTAAGTACTTATTTAGACATACAGGCAGCTCTAAGCACAGCGGAATAGTGCTTCGCTTCGCTCACACAGTAATAGTTGAAATAGTACGTAATATACTTAAATGCAGACCCCTACTTCATTGTAAACCCAAACACAGCTAAAATATTAACAAATGTGGATTAATAATATATCCCTCATTATTCTAACACTCACTGCAGGTAAATAAGCGTAACGCCTGTAATATTAGTCCCCAAATAACCCTATTAATAAAAGAAAGGACCGTTATTATAATATTCGTATGCTTCACTAGTAAAGATATTGTAAAATGCTAGTACACGACAAACAATTAAGATAAAAGTGAAATATTTAAAAGGACTTACATAAAGTTGTCGACCTCGATCTTGGCTGAGAGATGCTGTTGTCTTGAAATCTCGTTCCGACTAAGTTAAGTTCGAACCTTACCACCCGCTTTTATAATTTCTGTACCCTGTCTCCCACAATCACCTACATTCCCCTTTGTAGCTTTAATCCAAACACCTCTTTAAAAATCTTACCGATTACTCATCCGATTCCGCTATTGAACCTAGTTATCTAAATAATAAGGTTGATGATCCAACCTGTAGATACTAAACCCAAATAAATGTCTAACAGACAAGGTTCAAATTCGCGTGAACTCCTGACTCGTCGTCTGCACACCGCTTCTCGATCGCCTGCGAAAATCTAAGCAAATATGCGGGTGGGTTAAGATTAGCCTCGCGCGCTGCAAGATTATTCCTACCCGCATTTATGTAAACGAGTCACAAGAACGAGTTTCATGTAAATATAAAATACTATTATTTATTAGCTGTTTTATTATGTGTTTGAAAACCAAGTCGAATAATACCCTACATCAACCTATAACTCAAATATTAACCCATTGCTCTGAAGTTAATCCTATGTTGAAACGTCCATACGATTTAAGAATCGTTTCTGAAAGACGACGAAGATTGCATTTAAATTTCACACTCAATAAATAATCAAAATATTTAAGTACTTATTTAGACATACAGGCAGCTCTAAGCACAGCGGAATAGTGCTTCGCTTCGCTCACACAGTAATAGTTGAAATAGTACGTAATATACTTAAATGCACACCCCTACTTCATTGTAAACCCAAACACAGCTAAAATATTAACAAATGTGGATTAATAATATATCCCTCATTATTCTAACACTCACTGCAGGTAAATAAGAGTAACGCCTGTAATATTAGTCCCCAAATAACCCTATTAATAAAAGAAAGGTATTGACCGTTATTATAATATTCGTATGCTTCACTAGTAAAGATATTGTAAAATGCTAGTACACGGTTTGACGGTATTAAGACAAATTTGGGGATGAACTTTTTAACATTAAGATATATTATGAAACCAATAATAAATCCAGACGATAGTCTGCCCCCACATTTTGAACTATTAACCGGTCTATCGTGTTAGTTAAATTAAGAAAATAGGTACTTATAGTATTGCGTCTAGTTATTAACAACCTACAGTTACAAATTAAACCCCCCACGTACCACCGATAGTTAAGTAACGTTTAAA
Source organism: Pammene aurita (assembly GCA_947086415.1). Classification (NCBI taxonomy): domain Eukaryota; kingdom Metazoa; phylum Arthropoda; class Insecta; order Lepidoptera; family Tortricidae; genus Pammene; species Pammene aurita. The sequence continues at coordinate 10,202,528 of OX352305.1, forward strand.
GCTAAGTTTAACTGGCCTCTAGTTGTTCATGTTGCTACAAGGCGACTCGTTAGTATATAATCGCTAACTGTTTTGCATATTACCCTCTTTTACCTAGTTTTAAGCAAATTATGAAATTATGTTTTTCCCTGTAAGTGATTCATATATTACGTAAATATTTGAGAAAATAAATATCTTAAAACATGAAAAGTTTCTTAAGAAATTTTTGAATATAAAAGTTAAGATAAATATCGTACGATTTTTGTTACATGTTGATATTAGATCACAAATTAAAAATACATTTACTAATGGCGCTGCTCCCCGCATATAGACCTCTTAGCACTACTTTGACGCAAAAGATAATAGAACGCATTTTTGAAATTTCTCACCTTTCTATCCATTTACGGCAACAAATTGTGGGTCTGACGACCCACTAAAACGCAAGTTACCTACATAAGCTATTTTGACCGACAGAGCAAGCCACTATTGAAAACGTATTTGAAACCTAAATCAGAGCAAGCTACTATATGTTAAATTGAAATCTAGTTTTAAACCTTATCCTGGTCACGGCACCAAATTGTAATGTCTACCTAAAGCTTAATATTCGAAAAAGGCTTCTCAATGCTTACAAGAGCTTACTAGAGCCTACTAAGCTTACTTACCTCAAGCTTCAGCCTGAAAACTTAAATATAAATACTTACCTAAAGGAACTTACTACAGGGAAAGAAAATCAAACAAAAGATTGAAGGTTGAAAAGAAAATTATTTATTTAAGTTTTATATTTGGATTTTTGTTATTGAAAATCGAAACACTGACTAATTACCCCTAATGCTGCCTTTGCAGACGTCATTAGGTGTTAGTTTCCGATTCCTAGGCTTTGCGAAGGTAAAAAGGAAACTAACGAAGCAAAAAACCTTCGCGCCGTATTACAGTAAAATAAGTTACGTAATTATAATATCAAATACATTAATTAATAAACTATCTATACAGTAGCTTGCTCTGATACGCAGTTTGGCCAAGATGATCGTGAAAGCTAGTGGAGACCCAACGTTGTGTGTGTAGTTACCGCAAGTCCTTTTCGATAAGGTGAGAAATAACCGCAATATTTAAAATATATATAATTCCTAACTTAAATGTAACGAAATATAAATACAATAGACATTAATAGGTTAGCATATTAACTGTTGACGTTAAAAATAAAAAAATAAGATTGTGAAAATATATAATTAATAGAATAATAAATAGTAATATTGAATATTAAAATTACACTAGAATTATAATGATTGATTAAATAGGTATTTCGTTGTTTGTTATATAGTTGTATTTACAACAAAACATATATAAGGAGGTTTGCTGGACTCCCAACGTAGTGATTTTTGGCGAAGTACGCCAGTACAAAATATGTGGCATGTCAGTTTTGACAGTTCCGTCTTCCAACGGTGGAACCACGACCAGTGGTCTACGGTTCGAAGCTTAATGGATCTGGTAATATATGTCGTCCACGGCCAGTGGCCTACAGACCTGATGGTTGTGCGTTCTGAGCATTTGTAATGATCCAAGTGTGCGACCGGGCCAGTAGCCTACAGTCTCGCTTCATACATCAATGTATAGTTGACAGATAACCGCCAATTCCTCCACACCACATATGCAAATAACGACTGGTACATTTAATAATTAAATAACCAAATACTAACCACCGTTTATGACGAATGGTAAATAAATTTAGGAAGTAAATAGCAAGTACCTATCATCGCTAATAAGCACTATCTGTGCAGTAACCCAGACGCGTAAGACCCTCACCGCCCGCGATTCATCACTGCAAGAGAACGGAATTAGCTAAGAACACCTTATACACTAATGGCGTACCTACATGGCAATAAACCTCTGTAAGCACATGCTATTTTTCATGTCACATGTTCAAGATCATTGGGTGATACAGAACGCTTTGGCCTCAAACCCGAGGGGAGTCCGTTGCCACCTTGGCACTACAACAGACACGCATTCTACATGGAATAATCTTCTACGCTAGAAATCCAGCATCTTATCCCTTATATAATTACTAAAGTATTACGTGGAAGTACATATTACGCGATATCGTTTAACCATGGCCAATAGTTAACCGATATCGACAATTAACATTTAAAAGATCGAAACCTATCTTGGTTATAGTACGTTCAAACAATTTCGACCGTTACATTAAAACTATATATTTATAATGTGGTAGAAAGAAATAGTTAACAGATGGAACGCAGTTACCCGAAAATTGTATTAAAATCTACTTAGATAAAATATGGCTTGGTACCCTCAAACTAGAACCTATTCGACACGTCAACAGTAAATATATATACTACGATGGAGAATAAATATTACGTATCCTAAATAGTTAGGTATTGTAAATATAATATACGCACACATAAACACACACAGTCGTATATAGAGAATATAAAAGGTTCAATGTTAAAACAACAAACACAGGCGATATGTTGTGAAGAACCTGGTCATAATATACGCTTTCAACCTATATAAGTAATTGAATGTAAATAAGTAGAATATCATTAAATTGTTAAATGATTACCTCACAAGAACGAGTTTCATGTAAATATAAAATACTATTATTTATTAGCTGTTTTATTATGTGTTTGAAAACCAAGTCGAATAATACCCTACATCAACCTATAACTCAAATATTAACCCATTGCTCTGAAGTTAATCCTATGTTGAAACGTCCATACGATTTAAGAATCGTTTCTGAAAGACGACGAAGATTGCATTTAAATTTCACACTCAATAAATAATCAAAATATTTAAGTACTTATTTAGACATACAGGCAGCTCTAAGCACAGCGGAATAGTGCTTCGCTTCGCTCACACAGTAATAGTTGAAATAGTACGTAATATACTTAAATGCAGACCCCTACTTCATTGTAAACCCAAACACAGCTAAAATATTAACAAATGTGGATTAATAATATATCCCTCATTATTCTAACACTCACTGCAGGTAAATAAGCGTAACGCCTGTAATATTAGTCCCCAAATAACCCTATTAATAAAAGAAAGGACCGTTATTATAATATTCGTATGCTTCACTAGTAAAGATATTGTAAAATGCTAGTACACGACAAACAATTAAGATAAAAGTGAAATATTTAAAAGGACTTACATAAAGTTGTCGACCTCGATCTTGGCTGAGAGATGCTGTTGTCTTGAAATCTCGTTCCGACTAAGTTAAGTTCGAACCTTACCACCCGCTTTTATAATTTCTGTACCCTGTCTCCCACAATCACCTACATTCCCCTTTGTAGCTTTAATCCAAACACCTCTTTAAAAATCTTACCGATTACTCATCCGATTCCGCTATTGAACCTAGTTATCTAAATAATAAGGTTGATGATCCAACCTGTAGATACTAAACCCAAATAAATGTCTAACAGACAAGGTTCAAATTCGCGTGAACTCCTGACTCGTCGTCTGCACACCGCTTCTCGATCGCCTGCGAAAATCTAAGCAAATATGCGGGTGGGTTAAGATTAGCCTCGCGCGCTGCAAGATTATTCCTACCCGCATTTATGTAAAATTATTAATTAATAATTACAATTTCAGGACTTTCTGGTAAATTGCTGAATAAAACTTAGAAACTACATTTGGATAAATATGCTAAAAATATAGGGAATATATATATGATAATGAAATATACATACAATAGTGTTTCTATAGGAAACGAAAGCAAATTCAATGTAACCGCATGGTCAATTTTCACCAATAATTATTAATACGCATATATTTCTAACAAATATCAATAGGAATGCTAAGAGGACTATATTGTTTATCGAATGAAAATATTTATTTGTACTCGGAAGTAAATAATCACGTGTTTATGACACAATACTGTTCGTAACCAAATCTTCCTAAATAACTATTATTTTTATTCAATCTCACAAGAAACATTGTTACTTTTAATGCCTATTTAGATCAAGGAATTAGATTTTACGTTTTCATTTGTTTTCTGCTACATACACTAACATCTATAAATTCGAGGTTACGTTTTTTAGGAACCAAAATTTATTAGAAAATACTATTATCTGTATTCCAAATGAATTACCATCTTAATATCTAAACGAAAATGCATATTATTTAGAAAAGCCACTTGAAATAAAGCTAGTTTTCAGTATTTATTTCAACACTAAATTCTCCTTCCCGAACTGCACCAAAGCTATGAAAATTAAGACATAACTACTAATTGATTTTATGATACTCCATATTTTCCAGGTGAGTTGTAATTCGAACTTTAATATTACAGTATAATTTTTCATTAAAGCTTAATCGTAAAGTCGTAAATTTTCCTGAAACTGGAAAATGAAATTAACTCCTACATAAGGTTAATTGCAATGTCACAATATCGAACAATTTTACCGTCCATTGAAATAGGCATTATATGGACGCCTTGGATTCATTACAAGCTGACATACAGACTATATTTGTTTTACAAAAAAGAACCATCCGCTTTCTTTATAACTTAAAGGCAGGTGCATCAGTTAGAGAACTATTTAAAGAAATTAATATTTTAACTGTTGCTTCCCAATATATATATATGACAATATTATTTATGTTGTAAAGAATATACATTCAAAAAAAATTCTGACATCCACAGCTATAACACTAGAAATAAAAACATGCTTGCTATCAGAAGTAGTCGTATCCGCAAGGCATATAAGTCATTTTTTGGTCAAGGTATTCACATTTATAACAAGTTACCCGTCGATGCTTTAAATTCATCATTTCCCGCTCTTAAGAAATATTTGAAAAAAAGTTTAATGTCTAAGGGTTATTACAGGGTCGAGGACTATATGACGGACAAACATGCATGGCCCAAACCAGAAACTACTACAAAATCATCTAAGATTTAGAGGACACAGTTCAGATAGGAAAGTATATCAAACGTTTTGTGAAGCAATCAGATTTGGATTTTATTATTATTATTTTATTTTAATTAAACAATACGTACATTGTATATCTCTCAAGCTGTTTTGATATGTCTTCTTATAGAACTACGCATTATAGAACTACGCATTATTGTGTATCTTTAAGATATAATATTACTGTATTACTGTTTTGAAAAAATAAGTCCCGCCGAGTTTCTTGCCGGTCATAAATAATACTTCTCGGGTCAGAGGTGTAGGGTTAGAACCGGTGGTAGTTTTTATTTTTCTCTCTGACGTTCATAAGTGCATTGTAATGTGCCTAAATTGAAGAATAAATATCTTTTATCTTTTAATATAAGAAATAGTTCCGGTTCCGGTTACGATTCAGTGAACACGTACGCCATTAAGCTCCGCAAATAAAAATTAATATCAGTGCAAAAAGTGCCCGTTACATGCGTTTAATCGCAAAATATAGTGAAGTGGACGATAAAATCACAATATTGGACAGTGTTGCGTTGAATAACACATTATTTTATGCAAAAATACCACATCATTAAACAGAACGACATAACCTCAAAGTGTAACTCGGTTGTAAAACAGTGCTACCAACATAACTTAACAAAAACAGGCATTGACAATCTCATTTCACACAGTCAGGGCAGTGTTATAACTCGGAAAACCACCAAAAATGGAAAAAAGCATAGAACTGTTGTGGACACGCCTCGAGAAAAAATTAAACGAACAAACTGAAAACATAACGGAGTCGGTTACAAATAATGTCATGGCGGTAATAGACGACAGACTCGGAAAAATAACTGAAGAAAATAAGGAACTTAAATCGAAAATATCTACCTTAGAGCAAAAACTTTATTTTATAGAAAGAGAAAAAAGAAAATATAACTTGGTGCTATTTGGAATTGAAGAGATCGGAAAATCAGAGGCTGAGCTGGTGGATTATGTAAAGGAGACAATTATTGAATCAGGAACACACTTGGACAGCCAAGAAATTAGCAACATCTATAGAATCGGCAAGAAAATCAACAACAAGAACCGACCAGTTGTCATCTCCCTCACGTTTACCTGGAAGAAACACTTAATATGGAAAAACAAAAACAAACTTCCCGAAGGTATTTATATAAAGGAAGACTACTCCAAAGAAGTGCTCGAAAAGAGAAAACAACTACAAATACAGGTGGAGGAAGAAAATAAAAAAGGAAACATAGCCTTTATAAAATATGACACATTAATAGTGAAAAAAGCAACTGATAAAACAAGAGATAAAAGGAAAAGGGAAGAGTCAGGATCGCCCCAAGCGTCAACCCAGAAAAAAGTGAATACAAGTTTCATCGCGCAACCACCAAAAACCAAAGGACCTGCAAAATACATTATAAAACCTAACATCCTTAGTTATGTAGAACGAGGAAGATCACCAGCTCAATCTCAATCTCAATCTGAGGCCACAAAAAACTTATAAGGACCACCGGCACCCGGAACCAAACAAAAACAAATGAAATAACTGTATTTAAAACAACTAAAGGAAAAGACACCCCAAGCCGGTTGGTCACCGTGGGGGAAGACGACCACAACCTCCCAGGAAACCATCCATACAAAGAAAAACCATCCAAAGAAAAAGCATGCAGTATCTACACTCCTATAAGAAATAGTTCCAACACTGAAACATTAAAAACAAATAGAACTGAAAAGCTGTACATAGAAACATTGAACTGCTTAACACTAAGAACACAAGAGAGACTTACCGAACTAGAGCTAGCACTTTCTAACATAAAATGGGATATATTAGGCTTAAGTGAAGTGCGAAGATTAGGGGAAAGTATTGAAGACCACCAAGAATATATATTCTTCTACAAAGGTGAAACAAATGGACGCCACGGAGTTGGCTTTATGGTTAAAAAACATTTAGAAAGAAACATTGATGAATTCAAGGGTATATCAGAAAGAATAGCGGTTCTTAATATACATTTACCAGAATACAAAAATAAATGGTCTATAGTCCAAGTGTATGCTCCCACAGAACAACATGATGAACACGGGAAGGACATTTTCTATGACCAGCTTTCAGCAACCTTACAAGATACATGTAAAAACTTTATGGTGATAGGAGACTTTAATGGCAGGATAGGAACCCAAAGAACTGGTGAAGAAATGATAGTAGGCAAATTCGGACATGGCATCAGGAGCAAAAATGGAGAAAGGATGATTAATATGGCCCAAGAAAACAATCTGTCATTCATGAATAGTTTCTTTAAAAAACATCCAAGGAACAAATGGACCTGGGTCTCGCCTGACGGTTCATACAAGAATTAAATTGATTATATTGCAACTAATAATAGAAAAGTGTTCCATGACATAAGCATTTTAAACCAGTTCAACTTTAATACCAACCATAGAATGGTGAGAGCAGCGATAGACAATAAAGACCCAAGAAAAAGTAGAAACAAATTTTATGCAGCAACTAAACTCATGAGCAACAATATTTATGTACACAAACCAAGAAATAGCACAGACGAATTATATAACACTAAGTTAAATGAAATTTTATGGATCTTTCAAGAAACCTACAAAAAACAAAATAGAAAAAATTGAAACAGAAACTAGGTTATTAATTGAACAAAGAAAGGAGATATTAAAATTTGGAAAACACAGAAAAAATCTTAAGGATATTGCAGAATTAAGTAAAAAAATTAGTAATTCTATTAAAAAAGACCAAATGAAGAGAAGAAGAACGGTGCTAAACCACCATATTAAAAAGACTGGAGGAGGTAAAAAAGCCTTAAAAGAATTGACGCAAACAAAACAATGGATACCAAATCTTAAAAATAAAATAGGAAAGCAAGAAAGGATAAGAAATAATATAATTCAAACAGCAACTGATTTCTATAAGAATCTCTACACAGCAGAAGATAGCACCCCAATCCCTAGTATAAATCTAGTAGATGACGAGACCGAGTTTATACCACCATTTCTTCAGTCAGAAGTAGAAAAAGCGGTTAGCATCCAAAAAACGATAAGGCACCAGGACCAGACCAGATAACAAATCAGATGATCAAACTGTCTATAACTATTCCGGAAAATCTAAGAAAACTCACAGAGATATATAACACCGTGTTAAGTACGGAACTTGTACCATCTCAATGGACCAAGAGCGTCATTATATTACTACATAAAAAAGGAGACAGAAGCATGATCGAAAACTATAGGCCTATAAGCCTTATGTCTAACATCTACAAAGTGTTCTCTAAACTGCTGCTAAATAGAATAGAAAGTATACTGGATGAACAACAACCCATGGAACAAGCTGGCTTTAGAGCGGGATGCTCAACTGTCGATCATATGCATGTTATAAAGCAACTTATAGAAAAATGTCAAGAATACGGAAAGACTTTGTACATTGCATTTGTAGACTATAGCAAAGCATTCGATTCGATCAATCATGGTTCACTATGGAAAGCTCTATTCCAGCAAGGAGTGCCAAAAAATACATACGCTTAATTAAAAACATATATTCAAATAGCACAGCACAAATAAAATTAGAAACAGTTGGCGAAGAGTTTCCAATAGCCAGGGGGGTAAGACAAGGAGACCCATTGTCATCTGAACTGTTTTCTGCCTTACTGGAGAACATATTCAGAGACCTTCAATGGGATACACTTGGCATAAATATTAACGGCTGGACACTAAACCACTTGAGGTTTGTCGACGATTTAGTCCTGGTAACTGACAACGCTCAGACGCTCCAACTCATGCTACAAAAGCTGACAGAGGCAAGCAGAATAGTCGGACTTACCATAAATAAATCAAAAACGAACATAATGACAAACAGAGAAGAAAAGACCATAGTAGTAGATAAGGAAAATATTGAATATGTACAGAACTATACTTACCTAGGACAAATTATATCATTCAGAGACCAGACGGCTTTATAAGTAGAGAGAAGAGTATCGAGTGCTTGGAAAAGATTCTGGACGCTTAAGGAGATACTTAAGAGTAAACACTTTCCAATGTCAGTCAAGAACAAAGTTTTTAACATGTGTATCCTCCCATGGTTGCCAAACTTGGGCACTAACTCAGAAACATCTCCAAAAGCTTAGAACCTGCCAAAGAGGAATGGAAAGAAGTATGATGAATATCACATTAAAAGATCGTAAAAGAGCAGAAGAAATAAGAGCAAAAACAAAAGTAGAAGACGTAATTAAGAAAATAAGAAAGTTAAAATGGCAATGGACAGGACATATGACACGGGATAGCAAGGAAAAATGGACCAAAATAGTTACAGACTGGCAACCACGAGACGGTAACAGAAAAAGAGGTAGACCGTTTAAAAGGTGGATAGATGACATCAAGTCTATAGGGGGCGCCACCTGGACCAGGAAAGCCGTAAATAGAAAGGAATGGAAACAGCTGGGAGAGGCCTATGTGTCTGAAAACACGCTGAACACTAATCCGGACAATCCGATATGTTAAGTTTTTTAAGCAAATTTGTTTATATAAATGAAATGTAATTTAGTTTCGGCAATAAAGGCTATTATAAACTTATATATAAGAAATAGCAGATCATTTCCATCCTTAAAGAGGTATAATAAAAACATTGCGTGCAGTATCTCTACATGCTTCAGGAACTATTTACACAATATTGCGTGCAATATTTGTTATGTTGTCGGTTGTTCTGTTGCCAAAGATTACATGTAACTTAATCATAATCAGATACTCCATAGGTCAGTCAAGTCACCAGTTGTCATCCCCACAATAAAAAAAAAATTAAGCCTAGTTTTTTAATTACGTCATAATTATAAACCAAAGTGATATCAATGAAAATGTAACGTGCTATATGTTGCATGCTACATATAGTTATACAGTCACAAAACGGTAGCACCCCAGTAAGTCTACTCATAGTAACAAAGTATTACAGATTTATCGGTACCTGAAAAATACACAACAAGAAACATATATCACAATTACTTTTACAATGGCGAACTTTAGAAATAAACGAAAACTAGAAAAATCACTGCCTTAGGCGAGACTCGAATTCGCGACTCTGGGATATATGCCCATCGCTCTGACCAACTGAGCTACTAAAAAATTCGCAGTCATCAGGTAAGTATCAGTAGCTCAGTTGGTCAGAGCGATGGGCATGTATCCCAGAGTCGCGAGTTTGAGTCCCGCCTGACGCAGTGGTTATTTCGTCTACTTTTCCTTTATTTCTAAACATTGTGTCATCATTAGCAGACGTTCTGTTTAATACAAAATTAAAGGCGAACTTATCCGTTACATGCATTACATAGATATCTTAAGCCTCTCTTCTTCTTATCGTATCTTTCTCGCACAGATAATTGTCTTTCGCAGATTCTTGAGAACTACAGTTACGCTATCTCTATCACACACATACAAATAATTCCATACGATTATGTACATACATATGTACAACAAAGGATGTTCTTACGTGTTCCAGCAGCCGACCGTAACGCAATCGGTTAAGGCAATAAACAGGATCGTGAAATAAAAATGTCAGTTGCTATGTTTTATTGGCGGACGGAGCCATTTTTTTCTATTTCCCCGTGCCTGTGGCCAGCTTCATCTTTTATTCACATACATCTATTACACAGTAAAGACAAAACACAGGATATTGACTTGATATACAGTTCCGTAAAAGCCGTATCAACAGTTGGAAAACTCATTCAATTGTTGTATTTAATCTAAGTGGATTCCATATTTAAACTAACTGATTTTCATAAAGCTGTTCGGTCGGATATAATTTTACAATAATTCATTTCATTTCATTAGTTTTGTTTGAAACTGGAAAGTGCTGTTTACACAATTCACATCTAACGGGGCCGTATTCTAACTTTAAAATACGGTTAGACACGATCCCACTTCAATACAACTCCAATGCACCACGCAATACAGCTGCCATCTAAACGTCTGAATTAGAAATATCAGAATTTGCTTGAAAATTATTCCGATGCAACTCCAATACAACTTCAATACTGGTTGAATATTTGTTGTATGTTAAAGTTATGTTTGAGGAAGATTGTATTTTTAAAGTATTGTAAATTTAGAATACAGCACCAGCTCAGGTCGGCACGCGTCTTTGTAGCGGTAGCGGCGCCCCCATTAGAGCTATTTCCTCCGGCTTGCCTAACTTCAGACATGTGAGAAGTATTCCCACAGATTATTCTGAAATGAAAATAAATTGAAATCTAGTTTTAAACCTTATCCTGGTCACGGCACCAAATTGTAATGTCTACCTAAAGCTTAATATTCGAAAAAGGCTTCTCAATGCTTACAAGAGCTTACTAGAGCCTACTAAGCTTACTTACCTCAAGCTTCAGCCTGAAAACTTAAATATAAATACTTACCTAAAGGAACTTACTACAGGGAAAGAAAATCAAACAAAAGATTGAAGGTTGAAAAGAAAATTATTTATTTAAGTTTTATATTTGGATTTTTGTTATTGAAAATCGAAACACTGACTAATTACCCCTAATGCTGCCTTTGCAGACGTCATTAGGTGTTAGTTTCCGATTCCTAGGCTTTGCGAAGGTAAAAAGGAAACTAACGAAGCAAAAAACCTTCGCGCCGTATTACAGTAAAATAAGTTACGTAATTATAATATCAAATACATTAATTAATAAACTATCTATACAGTAGCTTGCTCTGATACGCAGTTTGGCCAAGATGATCGTGAAAGCTAGTGGAGACCCAACGTTGTGTGTGTAGTTACCGCAAGTCCTTTTCGATAAGGTGAGAAATAACCGCAATATTTAAAATATATATAATTCCTAACTTAAATGTAACGAAATATAAATACAATAGACATTAATAGGTTAGCATATTAACTGTTGACGTTAAAAATAAAAAAATAAGATTGTGAAAATATATAATTAATAGAATAATAAATAGTAATATTGAATATTAAAATTACACTAGAATTATAATGATTGATTAAATAGGTATTTCGTTGTTTGTTATATAGTTGTATTTACAACAAAACATATATAAGGAGGTTTGCTGGACTCCCAACGTAGTGATTTTTGGCGAAGTACGCCAGTACAAAATATGTGGCATGTCAGTTTTGACAGTTCCGTCTTCCAACGGTGGAACCACGACCAGTGGTCTACGGTTCGAAGCTTAATGGATCTGGTAATATATGTCGTCCACGGCCAGTGGCCTACAGACCTGATGGTTGTGCGTTCTGAGCATTTGTAATGATCCAAGTGTGCGACCGGGCCAGTAGCCTACAGTCTCGCTTCATACATCAATGTATAGTTGACAGATAACCGCCAATTCCTCCACACCACATATGCAAATAACGACTGGTACATTTAATAATTAAATAACCAAATACTAACCACCGTTTATGACGAATGGTAAATAAATTTAGGAAGTAAATAGCAAGTACCTATCATCGCTAATAAGCACTATCTGTGCAGTAACCCAGACGCGTAAGACCCTCACCGCCCGCGATTCATCACTGCAAGAGAACGGAATTAGCTAAGAACACCTTATACACTAATGGCGTACCTACATGGCAATAAACCTCTGTAAGCACATGCTATTTTTCATGTCACATGTTCAAGATCATTGGGTGATACAGAACGCTTTGGCCTCAAACCCGAGGGGAGTCCGTTGCCACCTTGGCACTACAACAGACACGCATTCTACATGGAATAATCTTCTACGCTAGAAATCCAGCATCTTATCCCTTATATAATTACTAAAGTATTACGTGGAAGTACATATTACGCGATATCGTTTAACCATGGCCAATAGTTAACCGATATCGACAATTAACATTTAAAAGATCGAAACCTATCTTGGTTATAGTACGTTCAAACAATTTCGACCGTTACATTAAAACTATATATTTATAAGGTGGTAGAAAGAAATAGTTAACAGATGGAACGCAGTTACCCGAAAATTGTATTAAAATCTACTTAGATAAAATATGGCTTGGTACCCTCAAACTAGAACCTATTCGACACGTCAACAGTAAATATATATACTACGATGGAGAATAAATATTACGTATCCTAAATAGTTAGGTATTGTAAATATAATATACGCACACATAAACACACACAGTCGTATATAGAGAATATAAAAGGTTCAATGTTAAAACAACAAACACAGGCGATATGTTGTGAAGAACCTGGTCATAATATACGCTTTCAACCTATATAAGTAATTGAATGTAAATAAGTAGAATATCATTAAATTGTTAAATGATTACCTCACAAGAACGAGTTTCATGTAAATATAAAATACTATTATTTATTAGCTGTTTTATTATGTGTTTGAAAACCAAGTCGAATAATACCCTACATCAACCTATAACTCAAATATTAACCCATTGCTCTGAAGTTAATCCTATGTTGAAACGTCCATACGATTTAAGAATCGTTTCTGAAAGACGACGAAGATTGCATTTAAATTTCACACTCAATAAATAATCAAAATATTTAAGTACTTATTTAGACATACAGGCAGCTCTAAGCACAGCGGAATAGTGCTTCGCTTCGCTCACACAGTAATAGTTGAAATAGTACGTAATATACTTAAATGCAGACCCCTACTTCATTGTAAACCCAAACACAGCTAAAATATTAACAAATGTGGATTAATAATATATCCCTCATTATTCTAACACTCACTGCAGGTAAATAAGCGTAACGCCTGTAATATTAGTCCCCAAATAACCCTATTAATAAAAGAAAGGACCGTTATTATAATATTCGTATGCTTCACTAGTAAAGATATTGTAAAATGCTAGTACACGACAAACAATTAAGATAAAAGTGAAATATTTAAAAGGACTTACATAAAGTTGTCGACCTCGATCTTGGCTGAGAGATGCTGTTGTCTTGAAATCTCGTTCCGACTAAGTTAAGTTCGAACCTTACCACCCGCTTTTATAATTTCTGTACCCTGTCTCCCACAATCACCTACATTCCCCTTTGTAGCTTTAATCCAAACACCTCTTTAAAAATCTTACCGATTACTCATCCGATTCCGCTATTGAACCTAGTTATCTAAATAATAAGGTTGATGATCCAACCTGTAGATACTAAACCCAAATAAATGTCTAACAGACAAGGTTCAAATTCGCGTGAACTCCTGACTCGTCGTCTGCACACCGCTTCTCGATCGCCTGCGAAAATCTAAGCAAATATGCGGGTGGGTTAAGATTAGCCTCGCGCGCTGCAAGATTATTCCTACCCGCATTTATGTAAACGAGTCACAAGAACGAGTTTCATGTAAATATAAAATACTATTATTTATTAGCTGTTTTATTATGTGTTTGAAAACCAAGTCGAATAATACCCTACATCAACCTATAACTCAAATATTAACCCATTGCTCTGAAGTTAATCCTATGTTGAAACGTCCATACGATTTAAGAATCGTTTCTGAAAGACGACGAAGATTGCATTTAAATTTCACACTCAATAAATAATCAAAATATTTAAGTACTTATTTAGACATACAGGCAGCTCTAAGCACAGCGGAATAGTGCTTCGCTTCGCTCACACAGTAATAGTTGAAATAGTACGTAATATACTTAAATGCACACCCCTACTTCATTGTAAACCCAAACACAGCTAAAATATTAACAAATGTGGATTAATAATATATCCCTCATTATTCTAACACTCACTGCAGGTAAATAAGAGTAACGCCTGTAATATTAGTCCCCAAATAACCCTATTAATAAAAGAAAGGTATTGACCGTTATTATAATATTCGTATGCTTCACTAGTAAAGATATTGTAAAATGCTAGTACACGGTTTGACGGTATTAAGACAAATTTGGGGATGAACTTTTTAACATTAAGATATATTATGAAACCAATAATAAATCCAGACGATAGTCTGCCCCCACATTTTGAACTATTAACCGGTCTATCGTGTTAGTTAAATTAAGAAAATAGGTACTTATAGTATTGCGTCTAGTTATTAACAACCTACAGTTACAAATTAAACCCCCCACGTACCACCGATAGTTAAGTAACGTTTAAAGCTAAGTTTAACTGGCCTCTAGTTGTTCATGTTGCTACAAGGCGACTCGTTAGTATATAATCGCTAACTGTTTTGCATATTACCCTCTTTTACCTAGTTTTAAGCAAATTATGAAATTATGTTTTTCCCTGTAAGTGATTCATATATTACGTAAATATTTGAGAAAATAAATATCTTAAAACATGAAAAGTTTCTTAAGAAATTTTTGAATATAAAAGTTAAGATAAATATCGTACGATTTTTGTTACATGTTGATATTAGATCACAAATTAAAAATACATTTACTAATGGCGCTGCTCCCCGCATATAGACCTCTTAGCACTACTTTGACGCAAAAGATAATAGAACGCATTTTTGAAATTTCTCACCTTTCTATCCATTTACGGCAACAAATTGTGGGTCTGACGACCCACTAAAACGCAAGTTACCTACATAAGCTATTTTGACCGACAGAGCAAGCCACTATTGAAAACGTATTTGAAACCTAAATCAGAGCAAGCTACTATATGTTAAATTGAAATCTAGTTTTAAACCTTATCCTGGTCACGGCACCAAATTGTAATGTCTACCTAAAGCTTAATATTCGAAAAAGGCTTCTCAATGCTTACAAGAGCTTACTAGAGCCTACTAAGCTTACTTACCTCAAGCTTCAGCCTGAAAACTTAAATATAAATACTTACCTAAAGGAACTTACTACAGGGAAAGAAAATCAAACAAAAGATTGAAGGTTGAAAAGAAAATTATTTATTTAAGTTTTATATTTGGATTTTTGTTATTGAAAATCGAAACACTGACTAATTACCCCTAATGCTGCCTTTGCAGACGTCATTAGGTGTTAGTTTCCGATTCCTAGGCTTTGCGAAGGTAAAAAGGAAACTAACGAAGCAAAAAACCTTCGCGCCGTATTACAGTAAAATAAGTTACGTAATTATAATATCAAATACATTAATTAATAAACTATCTATACAGTAGCTTGCTCTGATACGCAGTTTGGCCAAGATGATCGTGAAAGCTAGTGGAGACCCAACGTTGTGTGTGTAGTTACCGCAAGTCCTTTTCGATAAGGTGAGAAATAACCGCAATATTTAAAATATATATAATTCCTAACTTAAATGTAACGAAATATAAATACAATAGACATTAATAGGTTAGCATATTAACTGTTGACGTTAAAAATAAAAAAATAAGATTGTGAAAATATATAATTAATAGAATAATAAATAGTAATATTGAATATTAAAATTACACTAGAATTATAATGATTGATTAAATAGGTATTTCGTTGTTTGTTATATAGTTGTATTTACAACAAAACATATATAAGGAGGTTTGCTGGACTCCCAACGTAGTGATTTTTGGCGAAGTACGCCAGTACAAAATATGTGGCATGTCAGTTTTGACAGTTCCGTCTTCCAACGGTGGAACCACGACCAGTGGTCTACGGTTCGAAGCTTAATGGATCTGGTAATATATGTCGTCCACGGCCAGTGGCCTACAGACCTGATGGTTGTGCGTTCTGAGCATTTGTAATGATCCAAGTGTGCGACCGGGCCAGTAGCCTACAGTCTCGCTTCATACATCAATGTATAGTTGACAGATAACCGCCAATTCCTCCACACCACATATGCAAATAACGACTGGTACATTTAATAATTAAATAACCAAATACTAACCACCGTTTATGACGAATGGTAAATAAATTTAGGAAGTAAATAGCAAGTACCTATCATCGCTAATAAGCACTATCTGTGCAGTAACCCAGACGCGTAAGACCCTCACCGCCCGCGATTCATCACTGCAAGAGAACGGAATTAGCTAAGAACACCTTATACACTAATGGCGTACCTACATGGCAATAAACCTCTGTAAGCACATGCTATTTTTCATGTCACATGTTCAAGATCATTGGGTGATACAGAACGCTTTGGCCTCAAACCCGAGGGGAGTCCGTTGCCACCTTGGCACTACAACAGACACGCATTCTACATGGAATAATCTTCTACGCTAGAAATCCAGCATCTTATCCCTTATATAATTACTAAAGTATTACGTGGAAGTACATATTACGCGATATCGTTTAACCATGGCCAATAGTTAACCGATATCGACAATTAACATTTAAAAGATCGAAACCTATCTTGGTTATAGTACGTTCAAACAATTTCGACCGTTACATTAAAACTATATATTTATAAGGTGGTAGAAAGAAATAGTTAACAGATGGAACGCAGTTACCCGAAAATTGTATTAAAATCTACTTAGATAAAATATGGCTTGGTACCCTCAAACTAGAACCTATTCGACACGTCAACAGTAAATATATATACTACGATGGAGAATAAATATTACGTATCCTAAATAGTTAGGTATTGTAAATATAATATACGCACACATAAACACACACAGTCGTATATAGAGAATATAAAAGGTTCAATGTTAAAACAACAAACACAGGCGATATGTTGTGAAGAACCTGGTCATAATATACGCTTTCAACCTATATAAGTAATTGAATGTAAATAAGTAGAATATCATTAAATTGTTAAATGATTACCTCACAAGAACGAGTTTCATGTAAATATAAAATACTATTATTTATTAGCTGTTTTATTATGTGTTTGAAAACCAAGTCGAATAATACCCTACATCAACCTATAACTCAAATATTAACCCATTGCTCTGAAGTTAATCCTATGTTGAAACGTCCATACGATTTAAGAATCGTTTCTGAAAGACGACGAAGATTGCATTTAAATTTCACACTCAATAAATAATCAAAATATTTAAGTACTTATTTAGACATACAGGCAGCTCTAAGCACAGCGGAATAGTGCTTCGCTTCGCTCACACAGTAATAGTTGAAATAGTACGTAATATACTTAAATGCAGACCCCTACTTCATTGTAAACCCAAACACAGCTAAAATATTAACAAATGTGGATTAATAATATATCCCTCATTATTCTAACACTCACTGCAGGTAAATAAGCGTAACGCCTGTAATATTAGTCCCCAAATAACCCTATTAATAAAAGAAAGGACCGTTATTATAATATTCGTATGCTTCACTAGTAAAGATATTGTAAAATGCTAGTACACGACAAACAATTAAGATAAAAGTGAAATATTTAAAAGGACTTACATAAAGTTGTCGACCTCGATCTTGGCTGAGAGATGCTGTTGTCTTGAAATCTCGTTCCGACTAAGTTAAGTTCGAACCTTACCACCCGCTTTTATAATTTCTGTACCCTGTCTCCCACAATCACCTACATTCCCCTTTGTAGCTTTAATCCAAACACCTCTTTAAAAATCTTACCGATTACTCATCCGATTCCGCTATTGAACCTAGTTATCTAAATAATAAGGTTGATGATCCAACCTGTAGATACTAAACCCAAATAAATGTCTAACAGACAAGGTTCAAATTCGCGTGAACTCCTGACTCGTCGTCTGCACACCGCTTCTCGATCGCCTGCGAAAATCTAAGCAAATATGCGGGTGGGTTAAGATTAGCCTCGCGCGCTGCAAGATTATTCCTACCCGCATTTATGTAAACGAGTCACAAGAACGAGTTTCATGTAAATATAAAATACTATTATTTATTAGCTGTTTTATTATGTGTTTGAAAACCAAGTCGAATAATACCCTACATCAACCTATAACTCAAATATTAACCCATTGCTCTGAAGTTAATCCTATGTTGAAACGTCCATACGATTTAAGAATCGTTTCTGAAAGACGACGAAGATTGCATTTAAATTTCACACTCAATAAATAATCAAAATATTTAAGTACTTATTTAGACATACAGGCAGCTCTAAGCACAGCGGAATAGTGCTTCGCTTCGCTCACACAGTAATAGTTGAAATAGTACGTAATATACTTAAATGCACACCCCTACTTCATTGTAAACCCAAACACAGCTAAAATATTAACAAATGTGGATTAATAATATATCCCTCATTATTCTAACACTCACTGCAGGTAAATAAGAGTAACGCCTGTAATATTAGTCCCCAAATAACCCTATTAATAAAAGAAAGGTATTGACCGTTATTATAATATTCGTATGCTTCACTAGTAAAGATATTGTAAAATGCTAGTACACGGTTTGACGGTATTAAGACAAATTTGGGGATGAACTTTTTAACATTAAGATATATTATGAAACCAATAATAAATCCAGACGATAGTCTGCCCCCACATTTTGAACTATTAACCGGTCTATCGTGTTAGTTAAATTAAGAAAATAGGTACTTATAGTATTGCGTCTAGTTATTAACAACCTACAGTTACAAATTAAACCCCCCACGTACCACCGATAGTTAAGTAACGTTTAAAGCTAAGTTTAACTGGCCTCTAGTTGTTCATGTTGCTACAAGGCGACTCGTTAGTATATAATCGCTAACTGTTTTGCATATTACCCTCTTTTACCTAGTTTTAAGCAAATTATGAAATTATGTTTTTCCCTGTAAGTGATTCATATATTACGTAAATATTTGAGAAAATAAATATCTTAAAACATGAAAAGTTTCTTAAGAAATTTTTGAATATAAAAGTTAAGATAAATATCGTACGATTTTTGTTACATGTTGATATTAGATCACAAATTAAAAATACATTTACTAATGGCGCTGCTCCCCGCATATAGACCTCTTAGCACTACTTTGACGCAAAAGATAATAGAACGCATTTTTGAAATTTCTCACCTTTCTATCCATTTACGGCAACAAATTGTGGGTCTGACGACCCACTAAAACGCAAGTTACCTACATAAGCTATTTTGACCGACAGAGCAAGCCACTATTGAAAACGTATTTGAAACCTAAATCAGAGCAAGCTACTATATGTTAAATTGAAATCTAGTTTTAAACCTTATCCTGGTCACGGCACCAAATTGTAATGTCTACCTAAAGCTTAATATTCGAAAAAGGCTTCTCAATGCTTACAAGAGCTTACTAGAGCCTACTAAGCTTACTTACCTCAAGCTTCAGCCTGAAAACTTAAATATAAATACTTACCTAAAGGAACTTACTACAGGGAAAGAAAATCAAACAAAAGATTGAAGGTTGAAAAGAAAATTATTTATTTAAGTTTTATATTTGGATTTTTGTTATTGAAAATCGAAACACTGACTAATTACCCCTAATGCTGCCTTTGCAGACGTCATTAGGTGTTAGTTTCCGATTCCTAGGCTTTGCGAAGGTAAAAAGGAAACTAACGAAGCAAAAAACCTTCGCGCCGTATTACAGTAAAATAAGTTACGTAATTATAATATCAAATACATTAATTAATAAACTATCTATACAGTAGCTTGCTCTGATACGCAGTTTGGCCAAGATGATCGTGAAAGCTAGTGGAGACCCAACGTTGTGTGTGTAGTTACCGCAAGTCCTTTTCGATAAGGTGAGAAATAACCGCAATATTTAAAATATATATAATTCCTAACTTAAATGTAACGAAATATAAATACAATAGACATTAATAGGTTAGCATATTAACTGTTGACGTTAAAAATAAAAAAATAAGATTGTGAAAATATATAATTAATAGAATAATAAATAGTAATATTGAATATTAAAATTACACTAGAATTATAATGATTGATTAAATAGGTATTTCGTTGTTTGTTATATAGTTGTATTTACAACAAAACATATATAAGGAGGTTTGCTGGACTCCCAACGTAGTGATTTTTGGCGAAGTACGCCAGTACAAAATATGTGGCATGTCAGTTTTGACAGTTCCGTCTTCCAACGGTGGAACCACGACCAGTGGTCTACGGTTCGAAGCTTAATGGATCTGGTAATATATGTCGTCCACGGCCAGTGGCCTACAGACCTGATGGTTGTGCGTTCTGAGCATTTGTAATGATCCAAGTGTGCGACCGGGCCAGTAGCCTACAGTCTCGCTTCATACATCAATGTATAGTTGACAGATAACCGCCAATTCCTCCACACCACATATGCAAATAACGACTGGTACATTTAATAATTAAATAACCAAATACTAACCACCGTTTATGACGAATGGTAAATAAATTTAGGAAGTAAATAGCAAGTACCTATCATCGCTAATAAGCACTATCTGTGCAGTAACCCAGACGCGTAAGACCCTCACCGCCCGCGATTCATCACTGCAAGAGAACGGAATTAGCTAAGAACACCTTATACACTAATGGCGTACCTACATGGCAATAAACCTCTGTAAGCACATGCTATTTTTCATGTCACATGTTCAAGATCATTGGGTGATACAGAACGCTTTGGCCTCAAACCCGAGGGGAGTCCGTTGCCACCTTGGCACTACAACAGACACGCATTCTACATGGAATAATCTTCTACGCTAGAAATCCAGCATCTTATCCCTTATATAATTACTAAAGTATTACGTGGAAGTACATATTACGCGATATCGTTTAACCATGGCCAATAGTTAACCGATATCGACAATTAACATTTAAAAGATCGAAACCTATCTTGGTTATAGTACGTTCAAACAATTTCGACCGTTACATTAAAACTATATATTTATAAGGTGGTAGAAAGAAATAGTTAACAGATGGAACGCAGTTACCCGAAAATTGTATTAAAATCTACTTAGATAAAATATGGCTTGGTACCCTCAAACTAGAACCTATTCGACACGTCAACAGTAAATATATATACTACGATGGAGAATAAATATTACGTATCCTAAATAGTTAGGTATTGTAAATATAATATACGCACACATAAACACACACAGTCGTATATAGAGAATATAAAAGGTTCAATGTTAAAACAACAAACACAGGCGATATGTTGTGAAGAACCTGGTCATAATATACGCTTTCAACCTATATAAGTAATTGAATGTAAATAAGTAGAATATCATTAAATTGTTAAATGATTACCTCACAAGAACGAGTTTCATGTAAATATAAAATACTATTATTTATTAGCTGTTTTATTATGTGTTTGAAAACCAAGTCGAATAATACCCTACATCAACCTATAACTCAAATATTAACCCATTGCTCTGAAGTTAATCCTATGTTGAAACGTCCATACGATTTAAGAATCGTTTCTGAAAGACGACGAAGATTGCATTTAAATTTCACACTCAATAAATAATCAAAATATTTAAGTACTTATTTAGACATACAGGCAGCTCTAAGCACAGCGGAATAGTGCTTCGCTTCGCTCACACAGTAATAGTTGAAATAGTACGTAATATACTTAAATGCAGACCCCTACTTCATTGTAAACCCAAACACAGCTAAAATATTAACAAATGTGGATTAATAATATATCCCTCATTATTCTAACACTCACTGCAGGTAAATAAGCGTAACGCCTGTAATATTAGTCCCCAAATAACCCTATTAATAAAAGAAAGGACCGTTATTATAATATTCGTATGCTTCACTAGTAAAGATATTGTAAAATGCTAGTACACGACAAACAATTAAGATAAAAGTGAAATATTTAAAAGGACTTACATAAAGTTGTCGACCTCGATCTTGGCTGAGAGATGCTGTTGTCTTGAAATCTCGTTCCGACTAAGTTAAGTTCGAACCTTACCACCCGCTTTTATAATTTCTGTACCCTGTCTCCCACAATCACCTACATTCCCCTTTGTAGCTTTAATCCAAACACCTCTTTAAAAATCTTACCGATTACTCATCCGATTCCGCTATTGAACCTAGTTATCTAAATAATAAGGTTGATGATCCAACCTGTAGATACTAAACCCAAATAAATGTCTAACAGACAAGGTTCAAATTCGCGTGAACTCCTGACTCGTCGTCTGCACACCGCTTCTCGATCGCCTGCGAAAATCTAAGCAAATATGCGGGTGGGTTAAGATTAGCCTCGCGCGCTGCAAGATTATTCCTACCCGCATTTATGTAAACGAGTCACAAGAACGAGTTTCATGTAAATATAAAATACTATTATTTATTAGCTGTTTTATTATGTGTTTGAAAACCAAGTCGAATAATACCCTACATCAACCTATAACTCAAATATTAACCCATTGCTCTGAAGTTAATCCTATGTTGAAACGTCCATACGATTTAAGAATCGTTTCTGAAAGACGACGAAGATTGCATTTAAATTTCACACTCAATAAATAATCAAAATATTTAAGTACTTATTTAGACATACAGGCAGCTCTAAGCACAGCGGAATAGTGCTTCGCTTCGCTCACACAGTAATAGTTGAAATAGTACGTAATATACTTAAATGCACACCCCTACTTCATTGTAAACCCAAACACAGCTAAAATATTAACAAATGTGGATTAATAATATATCCCTCATTATTCTAACACTCACTGCAGGTAAATAAGAGTAACGCCTGTAATATTAGTCCCCAAATAACCCTATTAATAAAAGAAAGGTATTGACCGTTATTATAATATTCGTATGCTTCACTAGTAAAGATATTGTAAAATGCTAGTACACGGTTTGACGGTATTAAGACAAATTTGGGGATGAACTTTTTAACATTAAGATATATTATGAAACCAATAATAAATCCAGACGATAGTCTGCCCCCACATTTTGAACTATTAACCGGTCTATCGTGTTAGTTAAATTAAGAAAATAGGTACTTATAGTATTGCGTCTAGTTATTAACAACCTACAGTTACAAATTAAACCCCCCACGTACCACCGATAGTTAAGTAACGTTTAAAGCTAAGTTTAACTGGCCTCTAGTTGTTCATGTTGCTACAAGGCGACTCGTTAGTATATAATCGCTAACTGTTTTGCATATTACCCTCTTTTACCTAGTTTTAAGCAAATTATGAAATTATGTTTTTCCCTGTAAGTGATTCATATATTACGTAAATATTTGAGAAAATAAATATCTTAAAACATGAAAAGTTTCTTAAGAAATTTTTGAATATAAAAGTTAAGATAAATATCGTACGATTTTTGTTACATGTTGATATTAGATCACAAATTAAAAATACATTTACTAATGGCGCTGCTCCCCGCATATAGACCTCTTAGCACTACTTTGACGCAAAAGATAATAGAACGCATTTTTGAAATTTCTCACCTTTCTATCCATTTACGGCAACAAATTGTGGGTCTGACGACCCACTAAAACGCAAGTTACCTACATAAGCTATTTTGACCGACAGAGCAAGCCACTATTGAAAACGTATTTGAAACCTAAATCAGAGCAAGCTACTATATGTTAAATTGAAATCTAGTTTTAAACCTTATCCTGGTCACGGCACCAAATTGTAATGTCTACCTAAAGCTTAATATTCGAAAAAGGCTTCTCAATGCTTACAAGAGCTTACTAGAGCCTACTAAGCTTACTTACCTCAAGCTTCAGCCTGAAAACTTAAATATAAATACTTACCTAAAGGAACTTACTACAGGGAAAGAAAATCAAACAAAAGATTGAAGGTTGAAAAGAAAATTATTTATTTAAGTTTTATATTTGGATTTTTGTTATTGAAAATCGAAACACTGACTAATTACCCCTAATGCTGCCTTTGCAGACGTCATTAGGTGTTAGTTTCCGATTCCTAGGCTTTGCGAAGGTAAAAAGGAAACTAACGAAGCAAAAAACCTTCGCGCCGTATTACAGTAAAATAAGTTACGTAATTATAATATCAAATACATTAATTAATAAACTATCTATACAGTAGCTTGCTCTGATACGCAGTTTGGCCAAGATGATCGTGAAAGCTAGTGGAGACCCAACGTTGTGTGTGTAGTTACCGCAAGTCCTTTTCGATAAGGTGAGAAATAACCGCAATATTTAAAATATATATAATTCCTAACTTAAATGTAACGAAATATAAATACAATAGACATTAATAGGTTAGCATATTAACTGTTGACGTTAAAAATAAAAAAATAAGATTGTGAAAATATATAATTAATAGAATAATAAATAGTAATATTGAATATTAAAATTACACTAGAATTATAATGATTGATTAAATAGGTATTTCGTTGTTTGTTATATAGTTGTATTTACAACAAAACATATATAAGGAGGTTTGCTGGACTCCCAACGTAGTGATTTTTGGCGAAGTACGCCAGTACAAAATATGTGGCATGTCAGTTTTGACAGTTCCGTCTTCCAACGGTGGAACCACGACCAGTGGTCTACGGTTCGAAGCTTAATGGATCTGGTAATATATGTCGTCCACGGCCAGTGGCCTACAGACCTGATGGTTGTGCGTTCTGAGCATTTGTAATGATCCAAGTGTGCGACCGGGCCAGTAGCCTACAGTCTCGCTTCATACATCAATGTATAGTTGACAGATAACCGCCAATTCCTCCACACCACATATGCAAATAACGACTGGTACATTTAATAATTAAATAACCAAATACTAACCACCGTTTATGACGAATGGTAAATAAATTTAGGAAGTAAATAGCAAGTACCTATCATCGCTAATAAGCACTATCTGTGCAGTAACCCAGACGCGTAAGACCCTCACCGCCCGCGATTCATCACTGCAAGAGAACGGAATTAGCTAAGAACACCTTATACACTAATGGCGTACCTACATGGCAATAAACCTCTGTAAGCACATGCTATTTTTCATGTCACATGTTCAAGATCATTGGGTGATACAGAACGCTTTGGCCTCAAACCCGAGGGGAGTCCGTTGCCACCTTGGCACTACAACAGACACGCATTCTACATGGAATAATCTTCTACGCTAGAAATCCAGCATCTTATCCCTTATATAATTACTAAAGTATTACGTGGAAGTACATATTACGCGATATCGTTTAACCATGGCCAATAGTTAACCGATATCGACAATTAACATTTAAAAGATCGAAACCTATCTTGGTTATAGTACGTTCAAACAATTTCGACCGTTACATTAAAACTATATATTTATAAGGTGGTAGAAAGAAATAGTTAACAGATGGAACGCAGTTACCCGAAAATTGTATTAAAATCTACTTAGATAAAATATGGCTTGGTACCCTCAAACTAGAACCTATTCGACACGTCAACAGTAAATATATATCCGCAGAAAATGAGATCCAAAACCTTATTTGCGAAAATGGAGCTCTGAAAAAACATCTTGAAAAAAAGCAACATACTATTAAAGGATTGGTCCGCATTTGTACACCCCCACCCCGAACACCGAAAACAAAAAATAAGCGGAAAAGTCTTAATAAAATTAAAACAGGCCAAAGTAATTCAGAAGGCATAGGAAATAAGGACGCGCAAAATACAAAACACGAATCATGTAGCACGCCACAATCTCGGCAGAACAAACATGCAACAGATTGCAGCAACCTTAAAGAAGAGGATTTGCCTATACACAACAAGTTACCTGCGACGAATAAACTAAGTATTATTAGCACCACCAGTGGCAGAGCGGGTAAAAAAATCCTGACTGCAATGCTTGAAAATTTTGATGACTTCGACTGCGTACACCTGTCCACTCCCGGAGGAAGAATTCAAGAGCTTCTGACCACCCTGCCTACAAAACTCAAAGGATACACGAAAGAAGACTACTGTATTCTTCTAATCGGAGAGCGCGACTTCAGCATAAATGTAGACTTCGACCATATGGAGCTCATACAAGACATCAAATGTACAATAGAGATGTTAACTCACACAAACCTAATAGTATGCACGCCGACATATACTTGTGGAGCCCCATTGTTTAATTATAGAATAGAGCTATTTAATGCTTACTTAAACCAATCCCTACAAGACTCTGACTACGCATATTTTTTTGACTCTAATTTAAACTTAACGCTAGACATGTTTTGTAAATTTTCGGGGAAAATACTACCCTTAGGTATAAAAAATATATTAAGGAATGTTAAACTTATGATGAACGACATTGTACCATGTACTACACTTTTGCAAGACTACGATGAAGCAAACCGTTCCTTTCCTTCAGAGGGAAACGAAGAAGCAAATCGTTCCTTTCGTACCTTTGATGAATAAGCAGAGAAAAGTAACAGTCATGCACCAAAATATAGCTGGTTTACTGGGGAAAAGGGACTTAGTAGAGGCAGCAATTGCTGACCTACATTCACTGACTGGAAGTATTGACGTTATTTGTTTTTGTGAGACCTTTATTAAATACGGCAATATTGCTAATCTCACTATGAATAACTATAATGTTGCATCATCATATTGTAGAGAAGGTGAAAAAAGGGGCGGCACATGCATCCTTATCAAAAACAACCTTGAGTTTAAAACATTGGATTATATACAGTCACAAAAATATGATTTCGAAGCGTGTAGCGTAGAAATCCCCTTATATAATATGATAATAGTGTGTATTTATCGAACGCCAACATCCAGTGTTAGTGTCTTCTTTTCCTTACTTAGAAAAGTGCTACAAAAAATAACTAAAAATAAATCAAAACATGTGGTCCTATGTGGAGATTGGAATATAGATTTCTTAAAAGAAAGTAAAGTAAAGAAGGAATTAGCATCAGTTCTGGCAAATTACAATCTAGACAATCATATAATGTCTCCGACTAGGAAAAAATCATGTATTGATTTAATTGCAAGTAACGTATCGGACTGCACACCTAATATCTATAGTCTTCATTTGTCAGATCATGAAACTTGTCAAATACTGTCATGCAGTGTAAACATTAATAATAAACACAAACAAAAACCTAAGCTCTGGCATGAAATTATAAGAGACTACAGCCCGGAAAACCAAAAAAAATTTAATGATTGTATGTCTGCCTTAACATTTACTGACATAACTAACGAAACCGATACAGACAAAGCATTTAACGAATTTCATGAACTTGTTATTTTGTTTTATAATTTATGTTTTCCTTTGATTAAAAAAATTCGACAAAACAAACCCATTATGAACAAGTGGCTCACAAAAGGGATTAAAATTTGTTGTGCAAATAAAAGGAAACTGCATCGAATATCAGCAAGGCATCCTGAAAATAAAGAATTATTGATGCAATATAGGACGTACACGAGATTACTAAAACGATGCTTGCATAAATCTAGGCAGGTAGCAAATTGCCGCTTCATTAAAAATTCAAATAATGTATGTAGAGCTTCTTGGCAAATAATAAATAATAATTGCACTGCAAAAGTCAATAATAATGACATAATTGAAGCTAATAAAATGGATCCTAAAACATTAGCAGACTCATTTAATAATTTTTTTATTGACTTAACAAACAATAAAAAACGAAACAGTATAAAACCATGCCACAATATCCAGCACAACGCAAATAGCCTATTCCTCTCTCCGGTAAACTTAACAGACGTGCAAAAAGTAATAAAACAGCTCAAAAACACTAAATCTACAGGATATGATGACATAAGCACTAAAGTACTAAAATTAAACGCTAATTCCTTAGCAGTCCCTCTGGCCCACATTATGAATATATCATTCTTAGAAGGCGTGTTTCCGGAACGCTTAAAATATTCTGTTGTAAAGCCTATACATAAGACAGGTCCCAAAACAGATCTGAATAACTATAGGCCAATTACCCTCATTCCGATCTTATCAAAAATTTTCGAGAGATTAATGTATGATAGGATTATGAATTTTATAACAAAAAATAAAATTTTAGTTGAAAACCAATTTGGATTTAGAAAGAATAGCTCAACATCCCTAGCATGTTTTCATTTAGTGAGAGAGGTAATTGAAAGCCTTGATATACAAATTCCAATAGTTGCCGTGTTCTTGGATATGAGCAAGGCTTTTGACTTCGTAAATCATGAAATACTGCTAGATAAATTGTGCCGGTACGGCATAAGAGGTCCGGCATGGGATTGGGTTAATAGTTACCTTAGAAACCGTCATCAACGTGTAGAAATCTCAAGCATCGAAGGAAATTACAAAGTGGTTCACAAGTCAAGCTACAAACTTAACTCTGTTGGCGTCCCACAGGGCAGTATTCTGGGCCCATTGTTATTTTTACTGTATATAAATGACTTGCCAAATGCTGTGAATCATAACTCCATCCTCTTTGCGGACGATACCACACTGCTAATTAAATATGACGATAAAACTTCATTTGACGATCAAATTAACAAAGCATTAGTAGATGTCATCGACTGGCTAGATAAGAATAACTTACAAATCAACATTAATAAAACGAAAATAATACAATTCCAAACATATCGAAGTAAACACATTGACATAGATATTAAATATAATGGTTCAAAAATTGAAGAGATAAATTCGGCATTATTCCTTGGCATAAATATTGACAAATTTTGTAATTGGAAATACCATATCGATATTCTACGCGGTAAGTTAGACCGCTTTGTATATGTACTTTACCGTATTCGAAATGTGGTATCAGAAGCAGCCGCTCTTTCGGCATATCACGGTTATGTGTCATCCCTTTTGAGATATGGCTTAATTATATGGGGAAACTCAGTGGACGCACATATTGTTTTCCAAATTCAAAAAGATTGCGTGAGAACCATATGTGGAGTGGAGCGTTTGGCTTCTTGCAGAGATTTATTTAAACACAAAAAAATTTTGACATTACCAGCAATGTACATTTATGAAATGTGTATTTTTGTTAAAAAGCACCCGACATGTTTTAAAACGATCACCTCAAGGTCACAAAGAGGGGAACATAGACATAATTTATACACGACAAAGACAAATCTTTCACTGACAAGGAATAACGTTAAATGCATGGCAATTAAATTATTTAATACTTTTACTGATGACTTTAAGGCTCTACCAATTAAATTATTTAGAAAATCTTTGTTTAATCATCTAATCCAAAATAGCATTTATTCAATTAAAGAGTTTGTGGAAAAATGTACTTTATAGATAATGTATAATATATAATTGACATAAAATTTTATTGCAGAAATTGTATTAATTTGATACTGTTTGTTAATACTGAATATTATTATTATTTATACTAACCTTAGTATTGACACGAAGAGTATTAGACATAATTACATAGATTAAGAATATTAGTTAGGATACTAGTTTTATGAACAATATTTGTACGCCATGCATCATGGTAAAAAAAGGCTGGAAAACCACATGTAACATCAATTTGTACCCTTTTTTATACAAATAAACTATTCTATTCTATTCTATTCTATTCTACGATGGAGAATAAATATTACGTATCCTAAATAGTTAGGTATTGTAAATATAATATACGCACACATAAACACACACAGTCGTATATAGAGAATATAAAAGGTTCAATGTTAAAACAACAAACACAGGCGATATGTTGTGAAGAACCTGGTCATAATATACGCTTTCAACCTATATAAGTAATTGAATGTAAATAAGTAGAATATCATTAAATTGTTAAATGATTACCTCACAAGAACGAGTTTCATGTAAATATAAAATACTATTATTTATTAGCTGTTTTATTATGTGTTTGAAAACCAAGTCGAATAATACCCTACATCAACCTATAACTCAAATATTAACCCATTGCTCTGAAGTTAATCCTATGTTGAAACGTCCATACGATTTAAGAATCGTTTCTGAAAGACGACGAAGATTGCATTTAAATTTCACACTCAATAAATAATCAAAATATTTAAGTACTTATTTAGACATACAGGCAGCTCTAAGCACAGCGGAATAGTGCTTCGCTTCGCTCACACAGTAATAGTTGAAATAGTACGTAATATACTTAAATGCAGACCCCTACTTCATTGTAAACCCAAACACAGCTAAAATATTAACAAATGTGGATTAATAATATATCCCTCATTATTCTAACACTCACTGCAGGTAAATAAGCGTAACGCCTGTAATATTAGTCCCCAAATAACCCTATTAATAAAAGAAAGGTATTGACCGTAATTATAATATTCGTATGCTTCACTAGTAAAGATATTGTAAAATGCTAGTACACGACAAACAATTAAGATAAAAGTGAAATATTTAAAAGGACTTACATAAAGTTGTCGACCTCGATCTTGGCTGAGAGATGCTGTTGTCTTGAAATCTCGTTCCGACTAAGTTAAGTTCGAACCTTACCACCCGCTTTTATAATTTCTGTACCCTGTCTCCCACAATCACCTACATTCCCCTTTGTAGCTTTAATCCAAACACCTCTTTAAAAATCTTACCGATTACTCATCCGATTCCGCTATTGAACCTAGTTATCTAAATAATAAGGTTGATGATCCAACCTGTAGATACTAAACCCAAATAAATGTCTAACAGACAAGGTTCAAATTCGCGTGAACTCCTGACTCGTCGTCTGCACACCGCTTCTCGATCGCCTGCGAAAATCTAAGCAAATATGCGGGTGGGTTAAGATTAGCCTCGCGCGCTGCAAGATTATTCCTACCCGCATTTATGTAAAATTATTAATTAATAATTACAATTTCAGGACTTTCTGGTAAATTGCTGAATAAAACTTAGAAACTACATTTGGATAAATATGCTAAAAATATAGGGAATATATATATGATAATGAAATATACATACAATAGTGTTTCTATAGGAAACGAAAGCAAATTCAATGTAACCGCATGGTCAATTTTCACCAATAATTATTAATACGCATATATTTCTAACAAATATCAATAGGAATGCTAAGAGGACTATATTGTTTATCGAATGAAAATATTTATTTGTACTCGGAAGTAAATAATCACGTGTTTATGACACAATACTGTTCGTAACCAAATCTTCCTAAATAACTATTATTTTTATTCAATCTCACAAGAAACATTGTTACTTTTAATGCCTATTTAGATCAAGGAATTAGATTTTACGTTTTCATTTGTTTTCTGCTACATACACTAACATCTATAAATTCGAGGTTAGGTTTTTTAGGAACCAAAATTTATTAGAAAATACTATTATCTGTATTCCAAATGAATTACCATCTTAATATCTAAACGAAAATGCATATTATTTAGAAAAGCCACTTGAAATAAAGCTAGTTTTCAGTATTTATTTCAACACTAAATTCTCCTTCCCGAACTGCACCAAAGCTATGAAAATTAAGACATAACTACTAATTGATTTTATGATACTCCATATTTTCCAGGTGAGTTGTAATTCGAACTTTAATATTACAGTATAATTTTTCATTAAAGCTTAATCGTAAAGTCGTAAATTTTCCTGAAACTGGAAAATGAAATTAACTCCTACATAAGGTTAATTGCAATGTCACAATATCGAACAATTTTACCGTCCATTGAAATAGGCATTATATGGACGCCTTGGATTCATTACAAGCTGACATACAGACTATATTTGTTTTACAAAAAAGAACCATCCGCTTTCTTTATAACTTAAAGGCAGGTGCATCAGTTAGAGAACTATTTAAAGAAATTAATATTTTAACTGTTGCTTCCCAATATATATATATGACAATATTATTTATGTTGTAAAGAATATACATTCAAAAAAAATTCTGACATCCACAGCTATAACACTAGAAATAAAAACATGCTTGCTATCAGAAGTAGTCGTATCCGCAAGGCATATAAGTCATTTTTTGGTCAAGGTATTCACATTTATAACAAGTTACCCGTCGATGCTTTAAATTCATCATTTCCCGCTCTTAAGAAATATTTGAAAAAAAGTTTAATGTCTAAGGGTTATTACAGGGTCGAGGACTATATGACGGACAAACATGCATGGCCCAAACCAGAAACTACTACAAAATCATCTAAGATTTAGAGGACACAGTTCAGATAGGAAAGTATATCAAACGTTTTGTGAAGCAATCAGATTTGGATTTTATTATTATTATTTTATTTTAATTAAACAATACGTACATTGTATATCTCTCAAGCTGTTTTGATATGTCTTCTTATAGAACTACGCATTATAGAACTACGCATTATTGTGTATCTTTAAGATATAATATTACTGTATTACTGTTTTGAAAAAATAAGTCCCGCCGAGTTTCTTGCCGGTCATAAATAATACTTCTCGGGTCAGAGGTGTAGGGTTAGAACCGGTGGTAGTTTTTATTTTTCTCTCTGACGTTCATAAGTGCATTGTAATGTGCCTAAATTGAAGAATAAATATCTTTTATCTTTTAATATAAGAAATAGTTCCGGTTCCGGTTACGATTCAGTGAACACGTACGCCATTAAGCTCCGCAAATAAAAATTAATATCAGTGCAAAAAGTGCCCGTTACATGCGTTTAATCGCAAAATATAGTGAAGTGGACGATAAAATCACAATATTCGACAGTGTTGCGTTGAATAACACATTATTTTATGCAAAAATACCACATCATTAAACAGAACGACATAACCTCAAAGTGTAACTCGGTTGTAAAACAGTGCTACCAACATAACTTAACAAAAACAGGCATTGACAATCTCATTTCACACAGTCAGGGCAGTGTTATAACTCGGAAAACCACCAAAAATGGAAAAAAGCATAGAACTGTTGTGGACACGCCTCGAGAAAAAATTAAACGAACAAACTGAAAACATAACGGAGTCGGTTACAAATAATGTCATGGCGGTAATAGACGACAGACTCGGAAAAATAACTGAAGAAAATAAGGAACTTAAATCGAAAATATCTACCTTAGAGCAAAAACTTTATTTTATAGAAAGAGAAAAAAGAAAATATAACTTGGTGCTATTTGGAATTGAAGAGATCGGAAAATCAGAGGCTGAGCTGGTGGATTATGTAAAGGAGACAATTATTGAATCAGGAACACACTTGGACAGCCAAGAAATTAGCAACATCTATAGAATCGGCAAGAAAATCAACAACAAGAACCGACCAGTTGTCATCTCCCTCACGTTTACCTGGAAGAAACACTTAATATGGAAAAACAAAAACAAACTTCCCGAAGGTATTTATATAAAGGAAGACTACTCCAAAGAAGTGCTCGAAAAGAGAAAACAACTACAAATACAGGTGGAGGAAGAAAATAAAAAAGGAAACATAGCCTTTATAAAATATGACACATTAATAGTGAAAAAAGCAACTGATAAAACAAGAGATAAAAGGAAAAGGGAAGAGTCAGGATCGCCCCAAGCGTCAACCCAGAAAAAAGTGAATACAAGTTTCATCGCGCAACCACCAAAAACCAAAGGACCTGCAAAATACATTATAAAACCTAACATCCTTAGTTATGTAGAACGAGGAAGATCACCAGCTCAATCTCAATCTCAATCTGAGGCCACAAAAAACTTATAAGGACCACCGGCACCCGGAACCAAACAAAAACAAATGAAATAACTGTATTTAAAACAACTAAAGGAAAAGACACCCCAAGCCGGTTGGTCACCGTGGGGGAAGACGACCACAACCTCCCAGGAAACCATCCATACAAAGAAAAACCATCCAAAGAAAAAGCATGCAGTATCTACACTCCTATAAGAAATAGTTCCAACACTGAAACATTAAAAACAAATAGAACTGAAAAGCTGTACATAGAAACATTGAACTGCTTAACACTAAGAACACAAGAGAGACTTACCGAACTAGAGCTAGCACTTTCTAACATAAAATGGGATATATTAGGCTTAAGTGAAGTGCGAAGATTAGGGGAAAGTATTGAAGACCACCAAGAATATATATTCTTCTACAAAGGTGAAACAAATGGACGCCACGGAGTTGGCTTTATGGTTAAAAAACATTTAGAAAGAAACATTGATGAATTCAAGGGTATATCAGAAAGAATAGCGGTTCTTAATATACATTTACCAGAATACAAAAATAAATGGTCTATAGTCCAAGTGTATGCTCCCACAGAACAACATGATGAACACGGGAAGGACATTTTCTATGACCAGCTTTCAGCAACCTTACAAGATACATGTAAAAACTTTATGGTGATAGGAGACTTTAATGGCAGGATAGGAACCCAAAGAACTGGTGAAGAAATGATAGTAGGCAAATTCGGACATGGCATCAGGAGCAAAAATGGAGAAAGGATGATTAATATGGCCCAAGAAAACAATCTGTCATTCATGAATAGTTTCTTTAAAAAACATCCAAGGAACAAATGGACCTGGGTCTCGCCTGACGGTTCATACAAGAATTAAATTGATTATATTGCAACTAATAATAGAAAAGTGTTCCATGACATAAGCATTTTAAACCAGTTCAACTTTAATACCAACCATAGAATGGTGAGAGCAGCGATAGACAATAAAGACCCAAGAAAAAGTAGAAACAAATTTTATGCAGCAACTAAACTCATGAGCAACAATATTTATGTACACAAACCAAGAAATAGCACAGACGAATTATATAACACTAAGTTAAATGAAATTTTATGGATCTTTCAAGAAACCTACAAAAAACAAAATAGAAAAAATTGAAACAGAAACTAGGTTATTAATTGAACAAAGAAAGGAGATATTAAAATTTGGAAAACACAGAAAAAATCTTAAGGATATTGCAGAATTAAGTAAAAAAATTAGTAATTCTATTAAAAAAGACCAAATGAAGAGAAGAAGAACGGTGCTAAACCACCATATTAAAAAGACTGGAGGAGGTAAAAAAGCCTTAAAAGAATTGACGCAAACAAAACAATGGATACCAAATCTTAAAAATAAAATAGGAAAGCAAGAAAGGATAAGAAATAATATAATTCAAACAGCAACTGATTTCTATAAGAATCTCTACACAGCAGAAGATAGCACCCCAATCCCTAGTATAAATCTAGTAGATGACGAGACCGAGTTTATACCACCATTTCTTCAGTCAGAAGTAGAAAAAGCGGTTAGCATCCAAAAAACGATAAGGCACCAGGACCAGACCAGATAACAAATCAGATGATCAAACTGTCTATAACTATTCCGGAAAATCTAAGAAAACTCACAGAGATATATAACACCGTGTTAAGTACGGAACTTGTACCATCTCAATGGACCAAGAGCGTCATTATATTACTACATAAAAAAGGAGACAGAAGCATGATCGAAAACTATAGGCCTATAAGCCTTATGTCTAACATCTACAAAGTGTTCTCTAAACTGCTGCTAAATAGAATAGAAAGTATACTGGATGAACAACAACCCATGGAACAAGCTGGCTTTAGAGCGGGATGCTCAACTGTCGATCATATGCATGTTATAAAGCAACTTATAGAAAAATGTCAAGAATACGGAAAGACTTTGTACATTGCATTTGTAGACTATAGCAAAGCATTCGATTCGATCAATCATGGTTCACTATGGAAAGCTCTATTCCAGCAAGGAGTGCCAAAAAATACATACGCTTAATTAAAAACATATATTCAAATAGCACAGCACAAATAAAATTAGAAACAGTTGGCGAAGAGTTTCCAATAGCCAGGGGGGTAAGACAAGGAGACCCATTGTCATCTGAACTGTTTTCTGCCTTACTGGAGAACATATTCAGAGACCTTCAATGGGATACACTTGGCATAAATATTAACGGCTGGACACTAAACCACTTGAGGTTTGTCGACGATTTAGTCCTGGTAACTGACAACGCTCAGACGCTCCAACTCATGCTACAAAAGCTGACAGAGGCAAGCAGAATAGTCGGACTTACCATAAATAAATCAAAAACGAACATAATGACAAACAGAGAAGAAAAGACCATAGTAGTAGATAAGGAAAATATTGAATATGTACAGAACTATACTTACCTAGGACAAATTATATCATTCAGAGACCAGACGGCTTTATAAGTAGAGAGAAGAGTATCGAGTGCTTGGAAAAGATTCTGGACGCTTAAGGAGATACTTAAGAGTAAACACTTTCCAATGTCAGTCAAGAACAAAGTTTTTAACATGTGTATCCTCCCATGGTTGCCAAACTTGGGCACTAACTCAGAAACATCTCCAAAAGCTTAGAACCTGCCAAAGAGGAATGGAAAGAAGTATGATGAATATCACATTAAAAGATCGTAAAAGAGCAGAAGAAATAAGAGCAAAAACAAAAGTAGAAGACGTAATTAAGAAAATAAGAAAGTTAAAATGGCAATGGACAGGACATATGACACGGGATAGCAAGGAAAAATGGACCAAAATAGTTACAGACTGGCAACCACGAGACGGTAACAGAAAAAGAGGTAGACCGTTTAAAAGGTGGATAGATGACATCAAGTCTATAGGGGGCGCCACCTGGACCAGGAAAGCCGTAAATAGAAAGGAATGGAAACAGCTGGGAGAGGCCTATGTGTCTGAAAACACGCTGAACACTAATCCGGACAATCCGATATGTTAAGTTTTTTAAGCAAATTTGTTTATATAAATGAAATGTTTAGTTTCGGCAATAAAGGCTATTATAAACTTATATATAAGAAATAGCAGATCATTTCCATCCTTAAAGAGGTATAATAAAAACATTGCGTGCAGTATCTCTACATGCTTCAGGAACTATTTACACATTATTGCGTGCAATATTTGTTATGTTGTCGGTTGTTCTGTTGCCAAAGATTACATGTAACTTAATCATAATCAGATACTCCATAGGTCAGTCAAGTCACCAGTTGTCATCCCCACAATAAAAAAAAAATTAAGCCTAGTTTTTTAATTACGTCATAATTATAAACCAAAGTGATATCAATGAAAATGTAACGTGCTATATGTTGCATGCTACATATAGTTATACAGTCACAAAACGGTAGCACCCCAGTAAGTCTACTCATAGTAATTATTTGTTTTATTGGTTTTACTTGTTTTACTTGTTTCACTTCTTTCACTTGTTTCACTTGTTTCACTTGTTTCACTTGTTTCACTTGTTTCATTTGTTTCATTTGTTTCATTTGTTTCATTTGTTTCATTTGTTTCATTTGTTTCATTTGTTTCATTTGTTTCATTGGTTTCATTTGTTTCATTTGTTTCATTTGTTTCATTTGTTTCATTTGTTTCATTTGTTTCATTTGTTTCATTTGTTTCATTAGTTTCATTTGTTTCATTTGTTTCATTTGTTTCATTTGTTTCATTTGTTTCATTTGTTTCATTGGTTTCATTTGTTTCATTTGTTTCATTTGTTTCATTTGTTTCATTTGTTTCATTTGTTTCATTTGTTTCATTTGTTTTATTTGTTTTATTTGTTTTACTTGTTTCACTTGTTTCACTTGTTTCACTTGTTTCACTTGTTTCATTTGTTTCATTTGTTTTACTTGTTTCACTTGTTTCACTTGTTTCACTTGTTTCACTTGTTTCACTTGTTTCACTTGTTTCACTTGTTTCACTTGTTTCACTTGTTTCACTTGTTTCACTTGTATCATTTGTTTCATTTGTTTCATTTGTTTCATTTGTTTCATTTGTTTCATTTGTTTCATTTGTTTCATTTGTCAGATTTGTCTGATTTGTTTGATTTGTTTTACTTGTTTCATTTGTTTCATTTGTTTCATTTGTTTCATTTGTTTCATTTGTTTCATTTGTCTGATTTGTCTGATTTGTTTGATTTGTTTTACTTGTTTCATTTGTTTCATTGGTTTCATTTGTTTCATTTGTTTCATTTGTTTCATTTGTTTCATTTGTTTTATTTGTTTTATTTGTTTTATTTGTTTTATTTGTTTTATTTGTTTGATTTGTTTGATTTGTTTGATTTGTCTGATTTGTCTGATTTGTCTGATTTGTCTGATTTGTTTTACTTGTTTCACTTGTTTCACTTGTTTCACTTGTTTCACTTGTTTCATTTGTTTCATTTGTTTCATTTGTTTCATTTGTTTCATTTGTTTCATTTGTTTCATTTGTTTCATTTGTTTCATTTGTTTCATTTGTTTCATTTGTTTCATTTGTTTCATTTGTTTCATTTGTTTCATTTGTTTCATTTGTTTCATTTGTTTCATTTGTTTTATTTGTTTTATTTGTTTTATTTGTTTTATTTGTTTGATTTGTTTGATTTGTTTGATTTGTCTGATTTGTCTGATTTGTCTGATTTGTCTGATTTGTTTTACTTGTTTCACTTGTTTCACTTGTTTCACTTGTTTCACTTGTTTCATTTGTTTCACTTGTTTCACTTGTTTCACTTGTTTCACTTGTTTCACTTGTTTCACTTGTTTCACTTGTTTCACTTGTTTCACTTGTTTCACTTGTTTCATTTGTTTCATTTGTTTCATTTGTTTCATTTGTTTCATTTGTTTCATTTGTTTTATTTGTTTTATTTGTTTTACTAGTTTCACTTGTTTCACTTGTTTCACTTGTTTCATTTGTTTCATTTGTTTTACTTGTTTCACTTGTTTCACTTGTTTCACTTGTTTCACTTGTTTCACTTGTTTCACTTGTTTCACTTGTTTCACTTGTTTCACTTGTTTCACTTGTTTCACTTGTATCATTTGTTTCATTTGTTTCATTTGTTTCATTTGTTTCATTTGTTTCATTTGTTTCATTTGTTTCATTTGTCAGATTTGTCTGATTTGTTTGATTTGTTTTACTTGTTTCATTTGTTTCATTTGTTTCATTTGTTTCATTTGTTTCATTTGTCTGATTTGTCTGATTTGTTTGATTTGTTTTACTTGTTTCATTTGTTTCATTGGTTTCATTTGTTTCATTTGTTTCATTTGTTTCATTTGTTTCATTTGTTTCATTTGTTGTATTTGTTTACTTGTTTTATTTGTTTTATTTGTTTTATTTGTTTTATTTGTTTTATTTGTTTTACTTGTTTCACTTGTTTCACTTGTTTCACTTGAATCTTGAAGCAAATCAAATTATTTTGTTTAATATTTTTTGATTTGCAATTTTTTTTTTTTTTTTTTTTTTAAGTAGTTACACTACTATATATGAACTGAAAATAGATGTCATATACTTCAGAAAAAGTGACCAAACCCTCCGGTGTCCGAGGCCAGATTTGAACTGGCGTCTTCAGCTTTCGCGGCTGACGTCCTGACCACTAGACCACCCGGTCACGGCGGAACTTGACAAATTTTCTCATGTATATGCAATCTCTGAATTTGAAACGGCTAGGCGCCGTTGACCATACTCTAAGGGCATGCGCATTACGTGCTTGCACCTCCTATCCGAATCTCTTACGTGATTCTGGTATAGCGAGAGAGATGGTGCTGCCATCTATGAATCTTGAAGCAAATCAAATTATTTTGTTTAATATTTTTTGATTTGCAATTTTTTTTTTTTAAGTAGTTACACTACTATATATGAACTGAAAATAGATGTCATATACTTCAGAAAAAGTGACCAAACCCTCCGGTGTCCGAGGCCAGATTTGAACTGGCGTCTTCAGCTTTCGCGGCTGACGTCCTGACCACTAGACCACCCGGTCACGGCGGAACTTGACAAATTTTCTCATGTATATGCAATCTCTGAATTTGAAACGGCTAGGCGCCGTTGACCATACTCTAAGGCCATGCGCATTACGTGCTTGCACCTCCTATCCGAATCTCTTACGTGATTCTGGTATAGCGAGAGAGATGGTGCTGCCATCTATGAATCTTGAAGCAAATCAAATTATTTTGTTTAATATTTTTTGATTTGCAATTTTTTTTTTTTTTTTTTTTAAGTAGTTACACTACTATATATGAACTGAAAATAGATGTCATATACTTCAGAAAAAGTGACCAAACCCTCCGGTGTCCGAGGCCAGATTTGAACTGGCGTCTTCAGCTTTCGCGGCTGACGTCCTGACCACTAGACCACCCGGTCACGGCGGAACTTGACAAATTTTCTCATGTATATGCAATCTCTGAATTTGAAACGGCTAGGCGCCGTTGACCATACTCTAAGGGCATGCGCATTACGTGCTTGCACCTCCTATCCGAATCTCTTACGTGATTCTGGTATAGCGAGAGAGATGGTGCTGCCATCTATGAATCTTGAAGCAAATCAAATTATTTTGTTTAATATTTTTTGATTTGCAATTTTTTTTTTTTTTTTAAGTAGTTACACTACTATATATGAACTGAAAATAGATGTCATATACTTCAGAAAAAGTGACCAAACCCTCCGGTGTCCGAGGCCAGATTTGAACTGGCGTCTTCAGCTTTCGCGGCTGACGTCCTGACCACTAGACCACCCGGTCACGGCGGAACTTGACAAATTTTCTCATGTATATGCAATCTCTGAATTTGAAACGGCTAGGCGCCGTTGACCATACTCTAAGGGCATGCGCATTACGTGCTTGCACCTCCTATCCGAATCTCTTACGTGATTCTGGTATAGCGAGAGAGATGGTGCTGCCATCTATGAATCTTGAAGCAAATCAAATTATTTTGTTTAATATTTTTTGATTTGCAATTTTTTTTAAGTAGTTACACTACTATATATGAACTGAAAATAGATGTCATATACTTCAGAAAAAGTGACCAAACCCTCCGGTGTCCGAGGCCAGATTTGAACTGGCGTCTTCAGCTTTCGCGGCTGACGTCCTGACCACTAGACCACCCGGTCACGGCGGAACTTGACAAATTTTCTCATGTATATGCAATCTCTGAATTTGAAACGGCTAGGCGCCGTTGACCATACTCTAAGGGCATGCGCATTACGTGCTTGCACCTCCTATCCGAATCTCTTACGTGATTCTGGTATAGCGAGAGAGATGGTGCTGCCATCTATGAATCTTGAAGCAAATCAAATTATTTTGTTTAATATTTTTTGATTTGCAATTTTTTTTTTTTTTTTAAGTAGTTACACTACTATATATGAACTGAAAATAGATGTCATATACTTCAGAAAAAGTGACCAAACCCTCCGGTGTCCGAGGCCAGATTTGAACTGGCGTCTTCAGCTTTCGCGGCTGACGTCCTGACCACTAGACCACCCGGTCACGGCGGAACTTGACAAATTTTCTCATGTATATGCAATCTCTGAATTTGAAACGGCTAGGCGCCGTTGACCATACTCTAAGGGCATGCGCATTACGTGCTTGCACCTCCTATCCGAATCTCTTACGTGATTCTGGTATAGCGAGAGAGATGGTGCTGCCATCTATGAATCTTGAAGCAAATCAAATTATTTTGTTTAATATTTTTTGATTTGCATTTTTTTTTTTTTTTTTTTTAAGTAGTTACACTACTATATATGAACTGAAAATAGATGTCATATACTTCAGAAAAAGTGACCAAACCCTCCGGTGTCCGAGGCCAGATTTGAACTGGCGTCTTCAGCTTTCGCGGCTGACGTCCTGACCACTAGACCACCCGGTCACGGCGGAACTTGACAAATTTTCTCATGTATATGCAATCTCTGAATTTGAAACGGCTAGGCGCCGTTGACCATACTCTAAGGGCATGCGCATTACGTGCTTGCACCTCCTATCCGAATCTCTTACGTGATTCTGGTATAGCGAGAGAGATGGTGCTGCCATCTATGAATCTTGAAGCAAATCAAATTATTTTGTTTAATATTTTTTGATTTGCAATTTTTTTTTTTTAAGTAGTTACACTACTATATATGAACTGAAAATAGATGTCATATACTTCAGAAAAAGTGACCAAACCCTCCGGTGTCCGAGGCCAGATTTGAACTGGCGTCTTCAGCTTTCGCGGCTGACGTCCTGACCACTAGACCACCCGGTCACGGCGGAACTTGACAAATTTTCTCATGTATATGCAATCTCTGAATTTGAAACGGCTAGGCGCCGTTGACCATACTCTAAGGGCATGCGCATTACGTGCTTGCACCTCCTATCCGAATCTCTTACGTGATTCTGGTATAGCGAGAGAGATAGTGCTGCCATCTATGAATCTTGAAGCAAATCAAATTATTTTGTTTAATATTTTTTGATTTGCAATTTTTTTTTTTTTTTTTTAAGTAGTTACACTACTATATATGAACTGAAAATAGATGTCATATACTTCAGAAAAAGTGACCAAACCCTCCGGTGTCCGAGGCCAGATTTGAACTGGCGTCTTCAGCTTTCGCGGCTGACGTCCTGACCACTAGACCACCCGGTCACGGCGGAACTTGACAAATTTTCTCATGTATATGCAATCTCTGAATTTGAAACGGCTAGGCGCCGTTGACCATACTCTAAGGGCATGCGCATTACGTGCTTGCACCTCCTATCCGAATCTCTTACGTGATTCTGGTATAGCGAGAGAGATGGTGCTGCCATCTATGAATCTTGAAGCAAATCAAATTATTTTGTTTAATATTTTTTGATTTGCAATTTTTTTTTTTTTTAAGTAGTTACACTACTATATATGAACTGAAAATAGATGTCATATACTTCAGAAAAAGTGACCAAACCCTCCGGTGTCCGAGGCCAGATTTGAACTGGCGTCTTCAGCGTTCGCGGCTGACGTCCTGACCACTAGACCACCCGGTCACGGCGAAACTTGACAAATTTTCTCATGTATATGCAATCTCTGAATTTGAAACGGCTAGGCGCCGTTGACCATACTCTAAGGGCATGCGCATTACGTGCTTGCACCTCCTATCCGAATCTCTTACGTGATTCTGGTATAGCGAGAGAGATGGTGCTGCCATCTATGAATCTTGAAGCAAATCAAATTATTTTGTTTAATATTTTTTGATTTGCAATTTTTTTTTTTTTTTTTTTTAAGTAGTTACACTACTATATATGAACTGAAAATAGATGTCATATACTTCAGAAAAAGTGACCAAACCCTCCGGTGTCCGAGGCCAGATTTGAACTGGCGTCTTCAGCTTTCGCGGCTGACGTCCTGACCACTAGACCACCCGGTCACGGCGGAACTTGACAAATTTTCTCATGTATATGCAATCTCTGAATTTGAAACGGCTAGGCGCCGTTGACCATACTCTAAGGCTTCATTTGGTTTCATTTGTTTCATTTGTTTCATTTGTTTCATTTGTTTCATTTGTTTCATTTGTTTTATTTGTTTTATTTGTTTTACTTGTTTCACTTGTTTCCCTTGTTTCACTTGTTTCACTTGTTTCACTTGTTTCACTTGTTTCACTTGTTTCACTTGTTTCATTTGTTTCATTTGTTTCATTTGT
The DNA here is from genome assembly GCA_947086415.1 of Pammene aurita. Classification (NCBI taxonomy): domain Eukaryota; kingdom Metazoa; phylum Arthropoda; class Insecta; order Lepidoptera; family Tortricidae; genus Pammene; species Pammene aurita. The sequence goes on from OX352305.1 coordinate 10,246,254, forward strand.
TTTATTTGTTTCATTTGTTTCATTTGTTTCATTTGTTTCATTTGTTTCATTTGTTTCATTTGTTTTATTTGTTTACTTGTTTTATTTGTTTTATTTGTTTTATTTGTTTTATTTGTTTCACTTGTTTCACTTGTTTCACTTGTTTCACTTGTTTCACTTGTTTCACTTGTTTCACTTGTTTCATTTGTTTCATTTGTTTCATTTGTTTCATTTATTTCATTTGTTTCATTTGTTTCATTTGTTTCATTTGTTTCATTTGTTTCATTTGTTTTATTTGTTTTATTTGTTTACTTGTTTTATTTGTTTTATTTGTTTTATTTGTTTTACTTGTTTTACTTGTTTCATTTGTTTTACTTGTTTCACTTGTTTCACTTGTTTCACTTGTTTCACTTGTTTCACTTGTTTCACTTGTTAATAAAATAAATAAAATAAATAAAATAAATAAAATACATAAAATAAATAAAATAAATAAAATAAATAAAATAAATAAAATAAATAAAATAAATAAAATAAATAAAATAAATAAAATAAATAAAATAAATAAAATAAATAAAATAAATAAAATAAATAAAATAAATAAAATAAATAAAATAAATAAAATAAATAAAATAAATAAAATAAATAAAATAAATAAAATAAATAAAATAAATAAAATAAATAAAATAAATAAAATAAATAAAATAAATAAAATAAATAAAATAAATAAAATAAATAAAATAAATAAAATAAATAAAATAAATAAAATAAATAAAATAAATAAAATAAATAAAATAAATAAAATAAATAAAATAAATAAAATAAATAAAATAAATAAAATAAATAAAATAAATAAAATAAATAAAATAAATAAAATAAATAAAATAAATAAAATAAATAAAATAAATAAAATAAATAAAATAAATAAAATAAATAAAATAAATAAAATAAATAAAATAAATAAAATAAATAAAATAAATAAAATAAATAAAATAAATAAAATAAATAAAATAAATAAAATAAATAAAATAAATAAAATAAATAAAATAAATAAAATAAATAAAATAAATAAAATAAATAAAATAAATAAAACAAATAAAACAAATAAAACAAATAAAACAAATAAAACAAATAAAACAAATAAAACAAATAAAATAAATAAAATAAATAAAACAAATAAAACAAATAAAACAAATAAAACAAATAAAACAAATAAAACAAATAAAACGAATAAAACGAATAAAACGAATAAAACGAATGAAACGAATGAAACGAATGAAACGAATGAAACGAATGAAACGAATGAAACGAATGAAACGAATGAAACGAATGAAACGAATGAAACGAATGAAACGAATGAAACGAATGAAACGAATGAAACGAATGAAACGAATGAAACGAATGAAACGAATGAAACGAATGAAACGAATGAAACGAATGAAACGAATGAAACGAATGAAACGAATGAAACGAATGAAACGAATGAAACGAATGAAACGAATGAAACGAATGAAACGAATGAAACGAATGAAACGAATGAAACGAATGAAACGAATGAAACGAATGAAACGAATGAAACGAATGAAACGAATGAAACGAATGAAACGAATGAAACGAATGAAACGAATGAAACGAATGAAACGAATGAAACGAATGAAACGAATGAAACGAATGAAACGAATGAAACGAATGAAACGAATGAAACGAATGAAACGAATGAAACGAATGAAACGAATGAAACGAATGAAACGAATGAAACGAATGAAACGAATGAAACGAATGAAACGAATGAAACGAATGAAACGTATGAAACGAATGAAACGAATGAAACGAATGAAACGAATGAAACGAATGAAACGAATGAAACGAATGAAACGAATGAAACGAATGAAACGAATGAAACGAATGAAACGAATGAAACGAATGAAACGAATGAAACGAATGAAACGAATGAAACGAATGAATCGAATGAAACGAATGAAACGAATGAAACGAATGAAACGAATGAAACGAATGAAACGAATGAAACGAATGAAACGAATGAAACGAATGAAACGAATGAAACGAATGAAACGAATGAAACGAATGAAACGAATGAAACGAATGAAACGAATGAAACGAATGAAACGAATGAAACGAATGAAACGAATGAAACGAATGAAACGAATGAAACAAATGAAACAAATGAAACAAATAAAACAAATAAAACAAATAAACCATGTTTAATGTGTAAAACATGTTTTATTTGTTTATATTGTATTTCATCGACGGTACACCTCCAGCCACATTAATCTTACTCGTAACCTGGTTACAACGGGTCGCGAAGTTGCGCGTCATATTTCATGCCACATTGCGAATATTGCTTTGCAACTATCGAGCGTCCTTCAATTTGTTTATCGGATTTGACGTATTGTAGCGGAAGCGTGAGGTACCTTTCTACGGTGCTTTTCATCACATTCACTGTTTTTTATCTCGGTACACTAAAAATAATGTTAAAATTAAGTAGTAGTATTGTTAATAGCGAAGTGGAGTTCATAACAAGAATTCGGAAGCTCCTATTTTTAAATGTAAAAGTAGCTTTTTATAATTGCAAAACAAGACTTTTGAGGCCACTACATTATCAATAAAGTTTAGGTAGGTATTATCTACTTTAACTCAGGTATATCAACATTTGGCTAGATCCTGTCTGTTTTTCCTCGATCATCATGCTCAGACGATTGGCGAGATAAACTAAATTGAAAGTCAACACCGTGGCCGGTATGTGCTGCGCAAACTCACTGCAACTGAATTGAGCTAGTTTTAATTGCCAAAGTATGTTGTTTGCTGCAAAGCAATTGTTCAAGAAAGATAATAGCTAATGTTCGCATTCGCTCGAGATGTTCTACAGTTCAACTCGCTGCCCTCGTTCTTTTGTGTGTGTTGGTAGAGTAATTGAAAACGATAAACTACAAAGAGAAATATTGGAATTACTTTTGTTGATGAAACCATACATAAGTTGATTTGAACCGGCTTACGATTAGACACAACAACAAAACATACAGATGTTCCAGTTTTACAACCTAAAAAAGCTATGTACCCTTTTTAAGTTTTATTCCATTTAACATATTGAGGTTAAACGGGTAACCAGGAATTTCTAGGGAATTACTCGTAATAGGGAAAAAAAATACCAAGAAACCTTTTGGAGCGGAGCTGAGCCGGCGTTTGGCAGAATGTGCCAAGTACTCGAGCGTCTACTCGATGACGTCATAGAAACTTTAATAGCTTGCTGAATATTGGCTTACCAGCATGAAAAAGCAAATGTCCGATATTATTAAAAAGCAATGTAACAAGTTCATGAGCTGAATCTATATACATTATTTCTGGCTCAACTGGCTGGCCGCTGCAATGCTCATCTTAACCTGTTTTTTTATGGTAAAATAAAAAGGATGGGTTAAGATTTTAGCAGTTTATGTATGTCTATGTTTGTGTCGTGTGTCTCAACGAGGCGATAATACTAAGTACTAAGATTGTTTTTAATGAATGCGGTGTCAATCGACTTGGGTGACATGGGTAGGTTATTCTAAAAAGGAGTTTAGCAAGATAGCTTAATTCTACGGGTCATCTGTCCGGCATTTAAACGACTGAAGAACCGTAACAAAACAACAATTTTATTCAATTACTATGGTGCTAACAGAGCAACGTCTTGGCAGCTGCACTGTGCTGTAGGACCTCGCAGTGCTCACTGGATTCAAAGAACATAAAATACCCGAAAATAATGCCAATCAACAAGCGAACAATGTCAAGAAAGGCGCAAACGGGGGGGGGGGGGGGTGATTTTTGGGATTTGAGCGCTCGAATATGACATTTAAAACTGAATAAAACAAAGAAATTATGTTTTAAAAATAACAGCGATAGTAATTTAAAATCATGATTATTTATACTATTAATTTCATGCGTAAATAATGGCGACAAACTGTTGTGTGCGATTATATTCGATGTTAAATTCTTTGAATTCGAGCGCTCGATTGTCAAAAATCGCCCCTCTGCGTCACATGACAAAATACATTAGGCTTTCTGTCCGTGTCTGCTCATTTAACATAGAGGGCATAAGCCTAGTAAAATGCATTCGAGAATTCTTAAAGTACATGACGTAGATGTTGTCCTTCTTCAAGAAACTCACACAAAGGACCCGCATCAATTGAAGGCCATCGAGTATCTGAAGAAGGCTCATCTGAATCTGTAGTTTAAACCTTGCACTTTTAATACGTATAAATATAATCCAGTGACTCCTAATTCCATACGATAAATAAATAAATTCAATTACTATCAATATAACATCAATAAACAAGATCAATGATCAACATTGATGTCGTTAAATTTGCATATAAGTGAAGGATATCCACGGATGTAAGTTTGTTGACGAGCAACCATTACCCACTGCCTCGAAACTCGTAATCAAAAAAACATCCGACATCGCACTGTTGCGGCATTCCAATTGCTTGATCTTGAAATTCATAGACCACATAATATATTATAAACTTACTCAAATAATTTTGTACTAAGCAGAAACGTCTGCAAGCGAAATTTCGATTTTACAATTGAAAGATTTTTTATTTCAATTATACAATTGGAACTTAATCACCGTTATTTACCGCACCCAAACTTTTATATTTTAAAATAGTATTCTCTAACAAGCAACTGTCTATTACTGATGCTGATGTCTAATTAACCAGGCTTCGGATTTTTTAGTAATAATATTAAATATAATGCGACAATCTTATACAAAAAAAAAGACGAAAGTACCTCAGTAGTCATGAAGTCGACATAGGTAATTATTTTTTAATTCAATAATTTATACTACAATAAAAACTTGCATGCACGAGTATTACCGGCATATGCTTAAAAAAATCTCGCTCAAATCTATAGCAGAGCCTCACCTTACCTACAGAAACCCACAGCCAAATAACACTAGACCTTACTCATAGTGTTGTAGTCCTGCTGGTGAGTAAGGTTACCAGACAGCTTAAAGATGATGCAGTGTGTTGCGATGGCAAACCCTCGTATCCCTTTAATCGTCAACACAGTGAATCCTCTATTTTATCAAAGTACCGGCAACGCACAACACCTCTGAGTCCACGGATCGGTGGCGACTAAGACATCAGGCGGCCAATGTGCTTGTTTGTCACCATTATGGTATTAGTAATAAAAAAAGAAGCCAGAGGCGATTTCTCGCCTGCGCTCGATACATAACGATAATAACATTACAGCCTTCCGCTCACTGTGCTTGGGTATAACGCATTCAATGGGCTCGTGAAAGATAATGCAATGCAGACGGAGAGCTAGCCACGTCAGATATAACGCAATAATGAGTGCAACGAAACCCCTCTAGTCAGTATAGACTATGCCCGTGGACTATCAATTTTAAAAAAAAGTTTGCTATACTATACTTATTTCTAGATCTGGACATCTGGCATCTGTAAAGTGGTGAAGGTCAAAGAATGTAAACCACTTCAAAAAAAATAAATCCTAGAGATCTGGGTTTGATGCAATACTACGAGAAATTATATAAATAATTATATCATTGCCAAAAGTTAATGTGGACGTAGTTACGCGAAAACGTTCCAACCCACAAGTCACTCGAAAATGAGTTACCATAACCAGGGTACTATTTTTGACATATTACATCATGTGCACACAAAGATGCTAGTATTTTTTAGGTTAGTTTCATCAATAAAGTTTGACCCAAATGTTCCAACCCACCATTATGCCAAGGACGTGTGCTCAAAATAAAGTAAAAACATTACATGCATACTGAAACATATTGTTAAAAACTCTTAATAGAATAACATATCGTTATAATGTTCCACTTGTCTTGGAACATTATACTAAATTCATAAAACGCACATTTAATTGTTTCTTAAATGATCCATGTGGGTTGGAACGTTTTTGCAAAATCTTTATACATTTTTTATTTCTGCAAAAATGTTCCATGTAATTTGAAACCTTTTAGATTAATCCATACTGTTTTTTTAAGCTGCGAAGACTGTTCTAAATAAATTGGAACGTTTTATTATAATATATTATTTTCTAATTTTTTGCTATAAACGATCCACATATACTTGATCCATTTTTGCTATTAAATATGTTCGAGAGAAAAAAATATTTTTTACCAAAATAAATAACTATGGTATATTTACAATAAAGGTGGCAATATTATTACTCTTTGCTCCCGTAAAATGACAGCACCAACGAAACGCACATGTGAAACGAAACGCCGCCGCGGACCTACCTGTCATCGTAGTGTGAAAACAAATGCCGACAAAGTAAGACGTGCTGCCGTGTAGTCTTCTTTTGTAAAATTCTTTTGTTTTAAAAAAAATACAACATTTAAGCGTGGCTGAAAATTTGAGACACCAAATGAAGAGAGATTTTGAGCAAGCACAAAATTCACCCTCAGTGGAATGCTTAACCTTTGATTTGGAGAAAACATTGCCTTTACCCCGCATTCCGAGGAATATTGCATTTTACAAAAGGCAGTTGTGGTTCTACAATAGTGGTATCCATAGTGCATCTAATGATACTGGGCATTGTTATGTATGGGTAGAAGGAGAGGCAGGAAGAGGTGCACAGGAAGTAGGTTCGTGCCTAATAAAAAATATAAATCAAAAACTAAAACCCACGGCTGAACATTTAATCCTATGGAGTGATTGCTGTGGTGGTCAGAATAGAAACATCAAAATCGTCCTAATGATGAAAGCCATCTTAAGCTCTCATCCAACCCTGAAAACCATATCATTCCGATTCCTTGAGTCTGGCCATACTTTCTTACCAAATGACACAGATTTCTCAAAAATTTAAACCGCACTCAAGCACCATCAACGCGTATATACACCTGAAGAATACATCAATATTATTAAAACCTGTAAAAAAAATAAACGTCTTCAAGTTTACAAAATGACAAAGACTGTTTTTTTTAGTACAACTAAACTGGAAAAGAAGATTATCAATAGGAAGAAGTTTACAGACTCATCTAAGTAAGCTACATACAAAAGAAATTAAGTTGGATAAAGATAAAATGTTTTCTATTTTTATGCGGTCTACGATGGAAGACGATTTCAATGAGTTGAAAATTGATAAAAGAATAAAGCGAGAACTGCAATACATAAAAGAATCTGATTTTTGTTTATTGTGGCCTAATGGCAAACCGATTGCTCCAGCGAAATTAGTGGACTTACAATCCATGTACCACTACATACCTCAGGATTGCCTTCAATTTTATAGAACGCTTCAAAGTTCTGAAGAAGCTACTGATGATGTTGATGGGTATGGTGGAGTTCCGGACTTCGAGATCATAGAATACGATGATGATTGAATGTTTAATATAAGTTTTTGATAACTTTTGGAACCATATCAGCTAATTTTTGGCATAGGTTCTAAGCTCAAAAGATCACGTCCTATTTTTTTTGTAATACATTTTCAAATTTTTTTTTGTTGTTTTTGTATGTTCCTCATTGTTATTTATTATTTTAAATATTAAATTTATTTTAGATATATTTATAAAATAATACACTTAAATTCGTTTTGGAACGTTTATGCATAATTGCTATTTAACAAGGTTCATACAAAATTAAATTTAGCAAAAATGTTTCAAACTCGTTTTACCTATTTATATGCCCCTTGTATTATGTATTTACAAAAAATATGCATATCATTCAATAACCAGTTTGGCATTCCACAGTAAAACCAATAGTATTTGCCTGAAATAATTACAGGGAAAAAGTGTACCGCTAAAACTCAAAATTGCGTTTATCTCAAAATGGGGTCGCTGTGGGTTGGAACGTTTTCGCGTAACTACGTCCATGTTATCCATAGTTTGTCGCCTACTGTTTTTGTTTCCGTAATCATAAGCAATGTTTTTTGTTCTAATGTTTAAATATAGGCCCTGTCCTTTATAACTGAGCAGCAGCAGTTTATATCTATTTTGTTATGACTATTTTCCAATTCAAAAATTTTGCTAGTATGTCACTCTGACCTCCACCAATTACAAGCTGCCAGATGCCCGGGTCTAGCAATAAGGATAGTATAGCAATCTAACCAGACAAGTTTGGTTGCTCTCATTATTGTGTCATATCTGACGTTGCCAGCTCTTAGTCCAATGGATTTTAACGAAAATAAGTAAGCATTTGACTACAATCTCACCTGATGGTAAGTGACGATGAGGCAGGATGGAGCATACTCACCTAGAAAGTATATATTCATTCTTGATTTGAAAAGGTCCAAGTTATAGTTGGCAGGGAATAGTAGTTTTAAAAATATGGGTACCGCGAATGTCATCTCGCTATGTGTGGTATGGCACAGCACAGCGAATGTCATCTCGCTAAAATCTGAAGCAGTGCCCGACTGGGGAAGTACCTCCACTTTACAGAAAACCACAGCCAAATAGCACTAGACCCTACTCATAGTATTGTGTTCCTGCTGGTAAGTAAGGTTGCCAAAGAGCTCAAAGAGGACCCAGTGTGTTGACGACTAGGGATTCTATTGTTTCTTTAGTCGTTAACGAATCCTCCTTTTTGTAAAGGGTCGGCAACGCGCATGTGACACCTCTGGAGTTGCAAGGGTCCATAGGCTACGGTAGCTGCTTACCATCAGGCGGGCCGAATGAATATTTGCCACACAAAGCGCTCTGCATGAGTATAGTGCAGTCTCGTTCACCGGAACGGGACACAGCGCTAGTCTGAGATCCGCCTACAAGGGCTGCTATTTATATATCCGGAAACCGGGATTACAATCTTCTTAAATAGCATATTTGACCTCCATGGTAAAATTTGAACTTTTTTAAGTACTGGCCGGTATATTTTTTCTTTCTTATTAACGCTCGTGTTTTGTTTTTGACGGGTTTTAAATGTCATCTCGCAGCAAGAATGGAACTCACTCGTGAAAATATTCGTGCTATGATTTATTATGATTTTCGGCGTGGTTTAACGCAACAACAGTGCATAGATCAACTAACTTCAACTTTGGTGATGAAGCCCCATCTAAAACTACTGTCTATCACTGGTTTAGTGAGTTCAATCGTGGACGTAGTATGCTTACGGACGAAGTTAAGACAGGTCGCCCGAAATCGGTCGTTGTACAACAAAATATCGAGGCTGTGCGAAAACTTATAATGGACGACCGACATGTTACGTACCGCGAGATAGAGGCGACTCTGGGTATTTCTATGACCAGCATTAATAGCATATTACATAATTATTTGGCTGTAAAAAAAATTTGTTCGCGTTGGATACCCCACAACTTAACAAAAGAGCAAAAAGATGCTCGCGTCGAATGGTGCAATAAAATGTTAAAAAAATATAACCGTGGTGACTCAAAAGCCGTTTATAACATCTATACAGGTGACGAATCCTGGATCTATGCATACGATCCCGAAACGAAGCAACAATCAACGGTATGGGTGTTTCAAAATGAGCTGAACCCTACGAAAGTTACTCGTGCAAAAAGTACATTGAAACAAATGGTGGCCTGCTTCTTCGGTATTAATGGCCATGTAGCTACAGTGCCACTTGAAAACCGTAGAACGGTTAATTCAGAGTGGTACACGACCATTTGCTTACCGGAAGTATTTGAACAAATTCGTAAAACTAACCAGCGACGAAGAATCATTCTTCATCATGACAATGCCAGCTGTCATACGTCACGCGAAACAACTCTATTTTTGGAGGGTCAAAATGTGGAATTAACGGGTCATCCGCCGTACAGCCCTGACTTGGCACCCAACAATTTTTATTGATTTCCAAATATAAAGAATAAATTACGCGGTCAACGATTTTCGACCGCTGAAGATGCTGTCGACGCATTCAAACAACACGTTATGGAGGTACCTCAGGCGGAGTGGCAGAAGTGCTTTAAAAATTGGTTCACGCGAATGCAAAAGTGCATAGATCATCAAGGGGAATACTTTGAAAAACAATAAAACCATTTTCAGCCGTGTACGTTTGTTTGTTTTTTTGTTTCCGGATATATAAGTAGCATACATTACATTGAAACAATTAACTGAGATCTACATAATATTAAGCATATGGGTAGTTGGGTACGGATCTAATCCGATCAATCATGCCAAATCTCAAAGGGATGAGCCAATAGTTGGGGCGTTGAAACTAAATCAAACTTTCAAGGTTCGTCAAAGTTAGTAGTTATTAGGTTTATTTTCCTTGTAAATACTTTTTACCTTTGTACATTTATAGAAAACTATTTACGAAATAGGAGCCCTTTAACGTGTCTTTGTACATGTATAGAAAACTATTTACGAAATAGGAGCCCTTTAACGTGTCTTTGTACATTTATAGAAAACTATTTACGAAATAGGAGCCCTTTAACGTGTCTTTGTACATTTATAGAAAACTATTTACGAAATAGGAGCCCTTTAACGTGTCTTTGTACATTTATAGAAAACTATTTACGAAATAGGAGCCCTTTTACGTGTCCTCTAGCGCCACTGGTAAATAATTGTGATTATTTAACGATAGATATTTTAGAAAAAACCAGCCAAGTACGTGTCGGGCCATGCTCAGTGTAGGGTTCCGTAGTTGTTTAACGAGATAGAGTTTCCGTTTTGCCGGCCTGTTGCAATACATCCGTTAAAAAGCTCGTTTGTTAGGGGATATTTGGCGGCGCTTTCGTTTACTATCCGGCACTTACGTCCTTTCACTATGCGTTTTTGAGCGATAATGTGTACGGGAGGTACCCTAATAAAAAAATTTTTTCCAGTTTTTATTCTATCACTTTGTCGGCGTGATTAATGCACGTACTCATACCAAATTTCAGCTTCCTAGTGCTAACGGTCACTGAGCTAGACCGCGGACAGACGGACGGACGGACATGACGAAACTATTAGAGTTCCTAGTTGAATACGGAACCCTAAAAAGGGAGCCGCTGTGTACTGTATTTTGTTTGTATTTAAGTGTCCTTTGAATACATCAAACTAACTAGTTAAGTTAGGGCCAGACGGCAGATAGCCGAAGATTCTGGCGTGACCTTGGTTGAAGCGAGTTGTTGAAGCGAGCGTCTACATGGCTGACAACCAACCAACCGCTTCTGCCAATGGTTGGCACTGTTGGCAGGGCACGCCTAGCATGTAGAATTTGGCATCATCCACGGGCTACATGGTTTAAAATGTCCGTTTTCTGCCAAGGTCTCGTGGTTGTATGCCGTCTGGCCTTAACTTTAATTATTACGTTGCTGGATTCGTCGATATATGAGCTCAATAATAAAACGGAGTTTCAACGCATACAGGCACCTAAACATAAATATTATTGTGACTCAAAATGTTCACAATATTATTACTATGTTCTTTTATTTAACATGTTCCATTGTCATCTCAGTCGCGTAAACATTAGAGCTCACACAGCCGCGGCTATTGTGTGACTTTTCCTTCCAATCCCGCCACAGAGTCGGCCACTCTAAATTGTGACACCCGCAAAAACGGCGTTTTGCAAAACTAATATCGCCGCAAGATACACAGACGGGCAACAAAAGGGAAACGCACAGTGTCACCGCCGACTTTGTGTGTTGATGGTTGATGGCAAGCCACAGTTGAAACATTTTAAGTAAATAATATATTGAAATGTAAGAGTATTTATTTTTAAGTAATTTATAAGATGAGTTAACCTGGTCGTATTAAGACAAGAAAGCAAACATAAAAGGTAATAATTTGTAAAGATATAGTATTTCCAAAAAATCTTGGGTATAGGAGTACTTATATATATATATTTTTTTTTTATGAAATAGGAGGCAAACGAGCAGACGAATCGCCTGATGGTAAGCAATTACCGCCGCCCATGGACGCCCGCAACACCAGAGGGGTCACAAGCGCGTTGACGGCCTTTAAGATGGGAATACGCTCTTTTCTTGAAGGTTTCAAGGTCGTATCGGTCCGGAAATACCGCAGACGACAGTTAATTCCACAGTTTTGTTGTGCGAGGCAGGAAGTTTCTCGAGAAACGCACAGTTGAGGACTGCCAACCATCTAAGTGATGAGGACGATGGCGGAAAGAGGCGGCAGGGATTAATCCGAACAATTCCTCGGAGCACTCTCCGTGATATAGGCGGTAGAAAATGCAGAGCGAGGCTACATCTCTACGCAGCGCCAAGGAGTCAAGCCGATCCGTAAAATCCTGGCAGCCGACAATTCGAGTCACTCTCCGTTGGATGCGGTCCAGAGGGAGAAGTTGGTACTGGGGCGCTCCCGCCCACAAAATGAGAACAGTATACCATATGTCACTGCACCCCGCAACCCCGCGCGCGCACACAATCAACACTCCCGCAGTCATAACACCCTAGTACAATGCATTCACAAAACAACGCGCTCGCGGATGATGAGCGCAGCAGGCTGGAGGCTTCTGACACTACGCCGCCCAATTATTTGTCGCAACCGTCTAAAAGAAAACGGGATGAAGACGTATCAATGGAACTAACCTAGTCGAAACACTTGAAAAAAATAGGACCGAAGACAAAAAGTACATCTACACACTCGAAAAAACAATTGAAGACATGCATAGAGAGAGTAGGAAGGCAAACTTTGAAATTAAAAATATCCCCAAACAAAAAAATGAAACAAAGGAGGACCTTGTCGGCATGGTGTCCTGCCTGGCTGAGTCCGTAAGCTGCCCGTTTGAAAGGACTGATATCAGGGATATTTACCGGATCAAGAGTAAACATGAAAATGAAGGAGCCGCCACGAGTACGCCCGTTATCGTGGAAACTTCCTCTACAATCCTGCGAAACGATATGCTGAAACACTGCAAGGACTACAATATTAGAAATAAAGATAGCCTTCGTGCCAAGCAAGTGGGATTAAAAGCATCACCCGACACCCCAATCTACGTTGCAGAGCACCTAACAGCAAAGGCGGCACGTCTACACTTCCTAGCCCGCGACCTCAAGAAGTCAGGTCTGTATAAATATTGCTGGACCAGCTATGGTAGAGTGTATCTTAGAAAGGACGATAACGCTAGGATTATCTTGATCCATAGTGAAACTCAAATACAGGAACTAGGAAAGCAAAAGTGACTAATTAGGTTGTCTAATAAATACACATGTTATGTCTTATGGACCCCTGGTCAATATTGTTGCAAGAATCACTCTGTAAATTTATACTAAATATGATATATTAGTTGACCTTACCCTCAGCATATTATGTAACCCTGGTAGAACCAAACAGGGCCTTTGTGCTATTAACACCTAACTACTCATCTCGCATATGCACACACACTTACAAACATAAATCACCAAATTTTCTTAATTTATTTTCCTACAATCAGTGGCTTACATTTTTTAAAATTATAAAAATAAAACCCTACTACTTTACACCTTCCTTGTCCTACAAGCATACGCTAAATGGAATTACATCGTAATGTCTTGAAGGAAATCGATTCAACCGAAGTTGCCCATTCTTATTTGTGCGATATACACGATCTTAAAAAATACATCCATATAGGTAAAAATGATTTAACAGTTGCAACGCAGAACATAAGAAGTATCTACGCAAATTTTGACAATCTTAACTTAACTCTTTCCCCTTTGGAATTCGACATCGATATTTTAACTTTAACAGAATGTCGCCTATCCACTCACAAACCAATTCCACAAATAAAAAACTACACCTCTCTAGCGTCTATATTTAATATAAATCAGAATGATGGTGTAGTAGTATACTTTAAAAATTACCTAAATGCCTGTGCCACAGAAATTAAATTAGATCAAGCGTCGTGTATTCAGTTAAAATTTAATGACAAAATAGTTTTGGGCATTTATAGATCACCCTCAAATCTAGATGCGTCTAGATTTATAGAATCATTAAGTAGCCACCTAGACACTATAAATTCATGTCGAAATATAATAATAACAGGAGACATAAATATAAATATTATCTCACGCATGCTAGAAACTGCACTTGAAGCAAAAAACAGACAGAACTACCTCGACATGCTTGCTACCCATGGCTTATTACCCGGACATACGCACCCGACGCGAGCGAATAGCTGTCTTGATCATTTCATACTTAAAATTGGTGATCGCCAAGCATCCGCCCATGTAGCTGTCTTAAATACATCCGTCACCGACCACCAAACTGTGTTATTGGCACTCAAGCGCCTTAACATAAAGGACAAGATCCAAAAAAAGGTCGAAAAAATAGACTTCAAGGTAGCCTTAGATAACCTTAAAGCTAAAAACATCGAACAGCTCCTCTTTAGTAATGACCCTCACTTCGTTACCCAAAAATTGATATATAAACTTATGTCCTCACTTGATGAAAGTAAAGTAGTCACAAACGTCCCAAATAAACTACGCAACATCAAACCGTGGATCACACCCGGCATACTTCGATGCATTAGAAACAGAAACAAGATGCAAAAAAATCTACGTGCCGACCCCACTAATGTTATCCTAAGTATCACGTACAGAAGATACCGGAACTACTGCAACAAACTAACTAGGAAATTAAAGCAAAAATATGATAGAGAACTACTAACTAAATCATCTAAGGACCAAAAGGCACTGTGGAAAGCTATAAAGAAAGTGACTAACTATAAATCCACTAAGTCACAAAACATACAACTATTGAGCTCAAAAGCGTCTCCATTGGAATCAGTTAACTATGTTAATAACTTTTTTTCTGGCGTAGGTAAAAACTTGGCAGAGAATATCAGTACTCATATGTCAGTTGACAACTTTGGGTCTGGCCTTACTTCACAAACGTTTCCCTCGTCTTTTGTCCTGTTTGACTCAGACGTGCAAGAAGTTGACAATGTCATATCTAGTCTTAAGGCAGATAGTGCCCCTGGATGGGATGGTATTACCGTTCGTTTCCTTAAGTTTTGCCGACCCTTGATTGTACCTATCCTGAATCATTTGGTTAACCTTTGTTTTGAGTATGGAGTCTTTCCTGGCCCACTTAAACAGTCGATTTTAATACCTGTGTATAAGGATGGGGAGAGAGATAGTGCCAACAACTACCGGCCGATTTCCATATTACCTGCCATTTCGAAAGTGTTAGAAAAAATTATAAACAATAGACTTAAATCATACCTTAACAAATTTAACATCCTCTCGGAATCACAATTTGGTTTTAGAAATGGCAGATCAACGGAAGACGCTGTCCTGGCTCTCACCACCCAGATCACTAAGCAAGTCGACAATGGAGATAAGAGCTTGGCTGTGTTCTTGGATCTAAAGAAAGCGTTTGACACGGTCTCTCCTCCCATCCTCCTTAACAAACTTGAACGTATGGGGATCAGGGGAACGCCGCTGAAATTACTTCAGGATTACCTGTCTGACCGCACACAAAGGGTAAAGATAGACGACTATGTTAGCCAGGAGGAGAAAATCACCTTTGGCGTCCCTCAGGGAAGCATACTTGGCCCTACTCTCTTCTTGATTTACATTAACGACCTAACAAACATTAAAGTCGAAAATGGGTTCCTTTACTCCTACGCAGATGACACGGTGGTTATTTTTAAAGCAAAAAACTGGCAGGCTGCGTACGGCTGCGCTGAAAGAGGCCTGCAGAGAATTTCCTCATGGCTTAGATTAAACTTTCTCACGTTAAATGTTGAAAAGACAAACTACATGTGCTTTACCAAATACCTAAATACCCAACCACACTCTGACCTAACACTAAAAATACACTGCTGTGACCAAAGCCGACCGGCTGTAGCTTGCCATTGTGCAAACCTTACTAAGGTAGCGTCCACTAAATACCTTGGGGTTATTCTGGACCAGCGTCTGAGTTGGCACCCACATATTGAATATATCAACACTCGTATTAGAAAACTTGTATGGGTTTTTAAAATACTTAGGCACGTAGCTAGCAAAAATCTACTGGAACAATTATATAAAACACTCGCTCAATCAGTGATGAGCTATTGTATTGTAATTTGGGGGGGAAGTACAAAAACCAAGTTTTTGCAAGCTGAGCGTGGACAAAGAAGCCTACTTAAGGTAATGTATAAACTCCCGCGAAAATACCCGACTATTGCTTTATACAAGAAATGTAATATGTTAAGTATGAGGAAGCTATACGTGTTGCAGACTGTTCTCAAACTGCACAATACACTTAACTATGATCCATCATTTTTAAATCGGAGGAGAAAACATGTAGTAGCCCCATATTGGCCAACCAACTCTCAGTTTGCAAAAAGGCAATACAAAGCTAATTCATCGAGAATATATAACAAAACAAACAAAGTTCTCAACATCTACCCAATGAAACAAACAAAGTGTAAAAGACAAGTTTCAAAATGGTTACTATCGCTTACATATGATGCCACTGAATCGCTTGTTGTGGTTTAAAAAGGAAAATTACAAAAATAACGCACACACACACACACACACACACACACACACACACACACACACATACACCTTATCTTAATAATAACAGCTTGTATTAATGTGTATAAACCTTAACTAATAAATAAGTAAGTTTTTGAGTATTATATAGAGTCTATAAAACAGAGTGAAAACTATATACTATGAAAATTGTTTTCAAATTATACCTAGCTATAAAATATTAGTAATTTAGTAATATTATGTTACTCTGGAAAAATATTATCTGAAAAATAATCTTAAAAAATGTTCATAAATAAGTTGTACTTAATTTTGTATTTTGTTGTATTTATTTTATTTATTATTATTATTATAAACTGTACCAGAACGAATCCGTTTGGAAGGAGCGGTATCTCCTAACACAAGTATTATTATACTTACCAGGAGGTACCTGCCGCAAGATATTTTTGTAAACCTGTGGGATACCAATAAATATATTTTGATTTTTTTTTTTTTTTTGATATGTGGGCGTACCTGTGCCTTGTAAAGCTGGAGGCGGTGGGCCGGAGTGAAATGAACTGTCTCGGTCTGTTGAGCACACCGAGCTTTTTTGACCGACTTCACTCGAAATGTCGACACCAAGGATTCGGACACTGGCAGTGGCAGTTAAAGAAGTGCTCTTAAAACGAGGTGAAGCGACTAACGCAAGTTTCAACCAACGCGCAAACCTGTGTCTTGGTAGATATTAAAAGAGGCCATGTCTTAATGTTAAAATAATTGTTCGATTTTTTATCGTATAATATTTTGAAGTCATGGAAATAAAGGCTTTATTATTATTATTTCCAAAATCCATTCGTTCGTCCAAATAAATAAAGGAGAAAAATGGAAAAAAAGTTACCTAAACAAAAGTTTCAGAATACTTTTGACGTGATAACGTCTTATAAATCGATAAACACCGGTAGCATGCAGGAAAAAGTGTCACGTTGTGGACAGATCTCCATGGTAACGTTGTGGACAGTTCTCCATGGTAACGTTACGGCCACGTTGACAATTCAAATCATAAATAAAACTATGCAATTTTTCATCAATGTTTTCTTATGACGTTATCACGCAAAATTATCATCCGTAAACCAACTTTACAGACAACCATATTTTTTAACTTTTTCTCATTCTGTTTTCTGGTTTATTGTAAATAGGTAAACAAAATATCCTCGTCAGACATTTCCCGGCCAAAACACGCTGCTTTTATTTGACAAAACTCCGGTAACTCAATATCTGTCAGCGAAACTAGAATTTTCCACGGCGTAGATGGGAAATAAAATAAAACGGAGCCGTACTGACGTTTTATATTTTGTTGCTGTAGCTCCCCCGGTCTCAGATCGGTTTACGCAGAGTTTTCGATAAGAACCTGATATCAGCTTCGTTTCTGTTCAAATGACTAGGTTTGACTAGAACGGAGGCAAGATTCCTTAAATATTTCATGGGTTTTGTGTGAACTTTTGCGAACCGTAACAGTCACCAAACTATAATACTCTACGTTCACAAATATGCTCCAAAACTACCTCGAATATCTTCGTTGTGACTACTATTTAAATGACGCAGTAATAAACCAAATAACGTTAACGAAAAAACTCAGACCAACCAAAAAATTAAGAATGGGATAGATACTTAATTACGCTTTCAACTTTTGTGGACCATAAACGCAGTATTGGGCTATAATTTTGTGACGCAATTTTCTTGTATTCGCTCGAAACAGTCCATAGCACAACTTGACGTCGTCGGGGACGTTAATTTTATTATCTATCAATCCATTCAACTACCTATATTTTATCAAAAATATTCAACATGTGTCAACATCCCATATTTGCCAACGAAATCTCAACAACATCCAGCCTCAGCTATAAACGAACCTGTCTAACTAAATCACTTGCAAATTCGGCTAACCTTCGAGACCGCTGCAAGCCTAATGAAGTTATCCGTATCATCCTCCGAGCACACTTATTCAGCGGCAGTCGCAGATCACTGTACTATTTAGGTATTAGAGTTTGCTCGTGGTTCTTATTTTACATCATCATCATTGGCCCGTACGTCTCTTGCACACGATTTATGGTGAACAATTAAGGAGACACCATTTTTGGTGGCTGAATAGACCAACGCGAGAGCGGTCTTGCCACAGGCCTGACAGAAGAAATTTGCAGTAGATAGATGGTGCTGAATAATACAAAATTATTATTTTCTGTACAAAAAATCCCCTAAATCCCAAAACTCCCGAAATCCCGATTCTCGTCATACAAAATAAGAACCGCGAGCAAACCCTACTAGGTAATGTATTAGATACACTGTCAGCGCAACTGGCTGCATTTAAAAATGCTAGTAAGCGTGCGACTTCCCAATTCCAAGCAGGGTTCGAATCCTGGCTCGCACTGTACGGTTTAAGAGGAATTTCCTCCCACGAACATCCAGACATGAGATCATGATTTCTGGACGACCCCTTTGATGTCGACTGTAGTACCTACGCTACGCGAACGATGTGCTACGGAGTAAGCCGTAGCAGTGCATTAAGCATGCGGTAAAATTTATATTTTAGACTGTCGTCAGACTTATGCTGTTGTGACTACCACACATTTGTTACTCACTCCTATAAAATTTAGTAAAAAAAACCGGCCAAGAGCGTGTCGGGCCACGCTCAGTGTAGTGTTCCGTAGTTTTCCGTCCGTCACAGTAAGTGTCCCCACTTAAGAGTTAAAATAACACCGCCATGTAGGATATGATATGAGCGTTCCACGTACAGCGACATCTATCGGCAAATTAAGTAAACTATTGCGCGCGAGCTTAAAGTATGGAAGATGATTTTTATGGAATAATTCTTTATTGCGTGAACCGATTTTCACCGTTTTTACTTTATTTGAAAGCACGTCATTTCATTGTGATTTTGTAGAAATTACAGGTACAATAAACACCTGCTTATACGGTTAAATTACAAACTTAGTTCAGAAGTTATTTTGTAAATTTTTTTTCAAAAACTATTCAACCTATCAAGTTCAAAATAATTTTCCTAGAAAGTTTTTATAAAGTTCTACTTTTGAGATTTTTTTCATATTTTTAAAACTTATGGTTCAAAAGTTAGAGGGGGGGGACACATTTTTTTTTACTTCTGGAGCGATTATTTCCGAAAATATTTACATTATCAAAAAATTATTTTAGTAAACTCCTATTCATTTTTAAATACCTATCCAACAATATATCACACGTTAGGGTTGAAATGAATAAAAAATCACTCCCCACTTTACGTATAGGGGAGGTACCCTAATAAAACATTTTTTGCCACTTTTTATTTTACCAATTTGTCGGCGTGATTGATATACATAATAGTACCAAATTTCAGCTTTCTAGTACGGTCACTGAGATTATCCGCGGACGGACGGACGGACGGGCAGACATGGCGAAACTATAAGGGTTCCTAGTTGAATACGGAACCCTAAAAAGGGCGACGTTTACGATTTTATTTACATTATTCATGTCAATAACAAATATTGACTTGTAGATGTAAATATATAATATATGTTATCTCATTTCAAGATTTCGACTTTCGATTCTCAATTCGTCGGGATCTTTGTTTTTGCTATACCTATTTTTATTTTATTTTTTGTGTGTGTAGAACACACATTATTCGAAGACGGCAGGACCAATTTGGAAATCCTGTTTTTGTTGGCAAGAGTTATACTTCACAGTTGGTCCCATTGCAACCAGGTCCGGATCTGACGATGGGATCCTGGAGAAATCGAGGGAATTCTTAAAATATTATAGGCACACCTATAGTGATTCAAATATTTTTTACAGTAGCTCAGCCATTTCTTTTTAGAAAGTGTGAGTCTAAGTGAAGTCGGTTCTTTTATGTTTAAGATTATTTTTTTAATAATACCGATGTACAGTTAAGTGGTTTGGTTCATGAAATAATTACGAGTAAAAGGTCATAGTTTTGGTAGTAAATGCTCCATATTGCTGAGTCTATAGGAGATAGTCCACGGCACAGCTCATTAGGCCCGTTCAGTCGACATATTTTATACAAGCCGGGCCCGAACCAAATTAGTAGCGTCTCGAAAATTGAAACAGGACTTTACAGGGGTAAGTTGGCGTAAGAGTGGCTGTTTCCACAGCATTGGACAGGTAAGTAACTTATAAATTGTACGAAAGTAAAGTTCCAGAATTCTGTTTGCAAGCTTTTACAAAGAATACAGAACGAGTATTAATATTTCTATTTGAGTTTTAAGTTGTAAGTTGAAGGAAGATGAAATTGAGTAGGGTGGACGGAAGCGAATTCTATTCTATTATATTTAAAATTCGATTTGATTTAGGTATGTGAAATAATTTCCATTTTGATATTTTAATCATCCCGATAATTTGTTTAATAAAATACTTTTAATTATTTCCTCGTATTCAAAATATTAAGTAGAATGTTTCACTCGAACCAATGGCAAACATTTCATTCGAAAATATGTCGTCGACCTTCCCTTAGTTAACAACATATTTATTTAGTCGTATGGCACGAGTACATAAAATATAGGCAATCAGTTAAAATTCAAAAATTACAGCAACAAAACTATAAAATCAAATATCAACATTCAGTTTGTTCAGCAATGCAGCTGCATGGGTCGTGAGATGTAGCAGGTGGTGGATTCTAATTTTAAAATACATTAACAATATCATAACAACACAACCTATTACAAACATAACTCCAACACACAACAAACAATCAACCAACATTGGAGTTGTATTGAAGTTGGATCGTGTCTATACGGGTTTTAAAGTTAGAATACGGCCCCAGGTCTTCCGGTGGTCCAGAGTATGCATGCAGACGACAGCGCTGGATGATGTGTTCCATGGTTTAGGCGTCTTCACCACATTAACAACATACAGTTATTTACACTCCAAGCCATAGGGTCTTCACGACACAAATATAGACACCGTATCAGCCCGCCTACGCTTTCTACCCTATTTAAGAAATCATGTTTTCCCAGTTTGTCCCCTGGCTCCCCGCCACCGACGGGCCGCGCATATACAAGTGGCAATTGTATCATATTTCAGCCGTAAGTGTATAAAATAATTACTGATACCGCGCCGCTGATTCAAAACTGTAATTCTATTTTATTTACACATTCACAACTGAGCGCTGATTAGCTAAAATGTACACTGTACATCACTTCACTATCACTTCATAGTATAAAACAAAGTCGCTTTCCGCTGTCTGTCCCTATGTATGCTTAGATCTTTAAAACTACGCAGTGGATTTTAATGTAGTTTTTTTAAATAAATAGAGTGATTCAAGAGGAAGGTTTATATGTATAATACATGCTTAATGAGCGCTGATTAGCTAAAACGTAAACTGTACTTCACTATCACTACATAGTATAAAACAAAAGTCGCTTTCCGCTGTCTGTCCCTATGTAAGCTTAGATCTTTAAAACTACGCAGTGGATTTTAATGTAGTTTTTTAAATAAATAGAGTGATTCAAGAGGAAGGTTTATATGTATAATACATGCTTAATGAGCGCTGATTAGCTAAAACGTACACTGTACTTCACTATTACTACATAGTATAAAACAAAAGTCGCTTTCCGCTGTCTGTCCCTATGTAAGCTTAGATCTTTAAAACTACGCAGTGGAGTATAGTGCGGTTTTTTTTTTAAATAGATAGAGTAATTCAAGAGGAAGGTTTATATGTATAATACATGCTTAATGAGCGCTGATTAGCTAAAACGTACACTGTACTTCACTATCACTACATAGTATAAAACAAAAGTCGCTTTCCGCTGTCTGTCCCTATGTATGCTTAGATCTTTAAAACTACGCAGTGGAGTTTAATGCGGTTTTTTTGAAATAGATAGAGTAATTCAAGAGGAAGGTTTATATGTACAATATATGCATAATATAGTCGAGAAATACTGACAATTTTAGAGGTTTCTAATGTGATGTCGTAAATAAACTAGCGCTTTAATTAAATAATAAACGCTTACATTGCAAACGCTGGCTGAGCCCTACAAGATAGTTAGATCAAAATAATGTAATACAGTATTGTACACCTTAAAAAGATCTACAAAAAAGTCCAGGATAGTATATGTCTATCTCTTATTAAGGATAACCAACAATAACCATTTTTTTATCCCCTGCGAAGCCGGGGCGGGTCGCTAGTTTATTATATAATTCAGCAATATTAGGTGTAATCAATGTAGTCGTAGATAGATTGGTCTTGCTCCTCTTAGGGTAGTGCCTACACTACCCTAAGAGGAGAGGAGCCGGGTCCCGGACGACTAAGTCAGCCAAATTGTAAATTTTGTTCATAGACAAAATCTTTCCAACAACTTGGAGCAACAAATGACGTATACCACGTAAAGAACCACCATATGTGTGCGTGCAAAACGGCTCCGATTGGAATCGAAACTTCGCCAAAGTGGTGTTTCGTCCGTAATTATTTCATATATCCGATTTCAGCAGCATTTATTTAATTAGATACACTCACGCACAACGCTTATTGACCCGGGTGATTACACAAGAGTAATTTCCTTCTGATGGTTTAATGAAATACACGTGACTGACGTAGTATTGCTTGTTTTGGTTTGGCTGTTTTATTATATTATTATACAAAAATAAAATACAAAAGGCAATCTAAAAATATCCTCGTGTTCAGAATGAAAAGTATATTTAGTCTTCAACTTTAAAATATTTTGTCGAAATTGTTGCCCTTCATCCCTTTGTTGTCGATATACTCATACTATTAATTATACGTATCCAAGCTTATAGTCCTCCTTAGTTAAGACATAGAGTATATATTAAATAGGAGGACTTTTTAATATATACTCTATGTCTTAACTAAGGAGGAAGAACTAAGAACTTTTTGACGCTATAAATCTACAACATATACAAATCAAAATCAAAATTAAAACAAGGTTAACAGGCGGTCTTATCGCTTTAAAGCGATCTCTTCCAGACCACCTTTAAAAAAAAGCGGTTGCACTACTTAATTGTTTCATTTTGTAAAAATAGACATGTTTCATGGCTTCAGTACAGAAATATAGACGACGTGTTAACCCGCTTACCGTATAACCTTTGTTGCACCCCGCTTCCCTATCTCAGAAATCATGTTTTCCCAGTTAGCTCCCTACTCCCGCCACGGACGAGCCACGCGTATATTATGACTGGCGACGTGCCCGTTAAGCTCCATGGTATTATATGAGCGGCACTTGTTTCATATTTGAGCAGCATTTATTTAATTAACGTTTCACAATGCCCTGGTAATTCCACACGAGTAATTTCCTGCTTGATGGTTTAATGTAATAAACGTGACGTATTGCTTTTGGTTAGGCTACTTTATTATATTAATAATTATACGAAAAACATGGAGACACATTTAAAAAAACCTAACCTAGGGTGCCGCCGACAACGAAGCTGGAACCAGGTCGGAGGAACCGCTGGACTATGCGCTCCGTGTCCAGGATTACCGCCTTCTGAATCTGACCCTCAACCACCAAGTGAGTATTTATCAAGTATAAGATGTTGTGTTTTTTAATATTGTTAGTTTATTTGATTCTGACTCTCCTTTAACTTTACCGAAAAGTAAAACGGAGCATATTTAATTTAAAGCAAAAATAAAAGTAATCGTTTATGGTTTGTATTTGGTAATTTAATTACTTTAATAGCGGGAAACACTGAACTCTTATCAAAAATTTCGAATACATTTTTAATATCCAAGAAATGACCACTGCACGTTCAAACGAAAAATTACTGCAAGGCATGTGGATCTTAGAAAATATTTACTGGCTACCTACTGCCTGAAAAAAGATGACGAGAATGATCCCACTTTAATACAAAAAACCGGACAAGAGCGTGTCGGGCCACTCTCAGTGTAGGGTTCCGTAGTTTTCCGTCCGTCACAGTAAGTGTCCCCTTAAGAGTAAAAAAAGGGCTATTTGTTACATTGTTCATTTTGTAGAAATTACAGGTACAATAAACACCTGCTTATACGGTTAAATTACTAACTTAGTTCAGAAATTATTTTGTAATTTTTTGCAAAACTTTATTTGAAAGCACGTCATTTCATTGTGATTTTGTAGAAATTACAGGTACAATAAACACCTGCTTATACGGTTAAATTACAAACTTAGTTCAGAAATTATTTTGTATTTTTTTTTTTCAAAAACTATTCAACCTATCAAGTTCAAAATAATTTTCCTAGAAAGTTTTATAAAGTTCTACTTTTGAGATTTTTTTCATATTCCCAAAACGCACGAATTTCACGAAATGCTTCATTTTCTTCGAAGGCTATGGCGAAAAATCTTAGTTTTTCTAAATCAACTATTGATGCATATAATAGTTCATTTCTTTATCTAGACGGCCATCGGAGTAAAAATTACATTTTAAAAATAAAAATATGAAAAAAATTGGTTGTCTTTGAAGACCTTTCCGGATTTTCCAGTTAGATGTAACGTTTATTTCCAAACTACGCAAAAAAGGGTAACAATTCTTATTCAATTTGAATAAAATTCAATTGAGTATATCATGTCTGAGACGGCCATCGAAATAAAAATCGAAGATTCATCTTGGATAATAGACAAAATACCTTCTGATTATATGCCAGTTTTTTGATGAAAACACGGTTACATTTAATTTTTTCCACGAAAACCCTCTAAATATTTAGCCCTTAAAATATTACCATAACAAAGTTGGACTATATTTCTATCACGATAAAAAAATTTCATTACTATAGTGGTCAATTTAAAAATAGTATACATTTTTAAAAATGACCTATAAATCACACTTCACAGGACACATTTTGTAAGAATCGTATTTTTGGGTACTTAATAATAATAAATAAGGTTCTAAAGTATTTTTTCGTATTACTAATACTTCAAACTAACTTATAAATAGCATTTTATGCGGCTTTTTCCATTAATACAGTTTTTTGACCTTTTAGGGAATAAGGAGCCTTAAAACTTATGGTTCAAAAGCTAGAGATGGGGACACATTTTTTTTTCTTCTGGAGCGATTATTTTCGAAAATTTTGACATTATCAAAAAATGATTTTAATAAACCCGTATTCATTTTTAAATACCTATCCAACAATATATCACACGTTAGGGTTGAAATGAAAAAACAAATCACTCCCCACTTTACGTATAGGGGAAGTAAATACCCTAATAAAACATTTTTTTCCACTTTTTATTTTACCAGTTTGTCGGCGTGATTGATATACATATTAGTACCAAATTTCAGCTTTCTAGTGCTAACGGTCACTGAGATTATCCGCGGACGGACGGACAGTCACGGCGAAACTATAAGGGTTCCTAGTTGACTACGGAACCCTAAAAATAACTTTATAAGTAGTGATAAAAACTAAACCTGTACGTTTAATTCTCTTACCTATTTCATATAACGTTGAACCTTTGTTCTAGGTAGCTCATAGTTACGTATTCAATCAATCAATCCCAGAGAAGAGAAGAGAGTGTGATGATGTGTTCGAGAACATAACATAAACATATTTACTCTTTACGTCACACCTGGCCATAATGCGAGTTTTACCGCACGCTTCGCGTACGCTAAAACTCGCATTATGGCTAGGTGGAGACGTAAAATTGTGTACTCACCACGGGCAGTAAAAAAGAAA
Organism: Pammene aurita; assembly: GCA_947086415.1. Lineage (NCBI taxonomy): Eukaryota > Metazoa > Arthropoda > Insecta > Lepidoptera > Tortricidae > Pammene > Pammene aurita. The sequence goes on from OX352305.1 coordinate 10,272,193, forward strand.
GCCCTCTATCGCATATTTACAACCCTCGCCTGCGGCTCGGGTCACAAATACCTGCGATTTCGGGCTTTCTTTCTTTTACAGTTCTTGGTAAGTAATGTACTATTATTGCACACCTCATAATAAATAAACACATAAAATACAAGTTACAAACAGTAGAAACAGAGGTAAAACAATTGGCGGTCTTATCGCTAAAAAGCGATCTATTCCAAACAACCTTTGAGAAGTGTTTGTTTACATGATAGGATACTGAAGAAAGACAATTGTAAACGTAAATTGCCCACATTTGCAATCAACAAACTGTCAGACGATAAATATCACATTTTATTCAGTTAAACCCGACAGCTCATTACCAACACGGCCTGCAGTCATAAAACACGTAAAGGAAAATTGGGGAGCGTCGAGACTGCGTGCCTATCATGAACTCGCTGTTACAATGAATCGATGCAATTTGTAGAGATTGGATACGCAATGTCTGCATCAACGGATTACGCGTCCTCTGGTTAATTCCTATACCCAGATTATCCCTTTTTGGGATCGCCAATTTCGCCTACCCGATCATTACTATGGGAAATGGATGAACTGGTTCGATCCGTAACGGGGTTAGAAGTTTATATTTAATTTGATTGTATTCTGTTTTTTTTTTTATGTTGATTGTTTATCAGTTATTTTTAGAAAGTTATTCGTTAAATAAGAATCTGTTGCATTGCGGACCTATATATATTGCATGGAATATATAAACAATACAATTTATGTATCAACCTTTGCTATAAGATATAATACTTGAACTTATATTATTTAAAGATTTCCAGTAAATATTAGGTGAGGCTAGATATCACACGCTAGTCGTTTTGTCATATTTTTAATGTTTACATTTTACATGGATCCACTGTGGATTAATCTAACTTCGTTTCTTTATAGGTATTTAAGTAAAGAACTATAAAATGCTACCTTAATTATTTTTGTATTTACCTATAGGTATCATGAAACGTTTGCTTTGTCGAGTTGTTTGTTGACTTGGTTTTTTGACAGAATAAAACATTGACAGTACCTACAGTAATACAGTAATTACACCTCAATTATCTCATCTAATAAAATACTTCACATAATTTTTCAAGCGAACCAGTACGATTTACATTAACCTCCAATATGCTCGATTCTTATGAACACATGAATAGACATCCATACATTACGTATGCAAAGCTCATTGACAGTAATAAGCTTAAACGACAGCCATTCAACCCTCTAATTAGACTTTACCGCCATCACGTTGAACGTGTGTGACAAATATCTACAAACAAATTCATTTCAATAAAACACGACATGACTTAAAACACGACGCGACTTACTCGTGATATACTGCTTCAAAGTTTGATTTGATCGGTCTTATTAATTCTTCACTGACTGAGGTAGATACGAAAAGTAGTTTACGAACAATATTTTTATTGACACATTACATTATTTATTACCTCTTGATACATCTGTATTACTATTCCAACTACGTTCAATATTTACAAAATCGAACTGTGGGGACTATAACTTAAAAGATGAAATTAGATTATTGTTTAACAGAAAATATATTCTTTAACATCAACAAAACATCATTGACAATGACATGAATGACATCTATCACATAGTTACTATCAACACTGACTTCTACGAGTAGGTATACAGGGTGGAATTTTGTAATGCCACCTGAAGGGGAAGTACTCTTAATACTGTAGATAGAAAATTTTACTCAAAGAAAACATTCCTTTATTTTTTTAAAGAAAGAAAACTGCATTCAAATATTTTTAAAAATTCGCTTGTCGCACCCGGTAATCGAACCGACTAAAATCTTAAAAGTTGCACCCTGTACTTTTATTGCATCGATCGTTAGGGTCAATTATAAGTGTTGAAATAAGAGGACTGTATACTTATAGGAATATATTGATAACAATTAAATTGACCGTTACAATACAGACAGTAATGCGCGGCGCGTACAAAATATCGCAAGCGAGCGGACGCGAGCGTCGTGCGTTAGATATCGCGGTAGGTGGGTGAGTGCCGAGCGGAGCGCGGCGCGGGAGCGGGCGCGGGCCGCCGGTGACCGGTTTGGCTCTCAGCGCTTAGGAAGATGCGCTGGTACTTGTGCTATCAGCACCATATACTCCCGGCGTTGAAGACTTCTTGTCTTCAAAACTATGAATTGGAAGAGGACAAATTGTGTTGAAGGCTCTACGTATGACTCCCTTCTTTGTCTTGACGTCAGCTACTCTAGCGACTCCATCTATCCCGGGTAGAACGTTTACGATGCGGCCCATCATCCACATAAGAGGCGGGAGGTTATTTTCCTTTATGACGACCATGGTTCCAACTTCGAGCCTTCCTCTGGAACTGCGCCATTTGGTTCTTTGTTGAAGGTGGAAGATGTATTCGGTTAAGAAACGACTCCAAAAGTGCTGTTTGAGAACTTCGATCCGATGGAGCCGCTGAAGACTGGAGATGTTCCGATGTGAGACATCAAGATGCGGCACCGACGTCATAGATCTCCCAATAAGGAAATGTGCAGGAGTAAGGGGAGTAAGGTCAGAGGGGTCGTCGGAAAGGGGGGTAAGAGGCCGTGAATTTAAAATAGCTTCGATCTGATAAAGACAAGTCGACATCTCTTCGAAGGTGAGATGCGTAAGACCTAGTACTCTACGTAGATGGTGCTTAACTTGGTAACTCTTTCCCTAATTTAAGCAGTTCAAAATCTTCAGGAAAGGCGCGTTGTTGAGACATACGAAGGAGCAGAGTTGATGCAGTTTTCAATTCAGAAGAGGTAAGGAAACCCTGTTTTTTATTGCTAGCATTTTGACAGTTGTAAGTAAATCTTTGTATGTATGCAATTATACGCTGTACCTTTGCATAATCTGAGCAACCGTTGATCAAGGTTTGAATCTTATTGGACTCGTCAGCATTAGGTAAGTTAATAACCACAAATGCATTATGAGTAATAATCTCTGGTAATGAAGTTTCTTTTTCAGAATTAGGTTCAGTAGGCCACTGTGCAGGATCTGACGATAAAAAAGAGTGCCCTGACCACCATAAAGAAGAGGTTTGTATAAGACCCGCGTCAAGACCCCGAGATACGAGATCAGCAGGATTTTCTTTAGAAGGAACGTAACGCCAAGATTCTTGTTGAAAGCTGTCTTGTATCGCGGAGATGCGGTTTTTAACGAACGGCCGTAGAAGAGCCGGAGAAGATCTTAGCCATCCAAGGACAATCATGGAATCACACCAAAAGACGCAACGCTCTGGTATCAAGGTAAGTGACTCTAGGACCTTTGTACACAGTCTTGCTCCCAGCAATGCTGCACAAAGCTCAAGACGAGGAATAGTCGTAGCCTTAATAGGTGCGATTTTGCTCTTAGAGGCCAGAAGACGGACACACACAGAGCCATCCCCGGCTATGGAGCGGACGTAAAGGCAAGCTCCATATGCTTTTTCACTGGCGTCTGTAAATACGTGAAACTCCACAGAAGCAGGTGAGTCACGCAATATCCATCTTGGTATGTTTACACTATTTAATTTAGGAAGTGTTTTTGCAAAGTTGTTCCAAGACGTAAGTAAACTACCTGAAAGAGGCTCATCCCAACCACATTTGTCTACCCATAATTTTTGCATAAAAATTTTGGCTTCTACAATGCAAGGTGTAACCAAACCAAGAGGGTCGAATACTTGTGCTATGGTTGACAAAATATTACGTTTACTGACTAATGACGGAACTGCAATATTTATTTGAAAGGTAAGAGTATCTTGGGTACAGTGCCAGTTAATGCCAAGTGTTTTCGATAATTCTTTTTCGCTTAAGTTTACTGTATCTGTACGAGAAGGCTCATAATTGATTTCATTCAAAATTGTAGCGCTATTGGATTGCCACTTTCGAAGATTGAATTTTGCTGAACGAAGAGTGTCTGTGACCTTTTGGCACAGTGACACAGTATCTGCAATAGAGTGCGAGCCTTATAAAAAGTCGTCTACGTAAAAGTCCTTTGCTATTGCATCATGAGTTTGCTTGTCTAAAGATTCCTGTGACAATTGGAAAAGACAGCGTGTGCTAAGATAAGGCGCTGATGCCGTTCCATAGGTCACAGTGTTAAGTGTGTAAATTTTTAAGGGTTGTGAAGGGTTAGACCTCCAAATAATTTTTTGAAGAGACCGTTGCTCCTCATCAACTAAGATTTGCCGGTACATCTTTTCAATATCGGCGGACACAACGAACTTATGTTGACGGAATCTAAGTAGGATAGAAAATAAGTCATCCTGAATTCATGGACCTACTAACTGAATGTCATTTAAGGACTTTCCAGATGACGAGGCGGCTGACGCATCAATGACCGCCCTTAATTTGGTCGTGGTGCTGGAATCTCTCGTAATTCCATGATGTGGAATAAAATATGACTGGTTCGAGGGATTGTGACTACTTTCACGCATGTGGCCTAAGGTTTCGTATTCCGTCATGAACTCAATGTATCGCTGCCTGAATAAAGGGTCCCTATCAAACTTTCGCTCTAAGGAAAGGAACCTGCGTTTAGCTAATTCAAATGAGCTTCCCAATACGTCAGGAGACTCTTTTAGTGGCAAGGTGACTACAAATCGTCCATCTTCGTTGCGCTTTGTTGTTGTTGTAAATATTTGTTCGCACGTATTTTCATCAACAGTCAGATTATGCTTTGAAGGTATTGTATCCAGCTCCCAAAACGGAGAAAGATCTATGCCTGTTTGCTGATCATTAAGAAAGAAACAAACAGATTTGTGTGATTTAAGACTTGGCTGATGTAAAGCTCCTGCCATAATCCAGCCAAGCTTCGTTTCGACAAGGAATGGATCTTGCTTGCCAGAACCAAGATATATGCGTCCAGCACCTAGTACGCTCCAAAAGATTTGGGTGCCAACCAGAATATCAATTGCTGACGGTTCATAATAAGAGGGATCAGCTAAACAAACCCCTGAAGGTATAGATATGTCACGAACGTTCAAGGCTTTCTCAGGTATGAGTGGTGTAACTTTAGGAAATATGTAACAATCAAGGTCTGTATTGAAGGTACCATCGTAAGACTCCATATGAAGAGAGCAAGACTGCGTACTTGTTGACTCTTGATTGTATAGACCAGAAGTTTTTGAAATAAGAGGATGTGTTGGCAAGGAAAGCTTAGCAGCCAGACCCTGCGTTATGTAATTAGCTGAGGCGCCATTGTCCAGCATTATTCTTGCGGTGTGCAACTGACCCCTAATGTCACTGACCTTCACCAGGGCCGTAGCAAGGAACACGTGTGGCTGTGCATTAGTAATATATTGATTGTTCGCAGTTATGGCCACGTGTTCTGGAGGAGCAGTTGCCTCATTATGGGAATGTAACAACGTGTTGTGCTTAACTTTACAATACTTACAATGACTGAGATTGCATTCAGACTCATAATGTCCCGGACGCAAACAATGAATGCATACCTTATACTCCCTGGCCTTATTCCAGCGTTCGTCCACAGGCAATGCTCTGAAGTCATCACAATTAAAGATGAGATTAAAGATGAGACTTTTTACATAATGGACACGATTTTACGTACTTTTTTCTAGTGTCATTATGATTATGACTTGAAGAGGCTACGAAAGCTTTTGGCTTACTGACCGAAGATTCTGCCTTGACCTTATTATTTTTGGACTCTTCTGTTTCAAGAAGATTACACCTGTTACTTAAAAACGTAAGAAAATTGTCAAGTGAAGGCGGTTCAGACATTTCGTTCCTGTGCTCCTCCCATTTTCTACTGGTAATATTGTCGAGTTTGGAAGACATTATATGAATTACTAATGTATCCCAATGATTAACGGGTTGATCAAGAGTAGACAATGCTCTAAGATTTTTATTTGCAGTGTCAACTATCTGACGAAGACCATGACAAGACTCCTTGTGAATCGGTTCTATGTTAAAAAGAGCATGAACATGATTGTTCACAAGCAATTGTTTGTTATCGTATCTGTCACAGAGCAATTTCCATGCAGAACTATAATTTTCCGCTCTAAAATCTAAGCTACGGATCACTATGGCCGCACTTCCGTGAAGAGAAGCGCGAAGGTAGTGAAATTTATTGATATCGTCTATGCCTTTTTCTGTATGGATAAATATCTTTAAATTCTAACCAATTTTGACAGCCGCCGCTAAAATGTGGTAGATTTATCTTTGGCAACCGTACGTTACTTTGTCTGCATGAAATTACAGTTGGGTAATCATCGGAACCTACCTCAGACCTGGCGCCAACATAATCCTTAGCGCGCTGACTACGATGCCGCTCCAACAGCTCTCGAGCGGTCGCAAGCTCGTGGTAATATGTCCTTTCAAACTGCTCTCGATCGGCGTATAGCTCGTCCGGGTCCTCTACTAAGTGCTCCAACTCGCTCTGAAACGTGTCATATGACTCATATAAAGCATCTATTTTATTTATGCGTAAGTCTAGTTCGACCAATTGTGGATCGCTCAACTGACTGCAAGATTTTGCCGTAGCCAAGTATGCAGTGAATTGCGTAAGCTTAGCTTTCACTGTACCACGTTTTTTAATTAATTCTTTGCAGCGTAATTCTGTAGCCATTTTGCAAAAAAAATGAAAATTTAATAATATGAAATTATAACTGAAATAGCATACCTATTCTCAACATTGCATATAACTTTATGCAGGCGCGTTAATTTTCGGAGGAAGTTGTGAATGTTGTGATGTTGTGCAATTGCTATTAAAAACTTAAGGAGATTAAAACTCGTTTCTAGACCCACCCACTTATTATTTAGCAAAATAATTATGATTTTGATTTCAACTAAAGATTAAATTACTTAGCAACAATGAAGATATTAACGATGGGATGTTACAATTAAGGTTTTGTAAACGTAAACAAGAAAAAGTTAACATGCAATTAAGATCGAAGCACTTTAATGGATTTTTTTGATTGTGATGTATGAAATAAATTTATAAGAAATATTAAGAAATTTTTAAGGGAATGCAAACTAGTATGAAAGGAATATTGGAAAGATCTCACAGTTATGCTATCCTTTGTTTTAAGGTGATAGGTAGCGAGGTCCAATCCGTCCAATCCTGATGGTTTATCTGTCCGGTTCTTGATAACACGAACTTCTTGTACTTATGTTTAGATGTTTACATTCGTTGTCCACCTGAAGGTGCTTTCTGGCGTCCGTAGACGATGCTGCTCTGCAGGAGCCGTAGACTTGAAGCTATGATAGTCACGGCGAAGACCTCAGTTTGCTCAGCAATCACGAAGTGAAGCGAAGATAGGTGGTATAAACTTCGACGAATAATGCGAAGATAGGTGCTTCTCACGATGCGCTGCGAAATCCACTCGTTGATCCGTCGTGATGAGGTGATCAATCCCAAAACGGCGGTTGCGAAAATTTCGTTATTTTTCCAAAATGCGCATGTAACGGTCCACTGTCAAATACTACGGCGTTTAAGGACCATATGTTGAAATAAGAGGACTGTATACTTATAGGAATATATTGATAACAATTAAATTGACCGTTACAATACAGACAGTAATGCGCGGCGCGTACAAAATATCGCAAGCGAGCGGACGGGAGCGTCGTGCGTTAGATATCGCGGTAGGTGGGTGAGTGCCGAGCGGAGCGCGGCGCGGGAGCGGGCGCGGGCCGCCGGTGACCGGTTTGGCTCTCAGCGCTTAGGAAGATGCGCTGGTACTAGTGCTATCAGCACCAATAAGGATGAAATCTCTCTAACAAACTTCATAAATTAAATGAAAGGAAAACAATGAAATCTGCTAACATTAATAACCATTTTAATACCTGGATTGGTACAAACGGCACAATCAAATGGCCTGCGAGATCACCAGATCTCACCTCTTTAGATTTTGCAACTTTTAAGATTTTAGTCGGTTCGATTACCGGGTGCGACAAGCGAATTTAAAAAAATCTTTGAATGCAGTTTTCTTTCTTTTAAAAAATAAAGGAATGTTTTCTTTGAGTAAAATTTTCTATCTACAGTATTAAGAGTACTTCCCCTTCAGGTGGCATTACAAAATTCCACCCTGTATATAGAAGTAATTGAATATGAAACTATACTTCGTTTTTTTTGAGATTAGAAATTGAGTAAACATAGAAACAGTAGTTGTCAACCTGTTCTAAATGTTCAATTTAAACACATTGCAAGCACACCAACAAACGATTAGTTAACATGACTAAGAGTTCACATTTGTCATTAAATAATAACAATTTGCAGATTAAATAATCTAACAACAATAAAAACAATATTTCGTTTTGATTATCACGTTAGAGATAGGTGAAAATTTAAAAACTGACAGTAACGCATGTTCTAAAACGGAAACTTAACGTCTAGTTTTTTATCAGCATTCACGAAAATCATTTAATTGACAATCATAATATGCATTATACTAAATAAAAAAACAATTGTCTTAGGTGATGGTAAAAGATTTGTTCGACTACGAGGTGGCTTTTGTTATTGTATGCCACTCGGGCCTGCCTCTGATTACTCCATAACGCTCCAACCAATCGCACAATAATATGTAGAACAAGCAAATACCTTTACTTAAATAAGAATCACAATAAGCTTTAAACATTAAAAACTGAGGCACATTGAATATATGTGTTAAGCTAGAGCGCTCTCGACTGATGAAGTCTACGCTCCGTCCAGCAGCACTTCAAATCCAAAACCCTGAGAGCTTCCAGCTGGAACTCCAAAACCGTTTCGATTGTCTAGGCGGCGATGTGGACGAATTCAACAACGGGTTTGTGGAAGCTGTCCATAGCACTGGGTCTAAGTTTTTTAAGGCCCAGCGGAGCAACAGAATCAAAAGGCTCTTTGACTCCACTCGGAAACTCATCGAGGAAAGGAGAGAAATGGTTCTGCAATCCTCAGGAGATGCGTCATTATACCGGCAGCTCAATAAACGGATCTCTAAGTCCCTTACCCGTGATTTGCGCCAATTCAATACAAATCGTATTGAAGAGGCCATTAAGCAGAATAAGGGCTCTAAAGTTTTCGCAAGGGATCTGTCTATTGGGCAGAGCCAGCTCGCCAAATTAAAAACTGAGGATGGTAGAATCGTTTCATCCAGACTCGAGCTTCTGGGGGAGATAGAGGACTTTTATGGACAGCTGTACACATCAACTAGCAGACCTGAAGTTGATCTGGCGGAAGACCCTAGAGCTAGACTGACCAGACATTATACCGAAGACATCCCGGACATCAGCCTGTACGAGATTAGAATGGCTCTTAAACAGCTCAAAAACAATAAAGCACCTGGTGAAGACAGAATTACAGCCGAACTTCTGAAGTCGGATGGTAAACCGGTCCTTATGGCCCTTCAGAAGTTGTTCGACTCCGTTTTACTAGAAGGGAGAACGCCTAAGGCATGGAACAGAGGTGTGGTGGTATTGTTCTTCAAAAAGGGCGATAACGCGTTACTGAAGAACTACCGACCCATTTCACTTCTGAGCCATGTCTATAAGCTGTTTTCAAGAGTCATTACGAACCGTCTCGCACGCAGGCTAGATGACTTCCAGCCTCCCGAACAAGCCGGTTTCCGAAGAGGCTTTAGTACCGTAGACCACATCCATACGATCCGTCAGGTTATACAGAAGACTGAGGAGTATAACCTGCCCCTCTGCTTAGCGTTCGTGGACTACGAGAAAGCCTTCGACTCGATCGAAACCTGGGCTGTACTACAATCTGTCCAGAGGTGCCAAGTGGACTATCGCTATATCGAAGTGCTGAAGTGTTTGTACGAGAACGCCACTATGTCAATCCGACTCCAGGACCAGAATTCGAAGCCTATTCCGTTGCAGCGGGGAGTCAGACAAGGAGATGTTATTTCTCCTAAACTGTTTACCGCTGCACTGGAGGATGTTTTCAAGACTGGACTGGAGAAGGCTAGGCATCAACATAAACGGCGAGTACATCACTCACCTTCGGTTTGCTGACGATATAGTTGGTAGTCTTGGCTGAGACCATGGAGGATTTGAGTACGATGCTCGATGACCTCAGTAAAGCCTCCGAGCGAGTTGGTCTAAAGATGAACATGGAAAAGACGAAGATCATGTCAAATACCCATGTAGCACCAACTCCGGTTACAATCGGAGACTTTACACTCGAAGTTGTGGACGATTATATATACTTAGGACAGACTGTCCAGTTAGGTAGATCCAACTTCGAGAAAGAGGTCAATCGACGAATCCGACTCGGTTGGGCAGCGTTCGGGAAACTACGGCACATATTTTTGTCCAATATTCCGCAGTGTCTCAAGACGAAAGTCTTTGACCAGTGTGTGTTGCCAGTGATGACTTATGGAACTGAAACGGGGTCGCTTATAATGGGCCTCATAAGAAGGCTCAAAGTCACCCAAAGGGCAATGGAGAGGGCTATGGTTGGAGTCTCTCTGCGTGATCGCATCAGAAATGAGGCCATCCGCAGCAGAACTAAAGTAACCGATATACTCGTAGCCCTCCAAATCGCTAAACTAAAGTGCAAGTGGGCGGGGCACATTGCTCGTAGAACCGATGGCCGTTGGGGCGGAAAGGTTCTCGAGTGGCGACCACGAACCGGAAGGCGCAGCGTGGGTAGACCCCCCGCAAGGTGGACTGATGACCTGGTGAAGGTCGCGGGAGTCCGCTGGATGCGGGTGGCTCAGGACCGGTCATTGTGGCACTCTTTGGGGGAGGCCTATGTCCAGCAGTGGACGTCTTTCGGCTGATATGATGATGATGATGATGATGATGATTAAAAACTATTCAGATATGGCTGAGGAATGCGAATGACAGATGACGCGAGAAAATATTTAAAAATCTAACCATCCGTCTCGAACCTCTTCTTCTATAGGTTTTTTATTGTGCAACACTTTCAAAAACATTAAAAATGTTAAAAATAAAATATTTCGTGCAAATAACTACTATCAAAATATTGTCAAATACTCAATATAACATTTACAAATACGTAGACAGGGCTTTACTATAAATTCAAATGTATTTAAGTGTGTCTAATGACGGTGTAGGCACTTTGACAGTTGTGAAATGTATCTTGCCTGATAAAGAACCCTGTACATCGTTCTATCAACTTTTTTCTAATCTCAAATAAAATTAACTATAAAAGTGTATAACCTTCCCAGTGCCTATTTGGACCTGAGATAATGTCGCTACAAACAGCATGTTATATGACTTATATGGCAATAATATATACACGTCATGTATAGTTGGGACAGTGTATATTGGCTTTGTGACGTTTGCTGAATGTACTCTACGCTTTACACAGAACGGTACAGGTTCGATAAAGCGTCTCCCAGTGTTATAAGTAAAAATGTATAGTAGCAGGTAATGTGAATCACCATTTTAAACTAAAACCTTGTTTTGAAAGAAGACTGAATATTTTATAATTTCTAATTGGGTCTTTTTTTCATTGCCGGCAATTACTGTAACGTACGTATCTTTCTTTATATATATATTTGTGTTTGTAGACTTATACTATACCTTGAACAAGAAAAAGTGTACTTTTTAAATTCAACCAATCTTACCAATTCAATTAATACTTACTATAATATGAAATGTCAGTACCAATCCTTCGTCCTTTCTTTGTTTTTAATAATTAATAATATTCACAACAATCTTTCTGGCATCGTTTTGGTTGGTTTTCAGCATATATTTATTTTTTATATTCACATTTATGGGGATCAATGTTATTCTGCGACCGTAGGAAACACCTTAGACAACCCTACACGTGATCCCAGGGTGGTGCTAAAAGAGTAACAAACTTGGCGTCTGCACTGTCCCATCTAGACCTCGCAGCACTTACTGGATTTACTTCATCATCTGCTTTCCCATTACTTCTACTCCAGAGAAGAAATGCCTACCTATATCCAGTGATATAGCCATACGATAAATAAATAATCACATTGATCACGAAATATTTCGTCATGATGTAATTTTGCTTACATGGAAGACATTCGATGACTTCTAACGTCTCTTGGTAAAGGGTGTTACTTGCCATTAAAATAAATTAGAATCCTTTAAAATTCCGCAATATGGCCAGGTCCAAAAAGACTCTGGTAGGGCTATAATATCGGTTAACATAAGGTTTCATATGTAGCGACACTAGCGCCACCATAGAACATTGTATTGTAAATAACGTTACATCCCACTAACATTATAATAAAAATGAAGAAAGTTTACAAGTTACATACTACGTAAAATATACTCTTGAGATCTCACACCAATAAAATATCCATCATGTTGGCATCATACTCCAATAAAACCTCCTTTACTTAAATCACAACTTTCTTCTCCACTCCGCGCTCGGTCATTAAATCCAGTGGCATAAGCGCAGCTTCTAAATATAATTCCGAAAGTTAAACTTAGTTTGTCATCCGTAGTATGCTTTGAGCCTTTGTAAAACTCGCCCATGGCACTCTATGTCCGACGGAGCCAACTTTCAATAAATTTAAAAGCACAAATCCACCGGTTTGAAGCCGCAATAAGCTGAATGCAGCTTTAAGTGCTCCCAATAAAGACTTGGGAGTAGGGTTACCACTCATGTAAAAATTCGGGCAGATGGTGAAATCTGATTTCTTAAAATTTTGCTATTATAGTTAAAAACCGTGTCATAGGTATGAAAGCAGGTATAAATAGGCTACATAATCGAATTTTTATGTTTCTCAAAATTTTGGTATGAGGTTATCCATTTTTTCACTGCTTGCTGTATATGCCTCGGTATGGGTCTTGAGTAAGTCGATCTTTCGAGTTCTCCCTCACAGACGAATAAATAGCATATTGTACGTTTTGTCCTTGTTCTGTCAAATAGCTTTCACAGTATCAAATTTTCAATGATACTACTTAAAGGCGTTCCTTCAAAACTGACGTTCAAATTTAAAAATTAAAATTAAAATCTCAAATTTGAGTTTTTGTTTTCCAAAACAGAATATTATGAAAGTTTGGGAGTTACATTTTTTTAAATTCTGTTTAATATGTTTGTGTAATAGGTATTTACTATTTACTAGTCAACTTGATCACTTATATTGAAATTATTAAATTATTTCTAATTTGAGTTTCTTTTTCCAAGTTTCTTCTTCCAAGTATAAGTATTGATGAAAAATAATTCACGGTTTCCATATTAATGTTATACTTTAACGTTATCAGCTACATGAAATACTCTATTATTTTTGCATCTTCCTTATTGATGTCTGGTAACCCTAGATGGAACTTCAGTTAAAACGTCCAAGTCTAAAAAATACATACAGAATTTAGCGGTGAATAACTTTGTGAACACGAGTAGCGATTTACCTACGGTTTGCAATAAAAGCTTAATACTCGCAGACACGTCGTACGGTCATCCTGTATTTTTTAGTATTATTTAAATTTTAAATAAGACTAGGTACGTATAGATACTGGGCTGTTGAAATGTGCTAACCGCTAAACTAAATTTTGACGAAATTACTTTGGTATAAACTTTATAATAGCAACTCCAGAACGATGCTAAATAACAATAAGGCAAGAACGAAACCAGAGTCAAAGTCACTCAACGTTTTCTATAGATACTGTGTTATTTAATTCCACGAGGAAAAAATATACATATTAAATTAATGGTCTACAAACTGAGTATCACACTACAGTACAGCATATAAACAAGCTTAAAATTTTATAACATATGTGTGCGCCTTAAAATAGCAGACACAGCATGCTTAAAAATACAAACGGTAAACAATATTGTTAGGTATAGAAGTTAATAAATATCTTAACTATAAAAATGAAGAGAAGTAACAAATAAAATATTAAATAAACCTAAATATTTAGGTAGTTCCAGTTAACATGTTTGAGTTTTGTCTTCACTGAGGCCAGAGAGCAGGAAAATATGACAACGCTAGTTCTCACGCCCAGCATATGAGGCGAGGTTTCCATATTATGATACGGAAATCCTCTTTAGAACTCTTTAAGCTAACGTATCCAAGTTTAAATATTCACTGTTGCCAAACTTGCAGAGCGAACTGCAATGAAAGCTTAATTAAAATAAGTTACTCAAGCAGTATGAACAAAGCAGGTAAGTTCTAATGGAATTGAAGTAATTCAATTTATTGGTTACGCGGGCCAACCACTTTTGCAAAACGTTCCTTTTTCTTTCTTTGTGAGCAGACTGGGTGCAGTCTTTATACGGGATGGCTTCCTCAAAAGGACAACTACTAGATCCCATGATGCTACGCGAAAATGGTCTCGGGAGACCATCCCTAACTTTTTGACTAACGACGATTGACAGCATATTTTTGGAAAAAATATGTCAGCGAGATAATCGAATTAGTCGATCCTTTTTCTGACCGGTATCAAAAGTTTATTTTAAACCACCCCAGGAAAAAACGAATCTCAATATTTAATTAAACGGCAGAAAAACTACAAAACATAAATTACGTTTTCCATATATTTGCTATGGAAAAAGATAAAAATAATATGTCGTTGCGCTTACCACATATAAGGGCTAATAAGGGAAGGGTTGGCACCGCTTATTACCTTATGGGTGCGTTCGAAGATCGTATCAAGTTATAATATGCGTATGACATAAATCTCAAACACAGCACGGATATAACGAGTATGAAGCACGTTGAAAACCCTATTTTTTTAAATGCGCATGACAGCTAACGTTTTCGTCTCTGTATTTAAATGTCAAATTCAGGAACGAAAATTTTCTGTGCTTCTATTACTCGTAGTTATTCTGTGCCTGGATGGATATGGCCAAATGTCTAAGGCAGAAACAAACAGACTTTAGATAGGTTAATTATGTGAAGTCGGGTAAAAGGTTGGCTCAGCGTGTGATAGATTACAGAATAAGCATGATGAATAAAGGGAGGTCAAGTTATGCTAGTCATTAATCACGTCAGAATAGAGGTTTTGTGAATACAACAGAGCATCATATTTATTAATGGAATTTATCCGAACACACAACATTTAAATAAAATATTCCATCCTTCAGTATAGTTTTGTTTTTCTAAAATATAAACGCGTATAACATAGTCATTTAATATTTCATTTTTCGTTGGTGAATCTTATTCGTCTAAATAATTTACCCAGTGTGGACCTCTTGACGCCTTTGACAGAGACTGGTGGGAGACTGCAGGGGATAGGGATACGTGGAGAAATAAGAGGGAGGCCTTTGCCCAGCAGTGGGACAATATTGGCTCATAATGATGATGATGATGATGATGTGGACCATTAAATTAGTATATACAGAGTAGAGTTATTTTTAGGGTCAGATAGTTGATTATTTGTCAACCTCTGGGTACAAAACACATGGTGTCCCGAGTCCCAACTCGGACTTTTCCAGATTTTTTTTCTTTCTTCAAGTTTAATTGGAAATAGACCCGTTATGAATTATCCCCGTTTAATGACCTCATTTTTTTAATAAAATTTCAATATATACACAAGTGTATCTGCTTTTACTTCTAATCTCCGCCACAATACAAGACAAAACTACATCCTAGCTCCCACTATAACTATTAAGTAGTTTTATCTGTATCCCAGTCATACAATCGCACGGCACACAATGTCTCGCCTAACTCTAATGCTGGAGACTGTCATTTGAATTTCCAGCACCCAGATGTTTGAGTTGTCTAATTGGATACTAGGAGTGCACCTCGGCAGGTTAGGAGGCTCGCACACTAATGAACACAATAAGACGATACTTGCCTAAAGGCGTGTATTCGATAATGACTACAAAACTAAGCAGCATAGGGAAAAAGTATAATACTTAAGGACGATGGACATGGGTCATTTAGTTTAGAAATTTTCATACAATGTACGGTCAACCAATCTGATTCCTAGGCCACTGTAGAATCTTGTCGTAATGACAGTTGCCCGTGGATACGTATAAACGTAACCTATTCGCTACCAAACTAGCTATTGTGACAAGGTTCTAGAGTGGCCTAGGAATCAAATTGGTTGACTGTACAATATGACCCGTTTTTATTGTGTAGTAAGAAGTTTTATACGGTAAAGTCGTATTACAAAATACATATGTACGCGTAGCTTACATTTATTTGTGCTGAGGTTTCGAGCGTGCCGTTACATTCATAGCCGCTAGAATCTATTGCGTGACTAAACACCTGAGTCAAATAAGATCAAGAACCATAGGCACGTCACGAACATATTAACACATAGTAACTAAAGTACGTACGAAAGTTTAGTTCTTCTCCGCTCTCCACCGCCACCCAACCAGTGTTTAATTTAGACTGCCTTCCAATTTCGAAACTTAGGTCCACAGTTTTCTTCCTCTGCGATGATTTGTAGCCTAATTATAGAATATACACGAAATTTTTTAAGTTATGGACACCGATCAAATAATACACAACTAATAACTACTACTTAATACTAGGATACACAATCAACTCAAAAAAATGGTCCCACAATAGTGCCGCAAGAACCACTCGTGCAGGACTTTCTCTAACACTCTTTTTACGGTATAAATTAAATTAAATGTTTATTTGCTTCGGAAACTTTCCATATCATGTTAGTAAGTACAACTTTTATTATTAAACTTATCCTACGTTAGTAATGTAATAATAATAATAATAATGTGGTAATAGATCGACCGCAACGCCGGGCCATGCTCGTCGACATCACCGTCCCATGTGACGACAACCTCGTGAAGGCCGAGAAGGACAAGTCCAGCAAGTACCTAGATTTGGCTCACGAGGTAACCGCCATGTGGGAGGTTGATTCGGCGATCATTGTACCGATAGTTGTCTCTGCGAAGGGTCTCATAGCGAAGAGTCTCGACCAACATCTTGAGAGACTTTCGCTACGAGGTTGTGGTTGGATCAAGGGTCAGATTCAGAAGGCGGTAATCTTGGACACGGCGCGCATAGTCCGAAGGTTCCTCACTCTGCGGCCCTAACCACCGGCAGCCTGGGCCTTGCTCCGCTGCCGGCGGCACCCTAGGTTAGGTTTTTATAATGTTTTTGTATGTTTTTGATGTATTTTTATATTTTATTTTGTAAAAATATTATAAAAACTAACCTGAGACAAAAAATAAATAAAGAAGACATAATAATAATAATAAGTCTTTATTCAGGACCAACAAAGGATCATGGTGTTAGTAACAGTCTTAAAAATCTATCTTATTTTGAGTTAGTAATTAACTACGTACATAACTATTTAATTCATATTAAATTATTTCTTATTACTGCGCACATGAATAAGGCAGCAGTTACTCAGGTACAGAGAGTCCAGTCGGTTTGCTAACATACTCAGTATGCTGTTGGAGCTGGCCCGCACTCTGCGCACCAGGGATGTCGCTCGCTTGCGCATTGTGGCGTAGAAGCAGTCTACCCGCGCCTCTGCGAACATCCCTGAGGCACTGCAGAATTTGGGGAGCCCCATCAGCACCCTGAACGCGTTATTATATTGAACTCGCAGAGCGCTGTACCGTGTCTGCGTATAATCAGCCCACAGGTTGCTTGTGTAGAAGGTTGTGCAGTAAGCCCTAAATAGGGTGGCTTTTACATCTTTGGAGCAGTGAGCAAACCTGCGGGCTATCATATTGGCTCTGACGGACAGCGCCCTGCGTTTACGTTCAATATCAACGTCGTCCTTAAGGTCCGCCGTTACAATGTGTCCCAAATATTTAAATTGGTCTACTATCTGTAACGGATGGCCGTTCAGTTTGACAGTCGGAAACATTGGCGTAGTTTTACCTTTCGCCTTAAAGACGACGCATTCGCTCTTATTCACATTATATTTCAAACCGTGACTAGCAGCATACTTCTCACATATCGAGATAAGCTTTGTAAGCCCACAGGCTGAGGCGCTCAGCAGCACCATATCGTCGGCGTAGCTTAGGTTATTTACGCAAACTCCATCAATATGGCAGCCAATACGGGTGCTGCTGAGCTCCTCTATAAGTGCGTTAATATAAAAAATGAATAAGCTAGGCGAAGTTAACCCACCTTGTCGTACGCCGCATTCTAGTCCATACGGCTGAGAATACGAATCTGACCACCTGACGACATTTACCTGGTTGTGGTACCAAAACTTGAAAATACTACTAATGTCAGCTGGCAAGTTAATGCTGTCAATTTTCTGCCACAGGGTGTTATAGTGCACCAGGTCAAATGCCTTGGATAGATCTAAGAAACATGCATAAATAGCTGTTCGTCGCGCAGTGTAGTACCTGACGGTCTGTTTTAACGCCAGGATCGCAGTTTCGGTTGATAGACCCGGCCTAAACCCGAACTGGTTGTCATGAATTTTTAGACATCGGTTAAGTTCCAAATTTAGTAGACCGTCAAGTACCTTAGCCACTATGGTGGCGAGCGAGATGGGCCTATAGTTGCATTTGTCACTTACGTCACCGGTTTTATTTTTTACGATCGGGACTACTACAGTTTTCATCATGTCAGCCGGCAGATAAGTGTGTCCTATACATAACGAGTAAAACATCGCTAGAACTGACATAGGTGTGGGCCAGCATGAAGCAAATGTTCCACACTGAGACCGTCGTGACCAGGAGATTTGCCTCTTGAGATGGAGTTTAGTGCATTTTTTACTTCCTTAACTGTAAATTGAGTACTCATATTTTGTTCACCAGTCTCAGAACCGACCACATACGTCACCTGCGATGGCCCCAAAGGTGATTTGACTGCAAAGTGTTCTTTGAAAACTTCCGCTATATCGCCGCTCTCGTTCACCCCGTCCACTGTCACAGGCAGGCTCGGCTTGTCGTTCAACCTATTGGTGGACTTCCAAAAACTACGGAAATCACGCCTAGAATGGTGTCCCGCAAGTATATCCATTCTTATCTGTTCCTGGTGCTTTTGACACCACTTTAGGCGAGACTTGAAAATCTTTCGACTTTCCTGCATGTCATTGAAAACGTGCCCCGATTTAGGTTCACCATACCATAACCAAAGATTAAACTTACACCTTGCCTCTCTGTAAGCCGCGCTTACATACTTGTTCCAGCCTATTACAGGTTTCCTATTTCGACCCAACTTTATACCATAGCTGCTAGTTGCGGCATCGCTCAAGATGGTAACAATTTCATTATACAGCTTGTCAATTAAAATAAGATGTCTGGGATTTTTACAATTACGGCCACAACAGTCCCGGAAAACCTCTGGAAAATCTACTTCCTTCAATCTCTCATGACACTGAGCTGTGTACAATTTTATTTGTTCGGGTTTTCTATCGCCCCAAATGACCTTATTAATGAACAGGTTTTTATAAATAATGTTTTTTCGTTTAATTAAATTAAAATTACATTCAATATTTAATGGAAAATGGTCTGACCATAAAACATCTAATGTAACATAGATATTTGTAATAGAACGCACAGCTGATTTCGTGGCCACACAGTGGTCTAACCACCTTTTCGACCCATGCGCCTCACTTATATATGTGTAAGTTCCAGATTGTTTGCCCAGCACCTCCACGTCCGCACAACTCCACTCTTGCTCGACACAAAAAGAAGCCAGTTCGTTATAAAAACGTTCACCCGGGTGGGCATTATAGTCTCCAAGTATGTAAACTGACTCAGCGATGCTACTATTAACAATGGCACTTACTAGCGCAAGGCAGTCCGTAAAATTAGTCAAATTGTCCGGCTTGTCCGTTGGCATGTAAACCTTTGACCTAACGACACACAAATACCACATACTCGCGGATTCCACAATAGACACGTTTCGAAACACGGCTTTATACCACAGTATCGCAACTCCTCCGTATGGTCGGCCCTGCAACATGCCGGCCTCTGCATCTACCGCCGATGTTCCGGTGTACCCGAAATTACTGTCGATGGTGCCAAGAAAAGGGATATCAGCTGGTATCAGCCACGTTTCCTGTAGTCCGATGATGTCCGAAGACTGTCATAATTGTCGTATGCTGTCAATTGACCGTTTTACGCCCTTACAATTAAAGGATACTAAATTATATATGGAGCCGTTATCATCCATTTAATTGATAAGTTGCACCGCCAGAGGCTATATTTCGCGCCCCTTCCATGTTTTTCTGCTTAAAATGCACAAACCGACGATATATCGCGCCTTTAGGCCACAATGATTCATTCAAAAACAAATCCAATTTACTTTTTGACACCCAAAACTTATACGCGTTGTGTTCTTTTCCTTTCTTGATTAAAAGTTTTTCTAGCGTAATTCTTTCTTTAGTGTTTTCATACACATAGTCCTCTATGTTTTGTTCAGTTGTATCCTTGTGTATTTTAGTAATAAACATTGGTAGTTTCGGCTCAGCAGCCCTGGAATTTCCGTTACTAATGCTCGCGCAACCTTTCTTACCTAAAAATCGATAACGCGAGTTTGATTTCGGCTGTCGTCGCTCGACTCTTTTCCATTCTCCTCCCGCTTTCAAAGTTTCAGCGAAGGATGGCTGACCGAATAATAAATTATCATTGTCGCATTCCGCAATCATTGTTGAACGACTCGCACAGACAGCCAGCTGATCGCCCACCTGCATATTGTCACTAGGACCGGTTTTGCAGCCGGCCGGCTCAGGCGCTGACGCCACAGCCTCGGCTACAGTTATCGGTGTGAAAACGTTTGTCATTTTATCACTTGAATTACTCAAATTATTTAATAACGATGGACTTTGGTGGCTCAGCAGCCCTGAAATTTCCGTTACTAATGCTCGCGCAACCTTTCTTACCTAGAAATCGATAACGCGAGTTTGATTTCGGCTGTCGTCGCTCGACTTTTCCATTCTCCTCCCGCTTTCAAAGTTTCAGCGAAGGATGGCTGACCGAATAATAAATTATCATTGTCGCATTCCGCAATCATTGTTGAACGACTCGCACAGACAGCCAGCTGATCGCCCACCTGCATATTGTCACTAGGACCGGTTTTGCAGCCAGCCGGCTCAGGCGCTGACGTCACAGCCTCGGCCACAGTTATCGATGTGAAAACGTTTGTTATTTCATCACTTGAATTACGCAAATTATTTAATAACGATGGACTTTGGTGGCCTGGAGTTTTAATATGTCTTTGGGACTGCACTTGTATAGCTGGTATACTTTCCACAGTCGCCTTGTCCGTCTGTTTGTCACCGCTATTGTTTAGTTCAAATGACGGCGGTTTTAACGGTTCTTTTGAAGAAAATTGCGTTGGCTCTGTCGTTGATTATAGCGATATATGTGAATCAGAATCGACATTTTTATCCTCCATCGACTCCTGAGTAAACGTAGATAGTCCGACGGGTCCACTGTCATGTATCCATGCCCCTCGTCTTACATTTACGCCTCCAAAAGGCGATTGAGGCACTGACGCATATCTCATGTTGTTAACATCGACTCGCAGTTCTTCAAATTGTTGATTTGTTACATACGTTCTTCGAACTGTATCTATATCTCTTTGAAGTTTCGCCAGGTCCTTCAAGAGTTTCGTACAATCTAGGTGATCCAAAGATAAAGGTAGCAATTTTTCTAGGTTTCGTGAAACAAAAACAGGCACCTTTTCGGCATCAACCGATCTAAACAGGAATACGATGTCTTCAGTATCGCGTACTTCCTTTCCATGATCCTTCCTATTAATATTTCGCTGATTCGTTGAAACGGATTCGAATAACAAGCACTTAGATTTCTTGATCTCCTCGCTTGAACACGCACTAACACATAGACGAATTAGGGTGTCATCGTCAACTATTGTACGCCAAACCAGCCCAGTCGCCGCGGTAGGCCGGTTAGGTACATCTCATACTTCTCTGGTAGCAGTCGAGTCGCTCCGGCACGGTGCTGTAGAGAGTTTTCCATGGGCCACCATCATCTGTCTCGTAGATGAGTACGCCGCCTCGCCTGCTGCGGTAACGATGGATGGGTTTCGAAGAGAAACAACGGGCACTCTTTACACGTATATTTCTCTTGCCTTAACCTAGATTACACTTTACACTTAAATTACGCCATGTTTATTTTAACAAAGGCTCGCGCACCGCGACAATGACAGCACGTCTAACCACTACGACGGCTAGCTGAACAGAGGGGGAGCAATCTCAGACTGAGCGAACGAACAGAAGATCGTGCGCATTCACTCTATTAGACTTGAATACATTTGAACTAGATGGCGC
The DNA here is from genome assembly GCA_947086415.1 of Pammene aurita. NCBI lineage: Eukaryota > Metazoa > Arthropoda > Insecta > Lepidoptera > Tortricidae > Pammene > Pammene aurita. The sequence continues at coordinate 10,294,280 of OX352305.1, forward strand.
TGATTTGCGTGAACATTCCTTCCCGGCCCAGGGAAAAGGTGAGCTGAAGACTTGAAGTTTACATCGCTACGATCTAGCATAAACAAGAAATATGAAAACAAACAATTATTAACACTAATAAATGTTACATGAGTTGTCTACAGCATAAGTAATCTGTGACCATCCAGTGCACTTGCACTCAATAACATTCCAGATAATATCAAAATATGAATCATGAAAGTGTAAAAACAACAGAGGTAAGCTACTTACTAAGTTAGTTACATGGTTTCCCGAGGAAACAGTGGTACATAGTTCAGGATAATTAGTACTAATTGCTACAATTTAAACCAAGATTTATAATTGTTAACTTACAAGAGCTGCTCAAATAATTAAAGCTCCATAGGTAATTTACATAATTTGACAACGGGGCGTACAAGTTCGCCTATCTGGGTTTTCAGCTTTACAGACCTGACGACTCCGTCGGAGCCTTTGAAAACTTGAATGACCCTACCTCGACGCCATTGTAGAGGCGGGGAATTTTCATCCTTTATCAAGACTAAATCGTTTAATGCTACATTAGGTACATGTCTGTTCCATTTGTTACGGGCTTGCAAATTATTTAAATATTCTAAGTGGTACCTAGCCCAAAACTTTTGAGTTACAGCCTGAATAAATTGAAAATGCGACAGCCGTGACATATTCGTGTCCTTCCAGGAAGGTTCAGGTAATGACACCAAAGGTTGACCTATCAAAAAATGACCTGGGCTGAGAACTTCCAGGTCACAAGGATCCTCTGACATTGGAACCAGCGCTCTAGAGTTGAGGATAGCTTCCGCCCTGCAGAATACCGTCTGCAGACCTTCAAAGGTCAGGATACGGTCCCCAATCTCTCGTTTAAGCAGGTTCTTGCTACTCTTGACCGCTGCCTCCACTAGGCCAGACATGTGAGGGGCGCCGGGAGGATTGAACTCCCAGCGGACGCCTTGGCGACGAAACTCATCCTCTAGAATGGTTTCGTTGTCAAGCAAGAACTGGTTAACCTCTCGGAGGTATGAGCTAGCAGATTTAAAATTGGTACCTTGGTCACTCCGGACGAGGGCGGGCAGCCCACGTCGACTCACAAACCGTGTGAACGCAGCGATGAAAGCCTCGGTGCTCAGCGACGAGACGACCTCGAGGTGTACCGCCTTGGTACCTAGACATACAAAAACACACAGGTAAGCTTTAACAGATTTAGCATTCCTGAGCTGGCTACTTTTAACCAAGTAGGGGCCAGCGAAATCCGTCGCTACGCCGGAAAATGGACGCGTCGCCGTGACGCGGTCCGCGGGCAGATCAGCCATGAAAGGCGCCTGATCTGTCGCGTTGAATCTGAAACATGACATACAACCCCTGATGACACGTGACACCTGACGCCGTGCTGACGGAATCCAGTATCGTTGTCTAAGTATATTAATCAGGGCACTTGTCGAAGCATGACAATAGATCCGGTGATAGTGCTCCATCAATAATTGCGACCATCGATGGTCCTTAGGTATAAGCATTGGGTGCTTTGCGTCATAACGTAAGCTTGAATTACGTAGTCTGCCTCCGACTCGAATAAAATGATTATCGTCCACGAAGACGCTCAACTTCTGAAGTGATTTGCATACCAACTTTCCTTTTTTCAGTACGATGACTTCATCTTGGTATGCATCCAACTGAACCTTCTTGACCCAGTGATCCGTTGATGCACGATTTTCCTCGATAGTAAGGTTCTGTTTTAGATTTCGTTGCTGCTTCGGCAAACGAATATTCCTGCAAAATCTCAAAACGTACGACGTCACGTTTATGAGTTTACTATACGAGCTGACTCTCGACAGTAATAAGTCCTCCCATGTCTGCTCGTCATTGGCGACATGAACCAGCTGCTTGAACCCTGGCAGCTCCGGTGACATGGTGACCGGCATCGTCGGCCACTGTGACTCCTCCTTGAGTAGCCACTCCGGCGACCACCACAACTTGCATTTGAGGAGCCCCTTCGCGGTAGCACCTCGGGACGCGACGTCGGCCGGGTTGGACTCACCTCCGACATAGCGCCATGTCATTGGTCGCTTCGACTGCTGAATATCCTGTACTCTGTTACATTCAAATGTCTGGAGCAGATGTGGTTTTGTGTTAAGCCAACACAACGTGATTTTGCTATCAGACCACGCATTTATGCTATCAATCTCGATTTCGTCTTCATAGGCCGCTGCGACATGATTCAGGAGTTTACAAACCATATGAGCTGCATTCAACTCATTCTTCGGAATGGTTTGTTTGACTTTCTTCGACGCCACTCGGGTCTTAGCTAGGACTAACCGTACCATGACGTTTCCAGACGTGTCCTCTGTCCGAAGGTACACGCACGCTCCATAGCCGTGCTCCGAGGCATCTCCAAACCCGTGGAGTGAGTAGGAGGCAGATCCTGGTAACGCGACGCAACGAGGGATCTGTAATTGAGACAAATGGTTTAAATCCGGAACCAACTCGTTCCACTGAACCTCCTGAGTGTCCAGGAGCGGTTCATCCCACGTCATTCCATCGGTAAACAATGACTGCATGAACAGCTTGAATCTATAGACAATCGGGGCGCAGTACCCGCACGGATCATAAAGCCTAGCTATAGTACTTAAAACGCTTCGCTTCGTTACCGCCTGCCCCAACGGTACATTGACCTGATACGACATGGTGTCGTGCACCGGGTTCCACTGTATTCCCAATACCTTTATGAGGCTCCTGTCTTCAGCGTCGAATTGATGAGGCAGCTCACAATACTCCTGTGGTAGGTCCCGGAGTAACTCGTGACAGTTAGACGACCATTTCCTGAGCTCGTAGCCGGCACTGCTCATGAGTTCTATGAGCTCCGATTGAAGCTGCCGAGCCTCTGTAATGGAGTTTGCTCCAACTAAAAGGTCGTCAACGTAGCTCTGACGTCGTATGACGTCTGCAGCTGGAGACCCTGGATGCTGAGCTTGCCAATCCGCGGCTAGCTGCAACAGCGTCCGTATTGCGACAAAAGGGCTTGACCGTAGTCCGTAGGTATTAGTATTCAACTCGTAAACCTGTATGTCCTGCGACGGGTCCTCACGCCACAGGATCAGCTGATAGCGTCTATCACTGGGGTGTATCCACGTCTGCCGGAACATCATCCGGATGTCGGCCGTGAACACGAACTGGTGCCGTCTGAAATTCAACAATATCTTTGTAATATCATTCTGAAGAGGCTTGCCTGAATGCAGGCATTCATTAAGAGCTATGCCATTGCTACTCTTCGATGCTCCATTAAAGACGACCCGAAGCTTATTGGAATCTTTTTTGAAAATCGCATGATGCGGAACACAGTAGTGCTCCGAGTCAAACTGGTAACTGGATTTAGACATGTGTCCTAGAGACTCATATTCCCGCATGAACTCCTTATATTTCTCAGCCAAGACTGGATTCTTGGCTAGCTTCGCCTCTAACGAATGAAGCCTGCGTACAGCAATGGCTCTGGTCTCGCCTAGCGTGGGTCTGTCTGACAAGAAGGGCAGCCGCACCATGTATTTCCCGTCAGGCATACGTTTAGTAGTAGAAGTATACAACCTTTCACATTCCAAATGTTCCGGATGATCTGGTGGGTCTTCTGGAGGCTGCTCCACCTTCCAGAACTTCTCCAGCACCTCTTCAAGCTTGATAGCGTGCACGCCGTAGTCTTCCACGGACGTTCCTCTCGACTGCTGCGCCGAGGTGTTAGCAGGGTGTGTCCAGATGGCTCCCATGAGGACATCTCCAAACCAGGTACCGTAGGCCTCCACTCCTGTAATGTTCGTGAGCATCTTTGAACCAGTGAACATATAATTAAGCACATCCAGACCGAAAATGATGTCTACATCTTGAGATTTGTCAAAATCTGGATCGGCCAGGCTGAGTTTAGACGCATCTAAGTGGGCCTTTAAATAATGGTTATAGGCCGGAATATTTCCGGTAACGGTATACATGGCGGTTGCCACAACGCTAATTATAGGGACTAATTTTCCTACTGGCTTAAATACTATTTTAGCAATGGTACCGGGTACCTTGACCTGTTGGTTTCCGATCCCAACAATATTATTTCCTACATACTGCTGATGCAATCCTATTTCATCTGCAAATGATTTCTTAACTATCGAACACCCGGCTCCGGTGTCTAACAGTGCCCTTGCCATAATATAATTGCCTTGGCTTTGCTTACCTTACCATGACAATAGCAGTAGGACTGACCCGGATCGATGGCATCATCATCCGAGGTTCTCGTGGTACATCAGCAGTAGCCTTATTTCAAGAACGGCGCTCAGGGCTGCCTCGAGTGCCGAAACGTAGGCTGTGGAAAGACTCCTGCGCCTGGCGGGCCCTCGTTCCCACCGGAGGGCGCGGGATGTGACCAGCAGTCATCAATTGAGCTGGCTGGACCTGCTGTGGAGGAGGCGACCTAGTCTCTTCTCTCCACCTTGGCGGGCTCGTACGGGGTTGTTGAGCTCGCTGCGCCCAAGACCCTTGTGGCGGGTTCGACACCCTGTGTCGTGGTGAGGACCTACGCTGTGGTGGTGTACTTACCCTTCTGGTGGGTGGGACCGGGTTTCGCTCATGCACCCTGTGCACCGCTTCCGCGGCTTCCGCTTCCTCCCTGCACAGCAACGGGCTATGCGACCCTGACTGGCACGCACCGCACCAATTACGAGCCATACACTCTCTCGCGTAATGAGAGCGAAGGCATTTAAAACATGCACCATTCTTCCTGACCCAGGTTTTCCTCTCCGAAACAGCTAGACTTGCGAAGAATGGACATTTGTATATAGAGTGTGCACTACGGGAACAGTACGTGCACAGACCTTTAGACCGATTCACCTGATCAGCTTCTTCCAGCTCCGCAGCTAGGACACGTGGAGGGGACGCTCTGCCGCGTCTTCCCTTGGTCGGTGACTGCCGTCCCATCGGTGCTCTTCCCGCTGCCGCAGTGGGAACTGCCTGCTGCACCCGACACTGCTCATCCAGCAGCACCAGCAGCTGATTGAGCGTTGGCAGAACTTGAGGATCCGTGCCACAGCGTTCCTCAAATAGGGTTCTGATGCGAATAGGCAGCTTCTGTAACATCATGTAAACAACTAAATACGACTACTCAGAAACCGGCTGCTTCAACTTTTCTAGGGCCTGAATCGACTCGCGCAGAGGATCATAAAACTGAGTTCGCAAATTTATATTCGGGCCCCCGACATTGGGCAGATTGACTATCCGCGCAATGAAGGTGTCCACAAGCTGTCGGGAGTTATGGTACCTTTTCTTAAGAAGATCCAATGCCACAGAGTAGCTGGCGCCATCCACAGGTAAGTGTTGTACTACCGTCAAGGCCTCAGCATTCAAGGACGTTCGCAGGTAGTAGTGTTTCTCGGCATCAGACAATGGACCTGCATCCACTAATGCCATAAAAAGGTCATAGAATGACATCCATTCTGTCATATCCCCGCCATATGTTGGCAGTTGTACCAAAGGCAACTTAACCTTACTGTGATACTTAGCTGCACCAGCTGTCTGTTCTGACTCCTCACCTGATGCCTCATCCAGTTGGATAAGAAGTCGGTTGATCTCGGCGAACTGCTCCTGGTACTTGAGACGTTCCGCCTCTGTTAGTTCCGTATCGCTTGTCAGTACCGCCTCATAGGCCGTGATATATGTTTTATATACCTGATCAAAATGCCGCTTGGCCACCGCTGTCGCTGAAGACCCGGACCTGGCAGCCACCGTGCCGGCGTAATCAATAAGCATTTGATACCTCGTACCCAACTGTACCTTAGCCTTGAGTGATATGTTGTGAATAGATATTAACTTACCTGGTAAAACACAAATACTTCACCGCGCCGCGCGTATTTTCAATAAATCACCTATTTGTGAGTATTTACTAACCAATATCAAGCTATATTCTATCCAATTAATCTAATCCTAAGTATTTTTCAAGTAATATTAGTTGAGAAATCTATCACAAATAGCACACAACACAACTTGACTTTTGACACTGACGTTTGTCAAATGAAGTATGTCATAGATAATAAAGTCTCTAAGGTTGTCGCCACGACGCCCGACGTCGTTCCGGATCGACGCTACACGTTCCTACCATTCAGTTCGTTCACTCAGCACAAAACCGGTAAACGTCAACCAGATGTGGCACTTCACTATGGCGACCTCCAAATGTCCCCACAATGACACGTTTCACGTTGGTCGAAATGTTTATGACGTAATCGCGCACTGAATTTACACAATGAATGCAAACAACTGCAAATTCCACTCGACGAATCCTTGATTGCCGTGGCGCGATTCTTGGCCCTGGATTGCTTCAATCTTGCCCCAATCACGGGATTTTATTTTATATTTTCCCAAATCACGGGTTTTGTTATTCGTGCGATTCTTCCCTCTCATGGGTCACACCAAAAATGTACGCCAAACCAGCCCAGTCGCCGCGGTAGGCCGGTTAGGTACATCTCATACTTCTCTGGTAGCAGTCGAGTCGCTCCGGCACGGTGCTGTAGAGAGTTTTCCATGGGCCACCATCATCTGTCTCGTAGATGAGTACACCGCCTCGCCTGCTGCGGTAACGACGGATGGGTTTCGAAGAGAAACAACGGGCACTCTTTACACGTATATTTCTCTTGCCTTAACCTAGATTACACTTTACACTTAAATTACGCCATGTTTATTTTAACATTTTTTTCATATTTTTAAAACTTATGGTTCAAAAGTTAGAGGGGGGGGGACGCATATTTTTTTACTTCTGGAGCGATTATTTCCGAAAATATTTACATTATCGAAAAATGATTTTAGTAAACCCCTATTCATTTTTAAATACCTATCCAACAATATATCACACGTTAGGGTTGAAATGAAAAAAAAATCACTCCCCACTTTACGTATAGGGGAGGTACCCTAATAAAAAAAAAATTTCCACTTTTTATTTTACCACTTTGTCGGCGTGATTGATATACATATTAGTACCAAATTTCAGCTTTCTAGTGCTAACGGTCACTGAGATTATCCGCGGACGGACGGACGGACGGACGGGCAGACATGGCGAAACTATAAGGGTTCCTAGTTGACTACGGAACCCTAAAAATGGGAATGTTTAATGTTGCGCTGTAAGTAAAAATACGTTTATTTAAACATGCTTAAACACTTGCAATATGCATATTAATATATTTGAAGATATTGAATCCATATCGGAAGCCTAACGTTGCAATATGAAATTAAAACGTAGAAAGCATTTCCCTACGAACAAGAGAAGAGCCTGCATATTAAAGAGCATATTATGTTCCCTTTGCATTGCCTTGTTCTTATTATCTTTTTATTTATATATTCTCTTTGTTCTGCATTTTAATGTGAATGGCATTTTTAATTTTTAAAGGATAATGCGGTTATTCTATATATACGAGTATATAAATGCATATGTCCTGACTGACCGACTGATCCACGCAGAGCCGAAACTATTGAAGCTAGAAAGTCGAAAATTTCAAGTCGGGTTATATTTATAATGTACCTACATGTACAAGTAATAAAAAGAAATTTTGAAAGACTCAAAAGTAAAAATTAAAGTTAGTATGGGTGCGGTTTTTAATACTAAGTTATACATTTGAAACTTCATACGTTTACTGCTGATTAAAATTCAATAAAATTTATTACAGCGTTTTTTGAAATTCAACTTCTAACGGGATTAAAACAGAGTTGAAAATTTGTATAGAGACTACTTTTTTTTTTCATTATTTCGTTTGTAGGCTACTAACTTTAAAGCAAAAGACTAATTTCAGCGTTTTTCAAAATTCCAACCCAGTTGAAACGGGGTTGAAAAGTTTGTATTAAAGCGAGGCCGTAACCACTGAAGTAGTAATTTGAAGATCGGGTACTTTGTCTACTTAATAAAAAATAAGAAACGCAATTTCAGCGTGTATTTTTTTCTACATATAGATAGTAGGATGACCACAACCAACAATAAATCCGCGCGAACGAAGTCGCAGGCAAAATCTAGTAAGGTTATTTATAATAACTCAATATTTAATAATGGAATCCCTTGTTTGTACTCGAACGAAAATATAAACACCAGGCAATTTTATTCGTTTCTGTGTTTGGCGTTTTTCATTGAATGCATTATAGACCACGAGCCATCAGGCGGAAATATCGTTGGCGTCCCATGCGATAACTTGTGAAGTGGATAAAGGTTATATACACGGTGCCCGTGAGCATTGCGAGAGACTTTAACAGTGTATTCATTATCATATTTAGAGAATAAAATGTCCTTTAAACTTTTTCGAAATTCGCCATAGTTTCAGAGTAAATACTACTTACAAAAAATTGCATTTTGAATTGTTTCTCAGTGTAAAATGATTTTTTGATGGCGATCTCACCGGTATGGGGCATAGTCTAGACATCTCTTATTGACTGATATCAAAGACCTAAGAAACACTTTGCATGGACTAGTTTTTACGAGAAAAAATGTAGCAATTTACTTTTTCCGTTACTTTTTTCTAATGACATTTACTTTTTGTGTAGAACAGCATTCAAAAAAAGTGAAAAAAAAAGTAAAAAAAAAAAATTTTTTTTTGGCGTTTTACAACAAAAGTCATATAATGTTTTTTCATTCTTTTGACCTCACAAATGCGTGGTTAAAATCTCTCGCAATGCTCACGGGCACCGTGTATAATGAAGCCTCGTGAAGGTCAGCTACCGCTCCGTTGGTGGGTTGAGGAACGGCAGTCATTTAGTAATTTTAACAAAGAATGGTCATCGCGTTCCAATTGAAAATTTCTCAGATGATGGATTTCGTTTGTCAAGTTATCGCCTGAAACGCGATTGGTCATGAAATTTGGCTTACGGTCCCATTGCCTTTGCTTTTTTTTGTTTTTTTTTTAATTTCGTAAGCTGCGATATGATCACAAAAGCAACCTATCGACGACAAATCTTGTTCGGTCTAGACGCCTAAAATATTGCGTTGCTGATCTGGTGTCAGTAAAGATGCAAACTGAGTCGCTCGAGCGGCGGCGACTGGCGGTGCGTTCAAGCGCGTGTAGAGGTAGACGATGCCGCCACCGCGTCGCCGCCGCACCTTTGCGCTGTACGGCTGTGTATACGAAACGCGTGAAGCCCGCTACCGCGGCATCGCCGCGCCGCCGCCACTCCGCCGCCGCACAGAGGGGGCGGCATCGTCTACACGCCGCCCTTCGGCACCGCATCCATTACAAACATATGGATTTGGCCTCAGCGGACGCTGCTCAGATCCCTTTGAAGCTTGTTGCAACGTCGCGTCGCCAATCATACCGCCTGTCGCTCGCCATTGAGACCGTATACTAGTTGTGCAACGACCACAATCTTTCACTTTTCGTTAAAGATTTAAATATGTCTAATGCTATAGGTAGGCAGTTCCTTCCCAATTGTTTGCACGCATGTTCGCCTTAGTGTAAGGCCGGAGTGGACGCTCGAAGCGGAGCGTTCGGCGCACTGTATGCAGCGTCGACTCAGTACACCAGGCCGGCTAGCATATGTTACGTTGTCGCCTGTCACTCCATACTTCAGTCGCGCTTGAAATATGAACTGTCACGTCAAACGTCAAGTTATGCTAGGCGTGCTGTATGAGTTTCATTTGTTTGACATGCTCGCCGCACGCCCCGCCCCTCTGCACGCACAACTCGAGAAGCCACTTAGGCCTTACACTTACTGATGGCTTACCCGACAACCGGTTTTCGGGATTTCTACGTAATTACGGTTATCCATAACCACGTAAATACGCCTAAAATCAGTTGTCAGCCTAACTCTCCATACACATAACTTCATCTTAAATAACTTGAATAAACTACATCAACAACACTCGTAACATAAAATCATATTTGCTATCCGAATGTCCTTTGTATAGGATCTCTAATAGCTTACATGATGTATAAGCTTCGCTCCGGGCGGGCACGGCGCGTGACGACACCAACGAAGCTACTTTAGAGCGTTTTTACATCATCCGACACCATAGTGTCCCTCATCAGATCTTGTCTGTTCAGTTATCAAACAATACACTTTAATATACATATGAATATGGTTTAATATGGCTTTAATTGGGTATTTGTATACACCCAATAGTTCTTTCCAGATTTACTTATGTTTTTAGGGTTCCTTACCTCAAAAGAAATAACGAAACGCATTGTATTATGTGTGGTTCCACATGCACTTGGCCGATTTTTAATGTCTTTTTATTTTAAATTCAACTAGTCAGTCTATACACAAAAAACAAACTCGAAATACCTAGTACGTTACATAACTATCCTACCTACCTAGTACGTTATACAAAGTTAGTAACGAAATAGTTATGTTTTTAATGAAAAAGAAGGTGGAAGTCGTAACGACTATTAAAGAAAGGAAAGCAGCATATTTCGGACATAAAGACTGTGTACGATAAAATCCGGACATGCATGATCTGGTATATCTTTTTTTTCGGTACCACATATTCAAGAAACACTTCTTTTAAATAATTTGTGGTCATCAAGCTACATAATAAAATTACAAACATAATATAACGTTACGTTATCTGTGACTTTGATCACTATATATTCCACAGTGCGTATATTTTTTTGTCCACGGTGTTCTGACAGTGTTTACCAAATTTTCCTGTGAAAAATTGTTTTTTATTTTTAACTAGATAAACCAAATTATACCTTATTACATTCTCTTTTCATAATAGCTTACATTTTTCTAATTGGACTTAGATGTAAATAGTTCTGAGGTGTTCTAGCTTTGGTGAGTTTTTTACAAAAATATGCCTCCCATATAAAAACTACTTTTAGTACTTGAAGTAGAAAGTCTTCCTGACTGCCTCAAGTAGAAAAGACTTTCAAATCGTATTTTTTTTGTAAGATAATATTCTAGTGAGCCTAAAACAGCTTGTGAAAATATAAATACAATTGTGGCATTGTAGCAGGAAGTGAGTGAAGATTATCAAAAAATGCTGGACAAAAAATTCAAGATATGATGGAATATATTTGGCAAAAACTCACACAAGCCCATACAATTGTAATATGATTCTATTTTTAGTATATATTACTACAATTCCAGATTATTAAAGTAAAAGAAATGCTTGAATATGTGGTACCGAAAAAAAGATATACCAGATCATACATGTCCGGATTTTATCGTACACAGTCTTTATGTATAGAAACTCAAAATACGATTTCTTAAAACTAATAGTTAAAGGGAAGATTGAGGGGAAATGAGGACGTGGTAGGAGAATATCATGGACAAGGAACGTAAGTGACTGGTTAGACGTGGACAGTACAGAGAAACTAATTCGCATGACTTCAGATAGAATGCCATATAGGCATAAGATCGCCAACCTCCGGGACGGAGAAGGCACTTGAAGAAGAAGAAGTTACATAACTATGTAAAGGCATGCTTTCAAAATCACTTGCCAACATCGTGTCGCACATTATAATAATCCTTAACCCCCTTCTGGACAGGAGAGGGGGGCTCTAGCCACTAGAGAACCACTAGCAAACCCAAATTACCGACCACATTGTCAATTAATATATGTTAACTTCCAAATCTGGGAGTGCAATTTATCGAGTTTGCTAACTCGAAAACCAGAACCCGAAATAATATAAATTGTATGTGCTGGAAACTAGGTACTTAGTTTAATAGCTAATTAGTAGGTACTGCGGGTGGTCGGTGAGTTAGTGGTTTTGGATTATAACTGAATAGAGTGATTTGCAATCAACTATTCGTATAGATTTTGGAACAATTATTGAAATTAATTTAATTGGGTACTTTACTAGTAAAAAAATATAATTCTATTCAGTCCGTCAGTTAGATTATCAAAAAATATGTGACACGTATTTTATATTTTGTCAATCAAACAAACATTGGTGAAGATAAAGCACGTTAAAGTTCCGCGTGACGTCACATTATACTAAAAATTGTACTGAAATGTGACGTCACACAGAACTTAAACGGGCTTCTTCACCAATTTTTGTTTGATTGACAAAACGAAAAATACGTGCCCAATATTGTTTGATAATCTAACTGAAGGACTAATATATTTTTTTAGGAAAGTAGCCAATTGTATGATTTATTTGTATATTGATACTTTTTTAGCCCACTGATATGTTTTTAGCCCAACACAGAATCATTTTAGACATTTAAATCTTGTACTTTTTACTATAAATCGGACAGTTAAATAAAACATATACATAATACGAAAGACATACGCAATTTATATGATAGTTACGATAGTTTTTTTGAAAAAATAAAATCTCATATATGCTTTTAAGATGACTGCAGACGCAGCAACTACCTTAATCAGAGTTGCCAACAAACTAAATTAATCACATAGCCAACGGTCATACAAAACTATGAAAGCCCGCGTCATAAAACTCGAGAAACTAGTTGCAAAGAGCTGCCAACACGCTGGATGTGGAGGTGTCATACAACGCCCTCTATTTAGTACATTACATAGATAATTCAAAGTTGGATTTTATGCCTTTGGAGTAAAGCTAAAATTACAAATAAAAGTGTAACCGTGTTATGAGATGGAGAATTTATCCCTTGACATTGTAGTCTCGCTATGTCCAAAGCTAGTGCTGAAAGTGTGCTTCTCCAGACAAAAATACCTACCTAAGAAAATATTCCAGGAAATATTTTTTTATTCAATGTAATATTTGAGAATAAACTTTGTTTTTATTGATGACTGCAACTTAGCAACATAATGATCTTCGTCTGTTATTGTTTTTTTTTTTTAATTTTTCATGTAAATATCAGTAAACAATGTACATATGATTTGATTTGGTTTTTTCAGAATTGAAAATATTGGATAACCATAAATTTTTAAACAACACTTCTACACCCACACCTAAGTAATATTGTAGACACGCACATGCACACAAACACGAAAGAACCACGATGTCTTTGTCGATAAGAAAACTCCGGGAAATTCATCATAGATTCTTCTGAGTTTATCATGTTTTTATTAAGGGTCCAAGTGCTGTACCTACCTAACATTAATACCTGGTAGGCAAGAAATGTCTTATCTGCCGTGCCGCATGTATTTAGCATGTATTTATTTATTATAAAAGTCTTAAAATAATGAAACAAATATTTAAATCCGTGCAGAATCCGTGCAGTTCTCATATTTGATGTTTGAAGAGTATTCATATTTCCGGGAATAAGGTAAATTCCCTAGAACATACTTAAAGGACATACTCTGAAATGATAATAAATATGTTGCTTTGCCATATTCATATTAATTTATTCGTATTAAGTATATAGATTGTCAAATTATATGAGATCGACGTCAATAAAATTTGGATTTACAATTTAGCCAACCAACTAATTGGCTCCGAGAAACATTGTTTACGTAAGGAGGTCGATTGGAATTTTAAAAATCGTAACTTAATTTTTCATGGATAATATATTCTCACGCACTAATACTGAGCGAGATGCACTTCGAGTCGTGTCGAGTTTGTTTTTCCCCCGACGCAAGGGAGACGCATTTAGGGTGACAGGTTGTTTCTGAGCATAAATATGCAAAGCCAGCCAAGATGGCGCCGCAAACGTTTAAAAAAGACACGAGTACATGTTTTTATGGGTATGTAATGTTTTGTCTACAAACAAAAAGTATATTTTAATTTTGTCAAAATTTACGTTATAGTTAATGTTATTATGATTAATGAAAAAAATATGATAGAATGATATAATTAATGACATTAGTCAAAATAAACTTTATAATAAACTAGCTATGATACCCGGCTTCGCTCGGGAGTTGATATGAGATTACGTGGTAGATGAAATAAAAAAACATACTATGACGTAAAAAGTAAAAAATATATTTTGAAAACATTTTCTATATTTACATGTATTTACATTTTCTCATTATTTACACTACTTGTTTATAAACAACATTTTTCATTTTATTGTCCGGGGTATATATATATAAATTTTTCGAATTTCCTACTCTTGAGCAAGCTACATATAGCTGACCGTGAGAGAAGCAGGATTCTTTGAGGTTGATGCCACAATATTTCAAAGTTTGCCCTTGCGCTTTGTTAATTGTAAAACTAAAGGCTAATTTAATTGGAAACTGCAATCTTTTAAATTGAAATGGCAATTCAGAAGAGATCAGTGGTATTCTAGGTATAAATACTGTGTGTCCTTTGTTCTTTCCAGAAATAAGTTCAGCTTCAATGACATTATTCGATAGCTGTTTTACGATCATCCTCGTTCCATTACATAGTTTTGGGGAGTTGAGATTTCTGAGTAGTATGATTGGAGATCCAATTTTCAGACGAAGGCAGTGTAATGGCATTCCTGGTACTTGTAAAGAGTTTAGAAATTCAGTAGAAAGTTGACACTTTCTTCAATGGATACCATCGTGTCGATCGATTTATATACTTTCTCTTCACCAGGTATTTTCTTTAGAATATTAAAATTGATATCGTCAACAATATTATTTTTAGTGGCCAAAATTGCTCTTTGAAATAACCACTCTACGTTGGTATAGTTCTGAATAATATTTGGATAAATTTTGTCGATTAGTTCGTTTTCAGTAGTGGCTATGTTACAGAAATCACTATTGAGCTCAATGAGGCCGGTCGTTTGGTCAGTAGGATATGTACCTTCGCCTATTTGTAAAAGTATTTTAGCAAAATGTGCTGTTGTTTCATCTTTTGATAATTCAACCCTCATGTTTTTTGTTAATTGCAGTATTTGTACTTGCGGCCAGAGAAGTGACTTTTTTAAGCATGCATTGATCTCGTCTGCTGGTGTTGATTTGGGAATAACTGGAAGTGTTTGTCGAAAATCTCCTGAGAGTATGAGTAGAGCTCCTCCCATCATTTCAGAGTTTTTTCGCAATTCTTGTAATGTTCTGTCCATGGCTTCTAGTATGGGCCATGGTGCATTCATCCCAGAAGATAATTTTAGCATGTTTTAGAAGTTGACCCCGTCCAGATGTTCCTGAGATTTTACATACTGGGAATTGTTGTTCGGCTATATTCAACGGTAGTTGTAAGCCAGAATGGGCAGTTCGTCCTCCTTCCATAAGTGTGGCTGCAATGCCGGATGATGCTAGTGCCAGTGCGATGTGTTTTTCAGCACGTATTTCCGCCAGTATTAGATTTATTAGAAACGTTTTACCGGTGCCTCCTGGTGCGTCCAAGTAAATAATTCCACCAGTGTTGTTATTTATTCGGTTCATTATACCGTTGTAAATTTTTTTTTGATTGTCATTGAGGAGTGGTTTGTTGTGAGCAATGTATTCAAGTAGTTCATTGACGTTGTAGCTTTTTTCCTTTGTAATTTCGTAGTTTAGCACACTGAAAGTATTTCTTTGTGGTGCTGGCATTCCAATTTCTACTAAGGTCTGGTTATTTATTGCTAAACATTTATCTTCTAAGCGAATGAGTGTTTCATTGAAGATGTCGTCATTGAATTCTATAGTCAGTTCTGGATTAGCTTGTCGGATTTGGTACAATATATCATCACTCATATTCCTTTTGAAAGAGTCCCATAGCTGTTTTGGGTTTGATGGGTTACATGTTGTTAGAATTATGGCGAATAACTCTCGAATTTGTTAAGCTGAAGCTGTGAGTGTGGCTTCTTGTAGTGTTAATTCCCAGTGGTTATCGTTTTCCAATAATCCTAAACGTTGACATGCTTCTCTGTAAGTCTGGCATATGTAGCCGTCAATAGTCCTGAGATCTATGAAACTTGTTGGTCCCCGTATTTCGTGTAACAACATTCGGAGATAGAAACATTCGGCATTGTTTGGATGTACAGTGTATACTCGACCTATTGCGTTAGTTTTCATTATTTCTGGATGACCCTCTTCTGGCATTCCTTGTTTTCGTCGTTGAAAAATTTTCCTTGTTTTGTCCCACGTATAATAAATAGGGACGTCGACATACAGTAACGTCTTTGCGAATGGATCCGTTTGGCAAAGTTGGAAAGAAGCTGTTAATGTTGTGTTCTGAGGTGGTTCGCTTGCAATTTTTCTAGCCGAGTCTTTTGTGAAGTAAACTCTCTGTCCATTCTCCAAATGTACTGCTAGATGTTGCACAGCTGGTTCGCGTTCGTGTATGGGAAAACTAAAAATCCTCCACGCTGCTTCGTTACTGTTGATGTATCTTCCCATTTGGTACATGAGGATTTCATCATTTCTATTATTTTGTTCGCTATTTTGGACTATTTGAAATACTGACATATCACTACCTTTGTTTACGTACTTACATATATATTTAATAGATTTTACTGAATTGCAATATTCAACGTTTATGTGTGCTTGGAACATTTTGGAAAGTAGTGGGTTATATGGTACTACCCATTGATTATCTATTTCCAGTTCGTCTCTGCCTTGTATTCGTATTTTTGCTGTGAAGCCACCGTTTTTCGGTGATCGTCTTCTATATTTGGGATAGCCGTCATCTTCAGTTTTTGTATCGTCCAAGTATGGTTTTGGATATTTTTTTGTACATTTTCCATCACTCATGCATGGCGCATTGAAGTTTAATGGTCCACATGGTCCGTGAATCATGTTTTTCACTACTATGTTGTATAGTTCCGGATCATTTTGTGGATTGGGAAATTCAGCTAGGATGATTTTGTCGATATCCGTGGGATAAATTTTATCGTGTAGCCATATGAGATTGTGTGAGTGAGGTAATCCTCGTTTTTGCCACTCGATTGTATACATCCAGCATCTAACGGTTCCAAAGATGTGGTATTTTGTGATGACTTCAATAAATCTTATTTGTTTTTGTCGAAAAACTCGGGCTATCATGCCGTGTCGATCCATGGAGGTTTGTCCGTATTTTAGTTGTTCTTTGATTTCTGGCCACGATGAGTTGCATGTAAATGTTATGAAGAGATCAGGTCGTCATATTTTCTTACGTGGGTCATGGCATCTTGAGTATATTCGTGCATATGTCTTGGACTTCCTATGTATGATGAGGGTAAGATTACCATTGTTCCAATATCGTCAATATTGCCGTCATTTATGATCGCATCTCGAAGGTGGATGTATTCTTCTGCGCGTAGTTTCTTCTGATTCAGTCTTATGTAAAGCATCCGTTCTGCTTCTATTTTTGCGTACATATCTACCAGAAATTGTTGGAATAAACGGCGAGTGTTGAGAATGTGATTGTATATTTCATTGTCTCTGATCATTAAGCGGTAAGCATAGAACTCCTTGGAAGTGACTTTTTTGTTTGTTTCTATGCCTGTTTTAGGATGAATTTGTTTTATATTGAAATGATAACCATCCTCTCCGTGCAGAAATATTAACGGATATTGAAGAGCATCATATGAACGGTGTGTCTCTGCAATGCGTTGTAGTCCTTTTCTTCTTCGTTGTACAATTATGTCACGGCTTGTATTTTCATTGTCCACAATTACGATGGCGACTTCATCTATCTGAGGTGCATTAAATCTACGTTCGTGTTCTCCACGTGGTCTTTTATCGGCTCGAATTACAATTTTATAGTCATCAGAAATCATGCGGTCTAGTGTTGTTTTGAATATGTAAATCAGTTGATTGTATTTGTGTAAGATCCTCTGTACATCTTGGATTATTTCGCGTTTCAATCCAATAAAATTTGTACATCGTTGATCAATTTCGTTTTCTTCATTTCCGATGAAATATACTTGCAGAAATTTATAGTCATCGTTAGGCATTGGTAGTAACGATCCAATTTTGTGATAAATTTGCCCTTGAATTGAAAATACATATTCAAATGTGTCTCTATTAGTGTCAGTCGAAGTAACACCGAAAGAAGTCATTTGAAAGCAGGAGTTGTATGATCTTATATTTTGAAGAAAGTGTTTTGATTCTGGTGTTTCCCCGGTCATGTAATGTAGAAATTCCTGTGGAGGTGCTTCCAGTGGTGGTAATCGAATTTTTCCATTCATGCAACAGAGACCTGGTGTTTCTTTACTGAATTTTTTCGCGTGGCAAAATTGGCAAATGTTATTCATTTTTCCGATCACAACATATTTATGATCGTAATATTTCTTCGTCAGTTCGTAGTGGAATGCTTCCTTTGTTAGATTATCTTTTAAAATGCTCGATTCTTCAATACTTTTATTTTCTTTTCTTTCTTCGCTTTTTCCGCTTCTCAGGGTGCTCATTCTGGTTCGTTGATTTTGTAAACGTGCTTCGCGCTCTTCTTCCGTTTCATTTCTTCGATTTTCTTTTTGTTTCCGCCGTTTCGCTGCAGAACTGGCAAGATCTCCACCTCTTTTACGTCTAGGCATTGTATTCTGTAAAATATAAATTAAATGAACATTTTATAGACAAATATATTGTTACGTAAACGTGGAGCACGTTGAGACAAAGAAAAAAAAAATTTAATCTTCAAGCGGTCGCGCGATATTTTGTTTACGGCCAAAGTATATAGAAGGCATCGATTCAACGCCGCGCGACTACTTGAAAGTTAAGGAAATTACAATTAAAAGAAAAAAAAAACCATTAGAATTAATTAAATACACATTTGATATTTCACAATAAAGGCTCACAGATAACTTTTTTCTTCTTCGCTTCGAAATCGAGAATTAATTAAACACACTATTAAAAATACTCACACGTGATACTTCAAAATAAAGGCTCACACACAGATAATTTCTTTCTTTTTCGTTTCGAAATCGCTTGTTTCGCTGTTCAAATCAAACTAACTCTGGCGGGTGACACCGGGCTCTTATATATTCAAAAAGCTAGGCTCTAGGATATTCGAGAAAGTTGGCGCTAGGATATTCGAGAAAGTTTGGGAATAATCGTTCGTTTAAGTCCATATTGTGTACAATGAATGAAATTCAACTATTCGACAACAGATGGCGCCACTTTGGACAATGAATGAAGTTCAACTACTCGACAACAGATGGCGCCACTACACTTACTTTCCGAGTTGAAGGGTTGGAAAAGCCCTTATATCTTTAAAGACACACCCTTTAGGTTAAAACGGGAACTTTCTTGTTCGAGGGGGAATAAAGGGCTATCACACTATATAAGTCCCTTTATCGTGCTGGGACTCCTTTTTAAGTTTTATCGGCACGCACATTTTCTCAACTTAGTTTTATTATATATAATGATGTTGTTATGTTAAATAAGTATTATGATAATTCAACGTTATGACATATAAAATTATGAATTTCGTTGTTACGAAAAACGTTTATTATGCTTTTCAAAGGTATGCTAATTGAATATATGAATTTTGGTTTGTACAAAAATTGAACTGCATCTGTTTTTTATACCACAACGGTGCACGGTGGCAAACCATCATACGGGCCGCCTGGCGATAAGCAGCTTCCGTAGCCTATAGAAGCCTGTAAATCCAGAGGTGTCACATGCGCGTTGCCGGTCCTTCCTCGTCAACACTGCATCCTCTTTGCGCTATCTGGCAACCATACGCACCGAAACCCAAGTCTATGAGTAGGGTCTAGTGCTATTTGGCTGTGGTTTTCTTAAGTTGGGAAGTATCCCCCCCAACCAGGCTCTTCTCCAGATTTGAGCAAGATGACATTCGCAATGCCCATACCTGTATTTTGGGCGTAGTTTAAGGACATACCCAGATACAATGTCCATACACCATAAAATACTTTCATACCAGTCTGTTAACTTGAGAAGGGGTCCAAAACAAAAGATGGTTGGAACCTAATTTAAACTGTGGGTTTTTAATCTCGATTGTTATTTTTTAAGCCGCGTCTACACATGCTCGGTCTGTGTGGACGTGCTTCGGGGCCGTTCGTGCGCACGTTAGCTCGGCCAAGCGTGCCTCGGGGTCGAGCTGTCGGTAAATGCGACATGCTCAAAGGTGCCTCAGTGTGCGCTGTCGTTCGGTGTGGTGGTAGATCGGACTTCTGATGGCTCGGTTTGCCTCGCGAGGCTCGTCTCAGTGTCTCCAGGCTGATCGCGAAGCTGGCTCGCGACGCCAGGCTCGCAAGCCACGCATCCGAGGCTGCCGCGCGAGCCTGTGCACCCGGTGGAGACGCGACTCTATACATACTTACTTACATACTTTCAAACTTACTTACAAACGAATGTTCAAATTTACTTCTAAACCATCGTGTCCGATTTAGATTTTAACTCGATAAATTGCGCAGGTAGGTATAATTATGTCGGGAGTTTTTATATTTTCGAGTTTGAATATGCCTCCTGAGTGTGCTGACACTTTTCACGCCAAAATGAGCTGACATCACCTGTGAACAAATTAATCACGCGCTCACAGAGGCACTTAAAAATGATTGAGAGAACGGCCTTATTTCGGGTTTTAATTAACTGTAAAAGGCCGTGTGTTAAGTTAAAATTTATGTGGTGGTGGAATCTAACCCTTTTAAGTACTAGTCGTGCTAATATTTACGCTTATTACGGAAAAGATTAACGTTTGGTCGGCAAAACATATATTTGTTTTCACGTGTAGCAATATTTTAAAGTAACCTCTTGGCAGAATGACAGTTGTGACATGGCTACTATAGTACTTCATCAATTCATCATACTTCATCATACCTTCTGCATGCATATCACCACCAGCTCCAATTTACTTCCCGTTGTGGTGGTAGTTACCCCTTGGTCTCCTGCTATGAGTAAGGGACATTGGTCGCGGAGGTTGGAAGTGGGTGGTTGTGGGTGGCGAAACTTTGAATCAATATATTTCTGTCTTTTCTAATACATAAGGACTCTCTGAAATATTCCAGATTTCACTAAAACATTCAAGAATGTTTGAAAAACGATTTAATATTATTCACAGTGTTCAAACGTTCTCAAACGTTCTAGAATGTTCTTTATTTTTCGACAACGGCATAGAACATTTGAAACGAACGTTCTCAAAGGTTCTAAAATGTTCATTATTTTCCAGAAAGGTGTAGAAAAATTTAAAATAATCTTAAATAAAATATTCATACCATTAAACGTACGATGCAATGTACTCAACCCGTTTTGCTTCTATATACTCGTATAAAACTCATATACTCGTATTGCATAAAATACAATCCAATTTTAAGTAACCGATACTAAGGCAACATTACGGCACCTAAGGCGTTATTGATAGCGTTAAGGCGTTCTATATTTTAAAGCTCGTATTAGAAATGTAATAGGATCACGCTCCTTGTCTTATGCTCTATTGACCTAGCTCGGGCGAGCATCCGCCTCACGAGAACTAATACAGAATTTATGAGACCTTGCGTCTTGAATATATATATTATAATTAAAGGCTTATAGAGTGTCCAGTGCAAGGGCCTCCTCACTAGATTTTCATCCGTCTTGCTCCTGAGAATTGATTAGCTAGTCATTGAAATATGCATCTAGATCATGCCGCTATCCCCATCTGGGTCTGCCTGCCCCTCGCTGTTCCATCCAACACCAATCATTCATCGCCCATCACCTACTGTCATTATTTTAGGCTACCTCATCGGGTGACAGAGATGGCCAGCTTAGTTCAATATTAGCTTGGCTGCGTTAACTCAAAACAGCAATGCGTGTTTTTGAGTCAAAATTAGAAGAATTCGACTCAATCTAAGGAGGTTCTGTGTTCACAGTACTTTTTTGAGTTTTTTCGCCTGCACTCGGTAGGTTGAGGGTATCAGCTCCTGAGTTTGAAATACGCAGACAATATCGCAATAGTTGCGAAACTCGTCTTGTTTGCTATATTTATTTACAAGTTAGATGTGTTCGGTGTCTGTGAGCGCCGTGCAATGGTATATAGTGAAATAGAGAGAAGGAACTTAAATACTCGATGGACAAAGCTCGATTACTTAAGTGCATGACTCCATTTATGCGGTTAGATAGGTGGTTAGTAAGGTTACAATAGGTTGAGAGTTCAATTTCCATTTGGCAATAGGTATCAAATTTAAAATAAACAAATAGGATATCAACAACAACAACTAAGGCTGTGTAGCCTCACACAAAAATCCGCCTAGTTCCAGGAGGGAGGGAGCTCCTTTTGAAACGGGTTTTGTGTTCCAAATTTGGAAAAATAAAATACAAGTTGTTCAATAAATAATGAATAAATAACTTCTTGTCTTTACTATTTAATCTACAAGTGTTAGGTACAAAAAAATCAAGTTTTAAGTAAGTTTTAACGGCCTCCTAGCCTAGTCGGTAGTGACCCTGCCTATGAAGCAGGAGGTCCCGGGTTCGAATCCTGGTCAGGGCATTTATTTGTGTGTTTATCACGGATATTTGTTCCTGAGTTATGGATGTTTTCTATGTATTTAAGTATTTATATGTATATATCTATTACATATATCGTCCTCTAGTACCCACAACACAAGCCTTATTGAGATTTAATGTAACGATGCACGTTACTTTATTATTCTAAGTATAAAAAATAACCTAAACTAACATTAGAAACTAGTGAAAAAGTATAAACTTAATATAAAGATAAAATAAATAAAAATCGTACGTAAACTTAATTATAGTTCTGCGCGCGATTGTACATTGCGCATAACAACAGCGTCAGCAGTTTTGACGCGAGTACATTGGTGAGTGCGTTGGCGCACTAGTCATGCGCAAAATGTGTCACTTAAAAGAAAAGATTGATATGCATCTTTCGTTCGCTGTGACGTATATCACTCTTTTAGTTCACTAGTTCAATTTAGTTCAGTAGCTCTAGAGGTGCATATTACTGTCGAGTGAAACGGAATATCGCTCCAGTGGTATGTGTGAATAGACACCAACATCTTTCGGTCGCTTTCGGCCGCGTTCGGTTCTATTCGAGGTCATGACGACGAGATGTGGTGCGGTGTCCGTCCATTCCATTTCACTCACTCTCGCTCGGAACGAGTGAGTAAACGATTTTATGAACTGATATACTGAAGTATTGAACTATAAGAATCCGAACTGAACTAGTGAACGAAAGAGTGACACCAAGTGAAGTACTTCATTTGAATCACTCATTCGCGAACTACTCATGTCTATGGCGCACCGCTCTGCGCCCACCGCCCACTCTGCTTCTGACCGTCTTGAGCGACGGACGGGCTCCGCGCCGTGTCTTCGAACGCGCCGCGCGCGGGCAGTTTTATTTTATAATGTTATAATCGGCAGTCTAATAAATAGGTATTATGTGATACCAGTCGTAGCCGTAATTTACATACAGTCTTGCACCCCAGACAAGGGTAAGTGTTGAAACGTTACTTAGTGATAGGAAGTGCTACATATTTTAATTGTGTTATATGTTTTTTTATTGTGTTCAGTGTGCCTTCTCACATGCCTAGCAATATGCATTACACGGTCTTAACTAGTTATTGCACGTGGACGCTGCGCCGTGGCGGCAAAAGTCCCGTTATAAAATGGCTGCCCATACATTTGGCCAGCGAGTTATTCGAACTCATTTCATAAAATGTCTGCATTACGGAGCTTTGTTTTAATTAATGTGATAATTTAATTAATGTAAATTCACTTCACCGTACTTTTATAATCTTGCCGCCTCTGCTTTTGCATTCTTTTCTCCGCCTCTTATTTTGTAACTCCGTTCTGGTTATGAACACCCACCATCTACTTTCCACTACTCCCTTGCTGCTAGCTTAGCATCATTCATCACATCATTGGGGTTCATACCGAGCGGCTAATTAATACGTGGACCTAAAGGTGGACATGTCAATTCCAGGGTGCAAGATCCGGCTTTAAATCCTCGGCGGTGAGGAGCTCTCCCGTCCCAGCCTGGCCGCAGGGTAGGGTGGACAACAGAGGCCTCTGTCCCCGGCACCAACTGACACGTCGCTCCCCGAGACGCTCTCGCCCCGGACCCCGGACCGCACCACCACCTGTCAACTGCCAGGGGAGTACATACCTGCGACAGTGGAACCAGACAGGCTTATTTTGTTTTCATTTCACGGACCACTACCACGACCCTCGCTCGGTTTATTTGTTTAAATAAAGTTTTTTTTATTTTATTTTGAAAGTGACTGGGTGTTTTATTGACCACCCATTGCAGCCCTACACGCTTCATGGGACAGGGTTGATTTGTGTAAGATTGTCCCATAACATTTATTTATTTATTATTTTATTATTATTTATTTGTTTAAAAAAACCCGGCCAAGTGCGAGTCGGACTCGCGCACCGAGGGTTCCGTACAAACCTGTAGCTATATATAGGGGTAGTAACCTTAAAATTATTAAAAATATTTTTAATATATGATGTAACTAAAAATTTACGGTTTTCGCAATTTTTCCTTTATCTGTGCTATAAGACGTTGCTTTGTACCAAATTTCAAGATTCTGAGTTCAGGGGAAGTACCCTGTAGGTTTTGATTCCCTTGCGAATTTCGAAAATTTGCGGCATAAACGGCTGTATCTTTTGATTGCGTTAGCTTAGAAGTTTGATTTTTTCACAGCTCCAAGGGACAGTAGACTTGAGTATTTGATATAAATTTCAGCTTGATACCTCCACGCGTTCCTGAGAAAAAGGGTCTTGACAGACGGACGGACGGACGGACAACAAAGTGATCCTATAAGGGTTCCGTTTTTTCCTTTCGAGGTACGGAACCCTAAAAACTGAGATAATTATATCTGCGATGCGACGTGTCAGTTATATTACGTAGCACGTAGCTCTCATTCGTCAATATTTGCGCAAAACTTAATTTATTGTCTTATGTCTTGTATCTGATTCCCTAGTTTTGTTTTCAAGTCAGTTTTGATTTGAAAATTAAGAACATACTGACAAAATGTACTAACGAGCAAAGAGCAAATGGACTTTCAAATCCATAAATCTAAATATTTGGTCATAAAACTGGCTCACTGAAATATCAGACCACATACTTTTTTTCCCAATGAAAACCTTGCAAAATGTCCAACAGACAACGTAAACAAACCTCAATTTTTTATCACTCCATTAAATACCATAAAGGTTTTAGTTAACCTTAACTCCCGTTAATGTTCCCTACGCCGCATTTCACGATATCCCTTTAAAAGTGTTACCAACATTAATATTTTACGTCGAAAACCTTTTAAATCGTAAACATCCGCCGGCTTTGTTGCGAAAAAACCAACTCGCGGAGTGAAGAAGTTACAAGATTTATGTTTCTACGAAGTGAAGCCTCTCTGAATCAAGTTACCTTATTTTGCCGACTTCTTTAGGCCGCCATGTGTGAAATTCAGTAAGGTCCTCTATGCTTGAACATTAACTTACATCATTTTGTTTTAGCTTACCTAAGCAGAATATGATAAAACTTTGTGGGTTAAACGAAGCGGGTTAGTTCAAGTTTTGGGCACAAAAAAAAGCACTTTTCTAAAAGTAGATTCAATATGGCTAAATTAGGCTTAACGAGGATAGGTGGAAAAAAATCTCAATTATTGTATATGGCTGCATGCATTAGAGCATACTTTAGCAGCTTTTGCTTTAGCTATGAGATACCTAGTACAGAAACCAGTTCAAATAACAAAATATTTGGGAGGTTAAAGGGCTTTAATGCCAAAATTGGGTGTTACGAAATCCCACCATGTAGGTAACAGATCAAAAAGTGACGGGCCATCAGGAAAACCCATTTTCCCCTGACGGAACATTTGCAAAAAGGTTACTGAAATGCCGTGTCTGTCTCTGGACAATTGGACCTGATACGTGCAATGTTTTGCACATGGATTCCTACTAAAAAATATAGGTGCCTACTAAAAACTAAAAATTAATGATTATGAGCGTGACGCACCCTCACATACTATAAGATAAATTGTACGAGACAGTGTCTACAATCGATTTCAATACCCACGTAAAAGGTACACCAAAACAGGCAACGCGATATAATACCTAATTATGAACCTACGAATACTTTGATTTGTCCGAAAATTGGCAGCTGCATCGAATGAACCTGTATCACGCCACGCCATACCCGCAGCCTAACATCGCTACTTAATTTTAAGCGCCTTTCAAATTCACTCTCAATTCTGCATTTCAGGTATCAAAATAATATCGAAAATGTATTGATTGTGTAAACAATCGATCCAGAGTGCACAGTTGTGTGTGCGAACGCGACACACTGGATTGATATTAACTTGGAATTGTACTTGGTTGTTGATTCTAGTGCTTATCATTTGATATTAACATGGAATTGTACTTGGTTATTGATGTTCCACTAAGTAGCCGGGTCCTGATTATAAATATCGGTAGGTAAGAATATTTAAGTGAATTTTGTAAAGCGATCTCGCCTAGATACCGAAAAGATTATGTTTTACAAGTGATACTAAAATAAATAAAAACGGTAAACGGCCTCCCCTAGTCTAGTCGGTAGTGACCTCGCCTGAATAGAGGCCTATGAAGCAGGAGGTCCCGAGTTCGAATCCTGGTCAGCACATTTATTTGTGTGTTTAAATATCACTGATATTTATTCCTAAGTTATTTTTTATTTAGGTATTTAAGGAATTATCTATATCTATTATATATATCGTCGCCTAAGTACCCACAACACAAAGCCTTATTGAGCTTACTGTGGGACTAGCTTGAAGTGTAAAAGATTGTCCCATAATATTTATTATTTATTAAATAATTTTCTAAAATTGCTGTAACGCATTGAATGAAATCTAAAATACAAGATCTTAAGAAGACAAGCAATCAATCTAGTTATAAGGATTTCAGTAGTTATTTTTTAAGAATATTATAATAATTAATTTTGGTTTCTGAATAATGTCCTCACAATCTGTGTATAATTTTACGCGATCCGCTGACGCGGCATGTTTCCTGGGCCTTTACACGGCTAATCCTCCACGAGGGTTCCGCCTGTTCTTTCAGATCCCTTGCGAGAGCTTAATTAGCTCTTTTCAATAAGGAAACTCTCAGAGTCTCTAAAAGGCTGAGAAAAAGGTTAGCACACTTGGATGTTAGATAGTGGTGTTTTTCACTTATCTACTTAAATACGTTTAGAAGGAGAATATAGGAGATGGAATGAAGTAAATGTTCTATTAAGATATTTGCTCATTACTTGAATAAGTCTGGTTTTATTAAAACTTTATTGATAAACGCATGTCAAATATAAAATACAATTGAAAATTGATTGCTTTTTTCCGTGATTTGGCCATTTGGGCTTGTTAGAAAGAGACAAATCGTTTATAGATTTGCTAAGTTTTGTCAATAAAATGGTTAAACGTTACCTTGCCAATGAACCAGTTCGTTCGTTCGACCGTCTATTTGCATCACTTTCTTTCGAATATACAAAAGCAATAGAGACCGAAGACAACGAAATATCGATTTTCAATGTTCGCGATAGGCCGCTTATCATTTACCTCTCTGATTGATATCATACACCATTTTTAAATCGTGACAACTTAAAAAAAAAATTGATTTAAAATTTTCAAGTTTGGCCGCTTATGTTTTGAAATATACTTGTCTACTTGTCGTCCCTGTTGGTTGACAATTTCGACCACTTTTTACAGAATGCTTCCAAGTGGGATGACTTTCCCTTTTTTGGTTTGCCTTTGCTCCAGTGAAAAAAAAATTGTAATTTTTATCTCTAACTGTTCACTTATCTCGTGTAATCTTTAAATATTCACCAACCCTATCTACCTGCCTTTAGATATCTTTAGGTACCTACGTACTAATAGTCAAGCGACGGCGATGGGAATGTTACAAATTAACAAAACCAAAGCCAAATACTAGCACTCACTCCAATGCATATTACGGACATTTCAAAGAAATCCTGCCTCGTAGTCAAAGCAAATTTCAGTGCTAAATTCCGAGCCGTTGCTAGGAAATTACTTTAAAATATGACGAAATATGCGAAAATTCACCCGATACCAAATTATAGAGGGCGGTAACAGATGAACGGTTCCAAATTAAATTATAAGGGTTCCACCTGAACCCTCGTAAGGGGAAGTAAGTTGATTTTAAGTGCAGTTAAAGGAAATTAAAGTAAAGAATTGGAAGGGTGAAAATGTTCTTAGTATTTTTGGTTCGCCGGTACTTAGGAAATAAAACGTTTCTTCTGTTTCAGGTCTGTGTTTTAAACTGCTGAATTGAGAAAACTGCTGGGTTTCAAGTGAACTAATAACATCCTATAATTAAGTAAAAGTAAGTGAAGTAAAATTAATTGATTCCAAACACAATGATAAAACAGTTCACAGGGGTTGTCCGGTGCGTTTCAAACTAGACTAGGCCTGTATCTGGGAATGCACCATTTGTAGCAGATATAAAACATGAACATTAATTAACAAAGTTTCACCTATGTGTTTGTGTGTAGATACGTATGTATGTTCAGGGTGTAATAAAAATACTGGTGATCCGTTTAAGGGCTTAAAGCTTGTCCCAGAAAAAAGTGTCGCTTTTAATAACTGAGGTTGTGTACCCGAATTCAATCAAATAAGTTTGAAAACTTCTTTCCTAGTTAGCGTACTATCTATTATATGAATTAAGATTAAAAAACAGATGTCAGTACACGTATTTTCAAAGATGTAGTCAGTTCAAGAAAAGTTGCATGAAAAAATTCTGTACAAATATGTTCAAAATCGCGGTATATCTGTGAAAAAAGTGGCATTGGAGCTTAAAACCTCAGTAAGAACCGTTCAAAGAGTTTTAAAACGGTTCAGAGAGGCTGGTAGCATACAGCGACAGCCTGGAAGTGGCCGTAAACCTGGGTTTGTAAATAAAAATATAGAGAGGAACATTGTGGCAGCTTTACAGAAGAAACCTACTCTTTCTGTACGGGATTTGGCCAAAAAATACAAAATATCGAAATCTACGGTGCAAAGGGTGAAAAAAAGTATTTCTATAAAGTCATTTAAACAAGCTAAAGTACCCAACAGAAATGCGAAACAACAAACTAAGGCTAAATCCCGGTCCAGAAAGCTCTATTCGGAAATGACTAAGAAAAAATATTGTATTGTTATGGATGACGAATCATACTGTGAACTTGACTTCAAGTCACTTCCAGGATACCACTATTATTCAGCCACTGATAGAAGAACTGTCGATGAAGAGTATAAGGTCATCAAAATGGACAAATTTGCAAAAAAAGTTCTTGTGCGGCAGGCGATTTGTTCATGTGGCAAACGTAGTACACCGTATTTTGCCAAAGGAACCATTAATGGTGATATATACCTGAATGAATGCCTTAAAAAACGATTGTTGCCATTCATTAAGAAACACAGTAAACCTGTCCTCTTTTGGCCTGATTTGGCTACGTGTCACTACACGAAGCGTGCAATAGCTGTACAAAGCGAATGGTATCGATTTTGTTGAAAAAGACCAAAATCCTCCCAATTGCCCTGAGTTACGACCTATCGAGAAATATTGGGCTTGCATGAAGCAAAAGCTTTTAAAACACAAAAGTAATGCCACTTCAGTTGAAAACTTCAAACGGATATGGAATGAAGCTTCCAAATTAATCACCGATGATGATGTACAAAATTTAATGGCGGTGATTAAAGCAAAATGAAGGAGTTTCTGGATGAACAAAACTTAAACCGATGTTTATAAAAACTAATATATATTTTAAGAATTTTCATATACAACTGTATTGTAAAAATCTACGAATTTTATTATTGGGTGGGGTTTTTTAACAAGTTAATATGCGACATTTTTTTTCTGGGACAAGCTTTAATTGATATCGTATTGCGACTAAGGAAAAGTAGGAGAAAAATTTTGTAGACGAAAAAAATTTTTAGAATAATTGGCTACTTTCCTAAAAAAATATATTTAGTCCGTCAGTTAGATTATCAAAAAATATTGGACACGTATTTTTTTATTTTGTCATCAAACAAAAATTTGTGAAGCTATAGCCCGTTAAAGTTTCGCGTGACGTCACATTTCAGTACAATTTTTAATATAATGTGACGTCACGCGGAACTTTAACGGGCTATATCTTCACCAATTTTTGTTTGATTGACAAAATAAAAAATACGTGTTCAATATTTTTTGATAATCTAACTGATGTACTAAATAGAATTATATTTTTTTTACCCAGGAAAGTACCCAATTAGTGGTTCCACCAGCTGGCCAACCCTCCATACAAAACCAAATTTTTTTTCGCTAAAAATTTAATTTCTTGGTTTTTTATAACCAAATATACCCTTAAAAGGATCAACAGGATTTTTGTCACACCTTGTATGTGGGTAAGAGTGTGTACAGTCGCCATCAAATATATCGGAGTGGCCAAGCTACTCAAAAATATCGGAACATGCACTGTATAGCCTTGACAATACAGGCGCTGTTCCGATATTTGTGACCACCTTGGCCGTTCCGATATATGTGATGGCGACTGTACCTATGTGACGTGATTGAGTGCGAGTAGTATAGCTGATAATAATTTAGCTGACCATATAGTTCTGTGTGATAACTGTGAAATGAGAGATAGAGTGGTGCAACATTTCTTTAGTTTTGATTTAATTTTTAGAGAGGTGAATGTTTTTAGGTCACAGATTTTGCAAACAGCGTTGTATTGTAAAAGGGTGAATGTAATAGCCAGATCGTTGAGCGTGAGCCGTTTGGATGGTAGGACTCTCCAACAACAACAAGTTGTGTAGCAACTTCTCCGTAGTTTTGCCGTCATATACAAGTAATGTACCATCGGGTTCATAATTGCATACCCAATTTATGAATGAAATCTTTGTCTACCATGTCTGACCGATATCTCTCAGTTGCTTAAATGTTAGCTGGAAGAGATCCCTTAAAGGGATAAGTTCGCCTTTGTACACACTCACTATATAACTACCTTTTGTTAACCTTATTTTTCGTGCTTAAAAATCCACTCGATAGGATTTTAGGTAAAGGTTGGATGGCACAGTCACGGACCTTATCGTTCTAACTATTTTGTTTAGTTGAATACTTACTCTATGAAATGTCCATTGTAAAATGAACCCTAAATGGGTCATCAATTAAAGTCCTTCACCGTACCTAATAGTGTCATCCCTGTTGCCCAACAATCTAGACACACGGCAGTGTGTCCGCCAAGTTCTAGCAAAAAAAAGCGACACACCGGCAAGTTAAGTGGGATAACTTGGCAAGTTTTAATAGAAAATCATATACTTGACACATTGCAGTCCAAAGGTGTCGATTCATTGCATTGAAAAGGTGTGTGGTGTGTGAAAACTTGCCAAGTAACATCATTAAAAAGTACTGAAAATAATAAATGTTATCAGGAAACTGCTAAAAAAACCGGTGTGCGTTTCTCTGACTATTATAATTTTAGGTATTTCTATGTAACGTGATACTTATTCAAAATGTACCTTAAAAACTGCTGGAAATCAAGTGTGCATTCCTATAACTATTTATGATTTGAGGTATTTTTATGGAACTTGGTACTTATTCAGATCTCACTTCTTTTATAGGCGAAGCATTCCCATAGTATCGAACTTGGCAGCCTTTCACATTTATGTTTTTGATGGGATAATATTTATACAAGATAATAGTGACAACTTAGTCATATTCACAAAATACACCGGTGTTTTGGATGTACTCGTATCGATTTTATTGACAATATTTATTCCACAAATAGCCCAGAGTTTTTGTAGCCACAAAGCCATTCATAACACTAGCGGGATTAGTCTGACGGATCATAGATTTCCTATCCAAAGATGGAGCATATAAAAGGACTCGCGCTCAAACATTCGCATTCTTGTCAACCTTTTTTTTAAAGTTACTATATAACTAAAGCTGCCAGTTACAGTTTGCGGTATATTTTGGTGTTCATTAAATCATTTTGCTACCGCAAAGAATTTCATTGCTCTGTGCTCTCCGATGTCGCATGCCTTATTCAACTATATATGGGAGGTATGCTCGAACGGCTCAATGTTTGAAGTTTTGAACTAATCACCTACATTTGAACTTACCACGAATCATGACATACTTTTGCGTCACATTGCAGGTCATCATAACATACCTATTCATCATGTTTGCAATTACGTTACTTTAACACACTTATACTAGTAATATACGTAGTTACGTAGTTTGCGTTGTTTACTTTTTTTTACGTTTATCATGAGCCCATTGCTCGTTAACACGGGATCTACTGTATGGTAGCAAACGCATATATGTTGCCAGTGACGGCAGCAATTACTAACAGCCGTGGCGAACCTATTAACAACAAACAAAGTCAAAAGATTTTTAGATTATTATCGCGGGATCTATTGTGTGGTAGCAAATGCGTCAATATCGCCAGTTTCATGTAGAGCCGATGCCTGACGTCAGCAATTACTACCGGCCGCGGCGAACCTATTAACTACGACACACACAAAGTGAAAAGATGATAGATTGTTAACGCGAGATCTATTGTGCGACAGAAAACTCGTCAAAGTCACCGGTTTGATGCCTGTCAGCAGCAATCACTAGCATCCAGCCAACATATTAACTACGGTCACACACAAAGTGAGAATGGTAGATTGTCAACGTGAGATCTAGTGTGTGGTAGTAGACGCGTCAATGTCACCAGTTTGATGCAGAGCCGATGTCTGACAGCAGCAATTTCAAGTAGCCACGGCGAATCTATTAACTACCTACGGCACACACAAGAGGCCGTATTCTAACTTTAAAACAAGTCTAGACACATCCAACTTCAATACAACAACAATGCATTAATTTATCTGTTTATTTGATTTGTTTGTAATTTCCGCGGCTAGCCCTTCGTCCAGCCTAAACATGTATTTATATTGCTTTTGCTTAGTCCGTCATACCTGCGCTTATACGTCTGAATCAGAAATATCAGAATTTGCTTGACAATTATTCCAATGCAACTTCAATACAACTACAATATTGGTTCAATAATTCAATGCACTGTCCCATTTGAACCTCGCAGCACTCACTGGATTTCCTTTATCACCTGCTTTCCCGCTACTACTACCCCTGGGAAGAAATACCTATCTATATCCAGATATGTCCCAAGTAACACAGGAAGCATTATAACATATGAATAGTTAACTTATTTAGAACTTAAGGACCGTATAAACTATTATATACGTTCACCGAGCAACTTGACGCATTATATGATGCTTTGAGCTGTATAACGGTTATATAATGGCATATCTAAATGCTTTTGTAAAGCCTTTAGCTTTAGTGCAGCAAACCACAACGCAACTGTACAGCTTTCAGCTGTTTAAAAGCACTTAAGTGCTTTAGGTTCTACAATAGCATTATATAATGCTTTAAGCTGCATAACGGTTGTATAATGGCATATGTAAATGCTTTTTTATAGCCTTTAGTCTTAGTGCAGCGAACCAAAATGCAACTGTACAGCTGAATGATGTACAGTTGCGTTTTGGTTTGCTACACTAATGCTTCGGTGTGGTTTAGTGCCTTAGGTTCTATAATAGCATAAATATATGCTTAATGCTGTTTATGAGCATGAATATTAGCCATTATAATGCCACGTAAATCCGGTATACAGCTTTCACCTGTTTTTAGTGCTTTAGGTTCTACAATAGCATTATATGATGCTTTACGCTGTATAACGGATGTATAATGGCATATGTAAATGCTTTTGTTTAGCCATTAGTTTTAGTGCAGCGAACCAAAATGCAACTGTACAGCTGAACGTTGTACAGTTGCGTTTTGGTTTGCTACACTAATGCTTCGGTGTGGTTTAGTGCCTTAGGTTCTACAATAGCATAAATAAATGCTTAATGCTGTTTAAGAGCATGAATATTAGCCATTATAATGCCACGTAAATTCGCTATACAGCTTTCAGCTATTTTTAATGCCTTAGGGTGTACAATAGCATTTATAAGTAGGTAATACATTCCTAATGCTGTATAATAGCAATAATATAAAACATTATAAAGCCAAGTAATTCACTATAAGGAGCTGTTCATAAATTACGTCATTTCAAATGGGGGGGGGGTCTGGACATCGGATGATGGTAGCATGACGTAGGAGGGGGGGCGGTCACTCCAAAGATCACATCATCTCTCGCATCTTTAAACGTGCTTCAATGTGTAAAAAAAGGAATGACATTCGTGTTTCTAATTGATTTTCTATAAACATTTAATGCTATAAAATATTATCTACTAAATAGTTTTTTATTTTACAATTAAGCTAAAAACGCATTTTGTTAAAATGACGTCACTTTATTTGGCAGGGGGACGGTTGGATGATTTTAGGAGGAGGGGGGTAAAAAAATCATCAAAAATTGATGACGTAATTTATGAACAGCCCCTATACAGCTTTTAGCTGTTTTAGTGCCTTACGGCCATATTCATAAAAAAACCTTAATCGGCATCTGATCGTCGAACCCGGTGATACGCCGATTAGCCTTAATTGAGGTTTTTAAAAATGCTTGATTTATAAACACATATTATCCTGCTCATATCTGATCCACCGCTTATTGAAAGATTAGACGCGTTATGTTGGCACTTTTGGCAAAATCATAGACAAAAACTCGGTTTCATCGCAATTAAAAAAAAAGTTTGACAGAACATGACACATGACAGCGGTAGTAGCGGGAAATGCGTTAAATTTTATTACGTATTTTGCATGTTACTACGGTTTGAATAAATACTTTTGTAACTAATTTTAGATTAATGACTGTGTAATGTGTCGAGAAACATGAATAAAATTAATGTACCTACCTATAGTGAAGAAGAGAGACAGTAAACAATTGAAATGTAATAGTAGGAATGTGTTGTTTTGTTACCTACGATGAAACACTGAACTAGTAATCAAAATAAGGTAAGAAAATCAATTAATTAATTGACTTATAACTAGGTTCGGACCATTTACAAAAGTATCTGCCCATGTCAGACATATTTCTCAGTATAAAACTTATAAACAAATGTTAATTGAGAACTTGAAGAACTGAATATTACTTAGCGTGCTTACCCATTCCTTACTGCTTACAGTGTCGATGTCATGCATACCGGCATTCAGAGAATGGTTGTATAGCTCAAGAAACAGAAACGAGAAGAAATAAGAGTGGTCACTGATCAATTGAAGCCTGACAGCTGCTGCCACAAGTTGTAGTCTAGTAAAGGTAGGTAGTATTTGAAATTGATGCCTATTACAACATACCTGTACATTGGTTACCTATACATTATGTAAATATTTTAATAGTGCCAAAACCATAGTTTTATAAGTGCAAAATATACATTATTATTGTATGAAAGGCCTACAACTGCCTGTCAGAATAACCATAGTTGGGTCTTTAGCTCTGTCTACCAGCATTTAGATACAACCAGATTTAAATGTGGTTTTCAGATCTGCTCTTTTTCAATTTGTACAGCCTTATGAATATTGGTGTCGGTTAATACTCTCTATTTGCAAAGGTAGGTAAAAAGACAATGAACAAAATTATAATAACTTATATGGTCACCGTAGTACACTAAAATTAAATTACATAAAATATTTGAAAATATCTTTAATCAAAATTGTTATTTTATTTCCAGATTCTGAAAGGCCAAGTTACTCATGGACAAGAACCACCACCTTCCTTCAAGGAACTGTCACTATGGGCCAGCATGCCCCAGCAGCCAGCCTGACCACCTCAGCAATCACACTGAAACAAAAGGAAATGAGACAGAGAAACCCTTTGTGCTTTGTGTTTTCTTATTAAACGGGACATTTGATTTTACTGAATAAATTATCTTATTTTATCTCAATAAAAATTTTGTATTGATGTTTTATTCTCCTTTTACTGGAAACTTCAGCAGCTGTTTGTGATCATTGACATAAATTGTATATCAGAAATCAGAACATGTTATGACTACTCTGAGATCATGACTGTTTTTTTTTTTTTTTTTTTTTTTTATACCACGACGGTGGCAAACAAGCATACGGCCCGCCTGATGGTAAGCAGCTACCGTAACCTATGGACGCCTGCTACTCCAAAGGAGTCACATGCGCGTTGCCGACCCTTTACAAAAAGGAGGATTCACTGTGTTGACGACTAAAGGAACAAGAAGGTCCCTCATCGTTAACACACTGGGTCCTCTTTGAGCTCTTTGGCAACCTTACTCACCAGCAGGAACACAACACTATGAGTAGGGTCTAGTGCTATTTGGCTGTGGTTTTCTGTAAGGTGGAGGTACTTCCCCAGTCGGGCTCTGCTCCAGATTTGAGCGATGACATTCGCTGAACGTGCCCTACCACACTTAGCGAGATGCCATTCGCAGTGCCCATACCTCTCTTTTTGGCGTAGTTTAAGGACATACCCAGGTCCGGACGTAGTTTAAGGTCATACCCAGGTCCAACCAAGGTAACGTTGGTGTTAAAGATGTGTACAGTCAGCAGAATAATTAACTAAGCCAGTAAGGTGTTAGATTTGAATTTAACCGATTACAATGAAATAGCAGTGAAAGTGTTGACATATCTTATATGTACCATCGGGTTCATAATTGGATACCCAATTTATCAATGAATTCATTCATTATTTGGGTATGCAATTATGAACCCGATAGTACCTATACCTTTTTGTAAGACATGAAAAATGTATACAAATGCTGCGACAAAGTTCAATATCATACATTGTTACTATTACATTTTTCACCATAGCTGCATTAGGTGCAAGCCAGGCAATCTTTGTTTGACACTTTGAGTGAGGTATGCTGTAGGTTTGAGTTGATCAGTTAGTGGAAATAGTTACCTTCCTTGTGAGTGGCGTTGGATAAAACCTTGAAGATGTGCATTGTTTACTGCCATGTTGACTAATGCTGCAACCACTTCTTCATCCGTCACTACTGCATAATCTTTTCAGCATCTGGATATAATAGTATAGTGTTGTACTGGGTTTTTTGCTATCAAGGGGTCTATGTCTGACCCAGATAGGTCACATTATTATTTTAGAATAAAGAAACTTATGTTTAGTTTTAAGGATTGAAAGTTAGTAAGTACACATACATAGATACTGCAGGTGTAGAGATCTACCCCTGAGGCCCTAAGACGGTGTGTAAAAAGTAATTAAGTATGATCATAATCTTATATTCAGACTGGTTCAATATGAGCTAATTCCCAAAAAATCACCATGCTACAATTATTTTATTTGATTCTTATTGCAATCTAAACATGACTTGTCAAATGTTACTACAGTCTTTTACTTGGAATCAAGTACCTAAAGTTGTTTAATTGATTGCAATATTATGCAAAACTTTCATTTCGATAATAGTAGGTCACCTATATGTACTTCCCTCGTCTGGCCAAATATACTATTTAATATAATTTTAAACACGAAACTTTCGTGAGACTCAGATAAGTATATTAAATAATGGGTAACACAGGTTTTTTAAGTCAAATATTGCTCGACATGTTTTGCTCCATAACGAGAAGCTTATTCATGAGCCATTACACCAACTACATTTGACAATGATGCTGAAAATTAGTGTATTTCTCGCCTCCTCGGCCGCCGCGCCGAGCGCTCGGCCGCGGAGGGCCACGCGAATGGCTCATGACACATGAATACGCTCTCGTTATGGAGCGAAACATGTCGAGCAATATTCGACTAAATATTTAATGTGTGTGTGTATATGGTTATTAACACAAGTAGGTAAAAAAAATACGTAGGTAACCTAAGATAGGGTACCGCCTCGAACGATAAGTAGCTAACTAATATGCTTATAGGTAGGTACTTACTACTTTTATTGCAGCGCTTCTTCTACTTGATTTCTGTAAGTGACGAGGTCCTCATAGGATAGGGCAGATTATTTTAAGACACACGCACTGAAACTTGAAACTTCAGACGCCGGTGATTCACTTGTTTGATAGCCTGAATTACCTACTGACATTACTTGCATTTAATTACGATGTTTACTCGTCGAAAATCTAGATATTTGTTTCCTACCCATTTCCGATGTCGCTGTACTATTTATTGATATTACAATTATTTACTTAACAATTAAATCGAAACACAGAAACTTATAAACAGAAGTCTCCATCTGTTAGAAATCTCTCCGATTTCTGTACTGTGTAGCTCCTATCAAAATTCAAAATCAGCTGTTCAATGTTGTGTCGGCCATCTTGTGACATAATATGCGGATAAAGGAGGGTCCACGGGCTCGTAACTTTTGGCTTTTATAGGAGGTCGATCGGAGACAGATTAACGTTAATACGCGTTTATGCATCAAGAATTTTGGTACCTACCTCTGATCGACCGATCAGTGAGCTCCTAACTTTTTATGAATATGGCTGTAAAGAGTCTACAATAGCAATTTTAAGTAGTATATAATGCTTAATGTTGTTTAATAGCATAATTGTTCACGTGTAATGCTGTACGCATTAATAACCTTTTTTTAAGGGTCACTGAGCTGTTATTGGTCTAAGAGCTAGCCACGTCAGATATGACACAATAATGAGAGCAACAAAGCCCGTCTGGTTAGATTGCTATACTATTCTTATTGCTAGATCCTGGCATCTGGCAGCTTTTAATGGGTGGAGGTGACAGTGACAGACTAGCAAAATGTTTTAATTGGAAAATAGTAATACCAAACTAGGTAAAAACTGCCGAAGTTGTCTCAGTTCTAAATAAAGGACAGGGCCTATATTTTAAGGAGCTCCCTGGCGCCAACGACCTTAGATCTGATTCCCTTAGTTTTCTAATGATTTATATAGTTAGCTTATCATATTATCAGTAACAGCTTTAAACAATATAGTATCCTATATTTACTTCAATATTCATTGTCTTCGAGATATTTGACATCAAAGTCGAACCGGTTTAGGCTAAAAGTGGTTTTATGGTCATAAATTTTGTGTTAATTAGTTAAAAATTAAAATCTCTCTTAAGTTTTTAGAGACATCAAAGAGGAACCCTAATATGTAGATTATGTATATGTAAGATTCTTTACACCATTCGAATATCGATAAAAGTGTTTTTTTAGACCATATTTTAAAAATATCATAAAAATATAACGGCTCATTTATTTCAAGATCCGGCTCTACAGAATGGAGATAAAAGGTTCAAGAACCGATAGTCGTTCGCCTTATAATTCTATCTGTAGTGAATATGTTGGAATATCGACTCAAAACTGGTCAAAAATCGATAAAAAACGTTAGACCAAAAAATATTGTGTATTATTACGGAAACAAAAAGAGTAAGCGTCAAACTATGAATTATATTATATATCGTTTGGCACTACTTTCCCCCAACATAAACTTTTGTATAATTTCTCTTAATATTGTATAGTTTGTCATAATATTGCATCAAACCCAGATCTCTAGGATTTGTTTTCTTGAAATGGTTTGCATTATTTGACCTCCACCACTTTAAAGCTGCCAGACCAGATCTAGAAATAAGCATAGTATACCAAACTGACTTGAGGGGTTTGGTTGCTCTCATTATTGTGTCATATCTGACGTGGCTAGCTCTCCGTCTGGTCTATATAGACAGACCAACGCCATTTTGTAAATAATTTATTACCTAAAAATAAAATCATGCCGACCTATTTATACAAGGAAAATACCTATATAATAATGAAATAAATTAATTTAAGACTGCTCAACCAACACTATTATGTTAATAATGCAAAACTCGTTCTATACGAGGATTACACAATTGTTTTGTTTATTTGACGCATATATTTTATAATATTTTATCGCAAAACCACAATAAATCAAAGGCGCGTGAAAATTTTCAATGAAACTTATATACACATTTACAGTAAACTACATTGCGCAGTAATATTTGAAGGACATAATAAAGTAAAAGAGTCAAAAACTTTTATAAATTTTGTTACGATGTAAACAAATATGACGTGTCACTCATTCAGTTTTTTGTACCGTTTTCGTCCATTTTATATTGCGAGACAAAGTAGTTAAATCACAACGTTCATTGTATTATAACATTAGTTCCGTCGGTATTAGAGACGTTTTTGCATTGACGTAAGGTTGATTTTACTACACTCTTATGCTAGTATAATGCTTTTGTATTGCGATTGGCAACTTAATCGAGAGTACTAATGCTTCTTTACTGCGATTAGCAACTTTTTTGGTAGTATGAATGCTCCTTAAATGCGGTTGGCAACTTAATAGAGCGTACTAATGCTTCTTTAATGCGATTGGCACTTTCCATGACAACGATAATGCTAATAGCGCAGACATAATGCGCCTGTAATGCTATTAAATGACCTGTATAGGATCTCAAGCTGGGTAATTTGTGCCCATTTAAGACCTATATCAGCACTATAAACGTTTATAATGCTACTATAAAACGAACTCAAAATGCTAAAAGCATACAGATATGCTGTAAGACGGCCGTTATACTGCTTTGATATGTTACTTGGGGTAGCCATACGATAAATAAAAATATTACTTGATTATTTATTATGTTTTGGAGTTATGTTTTTAACGTATTGTTTATGTACTTTAATTTTAGAAGTGAAAACTTCTTTAGCGGCGCTGTGCACTTTTTGTGATGGGGAAAAAATGTTAAACTCGCGTCAGGGTCACGTGACCGACAGGATCACATGACCGACAGATTCGACAGGTTCAGTGTTGCCAATTTAGCACTTTTGGGGCTAAATTTAGCACTATTTAGACTGACTTAGCCCTAATTTTTTATTCATAATTTCATTCGCCTAAGACATAATGAATGGACTTAGTATCTTTAACAGTACCAGGGTCACATAAGACGTTAGTAGTCGATTTGTAATACGATCGCCACAGTGCTAAGCAGGATTGACCTGCCCAGCTAGGTTCGCAAATGTGATGAATACAGTACAGACTAGGGTCGCATGGCACAATAAGAGTTCATTTCGATAATTTGATAATTTTTGCATCCTATCAACTAATAGTAGGAGAGCCCATGACACTGAACCTAGTTCGAGAAGTCTCCTATATGAGACATGGATATATATAATTAGACGCGTCTTTAATGGGGGAACACGAAATGCTGATGCTGCAATGCAAAAAAATGGTGGCGTATTTTATTTTTATTTTTTGAAAAAAATTAATAACCCGGTTTCTAGTACGATAAGTCTCCTAGATTTCCTTTGTTCTTCGAAGCAGGGGAGGGGAAGGGCTACACAATAATACGGTGCTGCAAGCCCCCATGCGTGGCCTTGTCAGTGGCAGCAGCATCAAAAGATGGTAGATGTATGAAAAAACAAAGCGCCTGATGTTTTAAAATATAAAATCATTTTAATAACGTAACATCTTGTTGCAGTTCAGGCGCTAAGTTTAGGTTACATAACATCTTGTTTTTGTTATAAAAAGATCAGGCGTTATGTTAATTATGGTTTTATAAAAAAAGAAGCTTCCCAGATAATAAATGCTCAAAATGCGGATAGACGCTCGTTCGATAAGTTATAGCCTGATGGGCTCTCTTGTGCTCACTTCAACTATTTATTTATCTAGTCTAGTATAGTCGATAGCAGTTAGATCTCGAGAAAGTAGGAAATCTCGGTTCTTATTTATTTTGGCATAACATTGTAATTTGGAGCAAACGATCAGTTCGCGACGCGTAAAATCGACTGCGTACGGCAGTGGATTGATCGCATCGCGAAATGATACGCAGTACACGCTAATTGGACAGTAAGGCCGTGGCTGGTTGACGCCGGTTGCGGCCAAGTGCGTGTCGGACCACGCATAATGGCGGCTTCCGTACCTTCAACAGAATAAGGAAAAATAATAATCAAAAGGTTGTATCTGCCTTTGGAAGAGGGTTTTAGGAGATAACTCGAGCATGCTCAAACATGAGTTAATGTTTGAAACCATTTTTGTTGAAGGAATATGTAAAGATGTATGTTCCTTACATTTTTTCATATTTTTTGGAACTCTAGTTCAAACAAAGCCCTGTGCAGTCAGTTCGTATTGCACAGG
The DNA here is from genome assembly GCA_947086415.1 of Pammene aurita. Classification (NCBI taxonomy): domain Eukaryota; kingdom Metazoa; phylum Arthropoda; class Insecta; order Lepidoptera; family Tortricidae; genus Pammene; species Pammene aurita. The sequence continues at coordinate 10,335,936 of OX352305.1, forward strand.
GTGGCTTCTCATCACTTCGGGAGGCCATCCGGTTGCCTCGCGGTCACTGAAACTAAAACTACGCGTCATTGCTCTGAATATATGTGACTGCGTGAGTTGCTCAGTATTAAGATATCGATTGTATTTAATAGGTACCTATAAAGGATGTGTTACTTTTCTATATAATGTTTGGTAATGTGTGTATATGGTATGAACAGATCTTTATAAAAAAATACAAAAAAACATAACAACCTACTAGGATCACATAAATCGTAGCAGGTCGCCCAAGACACAATGAATGATTGAAATTCTGTGCCGATAAAGCAAGTTGCAAGCTTAGTCGGTCGGAGCAATCCTTAACAGTACCAGGGTCACATAAGACGCTAGTAGTAGATGTGTAATACGATCGCCACAGTGAGCTAGCAGGATTGACCCGCCCAGCTAGGTTCGTAAATGTGATGAATACAGTACAGACTAGGGTCGCATGGCACAATAAGAGTTAGTCATTTATTGGAACGAAGTTTCTTATCGGACGATTCGCGGATGGGCGGCTAGGCGAAAAAAAGTCACGTAACCGTCACCTAAACGCGACACAAAGCCATACGAACCCCTTTATAGGGTAAAGGCTTTGCTTATCTTTAGTCGATAGCACGCTATTAGTTAGATCTCAAGAAAGTAGGAAATCTCGGTTCTTATTTTGGCGTAACGTTGTAATTTGGAGCAAACGATCGGTTCGCGACGCGTAAAATCGACTGAGTTTGGCAGTTGATTTGATCGCATCGCGAAATGATACGTAGTACGTGCTAATTGAACAGTAAGGCCGTGGATGGTTGACGCCGGTTGCGGCCAAGTGCGTGTCGGACCACGCGTAATGGCGGGTTCCGTACCTTCAACGGATTAAGGAAAAATAATCAAAAGGTTGTATCTGCCTTTGGAAGAGGGTTTTAGGAGATAACTCGAGCATGATTTAACCGTTAATGTTCAAAACCATTTTCGAAAGAATATGCAAAGATTCCTTAATTTTTTTTTTCATATGTTTGGAACTCTGGTTCAAAAGTTACAGCCCCCCCTATACAATGTTTTAGACGGGCTGATTATTTCTGAAAATATTTAGTTCATTATAAAATATGTTTAAAAAAGCTCAATGTTATTTCTGAAGACCTATCGATTGATGTGCAACATGTTGATTTTTGGTAAAAAAAATGTTTTTGTCAATTAGTTACATGCATAAGTACATGGACTTAAATATTTTTTCAGCAATTTTATTACAATACTATTAGTTGTAGTATGGCATACAAACTACAACTAATGTTCAAATTTTATTAAGATACGTTTAGCAGTTTCCGAGTAAAATGGCTGAATAAATAATTGTAATAGTTCTGAAGTGTAAAATTTTTAATGCAATATAAATTGTCATGTTTGTGTACGATAGCGCAATAAATGAATATTGTATTTTACCACATAAATTATAGTACTTTTATACTGATAATTAAAGCAATTTGTGCAAATTTATTTCCTAACCATTCCAAAATATCAAAGTTTTCACTTCTGCCGGCACTCCCGGAGTGCACCCCGTTGTTTTTTTTAATGGCATCGCGCTCCTGGCGCATTCAGCCAAACGTACTTTAAAATTAGAATGCGGCACAATATGAGAATGGTAGATTGTTAACGCGGGATCTATTGTGTGGCAGGAAACGCGTCAATGTCGCTAGTTTGATGCAGGGTGATGCCTGGCACCAGCAATTACTCGTACTAGCAGCGGCGGTGAACCCATCAACTAAGGACACCCGCGCCCGCTATCGAGTAGAATAGTAATAGTACATTGTACATCAAGAAGGGTAAATTAAATTAATGACTCGAGGTTTTAATCATCACCTTTGCGAAGAAATACAGCAATGTTTTAATAAAATAATGGGTAAGTAATACATTTATTTAAACTTCAGGTACAGACATACGTCCGCCATTTTGATAATTGACTGATAGGTTAAATACAGTCGCCATCAGATATATCGAAGCGGCCAAGGTGGTCATAAAAATCTGAACAACGCCTCTATTGACAAGTGCATGTTCAGATATTTTTGAGTACCGTGCCCGCTCCAATATGCGATGGCGACTACCTATATATCGAAGGCACTGACCCATTGGCATACAGCCACGATTGAAAAATGTGTAATTGTGAGTGTTAACCAAGGCATAAAATTTACCAATTTCTGACGAGATAAGCAAGTGTATGACAGATATCAAATGAAGGGTACACGGAAAGAACATGTCTAGTCACTTTGACAACATTTTGAGTTATAGCGCTTTTAAAGTTTGGAACGATTCAAATAATCATACTATTTTCGAAACTAGATGATTTTTACGAGTTAAAAAGTGGACTTACGTTAAAATTTACAGCTGAAACAGAAGTTGTTAATAATAGTTCATTTCAAGCTCTATATTTTGATACAAAAATCTCAATTTCCAAAAAATAGTGACTAGACATGTTCTTTCCGTGTACCCTTCAAATACTGTTTTCACACCACCTAATCGTATACGGGCTTTTTGTTCCCTGCTAAGAGGGAAGAAAGTGGCACTTTTCTGTTCTAAGACATTAGCTTTTTTTTCAGCTAGTTCGTCATTAAAAACATATTTCTTATTGAATTAATCGATTAATTATAATCAGAAAGCACATTAGAAACACATATAAAGTTAAAATAAATATGATTCAACAATAAAAAAACGTTTTCTCTAAGGTGGTGTGAAAAGCAATATGTGTCACATAGGAGCAAAACTATTTGCAACTTGGGCGTTAACACTTGAATCCCTCACTACGCTCAGGAGTCTATAATAGAATCCCTCGCTACGCTCTGGATTCTATTATAGACTCCATCGCTTCGTTTGGGATTCAATACACGCCCTCGCCGTAAATATTTCATTTTGCTCCCTTGTTACACAAACTACTATTTCATTTCTCAGGACCTGAGTATTATCTATGAATTGGGTGAAAAAAATTCAGTTCTGTCGTAGGAAGTTCTACTTTTCGAATTTATGTGTTTCTTTACACTATTACTCGGTTCATAATGGACCTGTGTAATGATTTCCATTCTTTTTTTAAATCCTCTTTTTTTTTCAAATTAGTAATGTGTGTAGTATTTTCTTCAATAAAACCACTTTTGGCTAGTTAAATTAGTTTTTATTTTAAATCCCCACACCAAGACCAAGTTATTTAAAAAAAATTTAAGAGCTAATTTCATGAACGTTTTATCGCCTCGACCGTCCTTGCCATCTCTCCCGCTCACTCTCCCGTTCATTCCGTTCATCACCGGTCTTTCTCATTCATTCAGTCATCTATCATTCGCTTCAACATTCGTTCCTGTTCCTTCCTATATGAGCCATGGTCCGAGTCACACTTACAACGCTCACAACGCTAACAGTGCTGATAGTCGATCCGAATCATTAACACGCTCAAGGCCGCGTAAGTAGTGTTTTGATTCGGACCACCGTAAACGGCTGCGTGAGCGCTGTCAACGTCAATTTAATGTGAATTTAATTGAAATCATGTGTCAAACGTATGTCAAAGTCAACTTGACGTTTGTGCTCAAGGTGCTTACGCCTAGGACCGTGAGCACTGTAAACGCTGTCAAGTGATATCATTCAATGACGTCACGACATCTATGTTGGCGCTGTGAGCGTGATTCGGTCCGTCCGTTAGCGCGCTGTGAGTGCTGTAAGCGTGATTCGGACCACAGCTATGTATTGCAAATATTTTGTCCCCATCCGTCATTTTTCCATTTGAAAAATACACAAAATTATACAGAGGTTTGCTAAGATTTTAGAATAAAACGGTTAATCACTATATACTTGCTGTATCTACGCTACTTTGTATCGAGCACAGGTGTGTCGGCAACTTAATGAGCAGCAGTTAAACCATCCCCAGATGTGTTTTATCATCCCTCCTGTCCTCAAGAAACTTAATCAGCGATTATAGCTCTTAAGACACCGGTATAAGGGTCACTAAATTCGTAACGACACGTCGTTACGACATCCGTGTGAGAGCTATGGCATTCCAATCACTTTTTAAGCAAAGGCATTAGGATGAACCAGTTTAACTGCATTCTTCAATTAATAACGCTGAAGTTATTAAAGCCTGGCCAGACATATACCGGAATATAACCGGAAGGCGCAGCCTCGGTGGACACAAGGTGGACTGATGACCTGGTAAAGGTCGCGGGAGTCCGCTGGATGCGGGTGGCGCAGGACCGGTCATTGTGGCACTCTTTGGGGGGGGGCTAAGTATGTTCAGCAGTGGACATCTTTCGGCTGATATGATAATGATGATGATGATGAGACATATATGATTATTGTCAAGAGGGCGCTATTATTCTGATTTATATGGCAACAGTTCAGTATAGTCATAGAGCGTATTATTCTCTATGGTATGGTGACACCTTGAATTGTTTACCTGTCAGCTCTGATGTTAATTTGAAAATGTTTCACTGCGTAATAGCTTCATTTCTGAGCGTATTATTTACAGCTGTTTATTGCATACACTATTTACAATGTTTCGCACTTGACTATGAAACTCTAGCGAAGTACGAGCGTCTTTTATATCACCTTTTAGTCGGACATTTTCTAATAATAAATACAGAGAAGGGTATATTATGTCACTTTTCTGTCCCTTAAACAACAAAATGTCCGACGACAAGGTACAGGTATATAATAGGCGCTTACTACGGGTAACTTGCTTCACGATCGAAGTCACAATTGCAATGGTTCATTTAATCGTTCGACTCACCAGTTCTCGCTAAGCAATGTTAATAGATACATAGCCTGGGATATAGTCGTATGTAATCGTAACCACTAAGGATGTCCTTCTTGCGTTTATGGACCGGGGCCCAATAGGCGATGGATGGTTAATAATATTTATTTAATAATGTACTAACAAAATAATGGCACTACAATGGAATGAAAAGTTATTACTTAAATACTAAGGAAATTAATAAACGACAATGTGAGTTATGTGAGTTGTACACGGATCACAATTTTAAAGTACTTTGAAGCTAGAGTTTTTTTAGAGAAGCCGGTAAATAGTTGATACCGGTAATTTTCCAATTTCCCGGTAATTGGGATCAATTTTTTTACTCGTTTGCAATCTCTATTCGAAGTGTCCTATGCCAATGGTTGACGCTCCCGTAGGTGCTACAGAGGTTTCTAAAAATTTCGCACCCTTGAATGACACAATCATAAGTGTCATAACGAGTGAGATACACTGTAAGTAATATCAAAATAATCATATTATTAAGATCAATTTGGTAAAGTTCAAATCTCACTCTACACTTGTGTCCTATCGCTCATAAGTATTATAAGTGTTTGCTTCGAAGAATTATTTTGATTTTAGCGCCACGGCCCGACTACTTTCTACCAACATATCGACGACGTAGATTATGTTTAGGTTGGTATATGTATAAAACAGTCCCGTTATACCTAGAGACAACACCCGTCAAAGGAAGAGCCAAGGTAGAGTTACATCCTGACAGGATCGCCATGTACGGAGGGTGGTAATATTTAATAAAATACGAAGATTTATTTGGATTTATTGCTGAAACACAACATACATGGTTGATACACTACTTATATATAGACAATTCAATAGTTATATGTTTAAAAATAGTTGAAAGTTATTAACGACTTCCACTCAGACGAAGTCACGGGGGAAGCTAGTTCTTACATATAATAGAGTCAACAATTCATGTGACACCATTACCTATAGAGTTGTATGCGTTCATAGGCTACGGTAGCTGTTTAACATCAGGCGTGCCGTATGCTTGTTTGCCAATGTCACAGTATTCAAAAAAAAATTTGACGGAGCTCACGGGATTTTAAAACGATCGATAAGGCAGACGATACCTAAAACACGTTCGTGCCGTTCTAGGCCAGGCAATAGAGGGGTTGACCTCGCATTAACTCCTCAGTCCAAAAAAACTTTACAGCACGATAAAGTGTCAGGAGTAGATGGTAAATATACTTTTTTCCAAAAAAAAACTATTGTCCTACTTAGGTTTTTTTACCTAAACTATTATATCGTTTATATTTACATTTGGAAAAATGCTCAGTCTAATTTTATTTCACTAGAAATATTGATTTGATGTAAGTAACTATTGTTAAAAATATCAAACAAAATCCATAACAGAACATATTTTTTTGTGTAACTCACATCGGAAATTTGCTCCGTCTTTTTTTTTACTGAAGTGACATTACATGTATGTATTCTACGTATGACAAAAAAAAACTAAAATTTCATCATCACACTTTTTCAGTATAAAAATTTGCTTATTATTCGCAGTAGAATATTGCTCCGTCAATTATTTTTTTAAATTATATTTCCTTTAAGAGTTTTCTTGCGACTGTACAAAAATAAAATAAAAAAATCCTGCGTATTAAAAAGTTAAATCATGTCACAAATAAAGATACCTAATATTTCACTCGTTAGAGAAATGTGCACGTGCAGGACGCGGGATGCGGGAGCGGGGATGCGAGGGGCCATGCGCAGCGTGTGCAAGCACGTTGACTGAACAATGTTTCTCTAACTACTCTCGCTCAAAGCTCTCTAACTTCCTATACACTTTTTTACTTATCTCCTTTAATAAACTCAAAAGAAAAAGTTTACTTTTATGGTTTTGCACGTTACTAAAATATACATTAATACTACATTCATACACCCATAGTAATTTTATCTTAATTGATAACATTTGTAGTGGTGCTAAACGCCTAGTCACAGTGTAAATACAAAAGTACACCAGTTGTAATATATTTGATACATATTTAAAATGCATGCGTGTTGTGTAGATGTGTCATATGCAGACTCCGTTATCAGTGGTGAAAATTTAATGATATCGAATCATAGGGTTGTCACACAATATTTTATTTCGAGTACAACATGTGACATATTTAAAAAAAAACATAATTTTCTATTATATCACCACTCCATGACAAAAAGTTTCCATTCGTTGAGATGGTATTTTCATTAGGTAACATTTTTCTTAACTCTGGTCTGGTTATCGCTTGTGCATTGCAATTCATTTTTTGGCCACCCGTTTCCACTTGTCATAATTGTTTTGAATACTGTGACCATTTCATCCTAGAAACCGTCATATAGATACGATTTAACACGTTTTAACACGAATTTTAGTCATCTTACTCATATGCACAATTGTATCATGTTACTGAAAAAAAAATATTTATTTATTAGAAAACTATAATCTAGGTACGCTTACCAGGCTTACCTATTTGAAAATAATGGTATCTATTGCACAGTTATAGTAAATTTAGTAACCATTTCCGCGTCGCTGAGACTGAGAAACTGAGAAAATTTAGCAAGATAATTCAGGAAATCCATACTTTTACTGAATAAACAATTAAGTGATTAATATGGAGTTTATACCTCGTATAAATTAAACCTCGCTAAAGCCTTAATATATAAATCAAATAAGCATATAGCTTACATCAAAATATATACCCTAGCATTTTCATTAAAATTTCACCACTGACAACGGGGTCTAGTCATATGGAACAAATAAAATTATTTTGTAAATTTTTGGAAATTGTAATTTTCTTTAAGTTGAAACAGCTAATTTAATAGGTACCGCAAAAGCTCCTAACTAATGTCCAAAGCTAGTGTAGTTTTGCTTACGTGAGTAGGAACGCAGCTATAGATCAGAATCCCTTCATCTTCGTCCCTTCTTATGTAAACAAAACTTATAAGTGTGAATCCAGCCTAACTATTACGCAACGCAAATGGTAGAAAAAACTCAAATTACATTTAAAATAACATTTGTATAAATACTGACATACGCAATGAACTTGTGGACCATAGTTGTAGTAGTCCTAATCACTAGAGATCTTGGTCACTTTTTCTTAGTGTCACGCTGGTAGCCTATTTTTATTGAGCTGCATTGATGTTTTTATTAAATGAGACGAGTAACTAAAAATTTTTTTCTTAAACATTTGCAGAAATATTATACACCGTGTCTTTAGGGTTCCGTACACAAAGGGTAAAAGCTAATTCCCTATTACTAAGACTCCGCTGTCCGTCTGTTCGTCTGTCACCAGGCTGTATCTCATGTATCGTGATAGTTAGACAGTTGAAATTTTCATAGACAAATACTAGAAAAAAAAAATATTTAAGGGGCCTCCCATACAACAGACATGATTTATTTGCCGTTTTTATAGATACAAACCGCACAGTTAACATTGTAATCCCATATAAATATATGCAAAAACAAAGTTATTATATTTTTTTGTTGCTAAAAATTTAGATTTTTTTTTACACTACATAATTAGATAGTATTGGTTAGATACTTACAAAAAGAAATGAGATCCGATCAAAAACATTACATGTACAAAAATGCCAGTCTCGCAATGCAGTTCTCCTTCTTCAAAAAGTATTAAGATCTAATGTAAAACCAAGCCGGTGTGCCAGAGTTTAGTAACAACTTGTCATTGTGATCCTTTGAATGTTAGATGTCTATATTTTTATAATAAATAGAATTACTTGACCATCGCACAAATAAATCATCTAATAATATTACATTATAGGTATAATATAATATGTACACATCAATAAGCCGGCTTGTGCTATACGTATGTTTAGTCATGCGATGGCGAGGTCATTCTTTTTATTATAAAAATATAAACATCTAATATTCAAAGGATCACAATTACATGTTGTTAGTAAACTCCGGCACACCGGCTTGGTTTTACATTATATCTCATTACTTTTTGAAGTAGGAGAACTGCGTTGCGAGGCTGGCATTATTGTACATTTTTGATGGGACACAATTTATTGCTTTAGAAATTTACATGTGCTCTCTTCTCTCTAGTGATTACTTGCCGAGTACTACCCAGCTAGGTAGATGTGCACCAGGCCAGTAATTTGTCCTAAGGGCACACCTTTAGGACAAATTACTAGCCTAGTGGCTTAGTGTCACATCACAACACTAAAATGCTCAAACTTGGTTGAGGCATAAAGCGTGCGTACCTACCGCGTTTCTCAAAAAGTCCTCGGCAATGCACCGAGGGTCATTGCCGAGGACTTTTTGTATAGGCGGCATGACTAGTGTCAAAGCGTAGTTGTATCGGTGCAAGCGGCTGCATTGTGTGCATTATGACACTACAAGCGTTATCTGTTGGCGAGTAGTGGTGATGGTGTTCTATTTAGTGAGACAATGATACTCTGATGCTTTAATTAAATACTAAATTGTTTAATTAATAATACGCTATCAAAATATTTATTAAAATTATAATGATACGAGTTAAGTACAAATATGAAAGTAGACAAATATATAATTGAAGTAACTTACTACACTTTTTTCACTATGACGCAAGCATAGCTGAGTCGTAACCGCGCATGCTAAACTGGACTCAATAGCTGAAGCACGACATATTACTGCCTGCTCACTCGCTTTAAAAGGCTAGACAAATTTTTCATTTCGAGATTTGACGTATTGTATGTAGATTATTTTTTGGAAATTTCGGTTTTGGCTGTTGAATTGACTACCTAACGTGAATAAAAAACGAAACCAGGCTGAGGAATTTTCCATAAAGTTTATGAAATATACTGTAATAACACTATTTTTTTGAGATATTTTTTTTGGATATTCGTAAATATTATGCTAAAATAAGATTAACATAACACCCACTGTTACAAACCTGACTGAGAAATTTTCCAAACAAAATGACGAGTGTTACCAATTATTTTTGAATAAAAGTGAATGTTTTATTTGAATTTTTTTTTAAACTTTTGACAGTATCTGTGAGTAATCAAAATAATTTGTTTAGTGAAAAAAATATACCCTGAGGAAAATTCCAGTACAAACTATTAAGCTTTTTGTACATTTTTGTAAAAATACCAAAATTGACATACTTTTTTTTGGAAGAATAGTGTTTTGTGTTTGTTATGACCCAGCAAAAGAATCATCGACTGAGAAATTAATGCGAGGTCTCCATACAACGACCCGGTAGATTTCCCACACTATTCATAAACTACAGCAAAATCGGCAAATTGAACGTTTTTTGCACCATCGTAGTAAGTACCCTATGGACTAAGACCTAGCCTCGTCAGATATGACACAACAATGAGAGCAACGAAACTCGTCTCGCTAGATTGCTATACTATGCTCATTGGTAGATCCGGGCATCTGGCAGATTTTAACGAGTGGGGGGTCAGAGTAACAAACGAGCAAAATTTTTTAATTGGAAAATAGTAATACCAAAATAGTTAAAAACTGCCGAAGGTGTCTCAGTTATAAAGAACAGGGCCTATATTTTAACATTAGAACAAAAAACAACAGTAGGCGACAAACTATGAATTACTCGTACATTATACGTCGTTTAGCACTATATTTATATAATTTCTCATAATATTGCATCAAATCCAGAACTCTAGGATTTGTTTTTTTGAAGTGGTTTGGATTCTTTGACCTCCACCACTTTACAGCTGCCAGATCTAGAAATAAGCATAGTATAGCTAACTGACTAGAGGGGTTTCGTTGCTCTCATTATTGTCATGTCTGACGTGGCTAGCTCTCCATCTACTAGTATTTAATATTCATACGATAAGTATTCCATTTTTGTCCTATTTTATGTAAAACCCAGTTGACAGTAATCCCCGCCCGCAGGCTGTCTACATAGTTTTTGCCATAATAAAACGATACCAGCTTGCAAGTTTAAACGGACCCGTAACGGGTTTGTTTTAGTTCGCAAACCTTTTGGTACGGTCGTGGACAAACTAAACATATGGACAAGCATTTGGCATCGAAACAGACTAGACAGTCGAGAAAACATAAGAACAATATAACTGTAATTTTTTTTAATAGAGGAGGAGAAACAGAAGTCCAAACTAAAAACTGAAAGGTATTGTTATTAAATTATTAATCTAATGCCCAAATATTATTTTACGTATGCAGGTCACTCTAGGCTGGAGTTACATTTGAGAGCAATACTTTGATTGAAATACCTGTTTCCCTATTGATACTATTATATACCTACGTATGAAAATCACAGATATTTAAATCTATAACCACCTATCAATCAAAGATAAGGTTTTTTTTTTAAATTGCTTTTAAATTATGTTCAAAAGGCGTATACCGTATACGCCTTTTTCTGTTTTACTATTGTCGATCAAATTACAGTCAACGCCAAAAATATGTGTACAATTTTAAACCTTATTACAACGTTGTAAGGTGCAAATGTGTATACTTATTTTTAGCGTTGACGATACATACACCTCTTTTTTTTCAGATTAGAAAAATAAAGGTCGATTTCACCAATGTATCTTTATTTTTTCAGCCATATCAGGGAATTATTTTAAATGAGCCTACTTTTTTCCATTATTGTTACGCTGTTACGTTTTGCTTCCTACACGACACTTCCAACACTTCATTTTGTACAGAATGCGTCATGTGATCCTCGGAGATCACGTGATGTATTTATTCTATATTCTATACAAAATGAAGTGTCGGAAATATCGTGTAGCCAATAAGATACAAAATGGCGAATTGTAACATCATTTTCCCAAAAATTGCACTACGACAATGGCACGGTTTTTCTAATCTGAAAGAAAACGAAGCATGTTCCTATATCTTAATCCAGCCATACTGTAAGTGTGCTCCGCGGAACCCTAGGGTTCCGCGACACCCCTGTAGGGGTTCCGCAAGAATTTAGAAAAAATACCTCTCTCTAGTCGACTGTTCTGACGCGGCATATCAGGATTGTAGGATAGGATTGTAGGGTTCCATCAAGTATTTCGCTTTCCAAAAGTGTTCCGTCACCAAAAAAGATTGAGAACCGCTGCCTTAATCGAATTTCAGGAGGCCCATCCCGACAATACGTAGGTACTAAAACAACGAGTCCCAGTACTGAAAAAACCGAATCAAAACAGTGGGTACATACGACAGGTGTCGTTAAGTAAGGCTATGTAGTTTTCCTCCGTCCAAATGAGTTTAAGTTCAGTAACGTAGGTACTTAATTTAATTTTAGTGTTTGTCCAAAACACCTCGTAAATGGCTCGAGGGTCAAATTAACAATGCTGGGCGGAAAAGTTTGTAAGTACTTGTTTGTAAGTTGCTGAGAAAGTATTTATACCGGGTATTGTCTGTAATACGAGCAATCAATTAAAACGTAGATTCTACTTAGGCGCGGATACAGGGGGGGGAGGGGTGGAACATGGGCATTTGACCCCCTGACGTGTAAGCCTCGTGTAGTACACGAGGCCGAGGGGGCCATAGATGCGGACCGCAAGATTTTTTGTGAAGGAAATTGCCCCCCCCTGAATGAAATCCTGAAACCGCGCCCGATTCTACTCCTCAAACAATAAATATGAGTATTTTCAATTAACGTTTAAATCCCTCCAATTGACATTGCTTGTCAGTCTTGTCCGAATAAACTATAAGGTGTACAGTCGACTACAAAGAGATGTATCCACTTTTTTACCTTATTGCGTTGTAATAAGGTCCAAAAGTGGATACATCTCTTTATAGTCGACTGTACTAAAAATCAACCCAAAAGTTATTTTAAAAAGTCGCTGAACATAGTTGTATACTTTGAGAAGTAGAATCTACGGTTTAATTTATTGCTCGTATTACGGGCAACACCCGGTTTACCAATAATTTTAATAGTTATAAATTGAAATAGATGCCATATACTTCAGTAAAGTGACCAAGTCCTCCGATACCCAGCTGAAGGCGCCAGTTCACTTTTTCTGAAGTACATGACATCTATTTCAGTTTATAATTTATATAATAATAGTGTTGCTACTTAAAAACTGCAAAATTTTAATACGTATTAATGCCAAGTTTAATAACGACTTGGTTACGGTTTTCTCGATATGTCAGGTTCATCAACGATGGTTTCTAGATGGCTGAGGTATAATTTTGTCGGGGGTATTAAAATTTGTAATTGAGACTCGTGAATGTCAATTTATAATACTTTCTCGGATTTATTTAAAGCAATAATTACAAAGTTGTCAAACAGAAATACAATCTAAACTATTAAGTAAGTAATTAGTATTTTCTGTTATCTATATTCAAATCAAATAAAGTTTGCTTAAAATGTATTACTTCGAAAGAAGTTTTAAACAAGAGACAAAACAACTTTGATTACTAAATAAACAACGAACTTTTTCATAAACTGGATTTTCAATATCATCTGTTTTCCCACTACTACTACCCCTGGGCCGCGATTCGAAAAATAAACACACACACTGGACAGACACAGCTCCAACCCAACTCAACTCAACGCTATAACGACATTGACATTTGCTATTCGAACAGATTTTCATACAACATTGGTACAATGTGTGACCAATGTGTGACCAATGTGAGACCAATGTGAGACCAATGTTGAATGAAAATCTGTTCGAATAGCACATGTCAATGTCGTTATAGCGTTGGGTTGAGTTGGGTTGAGTTGGGTTGGAGCTGTGTCTGTCCAGTGTGTGTGTTTATTTTTCGAATCGCGGCCCAGGGAAGAAATGCCTATCTATATCCATACACAACACGTAGCCATACGACAAGTAAATAATAAATTTTCATAAAACCAGTATTTTCCAAGAAAATCATCCGATGTCATTTGCCAGCTAAAACCACAGAAAAAGCCGCAAATAAGGAATATAATAATGAGACAGCAAACAATATAAGTAATACTCGTACCTACTTTGTACAAAGTAATTTCATACATGACTTAACAATCTCGACATCAAAGAAAACCTTGTATTTTTACCTTACCTACTTGTTCTCATCAAAAGTGGAAAAAAAAACAAAAATAAATGGTTTAGTAATTCTAACTTCCTTAATTATAATATTTAACAACTGCCGAAGATTTTACAAACTACGATTGTATCCTTATAAGACATGGAGCGGCTCATGCTATGGTAGTTGTTAAGGGGTGTTACCTTATATCAAAGCATGCATGGTTGATTTTTTACAGACTTCAAAAATTAAGTAAATACCCAGATCATTATTGAGTTTCTTATTATTAGGTATTAATTACTTTTTGGCACAAATTTGCTTTACGGGGTAGGAATAGAAACGGGATAGGGACTGGATAAGGATAGGGGTGAGGGGTGAAAAATTATATTGTGCTTTTTAGTGGGAAGGTTTTTTTAAGGCGGTTCTTTCTTTTCTTAAAAGAAATTAAATTAATTAATCAGTTTAGTATAGTTTTCTTTGTTTCGGTATTTATTTTTGTTTTGTTTTTTAATGTTAATGGTGATGAAACATTTAAGTTGGACAACAGTTTCTAACCTCAAAATAAAAAATTCTGTTAAAACACTATAATTTTCATTTTAGTTTTGGTTTCGAACATGTTTTCTAACAAAGGACGTACATAGTTATGTTACGATATATATATTTCTGATTTGAGGCGGCACATACACCCATAAGGTACCTGAGTGACGTAAGGCAAAAGGTACCGTCGCCCACACTGTTAACTGCCAAATCGGTGGACCTTATGCCTTTGTAATAAGGTCCACCGATGTACAGTTAAGAGTGTTGCTGTTTGTACCATTTCAATGGATCATACATAATGTGAACCCACCCTAAGCCTCATGCATTTGATTGCATTGTGCACCTAATCTTGCAATCATGCGCGTAATCTGTAATACACAGGCATTCATTTGGCACAAACACCCCGTCACATTCCGATCGTATCTCGCACGTTCGCCGGTTATCATTTAGCAGACACGTTAATGTTATCATTGCATTGATTTACAGCCGTGATTGCGCCGAGTCAACATGAATGGTAGCTAATCAGACATTGTGTACAATAATTAGCTAGGCTGCTGGGAAATTAACTGGCATTATAGGGAAACACGGATCACTTAATCATTAGACGGAACACAGGATGACACGAGCTCAGCACGCGTATGCTTTAATTGAATTCTAGTGGATCTGTGAGCTGTGTGCATGATTATGGCGCATGATTATCTCTTGGACAGGGGTTCAATTCTTTTATTTCTTTGTTGTTGTTGTACTCCTTGTTTATATGAAATGTCTCTGGCTGATTCACTATTTTGATAGTTAAACGAGTTTAGGTGACATAGGTGATGTCAAATATTTTGAAATTTGATATTGACAAGAGCCCTTAGCAGTTTAATTTCTTATCATATTGTGCACTACGATCGTTTACATTACCCCCACCCCTCGAAGACATCTGAGTAGTAACGAAAAAGTAAGACTAAAGAGTAACAAAAAAAACAATTTTCGAGACGGTTTACGACTAGAGCTTGGCAATCCGGATATTTCGAATAGTCATATTATGCGGATAGTTGCAAGCCCTATTTACGACGTGTGCAGTTGAACGAACTAAAAACATTAAGTAAATTTAAAGGATAAAAACGGCTTGTTTAGTATTTCTAAAGGAAAATAATTCCGATTCCATAAATATCCACACCTGATCGTAGGTAAAAACATCGTTAGAATGCAACGTAAAGTGGTATTTTTAATTGAGCGGATATCTGATATCTCATGCCATACAAAGTTTGTATTTGTATGCTCTTATGCCAGAAACTCTCAGTTCCGCTCAATTAAAAATATCACTTTAGTGGTACCTACTCTCCACGGCTAAGTCAGAAGCGCCTATGTGTCGTGACCACGAGACCTCGGATATACTTCATAAAGCGGAGTCTGTGTGAGGTAGTCTGCAGCGGGAATCCGCCATTTCTGATAGCAGAGCGGATAGCTTGATGTTCAAATTCAAATGTTTATTTTGCAAATGGCCCTCAAGGGCTCTTTCCCAAGTCCGATGATTAATTTATTCCCTTTGGTTTTATCGTCATATTGCTGCCAAATTTCAATAAAAGTGGGTCACATTGCTTGCTTTATATACGAACGACCGTTTTAATTGTCATTAAGTAAAGTTGCAAATTTTATTCCCTTTTGCTATGACTGATGCAGTTTACGAACAGATTTAAAAACTATTATAGTTCGAGCAACAATGTAAAAGAGGTACAGATACGGTAGTACTATTAGTTATTCTGTGGTACAGACGGTAGTACTATTAGTTATTCTGTGGTACAGATTCGAACAACACTACGAGTCCTACGATTAAGTAGGTATGTAAGTACAGTCACCAGCATAAATATATGACTGTGGGCAGCGCTGTAAAAATATATGATTCTCCATTGAGGGCAAAAGTATATGACGACACTTCCACGGCAAAAATATGTGATGGTTTCTGGCCGGCATAAACATCGCTTTGCATCGATCAGCATAAATATCGGATCCGTCCACTTAAAAATATCTGATTACCTATCAAAAGCAAAATTATGTGACCACTGCCACCGGCATAAATATCTAACCTCTGTGAAAGCTTTAACATCGGATGACAGGTCGACCGCATAAATATCTGACATAATAACAAAATCAAAATTATGTCATCAATATACAAAACCAAACCGTATCTAGCTGGTATAAAGCAGTAAATGGTATATGATGGTATGGTTGATATTCATCATGACGTTTAATAGATGTGATAAACCTTCTTATTACTATCCTAAACTATCATTAAAAAGTAAAAATTTTACGTCAATATGGCATGTCACATTAGAAATAAACAAGTTAAATTATTATTTTGCATGGATTGCATTAATTCAATGCCATGTATAGCGCGTCTTATCAAATCTACGAGCAATTGAAGCATGGGATTATTTAAATATACGAAAAAATAGACCGCTCCATTCAATAATTAATCCATTGAGAGTTTATGTGAGTTGTTTCTTGTTTACTTACATGATACCTACGTAATCAATAGGTTCTACCGACTTAATAATGCATATGTAATTTAATATTGTTTTTAGATAAATGCCGTGAAATCATGGATTACTTGCAAGTGGAAGATGCAAAATCGACCATCCTAAAAATTTAGGCCGTATTTTTGAAAATACAGCTTAAGACTTTTTCAGTATATATCCTGAAGGGCCCAGAATGGTCGAATTTATAATACTGAAGATAAATAGTGCAAAATAAAATTATTGAATATTGACCTTGTTTTATTGCATGTTGCAAGGCACCTGTCCGACAAGTGACATGGAGGCAACAGGAGAGCAATGAGCCAATCAGGGTTGGGCAAAAATTTGTGTATTGAAACTAAAGTTAAAAATTAGAACGTTAATCTTTATCATATAAACATGATTACGATTTCAATCATGAGCTTTCCAATCAGATTGAGCACCGACATGAGTAGATCATGACGATTTTCAGTTTCTATCATGATTACTTAACTGAAGTTATATTAGTAAGACAGATGCTTAGTTAAACTAGCGATTTAGTTGTTTTAATGATGTTATAAACAGGATTAGATTTTGCATAGCTACTAACTCCATTATTTTTTCCCTGACGGAACAGAGGCGGTAAGAGTAAGGTCAGTGTCAATAGAAAAGTAAAATAAGGTAAACAAATATGTCTGAATTTGTATGCAAGAAAGGCATTTGGCAATATTAAAGAAATCTGTTTGCACTAAAATATGTAAATAATAAGTTCAATGAAGGTAAATGTGTTTGGTTACATTATTTTACTTTTCTATTAACACCGACCTATATACATTTAGGATAAGTGGCTATTTGTGACAATGTTTTGGTAAAGGTATCACTTGGTGGTTGGCGCTTACGTCATAAAATGTATTATACAGATTCAATATTGTATTCGAGCAAAAAAAACGTATGTGCCAGCTGCCAAATGTTACCTTTACCAAAATACCGACACATTTGTTTGTTAATTTTTTGGTATGTGTACAAATTAATGCTCCCATTAAACTTTGAAACGGCCCGTTCGATTTCATTGCAGTTTTTGGTTACGGTTAAGGTAACTATCACACTGCTGCGGTTTCCGCATGCGGCGACGACGTTCGAACGAGATAGCGCTTTGCATATGTATAGTGCTGTTTCCTTGACGGGTGGCTGATATATGTGTCAAAACGTTTAGTTTAAAAGCTAATACCGAGTAATATGGCTGTTATATGCAAATTAACGGACAGATGGGCGAGCGGGTCGCATACGGCGTGTATTCAAGAAATCTCAATCAAAGGTCTAATATATGTACCGCTACTTAGTTGTGTAGAGTGCCCCCCTTAAAATATGTTTAAGGGGGGCACTCCATACATTCAACTAAATGTTAAAAGGATTTTTTGGAGTTTGACCTTGCATAACTTCAGACCCAGACACGAGATTTTCCGAGATTTTAGAGATAACGTTAAAAACATCATAATGAAAGTATATAAGAGTTTCCACCGTATTATCTCTGATTCCGAGGGTTACCTTAATATGCTTAGGCTAATTTGAATTCTATTTTTATTCCCGATATAAAAAAAGGAGTTCGGTTCTACAATATCTACCCATTCTATCTGGTTTTGGACGAAAGTAATAATTTAATTTGGTAGATTATGTGGTAAATTCTCAATCTATCAAAATTTGTATTAAAATTAAATCAAAATTGATGATAATGTAAATGATAAAGTCAGATTAGGGCAGATTGAGCGGTCGTTTTAGTAACTGCAATAAAAACTAGAATTTATCGAGAATACTGATGTTTACCTCAATATCTGATCATATCTATATCGTAGAGTAGTTGCCTAAAATTATTTATTTACAAAAAAAAACGACGAAGCCATTTTCAACCTCATATATATGTAGTCCACAATAGAGCATACACTATTAACTGTTCATTGATTTCAATTTGAAAGAAGTAGGTAAATAAAAAATAAATAAATAAAGCAGTTAGATAAGACTAACAAAATCCTCCCACACTTTTCGTTACCTATATTATGATTTAGTTGCTATTAGATAGATCTATTTTGCAGAAACCTTTTTAGCTTGACAGGATTTTTACAAACCACTTTTTTTAATTAAATTACTTCGCTATGCAAAATGTATAATAACGAAAATTTCTACAATTCAGAATAAAGGCCTTATACCCTTGTAATAATGTAAATCAACTTAAAAATATTCCATTCATATTAAACGAATCATGATTGACTTTAGTAGATTAGCATTACTTTAGTTTAAATCAGCACCCGTCGTTAATGATATATTCTTGGCGAAATTACTTGATTGTTTTGTGTTATGATTTAATCAGCGATGATTTAAGAATGAGAATTTTTCATCAAATCACCGACTTCAATTATGAGTCCCCAACTCTGGAGCTCCTAGTGAGTATTATATTCTTTGCTCTGGAGCCAATGAACTTTGGCATCACACACAAATCGTAGAAATAAACCATTTTTAGCTACTTTAGACAAATTTAAGCATTTACCTCTGATTTTGTCTACGAATTGATGAATTCAGAACTGAATTTAGATCAAGTGTGTGGAGTGCCGAATACAGTTAACGGCGATCCAGACGTCAAGTTGGTGCCATTACGCGGTGAGTATAGACCCCTTTAGCTCAGTCACTCGCCGGATTTCAAATGGGCGAATCTGCCTCTACCGGTGTAGGACTATATTTACGAATGGATGTGCGAAACTGTGAATATTTTATGACATTCATGCTTTTTCGATTAGAAATCTATTATACTCTCGTTTGCAATATTTCGCTTACCTCCCGGTGGTGAGTCTTCCCTAGGGAGTTATGGACTTTATACTAATTTATTAATAAATTTATGATTTATTTAGATATTTTTTGAAATTTTTTTTTTCACAAGAGTGATGAATAATTCGTAAGAATATTGCAAACTTGAGTAACAAGGACCGTGAACAAAACAAAAATTAACCTGGTATTGTAGTAACTAGTTAGATATTATTATGTGTCGCCGGGAAGTTATATTATAAAAATACTACCCGTAAATGTTCAAAGTAATGTATTAAATTAACAGTATTGCTTCTTTAAATTAACAATTTATTTGCCCTATATACGTAAATCAACCGTTAACAATGTTGGTGCGATTTTTTTCTTTAATTTAATAAAATAAAATATCGCTTCTCGCAGATTGACGGCAGTCGCACCGAGTCCTAACTGTATGAATAAATCGTAAATATTGTAATTAAGCTTTTAATGCAATGAAACATATGAATTTGAATGTGTCAAATTCGTGATAGAAAATGTGAGATAGACATATGCAATGACAGTTCAATGACAAGTCTGCACTCTTTTCGTGAGTTGTCAAATAGCTTTTTACAATTAAGACCTCTATGCCAGCCAAATATGGTTTGGTTTTGTATGTTGATGACATAATTTTGATTTTGTTATTATGTCAGATATTTATGCGGTCGACCTGTCATCCGATGTTAAAGCGTTCACAGTGGTTAGGTATTTATGCCGGTGGCAGTAGTCACATAATTCTGATTTAGATGGGTAATCAGATATTTTTAAGCGGCCGGATCCGATATTTATGCTGATCGATGCAAAACGATGTTTATGCCGGCCACAAACCATCACATATTTTTACCATGGAAGTATCGTCATATACTTTTGCCCTCAATGGAGAATCAGATATTTTTGCAGGGCTGCCAATAGTCATATATTTATGCTGGTGACTGTACACTGTGGTTTGGCAGAAGAACTGTTGTAAAAAAATTGTATGCCGTTTCGTGAATAAACACGTTTTTTTTTACTGTTATGAAAAACAAACATGTGTTTGTCAAATGTTATTACTTTTGATTGGTATACTTTCCAAAATTATGTATTTTGTCCGTATTCATTTTAAATGTCAAGATCTGCTTCTATCCTAGCAAGAGCGAGAAGAGCGTGGAATTGATGATGCGAGATCTTAAGGAGACTGTTGCTATTAAGTTAACTGAATAGCTTTTCAAAATAATAAATTATGGAAATACAAATACATTTTAAACGTATACATTATGATCTTACGTGCTTCGTCGTTTATGGAAAACGTACATTATGAATTCTGATCAATATTCATTCTAAGCATTATATTTTTCGATTTTAGGTATTATGAACTTATGCATTCCAACCGTATGTATTTTGACTTTATACATTTTGATATGTACCCGATTTGGATATGTGATCGTTGGACACATAAATAAGACATGGAATACGAGCATTGGCGGCTTCTAGCTTATTTTATTTTCTGTGGTATACCAGTAATTTATTAGCTACACAAGTACCTACAGTCGCCATCATATATATCGGAGCGTCCAAGGTACTAAATAATATCTAAACAAGCACTTTATCGCCTTGACAAAAGAGTCCTTGTTCAGATATTTGTGACCACCTTGGACGCTCCGATATATCTGATGGCGACTGTACACAGTAGGAAAATTTTCGTATGTCATATGATATAGTGAAATTCCAGCTAAAAAAGTAATTATAATATATAATAAGGTAAACGTCCGAGTGAACGTCACTGTCCCCCCAGTATTATGTACATGTTATCTTTAAGAAGCCGGTAACGATTTGAAAACTAAAATCTCTAATAATGTAATAATACGCACATAAATTGCATTTGGTAAGATAGTTTGAAGTCTTGTTATTGCAAAAAGATACTTTTAGTACATATTTATTATTTTTAATGCTCGAAAACTCAAACCTTACAGAGCTTGTTTAGTGAGGACGTGCAAACTTGTCGCTTTATTCTTTGTAATTATTTGTTATGCCCTCCAATACGTTTTATATTATTATCTGATTAAAACATAAAGCCAAGTTAATTTCTACATTTTTATTTTTATTAAATCCTTTAATACATTCCCAAAACCACCACCTAAATTTCGGCAACGTTTCTTAAAAAGAAACAATCTTTCAAAATATAATTAAAACTAATAAAAGTCTTGATAGTTACTGCAAACTGGTATCCAAAAGTTGACAGATCGAAATAAAAAAACATGACCGGACTCTTAATTAAAGGTTTCATGATGTCAACTATTGGGCTATGATTTAGATTCGCCCATGGCGTGTAAATAAACCTAAACTAAAAACTAAAACTAAATAAACCTAAAAATTATCAAAAAAATTGAGGTGTTAAAATTATTGCTTCAAAAAACGCAAATATAATATTATTTTAACCCGGCTTAGCAAAACTTCCAAATGAATTTCCTAAAATGCAAATCAAATCGTAAATTATGTTTGAGAATTTGAAACTACAATTTAACGTACCGGAATGAATTTAAATTTTATTCCTATGAGACTTCAAGAGATTGCAGTTTCCGTTTGGATGAACTGGCTCTAGTTTAATGTACTTAATGATTTCTAAACTAAGCAGTAAGCTGGTTTAAAAAGTTTCTACACTAATTTTGATATTATTTATTATACTTAGGTACTTAACTAATATTATACAAGGCGTAAAATAAAATAATGGTGATCCGTTTAAGGGTATAATCGGCATCGAATTCTTAATATGAAAAACTAAAATTTTAAAAAGTTTTCACGAAAAAAAAAATATTGGTTTTGTATGGAGGGTTGGCCGGCTGAGATGACGTGTTCAATACAAAAAAAAATTTTTGCGACCAAAAAATTGTTATCCTCCTTTTTCTTAGTCGTGGGTGCGGGGTGAAGGCAGGCAGAAAAGGAGATGGCGGTATGACCTTGACGCTTTCTGTAAGAAATGGTGGGAAAATACTACGGACAGGACCGAATGCAAGAGAAGGGAGGTTTTTACGTAACAGCCAACAGTTACTTACCTACGGTGGTATCGAAACTCATAACGGGTAGGAGTGGAGGCTACTGATTGGGAAAACGCAGAGTAATTAATACACTCTAACTAGGTGGACTCGCGATGTTCACAAGGTGGCTAGCAAGAGCTAAAGCTAGACGACATTGTCCGAAGATCATAGCTGATGAGTAGCAGCTGTATAAAAGTCTTACTCTGCAGACTAGAACCTAGTACTTACAGTTCTGCAAGAGCAAAAGGCAGCTACCGTTACCTACAATAAGAAAGTCATTATAGGTGTGTAACCATGTCACTCAAGTAGCTGCATTCCGCTCTTGCAGCCCCTGCAGGAGTGCAAGCACCGTGAGTACTACGTTTAACGATAGTGTTTCCTCATGAATGCTCGGTTGGCTAATACATGTTTAGACCTAACTCAAAATTATTCATAATCGCAGGCTTCCGCTTACCGATGCGTTAACAGACATGAACCGAATACTGGAGTCATATTACCATTGCTTACAAAGCGCACGATAGCATTCGCTTCAATAAAACCAGCTTAAAGAGCTCGAGAGTCGCAACCAGTACTCGTAATCAGACGAAACGTTTTACACTAGTTCATCAGATAATTCCTCGCCTACGGTTGTACAGCAATTGATATAACGCGGCGCTAGCTCCCGAGCCCGACACTTGTCAACGCGCATCAACGCGCCGCAAATCCGTTTATACTAAATATGCAATATATCGCTAATCTTGTTCTGTTGATTGTCTGTGACATTATATTACGCGTTGTGCATTATTTTCCTGCTTTACTGTATCTATAATTGAACAGGCAGGTGTAAAGAGTGAAGCAAGCAACATTATTATTACAGGTTTAATGAAGCTCGCTTTAAATGTTCTAGGTTTAGATACGCTAATACGATTAGATACGCATGCTCAACCTAATTTGTATTAGGTTGAGCATGCGTATCTACAATCGCCAGTGAAATTCTTATAATAATAATAAATGAAAAGGTGTTTTTCAGCGCTCGCATATGCAATAGCGTCTGTTTTCACGGTAGCCCTTCAGATATTTTTTTTGTAAAATGATCCCAATTAAATCTGATACTGTTATAGTTATAATAGTGTCCTAAAGTATATGGCACGTTGAGCTTGACCGAAATACATACTTAACGTTTGCTGACGCGTAAAATTTTTACAGATAAATTTATCTTAGGTTTATCGTAAACTTAAATATAAAACTAACAAACTAACAACTAAACTAACAAATAACAAATGCTGCCCAGGTCACCTTCGTGGGTCATAGTTCCTAGAAGGCTGGCAGCTTTGCCTCTTTGGATGGCCAGGCTTATTCTCTGTCCAAAGAAGTTACAAGCCCTCTGGTTGCCTGAGGCATCGCAGAGGCGCTTGGAAATCTCCTTGTACAGAGATTTCGCACTGGGCCTCCGCGGTCCTAGGGTTTGAACACCAAACGGCGCAAATATGTACTAAGTTAGGGTGCGTCAGATAGCAGGTGTTAAAAGCACGCTGAGTTTTGTATAAAATATAGAGATAATATATTTCCTATATTTTATACAAAACTCAGCGTGCTTTTAACACCTGCTATTTGACGCACCCTAACTAAGTACAAACAACGGCCGACCACTAGGCGAGATAACGTATTTTCGCCCCTCCTAAACTTAATTTCATTAACAGGTAACCAACCTAATAAATTTACAGTTGCGAGTCAATAGGCGGCATGAGGCACGAGGTATTAAACGTCGCGACCGACCCTCGTAAATTTGGAGCAACTTATTGGTATTAACAACAGCCAGGATTAGGTCCAGTGACCGACGAGGCCGGTTCTATCTTAGAGGGTTAATAGGAGCCAAGCGAAACAAACTGCGTCCATTCGTCTTAAATCAGACTCAAAGGCGTTTTTGTGCTCCGTGGTCGCTCATTGATGAAATATGCTGTTTTCTGTACACCGATCAATGCAGTAGGCATATCAGGGGCCGATTGCATAACAACTTGTAACTAATATTATTCACGGAAGTCTTTTTCTAATAAATGGGATAGAAAAGAGACTTCCGCTAATATTATTGGTTACAAGTTGTTATGCAATCGGCCCCATGTCACTGCTAACTACATCCGTATTTTAGTTTATGTCCTTTGGAGGGGACATAAAAAAATCCAGGACTCGGGAGTTAATTAAATTCACATTACTTATGAAGCGATATTTAAAAGTACCGTTTTGGTTACTTTCTTAAACCGAGAGTATTTACTTGAGCTACTTACAAATCTATCTCTAGCAGTCCATTATTTGCTTAACTACAGTGAACTCTGCACTAGAGTAGACTTAACTACTAGCTCTAGTTAGTATTATGCTTTTCAGGTACGATATTTACATTTCACTTGAGTTGTTTTTGTATTCAGCAAGTACTAATAATTTTATGTAAGTAGATACACTATACATATTAGCAAAAAGTCAACTAACTTACAGTACAAAAAGTTCTGAATTTCAATCTTTGATTTTAACATTTTGACAGCACGCAGCGTTTTAGATCACCGGTAAATAATCAAACTACCCGAGGCGTTAAACACAGCCGATAGCCATATTTCATTGAAATATTTATTGAACAAAATAATGACTTATTTTATCGGAGTATGGAGACGGAATTGCGTCTTATCCAAATCTATTCGTGGTCAACGAAGCCTGAAATACTATCGAGTGTGTCGCAAAGACCATTTGTTGTTGCGTAACGCATTGATTTTGGCGCTAGACGTTTATCGTGACAGGATAAAAACTGAGCACTCCAAGTCTATAGAAAGAGGTACTAACGACTATTTGCTTCAAAGATATACGATATTATATTTAAGCGGAATGTTTTGATGTCAGTAGGAAAATTCTCTTACTACGAAATAGGGGTAAAACAGATACCTAAACATTTCATTGACTTATCAAAAGACTAACTCGTGCCCGTGACTTTCTACTGGCACTTTCATAGTTCCGTGACATAAATAAAATTATCCTGTGACATTCTCTGACAATCAAACTATCACTATAGGTACCAAATTTTATCTAAATCGGTTTACACATGAACAGGGTTAGGTACCTCTTCTTTTAAGACACACATGTCATATTTATAGTTACTTTCCCACCTGTACTACTTACTAGTAGGGATATTTAGCAGTGTTGGCCGTTAATTTCAATTAGAATTGAAAATTGATCAATAAGATTGAAGATTAATTCCGTAACTAATCAATTACACTAACCATCAATTTTTACTAACGTTAGTTTGCATTGATTTCGTGACGTCGTTAATTACACTAACCGTCAATAAGAATTAACCTGTTAGTTACACTAACGTCTTGAAAATTTAATAAGATTAACAGTTAATTAGATTAACGTTAGTGTAACTAAATTAATCCTGTCTTGTACTAATAATTAATGTTCAAACTGCATCTCGGGTATGGAAGTTGGGACCAATATCACAAGATGGAGCCCATGCTGAACCCTGGGGACCTCTACTGGATCTCGGGTTTGGCGCAATATAGACTCATGCTGTTTGGGCTCATTCGACTTGTACTGATGAGCAGATGGTACCGGTATCAAAATTTGGAGCTCATGCTGGAGCCTGGGGATCCTTACTGGATCTCGTCGGGCTTGGCGCATCATAAACTCATGCTGTTTGGGCTCATTCGATTTGTACTGATGAGCAGTTGGTACCGGTATCAAAATCTGGAGCTCATGCTGGACCCTGGGGATCCCTACTGGATTTGGGTTTGGCGCATCATAGACTCATGCTGTTTGGGCTCATTCGACTTGTACTGATGAGCAGATGGTACCGGTATCAAAATCTAGAGCTCATGCTGGACCCTGGGGATCCGTACTGGATCTCGGGTTTGGCGCATCATAGACTCATGCTGTTTGGGCTGATTCGACTTGTACTGATGAGCAGATGGTACCGGTATCAAAATCTGGAGCTCATGCTGGACCCTGGGGATCCTTACTGGATCTCGGGCTTGGCGCATTATAAACTCATGCTGTTTGGGCTCATTCGACTTGTACTGATGAGCAGTTGGTACCGGTATCTAAATCTGGAGCTCATGCTGGACCCTGGGGATCCTTACTGGATCTCGGGTTTGGCGAATCATAGACTCATGCTGTTTGGGCTCATTCGACTTGTACTGATGAGCAGATGGTACCGGTATCCTAAGATGGAGCTCATGCTGGACCCTGGGGATCCCTTCTGGATCTCGGGTTTGGTGCATCATAGACTCATGCTGTTTGGGCTCATTCGACTTGTACTGATGAGCAGTTGGTACCGGTATCAAAATCTGGAGCTCATGCTGGACCCTGGGGATCCCTACTGGATCTCGGGTTTGGCGCATCATAGACTCATGCTGTTTGGGCTCATTCGACTTGTACTGATGAGCAGATGGTACCGGTATCAAAATTTGGAGCTCATGCTGGACCCTGGGGATCCCTACTGGATCTCGGGTTTGGCGCATCATAGACTCATGCTGTTTGGGCTCATTTGTATTTATGTTAGTGATAGTGTTGGTGTTGGTGTTAGTGTTAGTGCTAGTGTTAGTGTTAGTGTTAGTGTTAGTGTTAGCGTTAGCGTTAGCGGTAGCGGTAGCGGTAGCGTTAGCGTTAGCGTTAACGCTAACGTTTGTGTTTGTTATGTTTGCATTTGTTTTTGTTTACGCTACGCTAACGCTAACGCTGACGCTAAAGCTACTACTACCGCTACCGCTAACACTAACCCTAACGCTAACGTTTATGTTTGTTGTGTTTGCCTTTGTTTTTGTTTACGCTACGCTAACGCTAACGCCAACGCCAACGCCAACGCCAACGCCAACACCAACACCAACACTAACACTAACACAAATACAAATGAGCCCAAACAGCATGAGTCTATGATGCGCCAAACCCGAGATCCAGTAGGGATCCCCAGGGTCCAGCATGAGCTCCAGATTTTGATACCGGTACCATCTGCTCATCAGCACAAGTCGAATGAGCCCAAACAGCATTAGTCTATGATGCGCCAAACCCGAGATCCAGTAGGGATCCCCAGGGTCCAGCATGCCCTCCATCCTAGGATACCGGTACCATCTGCTCATCAGTACAAGTCGAATGAGCCGAAACAGCATGAGTCTATTATGCGCCAAACCCGAGATCCAGTAGGGATCCAGCATGACCTCCATCTTAGGATACCGGTCCCATTGCTTATTAATACAAGCCCCCGAGTCCGGAGTCAAAATCGAAACAAAAATCAAAACCACGTTAATTATTAATGTCAATTATCTATTCAATCTGCACTAAAAATTATATTAATGGGTTCAATTTTTGAGAAAGGCTAAAAATTAAATATCTTCAATTATTAGTTATTCGCAAAGGTACACGCAAGTGTACACGTTAGTTACAATCAATTTTAATTCTAATTGAAATCAATTTGCATTAAACTATTAGTGCTAAATTTTTACTAACGTGTTTCAATCTTTAATTTTTAATTTTCAATTAGACTAACGTTCGGCCAACACTGATATTTAGTACTAAATTTGGGATGAACGTTATATACAAGAGGCTGACAATATCTTTCAATATTACTACAAAGAAAGGGATTACCTAACTGTCAACTTATTACAGTGGTATGCTATTTATTATCATACTGGATACAAGGAAATTCAGTTAAAAGTTAAAGCACATTACTTTTTTTCATACTTTTATTTAAACAGGGTTAACCTATTTATTTATGTGCTTCAAATCTTGTAAGTTAAATTTCAACTACTTCCCGGTTTCTGATTGGGCTGAAATTTGGTAATATTCCGTAATTTACATGACAATGCTATCTACCAGGTACTGCCAGCAATAAAAGTATGTGGCTATAGTATTTTGGGAGTTACTTCTATAGTTGTTAGCTCAGCGCAATAGACGCATAAATGCGATTACAAACAAAAGTAAAAAATGTAGGAAATCGTAAAGAATCCATCAATTCCTTTTCACGTTAAATAACGTCATGCATTGTTATGCAATTTGAACAATGGGACGTAGGGCAAGCAGGGTGAATGGCGTTGACTTAAGGAGAAAAACCTATTTATTTTGTAATATCTATCATTTTAAAGAATTTCCAGTACACTGATTTAAACTTTCACACAATGCCACAATGACCGGTCCTGCGCCACCCGCATCCAGCGCACTCCCGCGACCTTCACCAGGTCATCAGTCCACCTTGCGGGGGGTCTACCCACGCTGCGCCTTCCGGTTCGTGGTCGCCACTCGAGAACCTTTCCGCCCCAACGGCCATCGGTTCTACGAGCAATGTGCCCCGCCCACTGCCACTTTAGTTTAGCGATTCGGAGGGCCCTAAATTCGTGTAATCCGAGTTTTCCCAACCCCCCTGGGTTGTGTGCATTATTTTTGGGAAAATTGATTGGTATTAGAGAGTGCCATTAGGTATTTAGTCCGCCATACATTCATATTCACATTGTATTTAAGTTTATAAAAAATATATACCCCAACAACATTATCCTACCGTTACTACGAATAAAAGTAACGACCTGAAACACTGTTTTTCCATTTAGAAAGATTGTATAATAAATTAGGTTTTTCTCTAGATGAGCTTGAGGTCTAGTTAGTGAATTCGTCCGCGGCATCACGTAGGGAGACGATATAAACCCGCAATGAAACGTTTATGACGGTACCACAAATGCATTTTTCGTGTCCCTGAAAAAGTGGCGGCGTTGAGCGCTCGCCCCTCGGGCCTTGGTGAGGCTTAAGAACTGGGACTCACGGGGCAAAAGGCTAGTAATCAAGTATTTGTATTCAAAATAAATACCTACGTAACTAGCAACGGTCCTTGTTGCTTAAGCAGACAGACCTAAGAAAATTTCCCAAACAATAGACTATGTTCTGAAGGCATAACTAAGCAGATACCTACTTATTTATTTTAAAATTATTTACGTAATTTCCTTTTATTAACGTTGAGGCAGCAGAATTTTTAACCGACTTCAAGATTTCGAAGGAGGAGGTTCTCTCTCCATTCGTCGGGATCTTTGTTTTTGCTTTTTTTTTGTATGTTCAGTTCACCGATTATTCTAAGACGGCTGACCAATGTGGAAAATTATTTTTTGTTTGTAAGAGTAACTTCACAGTTGGTCCCATTGTTATCAGGCCAGGATCTGATGATGGGATCCTGGAGAAATCGAGGGAACTCTATTATAGGCACACCTATAGTGATTTGAGTATTTTTTACAGCCGCTCGAGATTTGCTTTTGGAAAGGTTTTTAAAATTATATTATATTATATTATATTATTGTTATATATTAATGCACAGGCAGCTCATATCTGAAACGTGTATATCAATATCGACTTGTGTTTTATCGATTTAGAAAATGTTTATCGAGTCTATTTATAAAAGAGATCACTGAGGGAGCACTGATCACTGATTCGGGCAAACTGTTACACACTTTTACTACGCGGTTAGACAGAAAGTATCATCTTGTATTTCTTATTTTTTTGCTTTATATTAGCAGCACTTTTTTAATATATATTAGAGTTATATCCCCAATACACAAATGATGTCATAAAGATAATATAAAGATCATAAAATCATAAAGATAAGATAAATTGCAGAGTGCAGAGTAGGGAATGCAACCGGCTTTTATTTTGTATGAAAAATTACCGGTTAAAAACCGGGTTCATTCCCTAGTGCAGAGAAATATACAGATGGCACTGCAATCGTTAAAGAAAATATTTATTTAAATAAAACGAAAAATATGTCTGGAAGTACTTGAGTTGAGCTCTATAATAATTTCCAAAAGGAAATGCCCGAGCTACTGTAAAAAAATATTTAAATCACTATAGGTCTCCAGGATCCCATCATTAGATCCTGACCTGGTTACAATGGGACCAACTGTGAAGTATACTCTTTCAAACAAAAACATTATTTTCCAAATCAGTCCAGCCGTCTTCGAATAATCGGTGAACATTTCAAATCTTGAAGTATGTTGATAACTGTCGCAACCAATTATAATTAAGTAGATTTTTAACCTCTATCTCCATGTTAACTGAACTATAAAAAATATTTAGCTTGCTAACCACAAAGACCGTGTATTTCGCCTCAATTTTTAAGAATAATGTTCGATACATTTTTGTCGTGATTCTTGAGCGATCGATTTTGTGTCTTTTTGTCACTTCGCGGGACAACTTATCTTATCAACGACAGCACTTAGCACGCTCATTGTTATTCACCCCAACTACTCATCTGTAATAACAAGAACTTACATAAACTAAAACGACTATGGTTGTTGGTTGAAGGCTGTTTGTGATTTTAATAGAGTATCAAAACCGTTAAAAATATTTATAACGGGTTACTCACATCATTTAAGTCAATTTTTGCTCGACATGTTTCGATCAATTTACGATGATCATTTACGGTGAGTAAACCATTATAAATATTGTTCATATGTTAGAGTCTCACGAAAGTTTTATAGTTATCAAAACCGTATATAAAATGTGTATACTTATAAAACTAATAATATTTTTAAAGAGTAAAGTACGTTACTTTCGTTACGCAGGCACATAAAATAACTTAGACATACTATGTAAATTGTACACAAACTAAAATTACCTAACTCAAAAATACTAAAATCTGGCCAAGAGCATGTCGGCCCATGCTCAGTCTAGGGTTCCTTAGTTGCCGGCCTGTTATACAATGCATCCGTTCAAAATGTCGTTTATTAAGGGATATTTTGCTGTGCTTATTACTATATTACTGTATTACTATGAGGCACTGACGTCCTATTATTATGCATTTTTGAGTTATAACTCAAAACTAGTTATAACTCTTTTTTTGGGCCCACGGTTCAAAAGTTATAGGGGTACGTAGTTTTTTATTCGTTTTATCCACATATTGTTTTAAAACACCCTGTCCACGCAGAGGTATATACATGTATATATATAGCCCCGTTCCGCTGGCAATATTTTGAGGGTTAAGTTTCGAAAATTCTAAAGTCACTTATTATTGAAGTTGAAAATACAGTGTGTACATGAGAATCTTTCAGTGCGTTTTGTGTCATATTCAATTGGTGCTTTTTTGTAATTCAATAATTTGAGGTTAACTTTTTTAGCTTGCCATAACTTGAGTAACAATATATTAGAGTTAAAATATATAACTGTTTTGTATTTAGAACAGTTTTATTGTTGTACAAAACCAGTTTGAGTCATTTACGTCGAGTGCAATTTGATATAGTATGACTACGCTAAAAAACTACGTATAAAAAATTAGAGTTCATAAATTAAGGATTAACTATATCATCACCTTAAAATACGTCAATAAAATCAATATGTGTCAAATTAAGCAATGAAAATTTAAGTTTCTTGGTAATTTCGTTTTTTTAGGCTGTTATCGTTTTAATAAATGATTAAAGTCATCAGGGTTCACATTATAATAATCAAAAAGGGACTTTAAAGTAGATATTTCAATTTATGTCACTTTCATCAATGATAATTCGTCAAAAATTAAACAGAAACAAGATTTGCGTTCAGAGGAAATCTTCCTTCCTAACTATAGCGCGTGACCTTGATGGCACGCCTGTTTGGCGTGCTTCTGTAGTGACTACTAGAAGTAGACCCCCGGCTCGCTGCTTAACAAGCTAAACCATGGGTCAACCAGGCGCTGGCATCTTAGCAGTTACTATGTAGGTACTTGCTCACGGAGGCGCGCGAATTAAGATAATGAGAAGGACTTTGATTAAAAAAATATATTTATTTAATCGAACAGAGTAACCACCTAGTCTTACAATCAAGATTATTCTAACTTAAGATTACTTAATAGCTAGTATTTATAATTAAATATATGCAATTCAGCAACTTCAGCATTGACGTCTTGCCCTAGATTGGGAAATGACACGAGGTGCTGAATGGTACTTTACTTATTGCTGAAGAAGCATATATTGGGGGTGCTGGCACCCTTAACTCCTCCCTCCTTAAGAGAGAAATTTTC
The DNA here is from genome assembly GCA_947086415.1 of Pammene aurita. Taxonomy (NCBI): domain Eukaryota; kingdom Metazoa; phylum Arthropoda; class Insecta; order Lepidoptera; family Tortricidae; genus Pammene; species Pammene aurita. The sequence goes on from OX352305.1 coordinate 10,368,472, forward strand.
TGAAGGTGGTGAAGCCGGTTTCAGAGAATTTCGTCTGAAATATACAGAATACAGTTTACGTGTTATGTATATGATTATTATTATAAACAAAATGGTATATAAAACGATGGTCCACACACTGATTCTATTGCTGATAATATAGACGTCACTGTTATCACTTTCGCTGATGTACTTAACACTATTGAGAATGTCCTTTACGTCGCTGAAGTCCACGCCTCGCAAATCTACCTCGTTCTCGTTCTTCTGGATCTCTAGTTGTAGTTCTGGTAATGCAACAGGGGGTAGGCTATAGCTGGTTGTTGTAGTGTTGGTGACTGCTTTGATAATGATGTCTTCTATTTGTGTCTCGCAGTACTTAGCTGGAATTAGTATGTAGGTTCCTTGTAGGTTCTGTTTAGAAACTTCGTCTCCGCAAGTTTCAGTTACCACTGTTCTTTGTCTGGTGTAAAGAAGCCAATGGTTGGTTGTGATTTTCTGTATGACTGTATCTTCCGTCTTGATTATTTGTTGGTGACATTTGGATAGGTTGTCCTTCAGTAGCATCAGTTGTTCTATACAGGTTGCCGTTGGGTGCTGTGCTATGTCATCTTCGGTGCAGATGTGTTTGTCTTCTTCTATTTCCTCGCAGTGTCTTGCTACAGGTCGGAATTTCAATCTATTCATCATAAGGTAAGGGTATTTTGGAATAATAGTAAGTGTTTCATCTGTTTGAGGATTATAAATTGGGATGGGAATTATCTTGAAGTAAATATATGTGTTTTTCTCTACGAGCGGGATATCTAATATAAATGTTAAGCGGTTATTACTAATAAAAGACTTAAGGTCTATACTACGTTCTATCTTAACTAAATTTTCTTTTGACACGGGATAAATTAAAGTGGCATGTTTTTCTATTTGATATAAAACATTAATGAATTCGGTTGTGTTTATTATGGATTGATGTAATGTTGACAATTTGCTGAAGGCTATGGCCGTTTCTATTTCCTGTATAATATTGTAAATAGTGCGAAAGTTATTTAGAATCTGATACATGCTGTTCATTATGGTAATTAAATTTGCTAGTTTTATCTCATCTTTTTGTATTGACTCTAATTGTTTGGTTTTATAACCCAAGTGCTTAACGTTAAAATTTATGTCGCTTGAAACGTTTGTTAACTTATCAAGTGCCTTTTGGAGTAATGTTACCTTATTCTCTACTGATATCTCCTTATGTTTCATCTTCTCGATTACTGAATCAAATCTTATAGCATCATTATTATCTAAATTACCTGTTATTACCTTAACTATTGATCCTAATGGGTTGAGAATACCTCGTTTAGTTCTAGCTGTGGGTAAAATCTGAATTAATCTGTCTCTGGAAAGTTCTGTAAATGAATTTATTTGCACTTCTAAACCCATTAGTTCTCTTCTTGTTTCTATATTACTATTAACTATTTCTTTTAGCTTACTATATTGATCTAAGTTTATTTGTAATAAGGAACTTATTGATTCTAAATCTATGATCTTAATTATGCTCCAGGAGCTAGTCCTCATCAGAGCTGTACCCATCCTGACTGGAGCTATCCCCGGACTCTGCTCGAGGTTTTGGATGTTGAGACTGCATCCCTGATGTGCCAGGGCCACCAGTAATATCACACGCCACCTGTGGAGGTCGTTTGACATTTTTGAGTGGTTCTTTTCTTGACTTGTACGGGAATTATGTTCTTGTCCGGTTTACCTATAACCTTAGCTTTTTCGTACCTAGGTTTTTCCTTAGGTTTACGAATTCTAGTATCTTTCATGTATATTATGTCACCCTCTTTTATCTCTGGTGATGCTTCGCCGCCTTTCTTATCCCTGACTTTAATTTTGTCGTTAACTAATTTTTCACTCACATATTCGTATAGTACCTTTAGTCTTCTCCTATGATCTATAAGTAACTTTTGCATTAGGTTTCGCTCTCTATCCATGTCAAATGTATTTCCTGTTTCTGTGTGGCCAAAAACAATCTCGAAAGGTGTAAATGTTGTGGCACTGTGTATTGAATTATTATAGGCCATTATGGCATATGTCATTACTGACGCTGCATCTTGATCACTTCTATCATACTTTGCTAGTCGATAAATTTCTATTATTGTGGAGTGGAAACGCTCTACTATGGCCATTGAATTAGGGTTGTTCGGAGTTCCTATGTGTAATTCTATTTTGTACAAACTTAATAATTCCTTCATAAGTTCATTGTTGAACTCTGACCTTGAATCGCAGCTAATCTTTTTAGGGATACCATACATACTGAAATATTTAATCAAGGCTCTTACTACTTCCGGTGTACTACGATTGGGTATTGCTATCGCCTGTCCTAGCTTACTAAACGCATCTACCGCTGTTAAATAATATTGTTTTTCCATATATAGAAGGTCTATAAATATTTCCTGGAATGGTGATTCCTGACTCTGTGTTAGTTGTATAAATGGTTTTATTGGTTTTCTTTCGTATTTCATCTTGCGACATTGTTCGCATGCATTTATTATAGCTGAAATGGTTTCTTTCATATTGCTCCACCAATAGTCTCTTTTAAGTTTAGCTAAAGTTTCATTATGGCATGTTTTGCCTTCATGATATTTTGTTACTAATTCCTTAATATCATGTTCGTCTGTTAAGGTCACAATTCGTTCGGTGCATTCAATTAAGTTTTGTGTCCCTTTTTTATAAAGCTTCGTCACTACGTTAGTAAAGGTTTTTCTAAATTCCGGTGCTTCAAAATAAATGAAATATTTATGCTTTAAGTCTACGTACTCTTTCAAAAACTTTTTTACTACTTCTTCATTGTTTATTGGCATGTGAACTTCCAAGATCTTTTGTTTTTTATTTGAAATATCCTTAACGCTGACATCGTCCTTAAACCATGTATGAACTAATATTTGTTTGGGCTTTAAGTCTATCGCTTCATTTAATATCGTGTTCCCGATTAGAAATGGAATGAGCTGTGGCTCCGTCGTCAGAATCAGAAATTTCGACTACTTCCATTTCTGGTTCCGAATCTAGTCTACTTAATGCGACAATTTGATCTGTTAGTGACTGTACGTACTCTTGTGATTTTTCTTCCTTTTCGTCTACGTTAACTGCCATTGACTCGTTGTCGTCGTTTGTTATGTTTAGTCTTATACGAGACATTGCATCCGCGTTTGTATTCTGATTGCCCTTTTTATAATATATCTCAAAATCATATTCCTGTAATCTTAATCGCCATCTAGTAAGTTTGCTATTGCGTTCCTTAAGGGAATACAGCCATGCGAGTGGACGATGGTCTGTATAAATGAAAAATTTGTTTCCATAAAGGTAGGGTCTAAAATGTTTTACTCCTTCTACAACAGCAAATAATTCTTTTTCTATCGTACTGTACTTTACTTGGGTATCGCTTAAGGTTCTACTAAAATAGGCTATGGGTTTATCTGACCCTATCGGTCCTTGCGATAAAACGGCACCAATCGCGTAATTTGATGCGTCTGTAGTCAAAATAAACGGTTTATTAAAGTCTGGAAACTGTAACAATGGTGCGTTAGTTAAAATTTTCTTACAAAGTTCAAAACTTTCCTTATATTCATCGTCTAATATTACTTTTTTTCCTTTCTTCAGACACACTGTCATGGGTCTTGTTATTTTTGCGAAATCTTTAATGAATTTCCTATAATAGCCTATTAACCCTAGAAAGCTTTTGATATCACTCTGGGTTTTAGGTATAGGATAGTTCAGCACTGCCTTAATCTTATCGTCGTTTGGTTTAAGTCCTTCGCTCGTTATAGTATGTCCAAGGTAGAGGACTTCCTTTCTGAGGAAATGGGACTTATCCAACTGGACTTTAAGATTGGTTTCCCTGAATCTGTCAAATACAGCCTTAAGTTTTTGCACGTGTTCTTGCAAACTTTTAGAAAATATTATGACGTCATCCAGGTATACCAGACAGTGTATTCCTTGCAGACCTCTCAGGACATTATCCATTGCTCTCTGAAAGGTTGCTGGTGCTGTTTTGAGCCCAAAGGGCATCCGATTAAACTCGTAATGCCCGAATCCGGTACTAAATTTAGTTTTAGGTTTATCCTGGTCGTCTACCTCTATTTGATGGTATCCACTGGCTAGATCTAGTGTTGTAAAGTAGGTACTTTTGCCTAACATATCAAACAAGTCGTTTATGTTTGGTAGTGGGTACTTATCGTCTACTGTGATGTCATTGAGACGTCTGTAGTCGATCACCATACGCCACTTTTGTTGTCCAGACATGTCCATCTTTTTGGGGACTAAATGGACCGGTGCACTCCAAGGAGAATGTGACTCCTGAATGACATTGTCCTTTAACATTTTATCAACTTGTTCCTTGATTTCCTGTGTTTGAACAGGTGGCATCCTATGCGCCCTAATGAAAACTGGGTCCTCATTTACTGTACGTATCTTGTGTTTAACTTGATTAGTAAATGATAAAGGAATATGCTCACAATAAAATATGTCCTTATATTCCTCGCACAATTGGCTAATCGTCTTTCTTTCTTCCTCATTCAAGTCGTCTAGTCTTAATTTAGAGAGATTCTCTGTTAGGAGTCTATCGTTTGAGGTCACATCCTCAGAGAAATTTACATCAATTTTTTCACTATGGTACGGTTCTACATTGAAGGGTGCTGTTACTACTAAAACCATCCCTTCCATGTTATAGTTTTGAATCACTGTGGTTGCATAACCGTTAGTACACTTAACTAATGCGGCGGGCATTCGTATCCCTTCCTTAAATTCCTTAAAGTCTAATATTCCTTCGCCATTTAACATATTAACGGGTAACTTAACCCTATTCTCGCTACGAGGTGGCAAAATGTACTTTTCATTCGCAAACGGAGCTGGGGTATAAATCATGGGTATCCGTGTCGTGTCTGTAATCAGCTTACGAATTTTGTAGTCAACGTTCGCGCCTAGCATGTCAAGCAAATCGCTACCTATTAACCCTTCGTACCTATCGTCCACATTATAAATATAGAACTTATGCCATTCAGTACTTTTGAAAATATTTGGCAACGGCATATACGCGATCGTGTCATGTCGACTACACCCGTGAGTGCTTACAACTTCAAAACTTTCCCAATGTTTATATTTACTAAAATATTTATCAGCTAATTTCGGGCTAATGAAAGATCGGCCGCTACCTGTATCTATCATAATATTGGCCTCTAATTCTGGAACTGTGAAATAAGGTAGCCTTAAATTTTTATTATAATTTAACTCTATTCTTTCTATTCTATCCCTGTGTGGTAGGCCGAGAGGCAAAAATTTTCTACCTCGGTGCTCGGTCCGGGGGTCGGTTCGTAATTCGGTTCGACGTACCTATCTTCCCCGTTATAATTTTCCATGTAATTAACGCGCCTTGAACTAGCCGTCCGCATGGTGACGTCAGTATTACTACCTGATGCAACATTACGAGTCGGCCCGTGTTGATTTTGTGTCGTGTAAGTATGTGGTGAATAACCGGCGGGTTGCTGATTTTGCGTTTGCGCCGCGGTGACCCAGATACTGACTGCCAATGATTACGCATATTAGATGGGTTATTGGCAAAATTATTTGGCGGTCTATTATTACTCCTAAATTGTTGTGAGTTTGATGAATTAAAATGATTTTGAGGTCTCTGATTAAAGTTCTGCCTAAAAGGGTTAAAATTATTGTTGAAATTTCTATCCTGCCTACCCTGGGGCTCTGTATTATGTGAATAAAAGGTACTAGAATTGTGCCTAACATTTCCTTGGTTCTGCCTGTTATTTCCCGGGTTTCTAAAAGGGTTCTTCATATTATAAATAGTGTTGAAATTTTCTTCTTCTATAACAGTTTTAAGTGCTCCCTCTAATGTGGTGATATTTCTTAAGCGAATCATCTTTACTAAATATTGTGGCAAATTGTACAGGAAAACATCGAAGGAGGTATGAGTATAGATTTCTTGTTTAGTGTTTCGAATTGTCTCGTTATCAATGGTTTCTGCGACCTTTGCTAATAAAATACTTCTAAACTGTTGGACTCTATGACAGAAATCTAAGTAACTTTCGCCCTTATTAATTTTTAAACCCTGCATTTCTAAAAGAAGACTTTTTTCCGTCCTGGGGTCCCCAAAGTGATCCTTTAATAATGATTTGAGTGCATGAATGTTCTCTCTTTCTCCTAATAAAATAGCTGCGGGACCCGCAAGTCTACTGGTTAAAACATGAAATAGGTATTCATTTTGATCATCATTTCCCATGAATTTATTAATGACATACTCGCATTTCTTTATATATACTGCAAGTTCCCTAATTTCCCCGCGAAAAATCGGGATCATTTCAACAACATTCCTAGGAACCAAAGTAAGGCCTTCCATTTTAAATGTACTTTAATTTACACAAGCTAAAAATAAACTATGTTGTTTAATACACTATAATAATGTAGGTCAACGGAAAGTGAAGTTTGATACCTTTGCTTACGTTGTAATAAGGTTACGAGTAGGTATTGAGGCGTTTCTAATCCTTAATAACTGACAAAATATACTAACTAATTGTTATTACGGCGTTGTTTATCCTTAATAACACAAAACTATGCTAAAAATGTTACTAAGGCGTTTTCTAATCCCTACTAACATATTAAAAAAATCTACACTTAAGATGTTATCACGGCGTTTGTTATCCCTAATAACACATATATTTAAGCCAAGTAAGGACACGTATAAAAGGAACAGAAAGGATGATGAAAAAGATTGACTCACATTCCTTCCGGCGGCTTTCACGACTCCTTACGGCTTGGCTGGAATATTCAGGACTGGTTCCGGTTAGCTGGAGTTGGACAGCTTCCTGGAACGACTAGGCTGGCTGGCTACTGCTGCGACAGGTCCTCTTGTTGCTTCTTAATAAATTTATTTGTTCGGTCTTCCCGTTGAAACGTAGAAACGTACGTTGTCCGGCACGGTACGGTCGCGAGATTTGATCGGCCTCTGAACGTGTCAGGAAGACGACGGGAATCCTGTCCTCAGCGCCAATTAAGATAATGAGAAGGACTTTGATTAAAAAAATATATTTATTTAATCGAACAGAGTAACCACCTAGTCTTACAATCAAGATTATTCTAACTTAAGATTACTTAATAGCTAGTATTTATAATTAAATATATGCAATTCAGCAACTTCAGCATTGACGTCTTGCCCTAGATTGGGAAATGACACGAGGTGCTGAATGGTACTTTACTTATTGCTGAAGAAGCATATATTGGGGGTGCTGGCACCCTTAACTCGCGCGGGGTGATAAAGCTGATATACTCGACAAAGGAACTGAGCGGAGGAGCAGGGCGCGGGAAGCCAGCGACGGGGCAATGAACTCGTGCGTGTTTCGCCCATACGTACCTTTTAAGCGGTAGCTTACCGCGTTGTTTGTGACTAGACTGTTGAGTGTACATTTTCGAAGATTTAAAGCATCGTGAATTATGAGTAGAAAACGCAACGTATAATTTTTGTTTTAGTTTCGTTTATTGTTGTTTTACTTTTGTTTTATTTTTGTTTTTGGAACGAAGATCCTTATCGGACGGTTCGCGGATGGGCTAAACGAAAAAAAGTCACGTGAACGTCATGAAAAAGCGTCAGGTCACGGAAACGCGAAACAAAGCCATACGATTGAGAAACATGTAAAATGGAATAAAGTAAAAAAAATAAAAAATAGAATAATGTGAAGTAAAGTGAAGTGTAGTGAAAAGTGAAAGTGAGATGTGACTAAGTGAAAAAAGTCAATAAAATAAAAAGTCCTAAAAGTAAAAAGAGTCAAAAATGCAAAAAAATTCAAAAATGTCTAAAATTTCAAAATTTCAAAAAGTTTTAAAATTTCAAAAATTTCATAAATTTCAAAAATTTCAAAAAATTCAAAAATTTCAAAATATTCAAAACTTTCATAAATTTCAAAAATTTCAAAAATTTCTAAAATTTCTAAAATTTCTAAAATTTCAAAATTTCAAAAATTACAAAGATTTCAAAGATTTCAAAAATTACGAAAAAGTCAAAATTTAAATAACATTACTTCGTTCCAACCGAGTGTTCCATGACACTTTTTTTAGTTTTTATGTCTTTTTAATTTTGTATTTTTTCTGATTTTATTTTGTTTTATTTTATTTTTATTTTATTCTCATTTTATTCTTTTTTTTACACCACGACGGTGGCAAACAAGCATACGGCCTGCCAGATAGTAAGCCGTAGCCTATGGATGCCTGCAACTCCAGAGGTGTCAAATGCGCGTTGCTGACCCTTTACAAAAAGGATGAATATATCTCGCCCATTTTTAAATTTAAAGAAAAGTTTTTCAAATAAAACAAGCTCATTTTTGCGTTTTCTATACGGAAAAATCATAAAAAGTGCACATTATAATGACATCCCGTCCGTTTTTTTTTCTAGTCTAAATTATGTACAAGTTCAAAGTCCATTATCTCGGGCATTTTTGATTTTAGACCAAAGTTTTTCAATAAAACACGCTTATTTTAGCATTTTTTATACGAAAAAATCATAAAAAATATACTTTATAATGATACCCCATCGCTGGTTTTTTTTTCGAAGTCCAAATTAAATACAAGTGCAAAGTCCATTATCTTAGCAATTTATGATTTTAGAGAAAAGCTATTCAAGTAAAAAACGCTTATTTTAGTGTATTCTATACAGAAAAATCATAAAAGTACACGTTATAATGACGTCCCGATATACAAGTTCAAAGTCTATTATCTCGGCCAGTTTTGATTGTAGAGAAAAGTTTGTCAAATAAAACACGCTTAGTTTAGCATATTCTATACGGAATAATCATAAAAAGTACACGTTATAATGTAGTACTGTCGATGGTTTTTTTTCGAAGTCCAAATTATATACAAGTTCAAAGTCCATAATGGACTTAAATAAGCGTTTTTATTTGAAAAACTTTTCTCTAAAATCAAAAAGTCTATTATCTCGGCCATTTTTGATTTTAGAGAAAAGTTCCTCAAATAGAACACGCTTATTTAGCTTATTCTATACGGAAAAATCATAAAAAGTACACAATATAATGACGTCCCGATATACAAGTTCCATGTCCAATCGGCCATTTTGATTTTAGAGAAAAGTTTTCAAATGAAACACGCTTATATTAGCATATTCTATACGGTAAAATCATTAAAATTATACGCCATCGCTGGTTTTTATTTCGAAGTCCAAATTATATACAAGTTGAGAGTCCATTTTATCTGCCACTTTTGATTTTAGAGAAAAGTTTTTCTAATAAAACACGCTTATTAGCGTATTCTATACGGAACACAGATAAGGTAACCACTAGATAAGCCTTACAAGGCGACTTGGGGTCACCACACATTGGAGTAAAACGACTTAAAAATTGCGCGGGCGTCCGCCGTGCCGTTCAGTTGCGACCATGTTTTAGAGCTGCACGTAGTGTGCGTGTATGCAAGAACAAAAATTGAATACGTATGAAAACTATTCAAAATCCAGACATATTGTAGTGTAAGGTGGCGTGGCAAATGTTTTAAACGTTAAGAATTAAAAGAGTTGGAATTACTTTCCACTTTTACTTCAAAATATTTTTTTTACTTTAATAGGTTTCTAGCCATCGGAGTTCATTTTGAATTAGTCAATTGAGAAGTAGTTAGTATGCCCGTCTCTTTTTATCATGTTAAGAATGCAATGTGCTATTCCTCTCTTACCGAAGCACGTGCACGATAGTGATGTGCGGATGATGTGTAATGTACCGGACTTATATACCGGCACCACGTACTTTCGACTTAACAAATGTACGAAGTACAATGGAAAACAGGAGATCTTTGTTTTATTTTCTTTTTTTCTTTTAGTTTGAGTAGTTGGTAGAATTTAAAGATTTATTCTGTCGGTAATTTTTCTTTTCATATAGTTATAATAAATATGGTGTTGTGTGCAGACCGGATTACCACGTCGAACCAAGCAGCGCTGACCCGCTGTACCATTTACCAGGTCATGTAGGGAGATGAATAAAAACACTTATTTAGAATTGTAAAACATTTGAGCAGTGTAGTTGCAGGTGTTTCCCCGCTGGGAGTAGTTGTAGAAGTGAGCAACGAGTACTTCTTCTTCTTCTTCTTCTTTGGTGTCGTCCGCTGCTCCTCTTATGATGGGGGCAGGGGTTGGAGTGCCCGCATTTCTGCTATGACTCCTGTGTCGTGTCGCATCCCACTGCGGTGGGATGGTCGCTCGCCGTCATTTTGGGGACGACTTGGCGTCTGGTGTGGCTGCGGCGGGCCCGATGGCCCTGCCGCAGCGATGGTGTCAGGTGCGGTCCGCGGCGGGCCCGATGGCCCAGCCGCGGTGATGTCATCTGCTTCGTGTCTTGGCCCTGGCGTGCCGCGGCGGGCCCGATGGCCCAGCCGCGGCGGCGGTGTCCGCGGCGGGCCCGGTGGCCCAGCCGCGGTGATGTCATCTGCTTCGACGCGAGTCCCGGTGTGCCGCGGCGGGCCCGATGGCCCAGCCGTGGCGGCGGTGTCCGCGGCGGGCCCGATGGCCCAGCCGCGGTGATGTCATCTGCTTCTAGTCCCGGCGAGCCGCGGCGGGCCCGATGGCCCAGCCGCGGCGGCGGTGACCGCGGCGGGCCCGCTGGCCCAGCCGCGGTGCTGGCGTCTGCTGCTATCCGAGGTGTAGCAGGGCCCGTGGTAGAGCCCGGGCCCTGCGCTCGGGAGGCCTGATGTAGTGGGGCGCGATGTTCTGGAGATGTTCGTAGCCAGAGTTGTCCGCGCGGTCAAACATGACCCGCGCGAGTCTGACTACGAACTGCTCCAGGGCCTCCCACTGTAGTTCTTCGGCGATGGTGGCGTTCCTCTTGCGTCTCGGTGCCTTGGTGAGGGTGCGTAGTGCCATCGTCTCTTGTCGTCTTAGCTTCTCCTTGTTTGTCCTGCAACAGAAAGAATACCAGGCAGGTGCGGCATAGGAAAGTCGTGATCGAACGTAAGCTTTGTACAGCCCGAGTTTGGTCCGTACGGGGAGCTTGCTGTTGAACACGGGGTATAATTTCGTGCGGGCGGTCAGGGCTCGGCGGCGTGTCTCCGCGGCGTGCTGCTTCATCGTGAGCCTTTTGTCGATGGTGACCCCCAGATATTTCACTGTGGGCGACCATACAAGGGGCTGACCTAAGAGAGAGGAAGGAGGAGGCAGTTTAATTGCATTAGAAATAATAATGGCTTGCGTCTTGCCCACGTTGACTGATAGTCTCCATTTGGAGAGCCAGTCAGGAAGGGCGTCGAGCGTCGGCTGGATCTTCTGGACTGCGTGTGCAATCTTGAACGACGACGTGTAGTAGGCGGCATCGTCCGCGAAGAGGGCGAGTTTGGCGTCGCCAACGACTGGGATGTCGTCGGTGTAGCGGGCGTAGCAGGCCGGTGACAGGCAGCTCCCTTGCGGAACGCCCGCCCTGATGGGGCGTTCGAGGGAGTGGGCGCCCTCCACTTGGACGTGGAAGCGTCGGTCTGCTAGGAAGGATGCCATCGTCCTCACGATGCGTCTGGGAGCTGTGGACAGAGAAAGTTTGTAGATTAGACCCTCGTGCCAGACTCTATCGAAGGCTTTCTCCATGTCTAGAAATACCGCCACGGTGTGTTCCTTCTTGTTGGTGGCTTGTCCCATGTGGTGTAGCACTCGCGTTAGCTGCGTGGTGGTCGAGTGCTGGGCTCTGAACCCGTGTTGCTCCGGCCTAGGAGCGATGTGCGGTGTGAGATGCCGGAGCAGCAACCTCTCGAATACTTTCGAGAGGTTGCTGAGCAGTGTGATGGGCCGATAGTTCTCGGCTTTTCTTCTGTCCTTCCCAGGCTTGGGTAGGACGATGACTCGTCCAGTCTTCCAGGCGGTCGGGAAGTGACCCGAACGCATTATTCCGTTGAACAGGCGTGCCACCGCCGCTAAGGTGTTTAGCGGCAGGTGGCGAAGCGCCATGTTCGGAATGTCGTCCGGGCCGGGCGCCTTCCTCGGGTTGCAGTGGCGCCTGATGGTTGTTTGGACCTGTGAAGGAGAAAAGTAGATCGGGTCATCGTGTGGTTGGATTGGCGTGCTGAGGTATTCCTGCACGCGCTCCACGATGTCGGCCGAGTGTAGGGGGTTTGAGTCGGGGTTCGGTCTGAATTGGTGTTCGAGACTGAGGGCGAGAATCTCTGCCCGGTCCCGAGCTCCGTAATTCAGCTTTCCGTCCGCTCCCTCTAGCGGTCGTATCGGCTCCGGTGTAGTGCTGAGTTGCTTGCATAACCTGTGAATAGAGGGTACATTATTAGTTATACTTTCAATGTGCTCTTCCCAGCTTTGGGCGCGATAGTCGCTAAGTTTTTCCCTTAGCAGTCGTTCTAGGCGGTTGAGCTCTGTCTTGACTGACTGAGCCCTTAGCCTTTGCCACTGCTTCCTGTACCAACGCTTTTTCTCCAAGAGGGCCTGTAGTGGCCTGGGGAGAGGTTTGCGCCGATCGGTGTATGGGACCGTGTGCGCTGCTCCGTTGAGGGCTGCCTTGATGTCCTTGGTGATTGTGTCGGTTGCTGCGTCGACTTCTGCTGCGGTAGAGATGGGACCTGTGCGGGGAGTGTTTACCAGAGTTTCTGCGAACGCTTCCCAGTCGTAGCGGCGGCTGGGACCTCTGGTGAGCCTCGTGGTGGGCACGTCGGCGATAGTCAGCAGCACCGGGCGGTGGTCTGACGTGAGATCATACAATACCTCGTGGCGCATGACAGCATTGACTCCGCGAGAGATCGCAAAGTCAATGGTGGTACCCCTGCGCCACCTGTCGTCGAAGTGGTAGTGTGTGGGCTCGTAGGGCCCCTCCGCTGTTAGTTCGAGCTCTTCCACGGCTTCGTAGATGCGCCTGCCCGGCTGTGAGCAGGCGGAGGAATTCCAAGCGGGGTGCTCGGCGTTGAAATCCCCGGCCAGGATGGTCGGCACGGGGGAGTCCACTATGAGCGCCTGGAGGTCGTTGCGGATGTCGGTGGCGTCGCAGTATCCGCAGGGTCTGTAAATAGAGAACAAACGCAGATCATGGCCGACTAGTTTGATATCTACCCCATAGGCGGAGAGGGTAGTCGGCTGCGGCGGCGGGTCCACCAGTTGGTGGACGATCGTCCTCTTCACTAGGACGGCAAGTCCTCTCCATGTGTGTCCGTTGAGAGGGTTCTCCTGGTCTAGGCGATAGACCTGGTATCCGTTGATGTTGAGATGCTGCGAGGGCTTCAGTAGCGTCTCGCAGATGAGCATGATGTCGATGTTCTGGCTGTGGAGAAAATGACGGAGCTCGTTCGTTTTTCCCGTTAGGGAATTCGCGTTCCAATATACAATTCTTAACTCTTTCTCTTTTAGGCCTTAAAAGATCGAGAGTGGCTAGCGAGCAAACTACTTACAGTTGCTGCTGTGGTGGTGAGCCGGCTTGGGCCTAGCCGGACTTGGAGAGTTTGGAGACGGCCTCCGTGAACTGCACCATGGCCGCGGCGAGCGCGGCGGTGATGCTTGTTAGCTGCTGAGCTAACGCGTCCTGCTGGTTGTTTACCGGGTTTGTTGCGAGTGTAGGCTCGCTGCGGGGCCGCTGTGGCCTCTGGGTGCGTGGTTGTTGCTGCTGCTGCTGCTGTTGCCTCCTTTGTCCTCTTGTCCGGGGCCTGGGAGGGTTCCCAGGCGCCATGAGAGAGCCCTGAGCTGAGTCCTCTACCTGGTTCGGCGTGTCCGATGCTCTGGTAGCAGGGCCGCAGCGCTGGCGTTGGCGGCGGGAGTGAGACCTGGTTCCCGCTTGCCAGTTGCGCAGCTCCTGCAGGTAGACCGGGCACTGCTTGTGGTTGGCTGGGTGGTCCCCCCAACAGTTACCACAGAGTGCCGGCTCGTCCTTGGGGTGCGTGCAGGCGTGCGACCAGTGGCTGCCTGCGCAACTTACGCAGACGGTTGGTCGGTGGCAGCCGAGTGATGAGTGGCGGAAGCCCTGGCAGCGATGGCATTGCGGGGGCCCGCGTTTGCCTCGCCAGGGCTCCACCCGGATCTTCTCCGTGATGTGGCCGAGCTCGGTGATGTCCATGAAGCCCGGGTTCTCCTTCTCCGTCCCGAACAGCTTCACGAAGAACACGCTGCCTCCTCGTCCTCGACCTATGGAGATAAGCTTCACATGGTCTACCTTGTAACCGAGGGCGGCGCAGCCCTCAGTGATAGACTGCGTGGTGGTACTTGCGGGAAGGCCGCGGATAGCGGCCTTCAGTGGTAGCTGCGACTTCTTCCGGTGCTGGACAAACTTGATGCGTTTGTCCTTCCCGTGTGCCTCCTTCAGGTAGCCGATGACGTCCCTGTATTCCTCCCCGGTCCTGGGGAGGAACATGACGCCGTCGGGAGTCAGCGTCTGAGTCCGGGCCTTGTACCCGAGCTGAGCCTCGATGGTCTTGAGGTGCTGCTCGTAGTCCGGGAATACCTCGACCGAGATCGTGGGCGGTTGGCCCGTGATGGCGGAGGCTCCGTTGTCGGCTTCTGTGGAAAGAGAGGGATCGGTGTTAGCGCTGTGTTTGCGAGATGTGGACGGTTTTGGCGGGGGGGACTTGATGGCTTGCGCGTAGGTGTTTTTCGGTGCGGGGTTGGTGGCCTTCTTCTTCAATCCCGTGGCTGCGGTTGGGGATGCAGCGCTGTCCTTTTCCGCGGCTCGTCCTGATGTCGCTGGCTGCTGGGGTTCCTGTGGGCAGGCAACGGGGTGAGGGGGGGGCCCGTGGGACACGGGGGAAATGCGGTTGCATTCCCGTTTTCCCTCCTGTCCCAGCGGGCTGTCCTCATCTCGTTGTCTCTTCTGAAGGCGCGAGTTGGTATGCGCCTGCAGGGTTGAGAGGAGTGCCGCCTCGAGCGGGTCGAGTGAGTCCTCGGGTAGCAATCCTCGAGTCACTCGCTTGAGTTTCTCAAAGATTGCCACCCAAGAAGCCAGGTCCAACGCGAGGTCGGTCGAGCCGTGGGCCGACTCGAGACGTCGGCGTCGAAGTGGTCTGGCCGGCGTGGTGTTTGCGCCGGCCCGGCGCTGCGGTGGTGGTGGGGGTGACCTCGCGCCACGTGGTAAATCACCACGTGGTGTTGAGAAAACATCACGTGGTGACTTTTCGCCGTCTCCCTGGTCCATGCCCACGTCCGCGGGCGGCTCGGAGTCGCGGCTGTCCTCGTCATCCGATCCGGACGGGGGCTTCTCCACGGGGTCGTCATCGGTTTCGTTTTCGGATTCGAGATCTGATTCCGAGACCTCCGACCCCGTGTAGCTGCCCCTGGCCGGCAGGCGTCTGCGTGGAGAGCCGCGCTCCGCCTCGCCCTCGGATGCGTTGGCATCAACCAGGGTGTCGGCGTTCACGTTGGCTGCTAGGTCCTCCTCCGGCGGCGTCGGTGTCCTCTTCTTCGGCGGCGTGCGTTGCGTCATGGTGGCCATGTCTGCAGTCGTCAGTGGTCGGCTATGTAATGATAGCACAACAGCGCGGATACGGCTAGGGGGCGTGGTCACTTGAGAGCGAGCTCAGAGCGCGTGCGTTCCCTGCGGTGTCGCGGCGACGACTCTGTCTGTTTGTTAATCTGTAGCAACGAGTATGTGAGTGCTGACCTCTTTTATGGGTTTTCTAGCGTGCTCGTACTAGTGGCTGGTATGTGCCGTGTAAGTCTTTCGTTTATTTGCCAATAATCTTAAACTATTACATGATTGTAGGAGGGTGTAAATTGATATTATTATGGGACATTTCTTCATAGATAAGTACAAAATTCTTATAATCTAGACATTTTGGGTATTACGACACAATTTCAATAAAATTAGACACAGATAATACTTAGGAACAAGACATAGAAGCACAATATTTATACACGTTATTAAAACAAACAAATTGGTATAAATCGAGAAAATGATTAACTTAGATCTAGTTACACAAAAACAACAGTAATTTTAAGCTATCTGCGACAATTCTCCCCCACGTGCGTCAGCACCGTCGATTGGTGTGGAGCAGATGAGAATGAGTCTGGAAACCGGGCGGCGGACATCTTCTACGTGAGTTTATATATATACAATGGCTACTCTTATTGGTCATCGGGACAGGGAAAGAGTTGTGCGATTTCGCCTCTAGACCATGTAACTCGTGGCGTAGTACCGGCGGCTATGTCGCCTACGTGTAGCTTCGTAGACCTTTGTTGAGCACTGGATCGCTGCATCAAGTTGAGGCGATATTCTCGTATCCAGCGCTTCCATACGTGGTCGTCAGGCGGGATCTTCTTCTGGATCAGGCGCCGTTCTGTCATTGGATGTTTGAGACTATCGGGCAGAGAGTTAATTGCCTCGGATAGCTCCCGTTCTGTGCCAAAAAGGTTCGTGGCATCGTCTGAATTTAGAACGGTAGGCGCACGGCTCTGAGATATCATTTTACGTAGCGGTAGGGAGGTAGAGGGCGCCGATAAGGAGGCGGCGGGCTCTAGGTACATCGCTCGTGTGATGAGACGTGTGTACAGTACGTTCCCTCGCTTTTCTCTGCGGTGGCCGTCATTTTCAGCTGCGGCGGTAAGCGGCGGTTGATTCGCTATGAGCCTCTCTTGCGGTAAGTCGCCTACGGGAACCGTGAGGTTGGCCCCGTTACAGGTCCGACACCTTTGGCACTTATTCGTCAGATAACGAATGCTACCGCGCAGTCTGACAATGCAGTATTTTTGCTTCAACTCGTCGAAAATGGTCGCGTGATCGTCATGGTTGGACACTTCGTGGAAATGGCGGATCAATAATTTTGTGAATCCATCTTCAGCATGCAGGACGGGTATATGTGTTCCGTCTCTGTCTGTCACTATCACGCCATCTCTGTCCAATTTCACGTCGAATCGATGTAGTGAAGACTTCTCAGGCAGCGCGCGCCCGACTTCCAGCCGTCGTATTTCTTCGGCGTACGATTCATTCTGGCTCCGTTTGATCAATAAAGTTTCTGCCAAACTTATGTGATTGTCGTTCATTTCTGTATCTGGATTTCTAACAGACAATCTGGCTTTGAAAACCTCGGCGGCAACCAAAACTCGGGCCGTAGCGCGAACTAACCTTGTGTATTTCGAAAACCTACTTACGTCGGGTAGGTATTCCGACCTTTTTTGTACGTTATTTACGGAACAAACCGGTTTGTTGACGCGTTCTGTGCCCGTTTTCGCGACGGGTTCTACAGATTCTTCTGGCGGCAAACCTATTGTGCGTTCGCTTTCGCCTCCCCCGCTGAGGGACGTACCCTCTTTATACTGGACTAAGCTTACGTCCGAGATGGAGGCGAATCCGTTTTTAACGTCTACTGAATTTATATCCTGCTCATTTACGGGAGCCAGGACCTCGTCGTCCGTCGTTCGCGGCACCATGTAGCCTACGAACGCTACAGTCGGATCCGACGATTGATGTGGTGTATCTAACGGTCGTGTCGCATCTATGGACACTTCTCCCAAATACGTAGGCGGGATTGCAATTGTATTAATATTGCTAGTACTATTTTCCACGGGCGCAGTTGCGTTCAAACCGTGTAGCAATTTATGATGCCCAGCTTCGCATCTCTTGACGCCACAAGCTACGTATTTGCACTTGAAGCGACCATAGTGCGACGCGTCCAGACACTTGTAACACAACTTTTCATTTTTAACCCAATCCCAACGTTCGGCTACCGATGCATTCAAAAATTTAGTACACGCTTCTACTTTGTGTTCGTGATTATGACATATTAAACACTTATTGCGAGACGTAAACCGTGCTGGCACCGAATGTTGTTTGGGCTTCGTTCCCATATACGCGGGCTCTATAGCCTCGCGGGGCTTTGTTTGAGCTACCGTCGGCGACCTATACTCCGACGCGCGAGCTTCAACTTCATCGCTTCGCGGGCGAGTGCTCTAGTAGCTATAATTTGAGTCCGAATCTCTCGAAGGATCGCGGGAAAACGCGGGAGCGGGAGCGTGGGCGGGGGCGTTACGACGCCCTGACCTGCTTTCCCGCTCAAAGGATATCGAGTTTACGTGCGACTTCGTATATCTACTTCGATTCGTTCTTTTACCCGCGGAACTGATCTCTAACAGAAATTCTGAGATCGCGACTAAATCGGGCGAGTCCAAATTAGCTTGTTTGAACTTGCCCCATTCGTACCTAACAATGAGGTTCAATTTATTGACGATCTTGTTGACTAGCTCTGGCGCATACAGATATTTTTCTTGTTTTAATGATTTTATTGTCGCTACTGCATTTGCGACGTGCGCGGCGAAAGACACAATATTGCTGTTATCTTCGGCTAGGCGCGGCATGCGTTTAACATTATGTAGCTCAGTCAACACGATCTCTTCAGGATCCCCGAACTGCCTTTCTAAGGCTTCCATTATTTCGTACGGATCCTTGACGGTATACACGATGGATTTTACCGCGGTACGCGCCTCGCCTTTCAACGCGCGCCTAAGCCTACTGACGTTATTCACGTGACTAAACATCGGCGCGGTATCTTCAAATTCGGCACGGAATGCGATCCATTCGGTGATATTACCGTCGAAATTCGGTAATTCTGGGGGCCTATGCATAATGGGAGCGTAATGAGTCGGAACGTCCAGCCGCTCAGGCGGCAGACGTGTGCTTATATGCGACTCGCGGGGCGCGAAATTACGCGTAGCGCGTGCGGCGGACGCTTCAATTTTAGTTATATAATTGCTTTGATCTAGCTGGGACTGTCGTTCTACCCAATTTCTCACACGTTGCTCGTCTTTATCGACTACAGATTCGGTCTTACCGCTAACAGATTGCGCCTCCTGCTGGGCAATCTGTAGCCTTAACTTGGCAGTTTCCGACTGTTTATTAGCAACGGCGAGAACGGTTTTATGAACCTCGAGTTCCGCTAGTAACAAAGCTAACTTTTCGTCGCACTTTACACTATTCGCACTACGATTTTCGCGCACTTCACTATTAACGCGGTCGCGGCACTGAGAAACGCGGTCCTTTTCACGGACGGACGTGTTACCTTTACACAATGTCCCCGGAGGACTCCTATCTGGCGTTTTTCCTACTTCGTCTCCCGATATATCCGAATACGCGGGCGCCGGCGCCTGTGCCGGCGGCGTCTCGACGATATGGCCGTCGTTATGGTTGCCGCTGGTGCCTATGTCCCTTGTATTAGTTTCGCCGGAGGTTGTTTTACCAGACGGCGCGGTAATGGCTCTAGTAGGGTGTCCCTTGTGTGAGCGAAGAGTCATCTTGATTGTATGGTCGGATATCTTCTTCTTTCTTCTTGACGCACGTGGGGTTCCCTAACCTTACCTACCTAATACCTAATGGCTTACACTGCCTAGTGCAGTGAAAGCGGCCCTACGTTCACTTTACTTACTCTTGGGCGTAAATCCCTGATGCACTGAATCTTGCGCAAAGGCTAAGTGCAAGTGCCAGAGCGTCCGAAAGCAGTGTGAAGACGTCAACCATGTGACGTTGCAACGAAAGTTGCCAGGACACGAACGTGGAGTATGGCCTCTACACGAGCGGTCCGTCCAGCAAGCTGGTAAATAGCACAGGGCTCTTCCGCGAAAGCGGGCAGGTGTATCAGCGGTTAAACCGGACACCGTATGAAGATTCTGAGCGAAATTAATCCAGCTCAGCGCGTACTTGTGTCTTTCTTGAATTGGCAGCAGATTTCTTCCATCCGGAGCTCGAAGGACCAGCTGTTGTGTGCAGACCGGATTACCACGTCGAACCAAGCAGCGCTGACCCGCTGTACCATTTACCAGGTCATGTAGGGAGATGAATAAAAACACTTATTTAGAATTGTAAAACATTTGAGCAGTGTAGTTGCAGGTGTTTCCCCGCTGGGAGTAGTTGTACAAGTGAGCAACGAGTGTGTGTGTGGTGTCGTCCGCTGCTCCTCTTATGATGGGGGCAGGGGTTGGAGTTCCCGCATTTCTGCTATGACTCCTGTGTCATGTCGCATCCCACTGCGGTGGGATGGTCGCTCGTCGTCGTTTTGAGGACGACTTGACGTCTGGTGTGGCCGCGTCGGCCCGATGGCCCTGCCGCAGCGGTGGTGTCAGGTGCGGTCCGCGGCGGGCTCGATGGCCCAGCCGCGGTGATGTCATCTGCTTCGTGTCTTAGCCCTGGCGTGCCGCGGCGGGCCCGGTGGCCCAGCCGCGGCGGCGGTGTCCGCGGCGGGCCCGATGGCCCAGCCGCGGTGATGTCATCTGCTTCGACGCAAGTCCCGGCGTGCCGCGGCAGGCCCGATGGCCCAGCCGCGGCGAGCCTAGTGGCCCAGCCGCGGTGATGTCATCTGCTTCTAGTCCCGGCGAGCCGCGGCGGAGCAACGAGTATGAGTGCTGACCTCTTTTATGGGTTTTCTAGCGTGCTCGTACTAGTGGCTGGTATGTGCCGTGTAAGTCTTTCGTTTATTTGCCAATAATCTTAAACTATTACATGATTGTAGGAGGGTGTAAATTGATATTATTATGGGACATTTCTTCATAGATAAGTACAAAATTCTTATAATCTAGACATTTTGAGTATTACGACACAATTTCAATAATATTAGACACAGATAATACTTAGGAACTAGACATAGAAACACAATATTTATGCACGTTATTAAAACAAACAAATTGGTATAAATCGAGAAAATGATT
Organism: Pammene aurita; assembly: GCA_947086415.1. Taxonomy (NCBI): domain Eukaryota; kingdom Metazoa; phylum Arthropoda; class Insecta; order Lepidoptera; family Tortricidae; genus Pammene; species Pammene aurita. Next base: position 10,389,074 of record OX352305.1, read on the forward strand.
AACTTAGATCTAGTTACACAAAAACAACAGTAATTTTAAGCTATCTGCGACATATGGGTATTAAGGGTCCCACATGAGCATTGCTTCTATAAGATACTTTCAATGGGTGTCACATGAGAGTTGTTTTAAATAACTTTTAATTGGTGTCACATGAGCGTTGCTTCTATGAGACATTTTCAATTGGTGTCACATGAGCGTTGCTTCTATAAGACGCTTTCAATGGGTGTTATATGAGCGTTACTTCTATAAGACGCTTTCAAAGGGTGTCCCATGAGCGTTGCTTCTATAAGACGCTAACTAAAACACAATGGGAGTCACATGGGCGTTGCTTCTATAAAACGCTTTTAACGAGTGTCACATGAGCGTTGCTTCTATAAGACGCTTTCCATGGGTGTCACATGAGCGTTGTTTCTATAAGACGCTTTCAATGGGTGTCACACGAGCGTTTCTCCCTATAAGGCGCTTTCAATAGGTGTCACATGAGTGGCTTTAAGGAACTATTAATGGGTGTCACATGAGCGTTGCTTCTAGAAGTCACTTTGAATTGGGTGTCACATGGTAGTCGCTCCTAAAAGTACTTTCAATACAGATAAGGTAATTTCAGATTAGTCTATAAGGCGACTAGGTAAAATTTATTGGTAATACGTTTTTAAAGTAGGCAAATACATATTGCATTATTGTTATTTGTTATCAATTTAGTAAACAGTAAATATCTCAATTAACAACAACAAATTACGTTACGGTACGGTACAGTACCGTTTACTTGTAGTACACATGTCCTATCACTACGCAACCACGTGATAGCGCGCGGTCCTTGAAGGCTTGAAACGACCAATCGCAGCGCTGCTATCATCCACCCGCCCCTCACGTCTTCCGCAAGACTTGGTGACTCGCGGCGCGAACAAAATGAGCAACATTATTACTCTTTAGGAGGTTCTCCGTGATACGGAAACATCATAACAAGTACACGTTATGATGACGTCCCGTCGATGGTTTTTTTCGAAGTCCAAATGATATACAAGTTCCATGTCCAATCGGCCATTTTGATTTTAGAGAAAAGTTTTTCAAATAAAACACGCTTATTTTAGCGTAATCTATACGGTGAAATCATTAAAAGTATACCCCATCGCTGGTTTTTTTTCGAAGTCCAAATTATATACACGTTCAGAGTCCATTATCTCGGCCACTTTTGATTTTGGAGAAAATTTTCTCGAATAAAACACTTATTTTAGCATATTCTATACGGTAAAATCATTAAAAGTATACCCCATCGCTGGTTTTTTTTCGAAGTCCAAATTATATATAAGTTCAGAGTCCATTTTCTCGGCCACTTTTGAGTTTAGAGAAAATTTTCTCGAATAAAACACACTTATTTTAGCGTACTCCACACGAAAAATCATAAAAAAAACACGTTGTATTGACGTCCCGTCGATGGTTTCTTTTCGAAGTCCAAATGATATACAAGTTCCATGTCCAATCGGCCATTTTTGATTTTATAGAAAAGTTTTTTAAATAAAACACGCTTATTTTAGCTTATTCTATACGGTAAAATCATTAAAAGTATACCCCATCGCTGGTTTTTTTTCGAATTCCAAATTATATATAAGTTCAGAGTCCATTTTCTCGGCCACTTTTGATTTTAGCGAAATATTTCTAGAATAAAACATACTTATTTTAGCGTATTCTATACGAAAAATTATAAAAAGTACACGTTATATTGACGTCCGGTCGATGGTTTCTTATCGAAGTCCAAATGATATACAAGTTCCATGTCCAATCGGCCATTTTTGATTATAAAGAAAAGTTTTTCAAATAAATTACGCTTATTTTAGCGTATTCTATACGGTAAAATTATTAAAAGTATATTCCATCGCTGTTTTTTTTTCGAAATCTAAATAATATACAAGTTCAGAGTCTATATATTCTCGGCCACTTTTGATTTGAGAAAAATTTCTCGAATAAAACAGCGTATTCCATATGAAAAATCATCAAAATAACACGTTATAATAACGTCCCGTCGATGGTTTTTTTTCGAAGTCCAAATGATATACAAGTTCCATGTCCAATCAGCCATTTTTGATTTTAGAGAAAAGTTTTTCAAATAAAACACGCTTATTTTAGCGTATTCTATACGGTAGAATCGTTAAAAGTATACCCCATCGCTGGTTTTTTTTTCGAAGTCCATATTATATACAAGTTGAGACTCCATTAACTCGGTCACTTTTGATTTTAGAGAAAAGTTTCTCGAATAAAACACACTTATTTTAGCGTATTCTATACGAAAAATTATAAAATGTGCAAGTTATATTGACGTCCCGTCGATGGTTTTTTTCGAAGTCCAAATGATATAAAAGTTCTACGTCCAATCGGCCATTTTTGATTTTAGAGAAAAGTTTTTCAAATAAAATACGCTTATTTTAGCGTATTCTATACGGTAAAATCATTAAAAGTATACCCCATCGCTGGTTTTTAGGGTTCCGTAGCCAAATGGCAAAAAACGGAACCCTTATGGATTCGTCATGTCTGTCTGTCTGTCTGTCCGTCCGTATGTCACAGGCATTTTACTCGGAAACTATACGACGTATCTGAATAAAATTTACATATAAGGTGTATTTTGTATGCAGCTACTTAGTTATGTAGTTAAATTTGAAAAAAAAAATATTTTTAGGGGGGCGCTCCATACAAGTAACTAAATTTAAAAAAAAAAAAACCAAATATCAACATGTGACACATCAATCGATAGGTCTTTGACTGAGGTTTCTGTGACTATTTTGTGATTAAGTGAATATTTTCTGAAATAATCGCTTCGAAAGAAAAGTTGTGTAGCGTAACTTTTGAACCGTAAGTTCAAAAAATATGAAAAAAATTTAAGAGATGCGCCTTATTATATACTTTCTAAGAAATTTTTTTTGAACATTATCGGTTTAGCCATTTTTGAGTTATCTCCAAAAAACTTCTTCCATAGGAATCAGATACGACCTTTTGGTATTACTTTGGTTCTTATTCACAGATAAGGTAACCACTAGATAAGCCTTACAAGGCGACTTGGGGTTACCACTCGTTGGAGTCAAACGACTAATAAATTGCGCGGGCGTCCGCCGTGCCGTTCAGTTGCGACCATGTTTTAGACCTGCACGTAGTGTGCGTGTATGCAAGTTTTTTTAACATTGAAAATGTTTTTTTTGAGACATCAGTATAGGCCCGATTTTCAGCCAGAGTGCGACATTGCCCTGGTGTCGTAGATATTAGAGCTACGGTGATGGTTGAGATGTCAAATGACGTGTCTTGTTAACAGCTATAAGCGGAAGAAAATAATTTTGAAAAATCACAAAAACTTTTTCTTGCTATTGCAAAAATATGAAAAATGCGATGGTATTTCGTCCGGTTTTGGCGAGAAAAAAAAACATATATCTAAAACGAAATGCGATATCGAAAAAATGAAAAAAACACCTAGAGATATGACTTTGGGCTACATTTAAAAAAATATTATAGGTACGTAACATAAAAGGATAATTCTGTAGCTTAACCTTTATGACGTGCAGTTTGCGTGGAGCGTGTGAGCGCAGTAGTGTAGGGAGTCGTTCAATACTAATGGTCTAAAAGGCAAATATTTGTAGTTGAAATTTGGGGTGGAATCACTCAAGAGTGACATCTAAAATGGTGGCCATAGCCATAGACAAAATGCTCTAGCGAGACCTACTGACAGATTGAAAGTTAGGTGTGGACACGTGTGGACAGATGGATTTCACTCTATCACCTAGCGAGACAAGTTGGAGAGCCACGTCTCGCAGTTTGGCATGTCGAATCGCCATATTTTGAGTTATACTTAAATGTAAAAAACCGGCCAAGTGCGTGTCGGACCACGCATAATGGAGGGTTCCGTACCTTCAATGGAATAACAACCAAACTAATATCAAAAGGTCGTATCTCTGATGCCTATGGAAGAAGATTTTTGAGGATAACTCAAAAATGGCTGAACCGATAATGTTCAAACCAATTTTTGTAAAAAGTGTGCAAAAAGGCGCATCTTCTCAATTTTTTTCATATTTTTTGAATTTTCAAAAGTTACAGGGGGACACACAATTTTTCTGACTTTCAAGGCGATTATTTCCGAGAAAAATAACTGTGACATACGGACGGATGGACGGACGGACGGACAGACGGACATGACGAAACTATTAAGGGTTCCATTTTTGCTATTTTGGCTACGGAACTCTAAAAGTGAGATTTTCTTATTATAAAAAAATCGGATTTACATTTTTTTTAAGTTAATTATTATTAATTCTTATTTATTTTTATCACGACTTATGAGAAAACAGTATTTATTAATTTCAATATTTATTAATTAAACTTTTAAATATAACTATAAAACAACATATGGACACACGGAAATAGTCGTATCTTGCTGTTCGGTTGGTTGGAATCTCTACCGACATTCATTCAATCAATTCCATGCCAAGCGTACGCCAGGGCAGTATATTAATACGGTATAACGTTTTTTTATCAGTCTGTCGACACGCGGGCGATATTATAATTAAATTTAAATAATAATGCCCTTATTGAAACTCCTTAAAAATAAATAAATTGCAAAGTAACATGAAATATATTGTTTACACATTTATTATAAAAAAATAGACGACGTCCCATCGGCTAAGGGCCGCAATAAACATGTCAAATGACAAGTGGATACTTAAAGATCAGCCCGGCGGCGTCAGGATTGTTTTTATAACGTCTGAATATGTTCTGCTGTGCAGTTAATATTAATTAATACTATTTGAATTAACTGTAATATTTGGCCCAAGCCTATTTCGTTGTTTTATGTTTGAACCAAAAGAAAAAAAATCCTCACAGGATTCAAGTTATACCTAGTACAAACCAGCGTTATGTATTGTTCTTTTTTGTTTGGAAATCTGAGTGGGGCCATGTTGTGAGGACATTATTCATTTAGATAAAATTGTTTTTATTTCGTGGAGTTATGATACTTTTGTTAATTATCCAAGTTCTGTGGGGCCAAGTTTCATAATGCTGATTTAGTGTCTTTGCCGAAGACCTTTGATTAGTTTGATTTTCGAGTAAAAAATATCTTTGTGGCGAATATAAAATTCCACATGGACTGTCGACGTCGTACTATGAATGTACAGTCAACCAATTTGATTCCTAGGCCACTCTAGAACCTTGTCACAATTGCTAGTTTGGTAGCGAATAGGTTACGTTTATACGTATTCACGGGAAACTGTTATTACGACAAGGTTCTACAGTGGCCTAGGAATCAAATTGGTTGACCGTACACATAGCCAAAGAGAATACATAGCATATCCAGCCTGTCATACCTACGGGCTTATCCAATTAACTTTTGAAATTATTTAAATGTTGAATGTTCCTAATTATAATGAAAATTGGACGAATAAATACACGATAATTATATAAGCCAGGTAGAAACGTCATTTAAGAATAAATGGAGTTAAATAAAATCAGTATGAATGTTTTTATTGTTCCTGAATTCATTTTCAATGTACCCGAAGGTCGTGGTTAACAAGAGATCTGTGAATTTTTTTAATACGTATGAAAACTATTAAAAATTTTGGCTTATTGTAGTGTAAGGTGGTGTGGCAAATGTTTTTAAACGTTAAGAATCAAAAGAGTTGGAGTTACATTCCACTTTTACTTCAAAATATTTTTTTTACTTTAATATGTTTCTAGCCAGCGGCGTTCATTTTGAATTAGTCAATTGAGAAGTAGTTAGTATGCCCGTCTCTTTTTATCATGTTAATAATGCAATGTGCTATTCCTTTCTTACGGAAGCACGTGTAGGATAGTGATGTGCGGATGATGTGTACCGGACTTACATATATACCGGCACCACGTACTTTCGACTTAACAAATATACGAAGTACAATAGAAAACAGAAGATCTTTGTTTTATTTTCTTTTTTCTTTTAGTTTGAGTAGTTGGTAGAATTTAAAGATTTATTCTGTCGGTAGTTTTTCTTATCATATATGTAGTTATAATAAATATGGGTATTAAGGGTGCCACATGAGCGTTGCTTCTATAAGATATTTTCAATGGGTGTCACATGAGAGTTGTTTTAAGTAACTTTTAATTGGTGTCACATGAACGTTGCTTCTATGAGACATTTTCAAATGGTGTCTTATGAGAGTTGTTTTAAGGAACTTTTAATTGGTGTCACATGAGCGTTACTGCTATGAGACAAGTTCAATAGGTGTCACATGTGCGTTGCTTCTATAAGACGCTTTCAATGGGTGTTATATGAGTGTTTCTTCTATAAGACGCTTTCAATGGGTTTCACATGGGCGTTGCTTCTATAAAACGGTTTTAATGAGTGTCACATGAGCGTTGCATCTATAAGACGCTTTCCATGGGTGTCACATGAGCGTTGCTTCTGTAAGACGCTTTCAGTGGGTGTCACACGAGCGTTTCTTCTATAAGGCACTTTCAGTAGGTGTCACATAGGAGTGGCTTTAAGCGACTATTAATGGGTGTCACATGAGCGTTGCTTCTAGAAGACACCTTGAATTGGGTGCCACATGGGAGTCGCTTCTAAAAGTACTTTCAATGCACAGATAAGGTAATTTTAGATAAGTCTATAAGGCGACTAGGTAAAATTTATTCGCAATACGTTTTTAAAGTAGGCATATACATATTGTATTATTGTTATTTGTTATCAATTTAGTAAACAGTAAATACCTCAATCAACAACAACAAATTACGGTACGGTACAGTCCAGTACTGTTTACTTGTAGTACACATGTCCCATCACTACGCAACCACGTGATAGCGTGGTGATAGCGCGCGGTTCTTGAATCGAACAATCGCAGCGCCGCTATCACCCACCCGCCCCTCACGTCTTCCGCAAGATTTGGTGACTCGCGGCGCGAACAAAATGAGCAACATTATTACTCTAAGGTAGAATTAATAATTCAGTGGAGTGATTTGACAGCTCTCGGCATACAAAGCGGTTGTCAAATGTATGTAAAATTCTGTCAAATCACTCCGCTGAATTATTAATTCTACCGTATAGGAGGTTCTCTGTGTTCTTATTCCATTGTAGGTACGGAACCCTCCTATGCGTGGTCCGACACGCACTTGGCCGGTTTTTTTTTCTATGTCCAAATTATATATAAGTTCAAAGTCCATTATCTCTGCCATTTTTGATTTTAGAGAAAAGTTGTTCAAATAAAACACGCTTATTTTAGCATATTCTATACGGAAAAAACATAAAAAGTACATGTTATAATGAAGTCCCGTCGATGGTTTTTTTTCGAAGTCCAAATTATATACAAGTTCAAAGTCCATTATCTCGGCGATTTTGATTTTAGAGAAATGCTTTTCAAATAAAACACGCTTATTTTAGCGTATTCTAGACGGAAAAATCATAAAAAGTACGCGTTATAATGATACCCCGTCGCCATTTTATTTTCTAAGTCCAAATTTTACTCCATGTAGTTAATGTTCAAAGTCCGGTAACTTTGAAGTTTTTGAGTAAAAAAAAATTTTCTAATAAAACTTGCTTATTTTAACACATTCTACACAATAAGACAAAAAAAAATGTGTCATAATGACACCATTTCAACCAAAATAGTCCTAACTGTACTCAACCTTCAGGGCCCCATAACTTCAAAACTATTGAGTTATAAAAATGTGTTAAAGAAAAGTTGCTTATTTTTATGTATTTTATACGATAAGTTAATAAAAACATAGCCTTATTATGACATCACACTGATGAAATTTTTTAAAGTCCAGCCCAGCCCTTTGCTAGTTCAACCGAGAGGCTAATAACGAAATTTAGATTTTCGCGTTTCACGATTGGCACTCTGTAAACAATCCGCCTTGATGCATAAATTACATATTATTAGTAACAAATTATCTGTGACAATTTGTCAAAATACTGTTTATATGGTAAACTAGGTTTAGCGTGGCACACAGATCCGCCGTTGCAGTGCCTTACGGACTACGGTGTAGTCATACATTATATCACCATTAATTATCCTTTACTTACTTAAGTTTTATATTACTGCTTTCTTTACTATGAAAAATAAAGAAGAGCGACTAAAAAGTCGCTGTTTGTCTTTGTCGCACTTATTACTATAGGGGCAGTTTGGCACCATTCGTACACGGGGAACCTACGTACAGTCACTACTACAGCGTACTAGGACAACCGTATCTGTGCGGCTTTGTGTGTGTGAGTAGGTGCCGGTAGCGACCTGTATCACACGAAGTTAGCCGTCAGTGCGGCCACCGCGAGCGACACGAGAGGACGTTATGTGTTTTCACGCACCCAAAGTAATTTATTTATCGATGTTCTCGGATGTTCCGTGCTTAAGTGAAGTGTCAAATTCCATAAGTTTATTATCCAACGGTAAGTAATTACTATCATATTCATAATAAAGTACACATTTTGCGTATTTATCTGCATGCTTTCTGTATAGGTAAAAATATTTTATTTTTGACCTTCGGGGAAGGTTCGTACGCCTACATCTGGGGCACGTTCATACGCGTACGAATGTACCCTCACTCGTAATCATGACTGTACGAATGTACCCCTAGTAACAAGTTTTTTTTTATTTCAGAAAATTTGCAAAAATGGTGCGGAATTATAAGAAAAAAAACACAAGATGTACAACAGTAAATGAAAATGATATGGTACAGGCAATAAAAGATGTTTTAGAAGGAAAATTGTCGTATAGAAAGGCAGCGGATAAACACAATGTTAAAGCTTCAACTTTGGAAAGTCGAGTAAAGAAAATAAAGAACAAAAGTGATGAGGTTGGCCCGAACCACACATATCAGTCTAAATTCACAAGTTACCAAGTTTTTTCTAACGATGAAGAGTCAGAGTTGATTGAATACATTGAAGAAAGTTCGAAAATGCATTTCGGGCTCACACTACTCCAAGTCAGAGCACTGGCATATCAGTATGCCAAAGCATTGAAACGAAAATATCCACCTAAATGGGATGAAACTGGATTGGCAGGTATTGACTGGATCCATGGATTTCGAAAGATAAATAATCGTTTAAGTTTAAGAAAACCGGAAAACACAAGTGCTGCCAGAGCTTTTGGTTTCAACAAAACAGTTGTAAATGAGTTTTTCGATAATTTGAAAACTGTATATGAAAGACACAGGTTTACTGCAGATCGTATATTTAATTTCGATGAGTCTGGTATATCGACTGTTTTAGATACTCCGAAAGTGTTAGCTGCAAAGACACAAAGGCAAGTCGGACAAATAGTCTCCGCAGAAAGAGGTGAGCTGGTTACATTTGGCGGCATTATCTCAGCGAGTGGAAACACCATTCCTCCACTGTTTGTGTTTCCTCGAGTACATTATAAAGACCACTTTATGGAAGGAGCTCCAGAAGGTAGTCTTGGGACTACAAATAGAACTGGTTGGATCAATTCTGAAATATTTGTAGAAGTATTGAAGCATATACAGAAACATACACTGAGTACAAAAGAAAATCCAATTCTATTATTGTGTGATAATCATGAAAGTCACATAAGTTTGGCAGCGATTAACTACGCACGAGACAATGGTATAATCTATCTGTCATTCCCACCACACACATCTCACAAGCTGCAACCCTTAGACGTTGCAGTGTTTGGGCCATTTAAGTCCAAATTAAAAACAGCTTTCAATGATTGGCACGTGACAAATCCAGGTAAAACGGTTACCATTTACAATATCCCAAAAATTGCCAAGCTAGCATACTTGGAGGCGTTCACTGCTAAGAATATCACGAGTGCATTTAGTTCGCCAGGGATATGGCCTTTCAACCAGTTGGCATTCAGCGACGAAGATTTTGCACCAATTAAGGTGTATACGTCTGGTAATAGCTCGATTACTGACCAACAGATGCAAGAACCGCAGGCCTCTAGTAACGAGTTACAACAAAATGTTCACACAGAAGCAGCTACTACACCTCAGACCCCCCCGCAAGTAACCTCTGAAACACCTGAACTTCAAGTAAGATCTACACCAGAAATTGAGGTCACTCAGAAAACTCCTCCTCGAGCACATGAAGTTCAATCTGTGGCTTCTGGGTCACAGGAAAATCCAAGTCCAATTACACCAGCAATAATTCGGCCTTATCCTACGGCTGAAAAAAAGAAAAAAGCGGTTAAGGGAAGACAACCAGGAAAATCTAGAATTTACACCGATACACCTGAAAAAAATAGACTGGAAGACCTGCATAATGCAAAGCAATTAAAGAAAATAGAACAAGAAAGAAAAGCTCAAGCGAGAGAAATAAAACGCACTCTAAAACTTACCGCACAATCAAAGCCTAAAAAAGCGAAAAAGAAAAAAGAAGAAAGCAGTGATTCAGAGTCTGAAAAATCGGAAGTTAGTCTGCAGGAAAGTTCGACATCTGTATTAGATAGTTCTTCAGATGAAAATATAGGAGAAGATTATGATGCTGCTGTATTGCCTGAAACGATTAAGGATAATTGTTTTATATTGGTGAAATTTGCAAAAAAGAAGTCGATTGTCTATTACGTAGCAAAAGTCATCAACCATTATTCTGAAAGGGAGTTAAAGGTCTCGTACTTGAGAAAAAAACCAGGATTGTCCTGGTCGTTTGTGTTTCCAAATATTGCAGACGAACACAGCGTGGACATTTCTGATGTCGCATTAATTCTTCCTGACCCGAAATCTCCAGGAGCCTCTACGGCCAGAACCTCGAGATTATACACATTTCCTATTGATATGACTCGATTTAATGTCCAGTAATTAGATAATAAGATTTCCTAGCATTTATATCTAATGCACCAAATAGCTAGATGCCTAATGCATACAAATAACTATTCCTAAGATTGATTTCTTGTTGACTGATTAGATTACCTAATGATAAATAATTAGTACTTAGGGTAGGTACCCACACAATAATTATATAAAAATATTTGTACTAGATTACTAGATGCTTAATGCATCAAATAACTGAAGGTTCCTAAGATTGATCTCTTGTTGACTGATTATAATTACATTAAAAATGATAAATAATTAGTATAGTTTACACTGTGTTGTATTTTTTCTCTACATGGTTTTTTACCTAGAAGAGGTATTTGTTTTTATTGATAGAAGATTTTGTCACTTAGTTAATTACAATATTAATGTTAAAACGGCAATTAAAATATTTTTGATATTTATTTTGCTGTTTTATTTAACATGTACTAAGCTACCCCGCACTGTCTGAATGTTCCCCGACCTATGTACGAACCTGCCCCTTTTGAGGGGTAGATTCGGGCATTTGACAACTTCTACTAAAATTGAATTTGCTCTTTTGTTGTAAAATTTACTCACTTCTAATTTTTTTAATAAGTAGCGAAAGGTATCTGCTATGTCATAATGGCCGAAGGAATAGTCTCCCTTTAAAACCAACATTTTTAAAAATCTTAATCTAAAAAGTGTACGAATGGTGCCAAACTGCCCCTATGTATGTATAGATAGAGTAATAATGTATAGAAAACAAACGAGCTGCTAGGCACTCTGGCCGTCACATGCACCCCGCCCGCGCCTTACCGTTCCCCGCGCATGCCATTTACGCAAAACAAGTTTTTGTTTTGAAAAATAAAAATAATTCATTGATTATAACGACAAAAATTTCAAACATTGTTTCGATACGCTTTTATAAAAATATTGACGCAAACATTAATAACTTTAATATTTTATTGTACTGTTAACATACATACAAGAAAAAAAAAAAATATCATTGATTAATATGGCACAAATTTATTCAAATAATAGATACCGATATTTTAGAAAGCACAGTACCTAATCGATCAACTCTAATTTTATATAGGCTTATAAAAGTCTACATATATGTGCTGATTGAATGTCAGTCTTCCCGTTGACGAAAGTGACACAAAACGCATGCGTGCGTCAGTAACAACTTTGCTGTTACAGTGAAAAAACAATTTTGATCTCTAATTTTCTATTTACCGAATAATGTTTAAAAAAAGCAATGTCTAAGTTTCTACCTAAGCAACAACCTAGGATGACACAAATTATTATTATTAGCTAAGTTGTATGGCCTGAACTAGGTATGTGAAAAATAAGCATCTTTAATATTATCGAAACTTCATAATTTATCGGTACGGGTCTATTATGTGTTGGACCGGTTCAGCCAGTGGCCAACCTCTTTACACCAAGCGAGCGCGATGATTTCTTAAATATTAATAACAATTTAACACAAAAACACACGAAATGTCGAAATATACATCAAAAATATTCAATCAATAACATTCTCTACTCTCGCTTTTAGAAAAAAAAGAACACCTTATTGGTATTGAGAAGTCTTTTTCTTATTTAAATACGTTTTAAATAGTAAATATTTTCAGTAGGTTTGGGGGTCCCCAAAGTCTCAATTTAACATTGATTGCTTCATATTATTTCATTATAAACTTCCATACTAGTTAAGTACCTAGTCCAATATTATAAATATCTTGAATTTAATAAAAGCCAATCCCGAAACACCTTAACATAAAATCACAGCTGAAGTCAGACCAGACAAAGTACTTACTCGGAATGGGAATTTCATTACGTCTACAAAAGTTTATACTTTCAATAAATGTAACTTTGGCTTCTTAGTGGCAGGCTCGCGAATCAAATTACTTTTTTGGTTAGTATTCAAGTTCTTACAATGCTTTGCTAAATCAGTTGAAAATGTAAGCGGAATCTGCTTAAATATTTTATTACAATTAAGTACTTACTTTTATCATTATTTAGATTATTTTTTTTGTAAATCCTTTTTTTTTACCCTAGATCTTTAGTCGTAGTACTTATAATAACATCTCCCTTTATGAAATGCATAAGAGCACAGACGTAGAAAGACGATGGAATTTGTTCAACAACGTCATATGTCAGGCTATTTTAGTTGCAGGTTAAATCAGCTAATCGTTATTAAAACATCATAACGATTTTTATCTACATCCTTATCATAAATCCTCTATTCCGCGTTCGGAAACCGTATGTAATTACCACCATTATTGCAACCAGTAATGTAACATCAGTGTATTCTCTGTGACGGTGTTGTGAAAATGGTTGAAAATTCATTACCACATCGATATATCGGTAACGTAATGAAAATCCAGTCATCCTCCCCGACCGCGGTTATCCTCTTCCCCGACCCGCACAATTCAGTTGGCCATGGCGGTGCAATGACGGTCATTCTAATGGTTTCCGAACACGTTATTTAGGATTTATAATATTTGTGTAGATAAAGCAGTGTATGCAACTGGACGTAATTAGGCAATATTACGTAACAGTTACATAAACTACTATTAATACGTAGTAAGGCATATAAATTATGTCATTATTAAATATTGTAATGCCTTATTTTATGAATTTTTACCATGTATAAAATCATAGAACGCGCCAATATGCATTTACATGCCTTGTGTATTTTCATAATTATAAGTTTGATGGATGCTACGGTGTTCTCTTAACCTACTGTTGTATTCTAATTTTAAAGTACAAAAACAATACATTAAAAACACAATCTTTCTCAAAAATAACTCCAACATACATCAAATATTCAACCAATATTGAAGTTGTTTTGGAGTTGCATCGCAATAATGTTCAAGCTATTTCTGATATTTATGATTCAGATGTTTAGGGGCCGTATTCTAACTTTAAAACATGTTTAAACACGTTTAGACACGACATGTCAATCATACAACTCTGAGTTCTTCCAAACATTCCGTCTTTTCAGTGAGACAGACAGTTGATGGATGAAGGTATGCCTGGAGATGACACCTACATACCTATGGAACCATTAACAAACCTTATGAGCCTTTCTAATCACATAATCGAGTACGTTTCTAGAAGGACGCAAGTTCGAGACCGGTTTTTTTTTACTTATACGGTGAAATTTACAATCCTGAGCCTTTTTATGTATCTAAGTAAAGTATGGTTCAGCTCTCAGAATCGCGTGGGTTCCAAGAAGGTTACAGGTTGAAAATTGAAATTGGGTGAAATTGAAAACAAACCATTTACTTAATGCTTAACTATTTATTCTCCGGTGATATTTTTATTACGCGGTCGTTACAGCTTGAAGAACTCATGGTTGTTTTCGCAAACCCGAAGTCAATGAGGTTTTGATGTTTTTTGGTTTAGTACCTACAAACTTACTACAATTACGTTCAAGAATCCTTCATCTATTCATCAGACCCGCTGCAATGACACAATTGCAGAGTGTGCAAAATTCTAGTTCCCTCGAACTCTCGAGAAATAGATTAAAGTTAACTTGCAAATAATTACAAGCCAACAACGATCAGGAGTCCTATTCGAACAATATAATACAATCAGATTGATATTAATTTGATATACAACAAAATTCGACCCATCTAAAGAGACATTTGACTCATTCAGATCAATATTTTTCTTGTTATCAATTAGGTATCAAGTTTTTATCAAATAATTATCGAAAAGTATTGCCTAACGTAATACTATAGATACGATATAGTAGAGGTAAGGAGGAGAATTTCGTATGGGGGAACGATCGCAAAAGTGTCCAGTTGGAAGCTGTAAATAACAGCTCCAAATATTGCCAGAGTGGCACTAGTACCTACTCCTACTACTTAAGAGTCCGGTAATGATTTGAAACAGAAATCGCTAATAATGATATAACACACATAAATTGCATTTGATAAAATAGTTTGACATCATGTTATTGCAAAAAAAATACTTTTGGTCCATATTATTTAATACCCGAAAACTCAATTCTTACAGAGCTTGTTTAGTGACCTTGATTTGTGCAAACTTTCTCTTGATTTTTTTATTATTTTTTGATATGCCGTACAATATGTTTTATATTATCTGATTAAAGCATAAAGCCAAGTTTATTTTTATATTTTTATGAAATAACTTCCCAAAAATAAACCTTAACTTCGGCAACCGCAATCTGCGGTAACGCTATTTGGTTAGTTATCATTTTGATGACAACAGATCATTTTGATAATACATCCGCAACAAGGCTGCATTTCCACAGGATGCGTTGCGAGGAATGTGTTTGTTTAAAACCAATCCTAGAGCTGCCCTGTGCGAGGATAATTAAATGAAGTGATTCTATTGGTTCTTAAAAACACATTCCTCGAAACACATCCTCTCTCATCTCCGGTGGAAGCGCAGCCCAAATCAGAATTTTAAAGTTTGAATACCACTCCAGGTACACACACACTATTTAAGCAGAAGTTTATAAAAGAACATTCCGTAACTGGTTTTGCGACTGAGTTGGCCCCAGCAAATTCAACTGCTTTGAAACAAAGTTGCCTTTTATCACTGTCTTAAGCGTACATTTCTCAGAGGACTTCTAAATGGACTAAAGCGAAGGGCTGATGACTCTCAATCGTTTCATTTAAGAAGGAAAACTACTCAGACCGAATGTGGCTGACACACAATTATTAACTTGACTCGTTTTCCTGGATACCTAATAGTTTCCTAAATGCAGTAAAGTAAAGTAAAGTAAAGTTTTTACTTTTTATAAGTTTACGCTGTTACCTACTTACCTCTATTTAATTTTAATGACTGCATGTTTCGAAGCACTGTTTAAGCACTGGGAGTGCCAAGCGTCGTTGCTTTTAGGACTTTTTTTAGGGTTCCGTACCTCGAAAGGAAAAAACGGAACCCTTATAGGATCACTTTGTTGTCCGTCCGTCCGTCTGTCAAGACCCTTTTGCTCAGGAACGCGTGGAGGAGGTATCACGCTGAAATTTATATCAAATACTCAGGTCTACTGTCCCTTGGAGCTGTGTAAAAATCAAACTTCTAAGCCAACGCAATCAAAAGATACAGCCGTTTATGCCGCAAATTTTCGAAACTCGCAAGGGAATCAAAACCTACAGGGTACTTCCCGTGAACTCAGAATCTTGAAATTTGGTACGAAGCAACGTCTTATAGCACAGATAAAGGAAAAATTGCGATGACCGTGAATTTTTAGTTACATCATATAATAAAAATATTTTTAATAATTTTAAAGTTACTACCCCTATATACCTACAGGTTTGTACGGAACCCGCGGTGCGCGAGTCCGACTCGCACTTGGCCGGTTTTTATTATTTCTGTGGGACATCTGTTTCTCCAGCACTCCACGGTGTGCCAGTCAAACCGTGTCGCAGCATCCACGAAGCAAAACAATTACAAATTAACTCACAAAACTCTTACCTTTTTGTCCACTCCTTTTTCCTCGGCCATTGTCTCTGCAAGCAATTACCATCGAATTGAATTAACGGAGTAATTTAATATGTAGCTTTGGAGTTAAAATATTAATTAAACAATTTGTTTAGTGACTTTGAGCGTTTAATTACAGCGTCCGAACAACTTTTCTCGGGGAGTAAATAATTTACAATAAAGTTTGTGACAGGGAGAAAGAACGATTAGCGTGATGGCAATTACTAAGTCGACGCCCAATTCCACAAGTTGCGAACTCAAGGGAATTTACATACTAGTGGCTCGTGAATGAGTGTTCATCCGAAAGCTGAGTCGAATTGCCTTTGTACGGGGTGCGATTAGAGCTCTGATACCGTTAGTAGCTGTGAGTACTTAAGGAGGCAAACTGGCCACGAACTGACGCCTACTTTAGTCAACGCAGTTCTCACATAGCCAACATATAGTGACATTCAGAATGATGTAAATAGACTAACAAAGATTTTAGGAATTACGCTATGCAACGACTGGATTGGCTGTTCTTATCAAACAGCAGGAGTATCGCAAGTCGGTTCTACTTCATCAGTCGCGCGGCAGCCCGCAGATAGACGGCCGCTCACGACTTACTGCAGTATTAGTTGCAGCCGCACTATCTGCCCCGCGCAGTGCTAGCTTTGCCGTACCCTCACGTTGCCAACGGACTTACAGTGAATAAGAGTACCTACTTAATAATGAAATGATTTCGGGTTTTAGTCCTAAAACAGGGACTTCATCACTGATAATTCTGTATTTACTTAGCCGAAAATTCATCACATTGTAAACTGAGTCACATGAAAAAGTTGAAATTATGAACCTACTTCGACTTAAAATAATCAAGGCCCAAGTAACGTTGATGTTTTATGAAACCACTCATCTTCATTGTTATATGTATCTATCTTCTATTCTATACATATAATAAAGCTGAAGAGGGTCGAAAGTCTGTACATGGAAGATAATCGTAAAAAAGTAGGCTGGAGATACTTAGAATCGATAACAGAACACGTTCCAACAATTTTTAGAATTTTTGTCTGTTTGTTTGTTTGTCTGTTTATCTGTTTGTCTGTTTATTTAACCGCGCATCACGTGAAAACGGCTGAACGGATTTTGATGAAATTTTGTACAGAGATAGTTTGAGTCCCGGGTAAGGATAATATATAGTTTTAATCCCGAAAATCAACCCTGGTGGGGGTGAAAATGGGGTTGAAAGTTAGCATGGAGAATTTTTTACCGCTGAACTGATTTAGATGAAAATTTGTATAGATATGGTGTGGGTCTGGAGAAAGGACGAAGGATAGTTTCATCTTCAAAAAAGCCCCCCCCCCCCCATCTTACTTTAGAACTGTAGGTCCAAAAAAATAGAAAAAAATAATGGAAGTGAAGCCTGAAAGGTACTTTCAATAAAAACTATCTATACATATAATAAAGCTGAAGTGGGTCGAAAGTCTGTCCATGGAATATATTCGAAAAAAAGTTGGCTGGGGATACTTAGAATCGATAACAGAACACGTTCCAACAATTTTTAGAATTTTTGTCTGTTTGTCTGTTTATCTGTTTGTCTTTTTATTTGACCGCGCATCACGTGAAAACGGCTGAACGAATTTTGATGAAATTTTGTGAAGAGATAGTTTAAGTCCCGGGAAAGGACAAAGAATAGTTTTCACCCCGAAAATCAACCCTAGAGGGGGTTAAAAGGGGGTTGAAAGTTTGTATGGAGAATTTTTAATAGAAAATAGTATGGAGATAATTTGAGTCCCGAGAAACGACAGAATAGTTTTCATCCCGAAAATAAACCCTTGTGGGGGTGAAAAGGGGGTTGGGCGTTGGTATGAGGATTTTTCACCGCTGAACAACTGATAAAGATGAAATTTGGTATAGAGATAGTATGGGTCTCGAGAAAGGACAAAGGATAGTTTTCACCCCGAAAATCAACCCATATAAACTGGTTAAAAAGGGAGTTGGAAATTTGTATAGGGAATTATTAACCGCAGAATCGATTTAGATAAATTTGTAATTTTTTGGTCTAGGCGTTCATATTTATAACATGTTACCCGTCGATGCTTTAAATTTACCTTTACCCGCTCTTAAGAAATATTTGAAAATATCATGATAGTCAAAGAGTTACTGCAGGTTCGAGGACTATGACGGACAAAGATGCATGGCCCAAACCAAAATGGTAGGTAGGAAAACATATGAAACGTTTTGTGAAGCAGTCGGATTAGGATTTATTTTTCTTTATAATTAAACAATGGGTACATTATCTGTCTCTCAAGCTGTTTTGATATGTCTTCTTGAAGAACTACGCATTATTTTGTATCTTTAAGATCTAATAATGTATTACTGTTTTGAAAAAAAAAACAAGTCCCGTCCAGTTTCTTTTCGGTCATAATACGTCTTGGGCCAGAGGTGTAGGGTTAGAACCGGTGGTAGTTTTGGAACGAAGTTCCTTATCGGACGGTTCGCGGATGGGGCGAAAAAAAGTCACGAAAAAGCGTCACGTCACGAAAACGCGACACCCATAGGATTGAGGAACATGTAAAATGGAATGAAATATAGAATATAATAAAGTGAAGTGTAGTGAAAAGTGAAAGTGAAAGTGATAAGAGTGAAAAAAGTCGAGAACCTAAAAGTAAAAGATGTCAAAAATTCCAAAACTTCCAAAATTTATAAAATTTCCAGTTTCCAAAATTTTCAATATTTCTAAAACTTCCAAAATTTCCAAAATTTCCATAATTTCCATAATTTTCATAATTTCCATGATTTCCAAAATTTACAAAATTTACAAAATTTACAAAATTTACAAAATTTACAAAATTTACAAAATTACCAAAATTTTCAAAATTTCCAAAATTTTCAAAATTTCCAAAATTTCAAAATATCAAAAATTTCCAAAATTTCCAAAATTTCAAAATTTTCAAAATTTCAAAAAAAATACAAAAACATTAAAACCACAAAATTTACGAAAAAGTCAAAAATTAAATAACATACTTCGTTCCAATCGAGTGTTCCACGACACTCGGGTATTTTATTTTGCTCTGACGTTATAAATAATTATAAATATAAAAGTGGTCCTGTATCGTCCGATATACACCTACTACTCTATGTCGTTTAAATCATGCCAAAAAAAATATGATAAAAAAAGTATGGTAATTGTAAAATATTTTATTAGGATTACTGTCCTCTAGCGTATCCATCTGTCAACTTTACTTCAAATTCCGCCTCCAGGGTAGCGGGAGAGAAATTAGGGGTGAATTAGCCGCTTACTGACACAGACCGAATTCCACGCGGGCGGAGCCGCGGGCACAGCTAGTACATATAATAAATTAAATTAAATTAAATATACGTTTATTTCAGGCCTGGGAGCCCATATGAATTGTTAGTTACATGTCTTAGTGTCTACGTTAGCATACAACAGTACTTAATTTAGATTATTTTACAACAAAATTCAAACACTCCGAATAAATAAATGTTAAAATTAAAATTACAGAAACACGTTAGAAATTCAAATTACATTGCTACTCAAAAATTATAATAGTCACATTCAATCAATACATTAAAATTGTCACACCAGGCCAAGCATTATTTGCCTCCATTTGTCATAAATGGGGCAGTCGAACCTGTACGCAAACACTCTCAGGATTCCGTTGCTGCTGCCTCGAACGCGACTGAGTAAGGAGGCCACTTTCTTGCGGATGATGGCATGGAACCCATCCGTGTGCGCCTCTGCGAACATTCCTGACGCGCTACAGAACCGAGGGAGCCGCATCAGCATCCTGAAAATGTTGTTGTATTGGATGCGTAGAACACTGGCAGCCTTACGGGTATACTTCACCCACAGACTGCTCGCATAAAAGGATTGGCAATATGCCTTAAAAAGTGCTACTTTAACCGGCTTAGAGCATCGAGCAAATCTGGAGCTAAATAAAGCTGAAGAGGGTCGAAAGTCTGTACATGGAAGATAATCGAAAAAAAGTTAGCTGGGGGGGATACTTAGAATCGATAACAGAATACGTTCCAACAATTTTGAGAATTGTTGTCTGTTTATATGTTTATCTGTTTGTCTGTTTATTTGACCACGCATCACGTGAAAACGGCTGAACGGATTTTGATGAAATTTTGTATAGAGATAGTTTGAGTTCCGGGAAAGGATAATATATAGTTTTATTCCCGAAAATCAACCCTGGTGGGGGTGGAAGTTCGGAGTTAAACTCCATTGAGATAAGACGCGTCCACGCAGTGCGCAGCGCTAAACCAGTAAACCAGTGTAACTAGACCCATCGCTTACTGCCTAAGTACGGGCGGCCGGTGTCTCGCACGACTGGTTTAAAGCTAACTACCGCAGTCTTTTAAATACGGTTGTGGCACGAAAATTCGACAGCGAGAAATGAAGTGACTTTTTTATTGTAAATCATGCACGGCGAGGATCCGGGGGGCCCTCGTAACCCCCGGGAAACAGTACAAATAGTGAATTCCATTAACAACAACAGTGTAATATCGGACAATTACAGTGATATGGACATGGATCCACCTAGTTCGAGATCAGACAATAAAACGGTTAAGGACAATGTGAAACTAGTGAAAGTAGATTTATCTGACTTTAATAAAAATATAGTGCAGTGCTGGGAATGTGAAAGTAGCTTCCAGATGGACACTCCCCTATGGGGTACAAATCAAATGAACACTAGGAAAATCCAGTGCAAGGTGTGTACGAAATTCTTCCTCATCAAGGCTTCGCTCAAAGCAGAGCCAAAATATGATAACGGCACTCTGAAAATCGAATCTACTGTGACAATTTACACGGCAGGACTGAACACTGGCGTAAAGAACATCCGCCCATGTATCAGCTGTAAATCCATGAAGAATTTGACCACCATACCTATCGAGACTTTCTCATCCGAGGAGTGGTTCATCTGTAAGTGCGGGAAAAACCAGTGCGCACTCATTGAATTTATCCCAGAATGCGCGAAATCTCCTTCGGCAGCCAGGAGAACAAGAACAAGGAAGAGTCGCAGAAGCAGAGCGGTGAAAAATATTGAAGCCTCTAGAACGCAAGTGCCAAGTGCCTATGTGACCAGCGCCGGTGCACGTGCTCCAAGCGAGGCCACAGATAAGCAGTGGCGCGCACGCGCCTACCACCGTCAAACATCCACCGCCTACCGGCGTGATACGGGAAAGGAATAGCGGGTACCTGATTGCGCCCGCACTAAGCAAGGATAGCGAAGATTGCCAAGGCCAAACCCCACAAATAAGTACCAAATGCGCAGGCACAGTACAGAGTGTGCCTGGAGCATGGATAACCCCAAGACCCCTTCAACCTTCGCCAACTACAAGCGGGTCCAAAATACGAAAAACGATAAGCGACAACAACCTCAACGCGCTAGTCGGCCAGGGCGGTGTGCCACAATTTAGAATACCAGTCACGAATCAATTCGAGGTACTACAAACAGAAAATAGAGGAGCCAAAAGAAAATGTACGGGCGTATTTAATGGTACAAGACCGACACAGCGGAATACCCACGTCTCTAATATAATAATCAGGGATGAAAACGCAATTAAAAATCAAGACACAGGGAAGAAAATCCGAGACACAGTAGCGAAAAATAGCTCAACGCTCAACGTTAAGGGTAGTCAAATAAAAATTAACCCAGACAGCGCGACGGCCCGAGAACAAATACTCACTTCGCTCGACGCCTGCGGGATAACCAGGGTAATAGCACCGAAACCGGAAGCCGACAGACAGCCGGCGATCAGGATCGTGCTTAAAAATGAGACTTATGGAGAAGACGCCGAAACCATCACTAACGAAATAGCAGACTGCATCGGCATCAAACCAACAGCGATCAAGCCACTCGGGAGAGCAGGAAAAATACACCTACTCATCTTTGATGGCAAACACAAATTAAGAGACATCCTGGAGAGCTTCAAAACCTCCGATAGGAAATTCTTCTGTGCTCCTTCCATTAAGGTCGAGCCATTCAGAGAAAACCCGAGGCACATTGTACAGTGCAAAAAATATTACGCATTCGACCACTCCAAGCAATCGTGTTACGGCAAACAAGAGGAACCGCAGATTGTCATCACTACGCCCGAAGGCACGACGACGAAAGTCTGCAAAAATTACAAAGCGGAAGATCACGGCGCGAACAACGTCAAATGCCCAGTGTTCAAGAACATGATTGAGAGGCAAATGGAACAAGCAAAGGCTAAACAAGTAAAGCGCGAGGAGAGAATCAAACGCTCAGTAGTAAGACCGGGTGTCAGATACGCAGACATGACAAACATGAGGCTTTTCCCTACTCTGCCACAAACAGAACCACCAAAACCATCCACAGAACAAGGACCGCTGACAATAAGCGTTCTCACACTCGAGGGCCTCTACCAGATGCAGATGCAAATGCAACAGACACTGATGAGGCTGATCGACACAATAAATAAGTCTCATCTGCATTTAAATGGCTAATTACAACAAGATAATACAGAATTTAAAAATCTTACACCTGAATACCCAAGGAGTGAGAAACAAATTCACTGAAATAAAAGCACTAGTCGAGAAATACAGACCGGCTATAATCATACTCAACGAGTGCAGGATCGACTTCGACAAACAAAAATACGACATAAAAGGGTACGATAAACTCACACACACACACTAAAAAGACACTTAGCCACGGCCATGTACATACAGAGGGGATTAAGATGGGCCGAAACGGAAGTCACCCCGGGCTGGAACGACGAAGACAAGAAGATAGAAGGTGTGGGCATCAAACTGTTCACAAACCACGCAACCGGACAATATATCAAAATAAAAGGGATTTATATCCAGATTCCAAACCAACACCATGCCAGAGACGAACTAGAGGAGACCCTAGCCGATCATCATCGGTGACATGAATCTACGCATGAACACCCTAGGCCACAGGAGAAACGTCGGCCTTGGTAACATCATTAAAAAAGCTATAAAGGATGGAATCTGCACGCTGAAACACGCAAACGCACCATCTAGACCCACCAGCCAAGGCAACACCATCCTAGACCTGGCTATAATAACACATCAACATCTCGATGCGCAGGCCAAGCAGGTAGAGAGTGTTGGCTCGGACCACATCCCTTGGCTGCTAACTGTAAGGATTGAACACAACATAGAAGAACACCTATCTCGTAACACAAAGAAAATCTACGAGGACGAAGAACTGCGATACGCATACCAACAGACAATGTGGGAAGGATTTCGCGAGCTTAACGAAGTTATCACCACCGAAGCGGATTGCGAGAAGTATGTTGAAACAGTGGAAAAAGCCATTGTCGCAGCCCTCGACACTCACGCACCCCTCAAAGGCAGGGCAGACAAGACAGGAACTACTGCCGAAGGAAATTAACGATAAAATAGATCTTCGAAATAAACTAAAACAGATCAAATGGCAAGCGAGACACTGCAGCCTTGAACTCCAATTATAAACACGCACCCTCTACAATCATGCCAAGAAAGAGGCTGAAAAAGCCCTGAAGGAATATTCCGAAAAGGGCTGACTCGATAAACTTCAAGATCAGCGAGATAACAAATGTGGCGTATCCAACGGAACATGAAAAAGCCAATCGCAAAACTACCAAATATCACGGGATGCAGTATGGAGAGAGAAACGATCGACTCACTCACCGACATAGCCATAGTGAAGGAGGCCACGATAGCAAAAGAAGATGAGGGTACTGAAAAGATGACCCCCTTTCAACCACTCGACCCAACTTGTAAGAGCGAGTTGAGAGAGTCCAACGCGCACTGAGAAAATTCAAAAACAAGAAGGCGCCAGGTCCAGATGGAATCAAGGCAGATGCTCTCAAACTTGGGGGAGAAGTCTTCACTGAGGCATTCGTGCCTCTCGCTAACTTTGTATTGGCCACAGGGTACTTCCCTAACCGTTGGAAAACCGGATTGTGCATTTTTCTACACAAGGCCGGCAAAGATCAACGCCACGCATCATCGTACCGCCCAATCACTTTGCTCAACATCATGGGCAAGCTATGTGAGCGACTGATCCTGACCAGACTCACTGCTACGGTTCACAGGCTGCAACCACCATTCCAACATGGCTTCACGAGGGCAAGGGGAACAGCGACCCAGATCCTACGTACTGGCAAATTAGTTACCGATGCGCTAGCAGCGGGGGATAGCGTCGCTATGATATCTACGGACCTGTCGAAAGCCTTCGATTCGATCAACCACAAGGGCCTGATCAACAAACTTCAAAATAAAGATGTCCCCAACAACGTCATTAAAATAATTGAAAACTACCTCTCAGGCAGAAACCTGAAAGGTAGATTCGGAACTACCGAAACCGACGAAAAACCGATACCTCACGGCGTGCCACAAGGCTCTATCCTGGGGCCGGTAATCTTCAATCTGTACGTTCATGACATCTGGGACATACACGACCACATCAGAGGACTCAAACTCTCACAGTACGCGGATGACCTCTGCATACTTAACAGAGCCGCGAACCCAGACCATGCGACCATGCGCGCGGAATGGGCAGCAGAAGCAATCATCGACTATTATACGAGATGGGGACTCAAGTGCAATATAGATAAAACTGAATGCATCATGTTCTCAAAAAAGAAAAAATACCGTCCAACGGTGAAACTGAAACAACAAACGCTGCACTACCAAAAACAGATTAGATATCTCGGTATTATTTTTGACAAACACATGAAGATGAACCAACACACCGAGAAGGTCGTCAAAAAACTAAAACAAGTTAGAGGAGCCCTCGGCCCTATCATAGGATATTATGCGAAGACGGAGCTGGAAACGAAATTAGCCATTATACAGACCTGCATTCTTCCGGTGCTGGACTACGGAGTGGTGCAACTACTCTCGAGGTATAGCGCAACGAACTTGTGCAAAATTGAACGCCAATATAGAATGGCACTGAAAAAAAAGTGCAGCACAATTACCGAGACGAACACCCACAGAAGCGATTTGGGAGATGGCAGACTTCGAAGCCTGGCACCTGCGTACCGAGGACCTCAACACCAAGATGCTGGAAAATATAGCAAGATTGCAAATAAAAGACCTTGAAACCCCCGGCGACGCCTACATGGCGCACGGCGATTTTAACCCCCTCAGGGTTAATTACAGACTAGGCGAAATATTATATCTAAATATATAAAAGAAGAAACTGACTGACTGGCTGACTGACTGACTGACTGACATACCAACGCACAGCCCAAACCGCTGGTTCTAGAGATTCCAAATTTGGCACGTAGGTTCCTTATAAGTTCTAGGGATGCACTAAGAGAGGATTTTTCAAAATTCACCCCCTAAGGGGGTAAAATGGGGGGTCCAAAGTTTGTATGGCGAATCAAGATTTGTTAGACTATTTTAATCGAAACTTCACAGGAGTAGTCCTAACGATAAATGAGTAAACACGTGTTTCAAGTTTTTGAAAATTCAACCCCCATATGGGGAAAATGTGGTCACAAAGTCTGAAAATCAACATGGGTATCGTATCCTTTTTGGGTACTTATAGTACGCGGGCGAAGCCGCGGGAAAAGGCTAGTGACCTTAATAAAAAGGTACATAGGCGGTGGCCTATCGATAAAACGAAAGCACCGCGTCCCCTTAGGATAAGATAGTTTGAGTTTAAGCACAAAAATTAACATAACCCGTAATATCTCTAAAAAATGTATTGCGAATAAATAGAATACAGCAAACACAGATCCACTAGGACATAAGTTAGCTGACTCACCCCTACACGGCCCACCGGCCATAGGGACATTAATGTATACACAAAGTAGGCAAATAAATGATATTCTGATTCTGATTCTGATTCTGATTCCTGGTGGGGGTGAAAATGGGGTTGAAAGTTTGTATGGAGAAATTTTAACCGCTGAAACGATTTAGATAGAAATGAGTATGGAGATAATTTGAGTCTCGAGAAACGTCATAGGATAGTTTTCAAACCCTTGTGGGGGTGAAAAGGGGTTGGAAGTTGGTATGAGGATTTTTTTACCGCTGAACTGATTTAGATGAAAATTGGTATAGCGATAGTATGGGTCTCGAGACAGGACAAAGGATAGTTTCATCTTCAAAAAAGCCCCCCCCCCCCCCCCATCTTACTTTAGAACCGTAGGTCCAAAAAATTTTAAAAAAATAATGGAAGTGAAGCCTGAAAGGTACTTTCAATAAAAACTATCTATACCTTTACCCTTACCCGCTCTTAAGAAATATTTGAAAATGTCATGAATGTCAAATGGTTATTGCAAGTTCGAGGACTATACCGGGTGGAAAGATCAAATGCCACATGGATGGCAACTACCTTAAATACTGTAAATAGCACATTCTGTGTAAAGGAGACTTTCCTTTGTTTTTAAATTCTGCATTTATGGATTTATGAAAAATCGCTTGCCTCAGTCGGATCTCGAACCAGTCAAATGTGACAAAAAATAACGTGCCGTATTTTATGATGCAGATTGAAAGGGTTACTGATAAGGTTCATTTTTCTCTAAATAACAAATAAAATCAAAATAACTGAAGGCTATGAAATCATGTAACATTTATAGGACACCGTTTAGGTAGGAAAACATATCAAACGTTTTGTGAAGCAGTCAGATTAGGATGTATTTTTCTTTATAATCTATATACATATAATAAAGCTGAAGAGGGTCGAATGTCTGTACATGGAAGATAATCGAAAAAAAGTTGGCTGGGGATACTTAGAATCGATAACAGAACACGTTACAACAATTTTTAGAATTTTTGTCTGTTTGTCTGTTTATCTGTTTGTCTGTTTATTTGACCGCGCATCACGTGAAAACGGCTGGACGGATTTTGATGAAATTTTGTATAGAGATAGTTTGAGTCCCGAGAAAGGATAATATATAGATTTAATCCCGAAAATCAACCCTCGTGGGGGTGAAAATGGGGTTGAAAGTTTGTATGGAGAATTTTTAACCGCTGAAACGATTTAGATAGAAATGAGTATGGAGATAATTTGAGTCTCGAGAAACGTCATAGGCTAGTTTTCAAACCCTTGTGGGGGTGAAAAGGGGGTTGGAAGTTGGTATGAGGAATTTTTAACCGCTGAACTGATTTAGATGGAAATGTGTATAGAGATAGTATGGGTCTCGAGAAAGGACAAAGGATAGTTTTTACCCCAAAATCAATCCTAAAGGGGTGAAAAGGGAGTTGGAAATTTGTATAGGGAATTATTAACCGCAGAATCGATTCAGATAAAATTTGGTATGGAGATAATTTGAGCTCTGGAAAAGGAAATAAAATAGTTTTAACTCGGAAATTATCCCTTAAGCGGATGCAAAAAGTTTACATGGGGAAGATACAGCCGTTTTTGAATTATCAGCCAAAAACGCATAGTGAAAAGAAGTGCCGAATAGTAAAATGACGTAAGCGCCGCCAAATATCCCTTAATAAACGACCTTTTGAACGCATGTTTTGTAACAGGGCGGCCTCTACGAAACTCTACACTGAGCATCGCCCGACATGCTCTTGGCCGGTTCTCATCTCATCATGCTCAAATTCAACGTCTAAAAGGGCAGGGGGGTAGCCACTACACTCGATTGCGTTAAATTTGCATGGGTCATGAACCCCCTCCTTCCTCCAAGTGCACCTCAAACAGAAAAAAATCATTACTGCATTTGTGACCACCCCCCCACCCCAATTTCAACCGCGCCTGTTCTTACCTTTCATGCTTAGACTGATTTGACGGGAGAATCGATTTGGATGATATTTGCCGTGGACATGAACGTATAAATACAAAAGTGGTCCTGTATCGTCCGATATACACCTACTACTCTATGTCGTTTAAATCATGCCAAAAAAATTAAAAGGATAAAAAAAAGTATTCATTTTTGAGTGTAGTTTCATTTAGTGGTAATTGTAAAATATTTTATTAGGACTACCTGTCCTCTAGCGTCATCTGTCAACTTTACTTCAAGTTCCGCCTCCAGGGTAGCGGAAGAGAAATTAGGGGTGAATTAGCCGCTTACTGACACAGACCGAATTCCACGCGGGCGGAGCCGCGGGCACAGCTAGTTAAACAATATGTACATTATCTGTCTCTCAAGCTGTTTTGATATGTCTTCTTGAAGAACTACGCATTATTTTGTACTACGCTTTAAGATCTAATAATGTATTAATATACTGATTTGAAAAAAATAGTCCCGTCGAGTTTCTTTTCGGTCATAATACTTCTTGGGCCAGAGGTGTAGGGTTAGAACCGGTGGTAGTTTTGGAACGAAGTTCCATATCGGACGGATCGCAGATGGGGGGCTAGGCGAAAAAAAGTCACGTGACCGTCACGAAAAAGCGTCACGTCACGAAAACGCGACACCATATTATCATATCATGACGTATAAAATTTGGAATTATGATTTATTCATACTATTCAACTTTAAAAACAAAGTTATTAGATTTAAAACTACTTAAAAAATAAAATTACAAATATACCATTAATTAATTATAGAAACGTATCAAAAATTTGCCCTAATCATATCATATAAAATAGAATCAAAATAAATAAATAAATAAAAAAACAAAATTCTTTACTTCTTTAACAACAAGTACATATATCCTATACTAGCTGTGCCCGCGGCTCCGCCCGCGTGGAATTCGGTCTGTGTCAGTAAGCGGCTAAATTCACCCCTAATTTCTCTCCAGCTACCCTGGAGGCCGAACTTGAAGTAAAGTTGACAGATGGATACGCTAGAGGACAGTAGTCCTGATATTTTTTTTTACAATTACCACTAAATGAAACTACACTCAAAAATCAATCCTTTTTTGTCCTTATAATTTTTTTTTTGCCATGATTTAATCGACATAGAGTAGTAGGTGTATATCGGATGATACAGTACCACTTTTGTATATATACGTTCATGACCACGGCAAATATCATCCAAATCGATCCTCCCGTCAAATCAGTCTAAGCATGAAAGGTAAGAACAGGCGTGGTTGCAGCGCGGTTGAAATTCGGAGGGAGGGGGGGGGGGGTCACAAATGCAGAAATGATTTTTTGAGGCTGATTTTTCTATTTGAGGTGTACTTCGGGGGGGGGGGGGGGGTCCATGACCCATGCAAATTTAACTCTATCGAGTGTAGTGGCTACCCCCCCTTTTAGACGTTGAATTTTTATAGGCTACGTAGAGGTACATATAACCTGGCTGGGGATTTTATTGAATTGGAATTAGTAATCTTTAAGGGGTGATTTCTGGGATAACAATGCAAAAAAAACCGGCCAAGAGCATGTCGGGCGATGCTCAGTGTAGAGTTTCGTAGTTGCCGCCCTGTTACAAAACATCAGTTCAAAAGCTCGTTTATTAAGGGATACTTGGCGGCGCTTACGTCATTTTACTATCCCTCACTTCCTTTCCCTATGCGTTTCTGACTGATAATTCATTGAAAAATAGATGTCATATACTTCAGAAAAAGTGACCAAACCCCCCGGTGTCCGAGGCCAGATTCGAACTGGCGTCTTCAGCTTTCGCGGCTGACGTCCTGACCACTAGACCACCCGGTCACGGCGGAACTTGACAAATTTTCTCATGTATATGCAATCTCTGAATTTGAAACGGCTAGGCGCCGTTGACCATACTCTAAGGGCATGCGCAGTACGTGCTTGCACCTCCTATCCGAACCACTTACGTGATTCTGGTATAGCGAGAGAGATGGTGCTGCCATCTATGAATCTTGAAGCAAATCAAATTATTTTGTTCAATATTTTTTGATTTGCAATTTTTTAAGTAGTTACACTACTATATATAAACTGAAAAATAGATGTCATATACTTCAGAAAAAGTGACCAAACCCCCCGGTGTCCGAGGCCAGATTCGAACTGGCGTCTTCAGCTTTCGCGGCTGACGTCCTGACCACTAGACCACCCGGTCACGGCGGAACTTGACAAATTTTCTCATGTATATGCAATCTCTGAATTTGAAACGGCTAGGCGCCGTTGACCATACTCTAAGGGCATGCGCAGTACGTGCTTGCACCTCCTATCCGAACCACTTACGTGATTCTGGTATAGCGAGAGAGATGGTGCTGCCATCTATGAATCTTGAAGCAAATCAAATTATTTTGTTCAATATTTTTTGATTTGCAATTTTTTAAGTAGTTACACTACTATATATAAACTGAAAAATAGATGTCATATACTTCAGAAAAAGTGAGCAAACCCCCCGGTGTCCGAGGCCAGATTCGAACTGGCGTCTTCAGCTTTCGCGGCTGACGTCCTGACCACTAGACCACCCGGTCACGGCGGAACTTGACAAATTTTCTCATGTATATGCAATCTCTGAATTTGAAACGGCTAGGCGCCGTTGACCATACTCTAAGGGCATGCGCAGTACGTGCTTGCACCTCCTATCCGAACCACTTACGTGATTCTGGTATAGCGAGAGAGATGGTGCTGCCATCTATGAATCTTGAAGCAAATCAAATTATTTTGTTCAATATTTTTTGATTTGCAATTTTTTAAGTAGTTACACTACTATATATAAACTGAAAAATAGATGTCATATACTTCAGAAAAAGTGACCAAACCCCCCCGGTGTCCGAGGCCAGATTCGAACTGGCGTCTTCAGCTTTCGCGGCTGACGTCCTGACCACTAGACCACCCGGTCACGGCGGAACTTGACAAATTTTCTCATGTATATGCAATCTCTGAATTTGAAACGGCTAGGCGCCGTTGACCATACTCTAAGGGCATGATAATTCATTATTTTTTTCTAGTTTTTTGGACCCACGGTACAAAAGTTAGATGGAGGAGACGCTTTCAGATCTAATATTTACGAAACTATCAGTTTCATCCAAAAAATGTATTAGAAGACCTCTATTCTTTTTGAAATACCTATTCAATAATACTCAACACGATAGGGTTGGAGTGAAATTCACCCCCCATTTTATGTGTACCCTAATAAAAAATATTTTTTTAGTTTTTATTCTATTACTTTGGCGGCGTGATTAATGCACATACTGATACCAAATTTCAGCTTTCTAGTGCGAATGGTCACTGAGCTAGACCGCGGACAGACGGACAGACAGACGAACGGACATGGCGAAACTATAAGGGTTCCTAGTTGACTACGGAACCCTAAAAAGCGATAAATAGTAGTTTACGTAGCTGTTACGTAATAAGGCCTAATTACGTACAGAAGCATATACTGCTTTATCTACACTCACACTGTAAGTCCTCTAAAACGTGTTCAAAAACAGTAGGCAATTGCTACCATTACCACAACCGATTTTACTATGATAAGCTTTTTATCTGTGGCAGTAACGTAATTTTAACTTTACATGCTCAAATATTGATGTGCTATGAGTTTTGATAACATAATGTAAATCCTGTGCTCCTTCCTGACCAACGGCACGCGCCCGCGCGGCCGCCGACACGCGCCTCCCCGACCGCCGGCACAATCGAGTTGGCCATGGCGGTGCAATGGCGGTCATTCTATGGTTTCCGAGCACTTAATTTAATATATATAATATGAGTGTAGATAAAGCAGTGTATGCAACTGTACGTAATTAGGCCTTATTACGTAACAGTTACATAAACTACTATTTCCAACCTAAACGGTGTCCTATAAATGTTAGATGATTTTATAGTAGTTTCTGGTTTACACCACATTAGAATCTGGTTTAGACATTAATGACATTTTCAAATATTTCTTAAGAGCGGGTAAAGATAAATTTAAAGCATCGACGGGTAACTTGTTATAAATACAAACACCTTGACCAAAAAAATTACAAACTATTTCAATACCAAATTTCATCTAAATACGTACAGCGGTTGGTTGTTTCTATCTAAATCGATTCTGCGGTTAATAATTCCCTATACAAATTACCAACTCCCTTTTCATCCCTTTAGGGTTGATTTTCGGGGTGAAACTATCCTTTGTCCTTTCTTGAGACCCATACTATCTCTATACCAAATTTCATCTTCATCAAAAAAATCCTCATACCAACTTCCAACCCCATTTTCACCCCCACAAGGGTTTATTTTCGGGATGAAAACTATTCTGTCGTTTCTTGGGACTCAAATTATCTCCATACTCATTTCTATTAAAAATTCTCCATACAAACTTTCAACCCCCTTTTCACCCCCTCCAGGGTTGATTTTTGGGATGAAAACTATTCTGTCGTTTCTCGGGACTCAAATTATCTCCATATACTAATTTCTATTAAAAATTCTCCATACAAACTTTCAACCCCCTTTTCACCCCCTACAGGGTTGATTTTTGGGATGAAAACTATTTATTGTCCTTTCCCGGGACTCAAACTATCTCTATACAAAATTTCATCAAAATCCGTTCAGCCGGTTTCACGTGATGCGCGGTCAAATAAACAGACAAACAGACAAAAATTCTAAAAATTGTTGGAACGTGTTCTGTTATCGATTCTAAGTATCCCCAGCCAACTTTTTTTCGATTATCTTCCATGTACAGACTTTCGACCCTCTTCAGCTTTATTATACAGGGTGTTTGGTCCATCGTTGGCCAAATTAAAATGGCGGATAGGTGGGGTCGTTCCCTATCTCACCACCCTTTCCAAAAATTTTTTTTGACCGACGTGCATTTTTTTTTTAATTTTTTTGTTGTTTTGAAAAGAAAATCAGGACCAACTCGTTTAAAATTAAATTTTGATAAAAAATAAGTGCTAGAGACATGCAATTGTTATTGCATCGTGATGTGCAACGTTGCACTGCTTTATTAAAGTGAAAATTTCGGACACCTAACGCTTAGTTTATTTTTTAATGGCCCTCGAAGGTTTTACAGCATGTAAAAATTTTGCCAAAGGTCAACTTTGACTTGCAATGAAAAAATAAATAAAAAAGATTACGTTCTTAAAATTCTTTTACTAAATTGTGTGTTTTATCCTCTTTCTAATGATGTAAAATAATCCCGGAAAACCTTTCATAAACTTGATTTTTCCGCGGTTATTGTAACGGACGCGACAGGCAAATCATCATTGCCCAAACATTGACGCCTCTTTTTTGAAATCCCATAAGTAACAAGCGGGTTTGTTTTCTCGATGACCGATGAGGTTTGCAGGTTATTAAGATTTAAAACTTATCTTACGTGAATTTGGCCTTGGAGTTGAAGGTCAACTTTCACATTTCAGCGTGATAAGATAAGGAAGTGTTTTTGAAAACAACACGTGCAAAGCCGGTAAAGACTGCTATCTCCCTCTTACACAGCACAATACGTGCAGTTGTCTCTCTCTTTCATGAGTTAGACGTCAAACTGATCTATTAAAGACCAGCAGTAGGGCTAGATAAGAAGACTACACTTTACTTAGGTAGTGACATCAGATTAGACTTGAGACGTGATTTAACCATCTTATGGTACATTAATCCTGAACCTTTCCTGAAATAAATTTTTCCCCAGTTCTTGTATGGAAGCATCAGAAAAGTATCGACATGCAGGTTAAAAAAAAACATTTTCTTTTTAAATCTTTATTACACGTGTTATTTTTACAAATTTTGTTCAAACTGGCGACCTCCGTTGCGAATGCATGCATAGCACCTTTTTCTTATTTCCACTGTTGTTATTCGCAATCGAACTTCTGCTTTGATCACCTCGAAGGCCGCCAATATTCGTTGAGACAAATCTTCCCGCGATTCCACCTCCGTTTTGTAAACAAGTTCCTTCGCCCCTCCCCAGATGTAAAAGTCCAACGGAGTTAGGTCAGGAGAACGTGGAGGCCATGGAATAGGGCCATCTCTCCCAATCCATGAATTAGGGAAAGCGTTGTCAAGGTGCTCCCTGACTGTTATCCTCCAATGGGCCGGACATCCGTCTTGTTGGAAGATGATATGCCTATCCTCGTTAAAGTGCGGCACATTCTCCAGCAAATTAGGTAAATCATTTTGTAGAAAATGAAGATAGTTGTCTCCATTCAAATTGTCTGGCAGGAAATGTGGCCCGATGACTTGATCGCCAATAACTCCTGCCCAGACATTGACACAGTATCTTCTCTGAAACCCCCTATGTCTTTTTTGGCGTGGCTTTTCATTTTTAGGTGACCAGTGGTGGAGGTTGTGCACATTGAAAATTCCTTCTCTTGTAAATTTTGACTCGTCTGTCCACAGAATGCTTTTTAAAAAGTCACGGTCTTCTAAATCTGTGTGCAGCAATAAACGGCAAAACTGAACACGATTCCCAAAGTCGTTATCTTCAAGACCTGAAAAGAAACAAAAATCGAATAAGAACCTGTTCCTACATGTTTAATGATTGTTAGGTACAAATGACATGAGCAAGCCTGTTTCTTCACGGTTTACGGCCTCTACCTGCATAAAAAGCGTGAAAAAACAGACGTGCTCGCTGCGGCGGATTTCAGTTTTTAATTACGGTTATCAAACATCATGTTAAAATGTATGAAATTCAGTTCAAACGTTCAATACCTTGTACGGGAGTGTAGTGAAATGCGTGCTGGTTATTTTGGCGAAGAACTTTCCACACCTTCCAGATAGAAAGTTCGAGTAATGCAGCTACATCTCTTATGTTTCTAGTCGGGTCTTCCTCAATCATTGCCAAAATCCGGTTATCAACTTCAACATTGTGTCGCACCACAATCCCTCTTGGTTCATTCACGTTCAAATTTCCAGTTTCCCGTAAGCGTCGGTAAGTGTTTTGAAACACGTTCCGGTGTGGTAAGCGTCTGTTAGGGAATCGTTCCTGGTAGATTCTTTGCGCTGCTCGTGCAAGACCATCAGCTTTACCATACGCCATTAAAATATCCGCGTATTCTTCATTCGTGAATGTTGCCATTCTCGAATAAACGAAGTAAACAGAACAGAGATTAACAATAACACTAATAAAACTCAACAAAAAACAACATCAGGATTGGAAATGGGTTAGCCACCAGAGACAGTCAAATAACGACTAAAGTCTAATCTGATCCCACAGTCCTATCTAGCCCTACTGCTGGCCTTTGGTAGAGCAGTTTGACGTCTAACCCATGAAAGAGAGAGACAACTGCACGTATTGTGCTGTGTAAGAGGGAGATAGCAGTCTTTACCGGCTTTGCACGTGTTGTTTTCAAAAACACTTCCTTATCTTATCACGCTGAAATGTGAAAGTTGACCTTCAACTCCAAGGCCAAATTAACGTAAGATAAGTTTTAAATCTTAATAACCTGCAAACCTCATCGGTCATCGAGAAAACAAACCCGCTTGTTACTTACGGGAATTCAAAAAAGAGGCGTCAATGTTTGGGCAATGATGATTTGCCTGTCGCGTCCGTTACAATAACCGCAGAAAAATCAAGTTTATGAAAGGTTTTCCGGGATTATTTTACATCATTATAAAGAAGATATAACACACAATTTAGTAAAAGAATTTTAAGAACGTAATCTTTTTTATTTATTTTTTCATTGCAAATCAAATTTGACCTTTGGCAAAATTTTTACATGCTGTAAAACCTTCGAGGGCCAATAAAAAATAAACTAAGCGTTAGGTGTCCGAAATTTTCACTTTAATAAAGCAGTGCAACGTTGCACATCACGATGCAATAACAATTGCATGTCTCTAGCACTTATTTTTTATCAAAATTTAATTTTAAACGAGTTGGTCCTGATTTTCTTCTCAAAACAACAAAAAAATGTAAAAAAAAATGCACGTCGGTCAAAAAAATTTTTGGAAAGCGTGGTGAGATAGGGAACGACCCCACCTATCCGCCATTTTAATTTGGCCAACGATGGACCAAACACCCTGTATGTATAGATTGACTGGCGTCTCCTTGTAAGTTATTTACAAAATAACCAGTGCTAGGAGGCACAAAAAAAGAAAAAAAATATAAAGAAAAAAGAATAAAGTGAAGTGAAGTGAAGTGTAGTGAAAAGTAAAAGTGAGAAGTGACAAAGTGATAAAAGAATTCAAAAATTAAGATTCAAAAATTTCAAAAATTTCAAAAATTTCAAAAATTTCAAAATTTCAAAAATTTCAAAAAGTCAAAAATTAAATAAAATTAAGTAACATAACTTCGTTCCAACCGAGTGTTCGGTTCGACGGCACTCACGTACAAATATTATTTATCTCTGGCGTTCATTAGTGCATTGTACTGTGCTTACATTGAAGAATAAATATCTACAACACCAATATCATAAATCCTCTATTCCGCGTTCGGAACCGTATGTAATTACCACCATTATTGCAACCAGTAACGTAACATCAGTGTATTATCTGTGACAGTGTGGTAAAAACGTATGAAAATTCATTACCTCCGGTAACGTAATGAAAATCGGCGAAAATTTTTTAATATGTGTCTAGGTAAAGCAGTGTATGCTTCTGTACATAAATAGGCCGTATTACGTAACATACACTACTATTTATCTCTTTTTAGGGTTCCGTAGTCAACTAGGAACCCTTATAGTTTCGCCACTCTTACGCTTACGCCTTATAGTCTGTCTCCGGTCTATCTCAGTTACCGTTAGAACTAGAAAGCTGAAATTAGGTGAGGCCTGATAAGAAATTTCAATAAAAACTATTTTGAATAAAATCAGTTCAGCCGTTTTTGAATTATCAGTCAAAAACGCATAGTGAAAGGAAGTGCCGGATAGTAAAATGACGTAAGCGCCGCCAAATATCCCTTAATAAACGACCTTTTGAACGGATGTTTTGTAACAGGGCGGCATCTACGAAACTCTACACTGAGCATCGCACGCCATGCTCTTAGCCGGTTTTTTCTGTATTGTTATCCCGGAAATCACCCCTTAAGGATTACTAATTCCAATTCAAGAAAATCCCCAGCCAGGTTATACGTAGCCTATAAAAATTCAACGTCTAAAAGGGGGGGTAGCCACTACACTCGATTGAATTAAATTTGCATGGGTCATGGATCCCCCCCCCCCCACCCCCCTCCAAGTGCACGTCAAATAGAAAAAAATCAGTTTGGACATGAATGTATAAATACAAAAGTGGTCCTGTATCGTCCGATATACACCTACTAATACTCTATGTCGTTTAAATCATGGCAAAAAAATTAATAGGATAAAAAAGTATTTATTTTTGAGTGTAGTTTCAGTTAGTGGTGATTGTAAAATATTTTATTAGGACTACTGTCCTCTAGCGTATCCATCTGTCAACTTTACTTCTTAAGTTCCGCCTCCAGGGTAGCGGGAGAGAAATTAGGGGTGAAATAGCCGCTTACTGACACAGACTGAATTCCACGCGGGCGGAGCCGCGGGCACAGCTAGTGTAAGATATTTTAATACTTAGGCCTTTCCATCTCCGTAGTTGTTACTTATTAGTCTTCGTCCCCTGCAAAAAATATAATGCACAACAAACCACGCAAAAGTATTTGACACTATCTTGTCTACAGTCACAATTTATAATAGTTAAAATCGATCTAGCCATTTTGACCGTATACGTAAGTACTATGAATTATACATGTTAAAAATATATAAAACTGATCTCAAGTGGAAAAATAAAAACATTAATACTATTAGAAAATACATTTGAAAAGCACGGAATTTTCCTTTTGTATTCAGTAGCAGCATTTCCTCTTCCATTCAATAGCCGACCTCGTCGGGTTTTTATTTACAAACATTGAAACCGGAAAGAAACTGATTAACGCTTTTATTGGTATAATTAAGAGCCACGGACAGCCGTTTTTACGAAGCTGTAAAATAAATTACCCTCACAAAGTGTAGATGTAATAAAATAATCAATATGCCAACTTTAAGAGCGGAATACTTATTAACTAACTTATACCTTTAACGGCCTCCTAACCCAGTCGGTAGTGTATGTATGTATGTATGTAAACACTTTATTGTACATAAAACAGGACAAAATACAGTCATAACAAAAGAAAATACAACGTACAAAGGCGAACTTATCCCTGTAAGGGATCTCTTCCAGCTAACCTTTGAGCAATTGAGAGAGATACACAAGATAGACAAACAAGCACTACTTATATGTACTTTTAGAAAGGAAACGCTGTAAAATAAACAAATAACAAAGTATTCGATATCTTATATAATATAAATAATATATACACTTAATATTTATATATATACACGGTGCCCGTGAGCATTGCGAGAGACTTTAACAGTGTATTCATTATCATATTTAGAGAACAAAATGTCCTTTAAACTTTTTCGAAATTCGCCATAGTTTCAGAGTAAATACTACTTACAAAAAATTGCATTTTGAATTGTTTCTCAGTGTAAAATGATTTTTTGATGGCGATCTCACCGGTATGGGGCATAGTCTAGACATCTCTTATTGACTGATATCAAAGACCTAAGAAACACTTTGCATGGACTAGTTTTTACGAGAAAAAATGTAGCAATTTACTTTTTCCGTTGCTTTTTTCTAATGACATTTACTTTTTATGTAGAACAGCATTCAAAAAAAGTGAAAAAAAAAGTAAAAAAAAAAATTTTTTTTTGGCGTTTTACAACAAAAGTCATATAATGTTTTTTCATTCTTTTGACCTCAGAAATGCGTGGTTAAAATCTCTCGCAATGCTCACGGGCACCGTGTATATATATAAGTAGTCGTATAGATATAACTAAATATACAATAAATACATACATAAATATATACTAGGTACACAAGTCGTTGGAAAGCCACAGTTTATACAGTTTTCCCTTGAGTGACCCTGCTTACGAAGCAGGAGGTCCCGGGTTCGAATCCTGGTCAGGGCATTTATTTGTGTGTTTATCACAGATATTTGTACCTGAGTTAGGGATGTTTTCTATCTATGTAAGTACATATCTATATATTATATATTTCGTCGTCTGGTACCCACTACACAAGCCTTATTGAGCTTACTGTGGGCCTAGGTCGATTTATGTAAAATTGTCCTTTAATATTTATTTATTTTATTTATTATTTATAATTAAGTGTTGTAACAAGTCATAATAAAACCTAAGTATTAGTTCGATTACACAGGAAATTATATTTGACAGATCTATTACTTACATATCTTGAAAATGTGTCTCTACCCCATTTGTACGAGCTAGCAAAGTGTCTTCTCTTTTGCACTTTTGTATACAAATGAAAGGGACAAAAGAAGGTCGGTGGGTGTAAACGTTTTTTACCTGAATGGCGGGATAGTCTTCCAATAAAAAGAAAATGAATAAATAAAAAAAAATATTATGGGACAATCTTACACAAATCAACCTAGTCTCACGGTAAGCTCAAAAAACTTGTGTTGTGGGTACTAGGCGACAATATATATAATGTATAAATAAAGATAAATACTTAAATACATAGAAAACAATCTCAGATGTCAAAAGAGTCAACCCAAGACAGATTAACTTGGCGCTGAAGAGTGAGGAGACCCGACCCCAAATAAAGGGAACATGGAATGAAGAAGAAGAAGACATCCACATACAAAACATCCATACATACATACATAGAAAACACCCATTACTCAGGAACAAATACCCGTGATAAACACACTAATAAACGCCCTGACCAGGATTCGAACCCGGGACCTCCTGTTGCATAGGCAGGGTCACCGACTAGGCTAGGAGGCCGTTAAAATGGCGTCTTACTCGTACTAACATGCGGTTGGCGGCGTCCGGATTTATTATATGCAGATAAGAAGAGATAGGAATTACCGTTGCATGTTTTGTTTCTTTGTTGTATTATTAATTCTTATTCAAACACATGTGCCACGAAAAACTAGTCATAAGTTTCCTAAATAACAGATAAGAATTGTTATTGTCGTAAGCGTTCGCACCGTACGGCGTACAAGAGACAGGCGTACAACACACAACAAAGAATCAACCAATATTGAAGTTGTATTGGAGTTGCATCGAAATATTTAATTTTCAAGCAAATTCTGATATTTCCGATTCAGACGTTTAGGCGCTAGCTGTATTGCGTAGTTAATCCATTGGATTTGTATTGA
The DNA here is from genome assembly GCA_947086415.1 of Pammene aurita. NCBI lineage: Eukaryota > Metazoa > Arthropoda > Insecta > Lepidoptera > Tortricidae > Pammene > Pammene aurita. The sequence goes on from OX352305.1 coordinate 10,429,139, forward strand.
AGTAGGATCGTGTTATAAAGTTATTCAAATACGGCCCCGTACCGCGCAAGCAAGGACTCGCATTCAGCCTATAAAGTTCGGAAGCAGCGTAAAGCCACTTTAGACGCGAGTTGATGAAATACCGACACACGTTTGGGTGTGAATGAAGGCGTTAAACCCCTAAACGCCTTCGAGCAATTCGAGCGGATTTAACCGGCTCCGGCTTTACTGAGCCACTTGGGTGCTTTGTACTAAACTAGATCTTCTAAACCCTCAATTATACGATCGCTTTGGCTTTGAAATAGAAAAGTTCGAATAAAAAGAAGCACTGGACATGAAACCGACCGATAACAAGGCACAAAACTGGAAGTAGCATCGTTTACTTGTAAATATCATCTTCATAATATACGACAGTTTTCCTTAAATCTGCAAAGCATTGTGTAAGTACTGCCTTAGGTATGTTTGTCACGTTTCTTTGTTTTTTTTTAGTTGAGTGTAAAGTAAACAATGACAACTCCGAGCATCATCAAGACAAATAAAAATAATCGACGTAGGGTGATTGTGCTAGTTTTCGTCCAAGTATGTTAGTTTTCCGGCCATCCATATTGTCATATTTATGTTCAAGTTTTTTCCCAAAATGTAGTAAAAGATAAACTATGAATAGAAAATGTGTTTAACTTAAAGTTTTTCTCATATATTTGTAGCAGTATCATCGCCCTATAACGCTTAATGTTGACCCTGCCGCCGTACAAAGATTTCCTGCTATGTTGAACAATTACTTGTGACCCGTCTTGTTCGGAGCCTAGTAACCTACCCACTCTAGAACCTTCTGCGAAATTATCTCCAATGAAGAATCCATTAACCTCGTAATTCCGCCTTCAGTTAACGAGTCTACCAGCAAACGTATTCCTCCACTTCCACTTCATTACGAACCCTATTATATAAGCTAAGTATGTCGCAATCCTGATGAAAACCAAAGTCATGACAAACAACAGCCAAAACCCGATCGATGTAAATGGATAGACGACTACATAGACCTCGACAAGCAAGCGTCCGAAACTTCCGAACCGAAAATTACTGGAGCTTTAAAGAGGAAATTAAGTCCAATATACACCTATCATCAGTCCACCTTGCGGGGGGTCTACCCACGCTGCGCCTTCCGGTTCGTGGTCGCCACTCGAGAACTTTCGCAAGGTGGACTGATGACCTGGTGAAGGTCGCGGGAGTCCGCTGGATGCGGGTGGCGCAGGACCGGTCATTGTGGCACTCTTTGGGGGAGGCCTATGTCCAGCAGTGGACGTCTTTCGGCTGATATGATGATGATACACCTATCTATTAAGGAATAAAACATGGATACGTGCCTAACACCATGCTTTACATACAGCTGCCAAACGTGGATATTCGACGCTAACACCAGAAATAAAATATTAACCACCTGAACCTTCCAACTGTATTTATCACTACATTTGCAAATAAATATTTGATTGATTGATTGATTGATAAAGACCGCTAGAAAGAAGCATGTTAAAAATCAAATTAAAAGATAAGGTCAGACAGCAAAATAAGGCAGAAAACAAAAGTACTCGATGCTCTATCCTTCGCTCAAAGCTTGAAATGGAAATGGGCGGGACTCGTGGCTAGATACCAAGATGACAGTTGGACGAAAAAGCTACCGTCGAGTTCCGTATCTTCGCCTGGATTTTGACACATTTCCCAAAAAATCTTTCAAATTTGAAAGCATTTTAGTCCGTTATGGCCAAAAAACGTATTTTAGTACTCCTGACTATCAGTATATACCATTAAAGCTTTGAATTTCATTGGGTAACTTGGCAATAAATGGCCCCGAAGGCAATAGGCGAAGTTTGGGTGTTTTCTCCAATCTTCGCCTATGGCATGCCTTACCGCTAATTATAAACTTTTCTGGGACTTACACCTATCAAGTCTTATCTCCCTGGAACGTGTTAATATAATATGAACCTTAACTACACCAGACTAGGCACATTTAAAAAAAAATGTGTAGTAGGCGAAGATTGGCAACAGTCTGAAGTTGTTTACATACATTTTCTAAAATGATGCAAGGGCTGCCAAAAATTAACCAACATGTCAAATAAAGGAGAGTAATAGTTTATAAGTAAAAAAAAAGATTTAAAAAAATGTTTATTATGTAAACAAAAAACGTATCTCTTCGCTTATCAGTATTTTCGTAATCGAGATCAAATCAACCTTTGGCTTCTACACATAATTACCTTTTCAAAGTGAGACCGTACAACCGTACAATGATTGCCTTCTAAGGGTCCCTTGTTCATACCACGTACCTACTATTACTACTGGGTACATCTATCTTTAGAGCACAGCTTACTAACTTTCCTCCAAATCGCTAATCCCATTTCCGAAAAACCAAACATAAGAAAATATGTACATTTGGAAACAAATTTGACAACCGCCAAATACCCTCACCAATGTTTTATCCAATTGTGACTTCTAAACGTAAGCTAGCCATTAAATAATAGTTACATATTAAAAAGAAATAGTTACAGGATATAATCATGTAAAAAGTTTACAATTACCTGGCCTGTATCACTGTTTAAACCTGAAGTTAAAACACTGGCTTAAAAAAACATGTGGTCGGTGTCGCGCAAAAACCTCACTGAAGGTCAACTATATGAAGTTAGCCACAGATCGTTCGAAGAATGTTGACACCCGTAAAAAATACTTTGTATTTAGTAGTTTTGTGTAAGGCTTGCACTAGAAACATTTTGTTAAAGTCAATTTATGTAAAAATAGGCGAACATAGGTAGCACAGGCGAAGATATGCAACACGACGGTACTACATGGAAAGGACCAGACGGAAACCGAAGGTCTGGAAGACCGCAAGGAAGATGGAAAGATGAGAGTGTAGACATAGCCGAAAAAAACTGGACAACAATAGCGGCTCAAAGAGCACAATTAAAATGCCTGGACGCCTTTACCTGCCGAGAGGTCCAAACTTAAATAAATATGTGTTCATTGAAAAACAATGATATAGAAATATATACATAAGAACGGCTGAACCGATTTTCATGATCTTTTGTGTGATGTATCTCCGCCCCGAATAACAGAATAATGATTAAAATATTGGAGATATTAAAATCATTTTTTTTAACATGATCTATGGAAGTTATGTAAGTCCGTTAATAGGAGTGGGGTGAAGACAATAGGAGGAGGTGGAGACGGTGAGACTGGCGTGGCGTAGGAATTAGGGGAAATGGGGTTGGAGTCCATGGGAGTGAAGTAGGAGTCGGTGGGAGAAGGGTGGAAGAGAGTATAGGAGAGGGGTAGATGAGACTTGGAAAGGGGTGGAATAGAGTGAGAGAGGGGTGGAAAATAGTGGAAGAGGGGTGGAAGATAGTGGAAGAGTGATGGGAGATGGTAGGACTAGCGTAGGAGTGAACTTGAGGTAGACGGGAGTCGGTGGAAGTTGGCGGTACGAAGTTCGCCGGGTCAGCTAGTACTATATGAAGTGTACACGGAAAGAACATGTCTAGTCACTTTTTTTGTAAAATGAGATTTTTATATCAAAATGTAGAGCTTGCAATGAACTATTAGTAACAACTTCTGTTACAGATGTAAATTTTAACGTATATCCACTTCTTAACTCATAAAAACCATCTAGTTACGAATATAGTATGGTTAATTTAATCGTTCCAAATTTTAAAAGCGCTATGACGTGACTAGAAATATTCTTTCCGTATACCCTTCATATATTGTTAGCTATAAAATAATAATTTTCTCAAAAATGGTATGTAATGTTGCCATAATATCCCTAAAATGTATCCAGAAAGTGAACTCTACCGGAGACATATTCACAACTATCCAGTAAGAAGCGAGATTTTAAATTTGGAATCTCCTACTGTCCAGTAAGTAATTATGTCATTTACCTACTGGACAGTAGGTCATCCTCTTTAGATCTGCTTAGAAAAAAAAACATAGTACCAGACACAGATTAGAGTGTAGCCATATAACATGGTTATAGGAGGGAGGCTCCAAATATATATCTATCTCTCTTTTCGGTATGTCATTTTATGAGATAGATATATTTTTGGAGCCTTAAACAGCCATTTTATAGTCTGTGACACTTAACGCGACGCAGAAAAAGTATGCACGTTGCGTTTTGTTCTTAGTAATGTTGTAGAAGTATAGTGGGATTTTATGTTTGTATTTAGTAATTTCAGTTTATAAATCATGTTGGATTAAAACTTTCCATTCTAAAATTAACATGGAGTTTCAAAAACAATAATTTACATTTTTTTACTAAAACATTCATGTAAGTAATGTAAAAATAGAACAATGTTCCAAACTAAACGCAAACTTTTTAGTAAAAAAAAAACAACGACTGGCGGGATTTCACATTCAATTGCGACAATTGTGTTTTATTTTACCGCGTGAACATAAATAATCCCAAAAAATGAGTTCAAGCGAATCCGATTCGGAAATAGATGGCACTCCTCCTGATTTAAAAGCTGAGGCCGAATTAGCAAAAAACAATTTACTTCCTCCAAAATCCAAGGAGCGATATATGAAAACTTATGAAAAATTTATGAAGTGGAAGTCAGAAAAACAAGCCAACAGTTGGTCTGAAAATGTATTCTTGGCATATTTCAGCTTTCTTCGCCAAACAATGCAGCCGACAAGTTTATGGGCTGTGTATTCTATGCTTCGATGTGTAGTGCAAAATAAACACGATGTAAAATTAAGAATTATTCCAATTTAATCACTTGGTTGAAAAGACAATCGACTGGCTGCAAAGGAAAAAAATCGAGTGTATTTACCAGCCAAAACATACAGAAGTTTTTAAATGAAGCACCCGATGATGTTTATCTAGCAGCGAAGGTAATATTTATTTTATTTACTTATTTCATTTAAATTGTTGTGATGTAAGTTGTCTGTTAGTCGGTTGCAATAATATAATTATGCTATTAAATCTGGTTCCAATTAACAGATACTTATTTTTATATTCTCGATTTAAAACAGTTTTTTTTTTGTTTTTAGGTTATTACTATAATGGGAGTTAATGGCGCCTGCCGAAGTATAGAGCTCTGTAATATTAAAAACAGTGACGTGGAATACCATAATGAAATAATTTTGGTAAAAGTACGAGAAACAAAAACAAAAATTGATCGCTCTTTTGTTATACACAAGGAGTCAGCTCATATTGTAAGGAAATACCATGACCTGCGCCCTGAAAATACGAAAAGCGATCGTTTTTTTATCAATTATAGAAGCGGGACATGCTTGCGGCAAAACATCGGTCGTCATAAGATTGCCGCAATGCCTAAACAAATAGCAGAATATTTGAATTTACCAAATCCAGAGAGCTATACTGGCCATTGTTTCCGGAGGTCGTCTGCTACCCTTCTGGCTGACTCTGGAGCCAATCTCACGACAATAAAACGACACGGGGGGTGGAAATCGGACCGAGTTGCAGAAGGATATATAGAAGAGTCATTAGAAAATAAAAGTGAAATTACAAGCAATATAAATAAAAAAAATAAATTGAATACTCAAAAAACACCATCTTTCACCTCCCCGCAGCCGTCTACATCGCGTCAACAGCCGCTAAGCCTGACTCCGCAGCCATCTACCTCTCGCCAAGAACCGACCACTATTCCCCTGACCGTAACATCATCGCAACCATCCACCTTCCCAAACAACCAAATTAATGTTTCACAGACATTTACTGTCAGCCAAGAGTCCATTAATCCAGATGTACAAGAAACAAACATAAATGCCCCCGGTAAATCGATAAAAATATCTATCAGTAATTGCCCGTATATGAATGTAACCTTCAATATTAATTAAACGAATTTGTTGTTAAACTTTCTTTCATTTTTGAGAAAAGCACTATACAAGCCTCAACCAGTAAGAAAGCCATCCTGGCCTCGTATATAACCGGACCTCACCTGCGGTTCGGTCCGGTTAACTCATCCTTGGCCAGGAAGGCTTACTTACTGGATTCTGCAGTAATGTACTATTAATGTTTTTTTACAGTACGGTTTATTGTAAACATTATTTAAACGTACATTTTGATTTTAATAAGAAAACGGTAGCCCTCATTGATGAATAATTTACCGATAATAATTTGAAACTTCAATTTTACCAAAATGCCGACAGGTAGATTTTTAAATACCTAGTGAGGCAAAGATAATTAAGTGCTAACTTCTAATAGCACACGCTCAATTTGCATCAATAATTGGCGTGCAAATTGGAATTTAAACTTCGAATAAAGTTTATTGTCATCTTCAACAGTCTATACCTATTCAGACGGAGATCTCATTCAACCATTTACATAAATTAAAAAAATACTAGACGTCTAAAAATAATTTACTTTTTATTTTTGTAATGCCTTCGACGTTTAAGCATAAAAGGGAGAGTCTATGCAAATGTCGATTGACAACCTGTCCGAATTAATTATATTTGCGTATTTGCTATCACGGAAATATTCTGATCAAACATAATAAACTGGTAGGTATTAATATAAGACAATATACGTCGCCTTAGGCCGTTTACGCTGGGCTGGACACGTCACGCGGATGGATGAACATAGAGCCTCCCAAAAACTACTGCATAGTAAATCAGACGGACGCCGCGGTAAAGGCAGGCCTAAGCTCTGGTGGTTGGACGGCGTTCAGAAAGACCTCAAAACGTCAGGAGTTGGATGTTGGAGAAAACAAGCCATGAACCGACCGGAATGGAAAAAGCTGCTCGACCAGGCCAAGGCCCACCCCGGGCTGTAGAGCCTTAGATGATGATGATGAAATTGGAATTTAAACTTCGAATAAAGTTTATTGTCGTCTTCAACAGTCTATACCTATTGAGACGGAGATCTCATTCAACCATTTACATAAATTAAAAAAAATACTAGACGTCAAAAAATTATTTACTTTTTAATTTTGTAATGCCAAGTGCGAATCGGACTCGCGCACTGAGGGTTCCGTACATCACACTATTGTAACAATCGTAACATCACTGTGTATGTAACGAAAAGAAAAATTGGATTAAGGGTCGAATTTTTTTAATGCAAAAAACAATTTTTTTTTCTAGATGGAACAACAAATAAACGATTTTTGGACTTTTTCCTTTACTTATGCTGTAAGTAAAGGAAAAAACCCACCTACCTTTTTACCAATTTTCATGACTCTAGGTCTATGGGATACCTACTCTAGGTCTATAGGTGGGACTCTAGGTCTATAGGTTTTGTAAGTTTTTTCTTGTGATGGATGATTAAACATTTTCGGACTTTCTCCTTAACTTGTGCTGTAAGACCTTTCTTGAAGTCAAATTTGATGATTTTGGGTCTATGAGAATATTAAGTCTTATAGGTTTTGTAAGTTTGTAATAGCAAAAAAAAATTGTGATGAAACAACAAATTTACCATTTCCGGACTTTTCGGGAAGTAGTCTATGATATTCAATCAAATACAAACACTGAAAACATTGAAAAAATAATCAACCCAGCCGGACTTGAACCTGGCTGGGTTGATTATTTTTTCAATGTTTTCAGTGTTTGTATTTGATTGAATAACATACTATTGTATGAGTGGAATGCCCCACTTTAAAAAAAAAATCATGTAAAATAATTAAGTAGTCTATGAGTTTTCGATCCCCTGCAAATGGCTGTATCTTTCGATCGAATTGATTTAGAAGTATGATTTTTTTACAGCTTCAAGATACCGCAGACATACGCATTTAATGTATATTTCAACTCAATAGCTGCACGCATTCCTGAGAAAAATGGTCTTGACAGACAGACGAATGGACAACGAAGTGATCATATAAAGGTTCCTTTTTTTCCATTTGATCTACGAACCCCTAAAACTGTTAAATTATAACAAATTCACCTGAAATACCTATCTATATATTTTTATCTAAAGAAAGAAATCACCTTAAAATTCTGAATGTGTGATATGAAACTTATTTTGCTCTTCATTTGTTTTGATGTAGATGATTGGGTACTAAAAATATGAATGTAATATATTACATAAAACTTAATGTGAGTGTTATTCATTATTCAACAAAAAAGCAACTTCTTAGTTCTTCTGTAAGTACTTCCTATTTTTGTTAGAGGTTACCGATCTCAGATTTTTTTTATTACTTATTAATTACGTTTCTGTAATATGAAAGAGAGTAAACAAGTGTACGTACCTAAGAAAATAAGATCCTCCTAAAGTGAGTTTGTCTTCTATCTATCTATACATATAATAAAGCTGAAGAGGGACGAAAGTCTGTACATGGAAGATAATCGAAAAAAAGTTGGCTGGGGATACTTAGAATCGATAACAGAACACGTTCCAACAATTTTTTGAATTTTTGTCTGTTTATCTGTTTGTCTGTTTATTTGACCGCGCATCACGTGAGTTATCGTGTAAGCAATGTATGGTTCTGTACGTAATTAGGCATTATTACGTAACAGTTACATAAACTACTATTTATCTTTTTTTAGGGTTCCGTAGTCAACTAGGACTCCTTATAGTTTCGCCATGTCCGTCCGTCTGTCTGTCCGTCTGTCCGCGGTCTACTCGTAGCTTAGTGACCATTCGCACTAGAAAGCTGAAATTTGGTATCAGTATGTGCATTAATCACGCCGCCAAAGTAATAGAATAAAAACTAAAAGAATATTTTTATTAGGGTACACATAAAATAGGGGTTGAATTTTTTTTTCGCTCCAACCCTATCGTGTTGGGTATTATTGAATAGGTCTTTTAAAAAGAATAGAGGTCTTCTAATACATTTTTTGGATGAAACTAATAGTTTCGTAAATATTAGATCTGAAAGTTCATTTCGTGGCAAACATATAATTAGTTATTATCCTTAGATTAAGTATGTTTGTTTGCATGTTGTTGTTGTCGCGAATAAATGTTTTCTATGTTCTAAAAAAGGGCGTCTCCTCCATCTAACTTTTGAACCGTGGGTCCAAAAAATAGAAAAAAATAATGGAAGTGAGGCCCGATAAGAACTTTCAATAAAAACTATATTGAATAAAATCGGTTCAGCCGTTTTTGAATTATCAGTCAAAAACGCATAGTGAAAGGAAGTGCCGGATAGTAAAATGACGTAAGCGCCGCCAAATTTCCCTTAATAAACGACCTTTTGAACGGATGTTTTGTAACAGGGCGGAACTACAAAACTCTACACTGAGCATCGCCCGACATGCTCTTGGCCGGTTTTTTTTGCATTGTTATCCTAGAAATCACCCCTTAAGGATAACTAATTCCAATTCAAGAAAATCTCCAGCAAGGTTATACGTAGCCTATAAAAATTCAACGTTTAGACGTTGAAAGCCAAATAGAAAAAAATCATTACTGACCCCCTCAAAAAATCATTTCTGCATTTGTGACACCCTAAATTTCAACCGCGCTGCAACCGCGCCTGTTTCTTACCTTTCATGCTTAGACTGATTTGACGGGAGGATCGATTTGGATGATATTTGCCGTGGACATGAACGTATAAGTACAAAAGTACAAAAATATCAGGACTACTGTCCTCTAGCGTATCCATTTGTCAACTTTACTTCACGTTCCGCCTCCAGGGTAGCGGGAGAGAAATTAGGGGTGAATTAGCCGCTTACTGACACAGACAAAATTCCACGCGGGCGGAGCCGCGGGCACAGCTAGTTTCTAATATATGTAACTACTTACAGTATTAGAGAACTCGACTGTACTAGTTAGCGAACATACAATAAATTATAAGTACCTACATAAAGTTTAAATTATAAGTACATACAAAGCACAGGTTCGTTCGTGTATGGAATACTGTTGCCACCTATGCGACGGTTCCGCCAAGTATTAGCTCGCGACCCTGGATGCGATAGAGCACCGGGCTCATAGACTTTTTGGCGATGACCCAGCTGTCAAGTCAAAATTACAGAGCCTGGAGCATCGCCGTCGAGTCGCTTGTCTATCGGTGTTCTATCGGATACATTTTGGGGAGTGCGCACAAGAACTTCATGACCTGATTCCACATTCCCCTTTCCATCATCGGACTACCAGGCGCGGGGAGCAAATGCACCCGTTCGTTGTTAGCATTCCCTTTGTGCGCACGAAACTATTTGCTTCATCTTTTTTGGTGCGGACTGCCAAGGAATGGAATGCGCTCCCGCCATCTGTATTCCCTGATAAATACGATCTCGGTATTTTTAAGGCAAGAGTGAATAGGCTATTACTGAACCGGTGAGCTCCAACTTAGGCCCTGTCTTCACTTTCCATCAGGTGAGACTATGGCCAATCGCTGGTCAGTCCCATAATAAAAAATTAAAAAAACATACCTAAAAAGTATAAACTCAACTTTTTTTTTAATTTATGTATAGTCTAGGTATTTATGTCTAGGATTTTATTGCGTGTTAATTCAGAATTTACTTAGGGTCGGTTGCACCAAACCGCTTGTCACCGTTAAAACGTTCGCTAAATTTAATTGTATGGAAATTTTCATAGTACCCTGCCGGGTGATGCTGATGAGTCCGTCAAAAATGGTTGGTGCAACGGGCACTTAGGGTGAGTTGCACCACGCATAAATAGCAAACTGATCAACGTTAAACATGGCGACGGAGCTGTCACCCCATAAAGAACTGTCAAACTTTTCATACAAGATTTTTTTTGCGATGACGGTGACGTTAACAGACGGTTTGGTGCAACCGGCCCTTAGTAGAAGTAGTAGTAGTAACTAGTAGTAGTAGTAAAACACTTTATTGCATAAAACAAATACATGACCAACAAAAATATAGTGAGTGTGTACAAAGGCGAACTTGTCCCTTTAAGTCTTAGTCTTGTACAGGATATACTACCTATCTAAAATTATTAATGAGAAAAGCCGTCGTAGTAAGTTTTTTTTTTCTATTGTGTTACCATTTCCCACATACTTTGTCTGGCGGTACAAGGAAAACTTTCAACAAAGCACCTATTTTCCTATTGAGAAGAAAAGAGTTTCCTGATTCTGAGTAGAAATAAGTACCTACAATAAATCCTCAGAAAATTGTAAAACGGGGTAAGAAGGGATGACGTGGGGCTAGAGGGGCGAGTTGGTGTTTTTAGACAAAGGTTGTTAAATCGCTACGTAAATAAAATATTCTATTTACAAAATATTGTCTTCGGTTGCCGCGACAGTTATTCATGAAATAAAACAATTAAAAACGGATTTTATCGCGTGTACTGAGCTTAAATTACATCCCGACGTTTCGTACACTTTACAGCGTTCATGGTCAACGCGTCGACTGAGGAAAAATATACAATTACCTCCGTTCAAAAACACAACGTTCACTTTACAAGCCAAGCTGTTGCAATATTCATAGTCCAAAAAAGTCAATCCTAGCAATTTTCCCAAGTCACCTTATAGGTATTACTATCCCTACCAACCCCAACCACGGGAGGTGGGATTTTCCACAGTTTTGTGTTTATAATGAAAGTTATAAAATTAATCGACAGATAATAAATAAAATATTAAAATTCATACGGCCGGACTATTTTTATGTAGGAAAAATATACAATTACCTCCGTTCAAAAACACAACGTTCACTTTACAAGCCAAGCTGTTGCAATGTTCATAGTCCAAAAAAGTCAATCCTAGCAATTTTCCCAACTCACCTTATAGGTATTACTATCCCTACCAACCCCAACCACGGGAGGTGGGATTTTCCACAGTTTTGTGTTTATAATGAAAGTTATAAAATTAATCGACAGATAATAAATAAAATATTAAAATTCATACGGCCGGACTATTTTTATGTATAACTAGCTTTCCGCCCCGCGACTTCGTCTGCGTATTATTAGCAACTTCGCACCCCTATTTAACCCCTCAGGGGTAGAATTTTCCATAACGCTGAAAGGACTTTTATTGTATTTTAATAAGTTATCTTCCCACAAATTTAAAAGTCTCTAGCTCAAAAAATTAATTTCCCCCATACAAACTATGCACACCTTTTTAACGTCAGGGGTGAAATAATCCAAAACGCTAAAAGTATTTTTATTGTATTTGAATAAGTAATCTTTCTACAAAGTTAAAAGTTTCTAGATAAAAAAAATTAAATTATCCTTAACGCTGAAAGTACTTTTTTGTATTTTAATAATTAATGTTTCTACAAAGTTTAAAGTCTCTATCTCAAAAAAATAAGTTTCCCGCATACAACTTTTGCACCCCTATTTAACCCCCTCAGGGGTGGAATTATCCAAAACGCTGAAACACTTTTATTATTTTTTAAATATCAGTGAACGTACGAAGTTTCAAGTCTCTAACTTCAAATTTTAAATCTTATACATACAAACTTGTAACCCCCTTTTTTACCCTTAGGGGTTGAAAATTTCAAAATCGCTTCTTATTATTTGTACAAATTATACATGTAACCCGACCTGCAAATTACAACTTTCTAGCTTCAGTTGTTACGGCCTCGCTGTAAAACAAACTTTTCAACCCCGTTTTAACTTCCCTGGGGTGGAATTTTGAAAAACGCTGAAATTAGTTTTTTGTTTTTAAGTTAGTAGCCTGCAAACGAAATTTAAAGTCTGTCACAAAAAAATAGTAATCTCCATACAAACTTTCAACCCCTTTTTTACCCCGTTAGAGGTTGAATTTCACAAAACGCTAAAATCACTTTTATTATTATTTTTATTATCAGTAACCGTACAAAGTTTCAAATCTCTAACTTTAAATTTTAAACCCCATCCATACAAACTTTCAACCCCCTTTTTACCCCCTTAGGGGTAGAATTTTTCAAAATTGCTTCTTATTACTTGTACACATTACAAATGTAACCAGACCTGAAATTTTCAACTTTCTAGCTTTAGTAGTTTCGGCTCTGCGTGGATCAGTCAGTCAGTCAGTCAGTCAGTCAGTCAGGACAAAGGCATTTATATATACAGATAGATGAGACCAGTAACGTCATCTACGGAATACGGGAATTGGAATACGGAAAGATCGCCATGGAATTTTTCAAAAAACACAAAGTTTAAAGTCTCTAACACAAAATAAAAATTTCTCCAATACGAACTTTGCACCTTGCAAAGTTTTAAGTCTCTAACTCTAAAACAGAAGTTTCTCTCATACAAACTTTGCACCCTTATTTTACCCTCTTAGGGTTAGAATTTAGCAAAACGCTGAAAACACTTTCTTTGGATTTAAGTTCGTAACCTTTTTACGAATTTTTAAGTCTTCAGCTCAAAAAAAAAATTTCCCATACAAACTTTGCACCCTTATTTGATCCCCTTAGGTGTGGAATTTCCAAAAATCCCGTCTTATCCTTTGCATACGTCATAAAAGTAAGCTCTGGACCAAATTTGATGTTTCTAGTCCCAGTAGTTTCGGCTGTGCGTTGATGGTAGATCAGGACTTCTTCTTTTATATGTTTAGTCTTTTATAATCAACGTGCCGTGCCTCATATATTCTTATAAACTTTTATCCAGGTTTGGACTTCGGTTTTGTCCCTACTCACCCCATTTTATGGAACTCTGTTTAATTACTTTAATTTAAATTGCGCATTTCAGGAGTGACGTATCTAAATGAAAGTTTAAAGCACGGATATTTTCGAGGCACGCGGAGCGGCCGCGCGGAAACGATGTAAAATTAAATATCTGAATAATTCATAATGCAAAGTTAATTCGACGGAAATCGACAACCGCCGCTTTATCGACTCGGGGCTTAAGTTACAATTACTTATTCTGATTAATTCATTATTTATGGCGCTCTATTGATTGCAATCTGGGATTTAAATTTGAGCTAGTGTAGAAAGGGGGGGGGGGGGCAATTTCCTTCACAAAAAATTTCGATTTCGCAGTCTGCACCTCAGTCTGCAGTTCAGGGGGGGGGGGGGGGGGGCAAAGGGGGCAATTGCCTCCGCGGCTTACTGGGATAGAGATTATCATAGATACATAAAATAATAAAGTATTATATTATGGGTTTATGGGACAATCTTACACAAATCGACCTAGCCCCACACAGTAAACTCAAAAAGGCATAATTTTAAGTGGTTACCTTACCTGTGCCTGGTAATAACCGATTTTTATTTTTTTCTATAAGGATACTATAAAAAATACGTTTGTTTCATTATCACATCGAACTCGCAATGGTCCTAAGCGTCATAGACCCCATTATTTACAAAATTCTGTCTCTTGAAAGTAAACCATAGGTCTCACCTATTGTGTGTTTAATTGATTACTAGTGAAGTACCTACCTTAGAGCTAGGTATATACTCGTATATAAAAAACCGGCCAAGAGCGTGTCGGGCCCCGCTCAGTGTAGGGTTCCGTAGTTTTCCGTCCGTCACAGTAAGTGTCCCCACTTAAGAGTTAAGCACGTCATTTCACTGTGATTTTGTAGAAATTACAGGTACAATAAACACCTGCTTATACGGTTAAATTCCAAAGTTAGTTCAGAATGTTTTTGTAATTATTTTCAAAAACTATTCAACCTATCAAGTTCAAAATAATTTTCCTAGAAAGTTTTTATAAAGTTCTACTTTTGAGATTTTTTTCATATTTTTAAAACTTATGGTTCAAAACTTAGAGGGGGGGGGACACATTTTTTTTACTTCTGGAGCGATTATTTCCGAAAATATTTACATTATCAAAAATGAATTCACTAAACCCCTATTCATTTTTAAATACCTCTCCAACAATATATCACACGTTAGGGTTGAAATGAAAAAAAAAATCACTCCCCACTTTACTTATAGGGGAGGTATCCTAATTTACCACTTTGTCGGCGTGATTGATATACATATTGGTACCAAATTTCAGCTTTCTAGTGCTAACGGTCACTGAGATTATCCGCGGACGGACGGACGGACGGACAGACATGGCGAAACTATAAGGGTTCCTAGTTGACTACGGAACCCTAAAAATTATATCTCTTTTAAGAATTTTTGCATAGCTTATAGTGGCAAACCTCCCAATCTATTGTCGACATAGGATTTTGTACACACATGCTACATCCAATTATTGTGCAAATAGCTCCTCATCTGGCCTCTGACACAGCTGCTTGTTGATCAAGTTACCCTTAATCAAGGCCAAAGGCTTATGCATATGAGATAGAATAAGACTTCGGGACAAAGTCGGATCGAAACTGAACTTTTCTAGCGTGGGCAAGGCTTGTAAATTTTTAATTTTTTTGTATATTTCATGTTCTTCTCTTTGCACCAAATAAATGTTTTTCATTTCATTTAAAATGTATGAAAATTACCCTTCACTTTTTCACGTTCTAAACTTGATGACGAAACCTAAATCTATTAGGTACAGCGATTATCTCTTCTCTCTCTCTTGGACAAAAAGGTTTTTTGTATGTTTGTGAGTTACATAAAAAAGATATCTCTATTCTCCGCTTAGCGCGTTATTTCGTTGAAACGAGGGATGTCACGAAGGCGGCTTTACCGGAGCCGGAGCCGGATCCGGAGTTTAATTTTTTTATATAACGGAGTCGGATCCGGAGCCGGAGGTGAAGTCGAAGCCGGATCCGGAGCCGGATCCAGAGGTTTACCGGATGCGAAGCCGGAGCCGAGTACCTTTTGAATGGAAGATTGATGTATTGAATTGAAGGGCAAGTTTAATTAAAAAACACAATACAATCAAACTTTGTGCTTTAATTATGTATAACTAAATGTCTTTTTAACCGACTTCAAGATTTCAAAAGAGGAGGTTATCAATTCGGCAATTTTTTTATGTTTGTTACTCAATAACTCCGTCATGTTTGAACCAATGTTGAAATTTTTTTTTGATTGTAAGTATATACGAGTATCAGTTACTTTTCTTAGTTAAGTTACAGTTTCAGTGAAAACTATCATTTTAGTATGATTTGTATTCGTTTTGTTTGCATATGTGGTTGCGTTAGTGCGTAACCTTAGTACCTATTAGTTAAGTATCTTGTCATTACCTGTGAGTTCCTATAATTGGCTTCCTGTATTTGCTAAAATGTATAATGTTTGTGTCACAGCTGTTGGATCTCCAAATAAATAAAAATTCAATATACAGATTCGAACCTGAGGATGAGGAAAACGGAGCTATCTTTTTTTATGAATCTGCTTTTACAAAGTCTTCATATCTTTAGGGTGCAACGACTTTAGGTGGCCCTTTAATGACGTTGTTGTTCCTCCTTTTCTAGAATACACTTTCTCACATAATTTACACTTTGCCGAGTTTGTATTTATATTGACAATTGTCAAAGAATGTAATTCCATATGGCACTAGAGTTTGATTACGGTACCGTAGGTAATGAATTTTCATACGTTTTTACCACACTGTCACAGATAATACACTGATATTACGTTACTGGTTACAATAATTGCGGTAATTACATACTTCAAGGTAAGCACATTACTGACATTACAATGCACTAATGAACGTCAGAGAAAAAAAAATACGTGAGTGTCGTGGAACACTCTGTTGTGTTATGTAATTTTTTTTCATTTTTGACTATTTCGTAAATTTTTTTTGTATTTTTATGAAATTTTTGAAATTTTTGAAATTTTTGAAATTTTTTAAAATTTTTGAAATTTTTGAAATTTTTGAAATTTTTGAAATTTATGAAATTTTTGAAATATTTGAAATTTTTGAAATTTTGGAAATTTTGGAAATTTTTGAAATTTATAAAGTTTTGAAATTTGTAAACTTGAAGTTTTTGAAATTTATGAAATTTTTGAAATTTAGAAATTTTGCCATTTTTGACATGTTTTACTTTTAGGTTCTCGACTTTTTTCACTTTTATCACTTTGTCACTTCTCACTTTCACTACAATTTACTTCACTTCACTTTATTCTATTTTATATATTTTTTATTTCATTCCATTTTACATGTTTCTCAATCGTATGGGTGTCGCGTTTTCGTGTCGTGACGCTTTTTCGTGACGGTCACGTGACTTTTTTTCACCTAGCCCCCCATCCGCGAACCGTCCAATAAGGAACTTCGTTCCAAAACTATCACCGGTTCTAACCCTACACCTCTGGCCCGAGAAGTATTATGACCGAAAAGATACTCGACGGGACTTATTTTTTTCAAAACAGTAATACATTATTAGATCTTAAAGATACAAAATAATTCGTAGTTCTTCAAGAAGACATATCAAAACAGCTTGAGAGACAGATAATGTACCTATTGTTTAATTATAAAGAAAAATAAATCCTAATTCTGACAAAACATTTGATATGTTTATCTACACTCATATTGTAAGTTCTCTAAAACGTGTTCGAAAACGGTAGGCAATGGCTAGCATTACCACGACCGATTTTACTATGATAAGCTTTTTATCTGTAGCAGTAACGTAATTTTAACTTGACATGCTCAACTATTGATGTGTTATGAGTTTTGATAACATAATGTACACCTGCACGCTCCCGCGCGGCCGCCGACACGCGCCTCCCCGACCGCCGGCACAATCGAGTTGGCCATGGCGGTGCAATGGCGGCAAAAAAATCCTCATACCAACTTTCAACCCCCTTTTCACCCCCACAAGGGTTTGAAAACTATCCTATGGCGATTCTCGAGACTCAAATTATCTCCATACTCATTTCTATCTAAATCGTTTCAGCTGTTAAAAATTCTCCATACAAACTTTCAACCCCATTTTCACCCCCACCAGGGTGGATTTTCGGGATTAAAACTATATATTATCCTTTCCCGGGACTCAAACTATCTCTATACAAAATTTCATCGAAATCCGTTCAGCCGTTTTCACGTGATGCGCGGTCAAATAAACAGACAAACAGATAAACAGACAAACAGATAAACAGACAAACAGATAAACAGACAAAAATTCTAAAAATTGTTGGAACGTGTTCTGTTATCGATTCTAAGTATCCCCAGCCAACTTTTTATCGATTATCTTCCATGTACAGACTTTCGACCCTCTTCAGCTTTATTATATCTATAGATAGTATTTATTGAAAGTTCTTATCAGGCCTCACCAGATTTCAGCTTTCTAGTGCGAACAGTAACTGAGCTAGACCGTGGACAGACGGACGGACATGGCGAAACTATAAGGGTTCCTAGTTGACTACGGAACCCTAAAAATAGATAAATAGTAGTTTATGTAACTGTTACGTAATAAGGCCTAATTATGTACAGAAGCATACACTGCTTTACCTACAAACATATTAAAAATCCACTAGTACCATGCGTGCCGGCGGTCGGGGCGGGGGGGGGAGGGGCGGATTTTGATTACGTTACCGTAGGTAATGAATTTTCATACGTTTTTACCACACTGTCACAGATAATACACTGATGTTACGTTACTGGTTGCAATAATTGTGGTAATTACATACTACAATGCACTAATGAACGTCAGAGAAAAATAAAATACGTGAGTGTCGTGGAACACTCTGTTGGAACGAAGTTATGTTATTTTTTTTTTTTCATTTTTGACTATTTCGTAAATTTTGTGGTTTTAATTTTTTTTTGTAATTTTATGAAATTTTTGAAATTTTTAAAATTGTTGAAATTGTTGAAATTTTTGAAATTTTTAAAATTTAGAAATTTTTGAAATTTTTGAAATTTTTGAAATTTTTGAAATTTTTGAAATTTTTGAAATTTTTGAAATTTTTGAAATTTTTGAAATTTTTGAAATTTTTGAATTTTTGAAATTTATAAATTTTTGAAATTTTTGAAATTTAGAAATTTTGCCATTTTTGACATTTTTTACTTTTAGGTTTTCGACTTTTTTCACTTTTATCACTTTGTCACTTCTCACTTTCACTACAATTTACTTCACTTCACTTTATTCTATTTTATATATTTTTTATTTCATTCCATTTTACATGTTTCTCAATCGTATGGGTGTCGCGTTTTCGTGACGTGACGCTTTTTCGTGACGGTCACGTGACTTTTTTTCACCTAGCCCCCCATCCGCGAACCGTCCAATAAGGAACTTCGTTCCAAAACTACCACTGTTGGAACGAAGTTATGTTTTTTTTTTTTTTTTCATTTTTGACTATTTCGTAAATTTTGTGGTTTTAATTTTTTTTTGTAATTTTATGAAATTTTTGAAATTTTTAAAATTTTTGAAATTGTTGAAATTGTTGAAATTGTTGAAATTTTTAAAATTTAGAAATTTTAGAAATTTTTGAAATTTTTGAAATTTTTGAAATTTTTGAAATTTTTGAAGTTTTTGAAATTTTTGAAATTTTTGAAATTTTTGAATTTTTGAAATTTATACATTTTTGAAATTTTTGAAAATTAGAAATTTTGCCATTTTTGACATTTTTTACTTTTAGGTTTTCGACTTTTTTCACTTTTATCACTTTGTCACTTCTCACTTTCACTACAATTTACTTCACTTCACTTTATTCTATTTTATATATTTTTTATTTCATTCCATTTTACATGTTTCTCAATCGTATGGGTGTCGCGTTTTCGTGACGTGACGCTTTTTCGTGACGGTCACGTGACTTTTTTTCACCTAGCCCCCCATCCGCGAACCGTCCAATAAGGAACTTCGTTCCAAAACTACCACCGGTTCTAACCCTACACCTCTGGCCCGAGAAGTATTATGACCGAAAAGATACTCGACGGGACTTATTTTTTTCAAAACAGTAATACATTATTAGATCTTAAAGATACAAAATAATGCGTAGTTCTTCAAGAAGACATATCAAAACAGCTTGAGAGACAGATAATGTACCTATTGTTTAATTATAAAGAAAAATAAATCCTACTCTGACTGCTTCACAAAACGTTTGATATGTTTATTTACACTCATTTTGTAAGTTCTCTAAAACGTGTTCGAAAACGGTAGGCAATGGCTAGCATTACCACGACCGATTTTACTATGATAAGCTTTTTATCTGTGGCAGTAACGTAATTTTAACTTTACATGCTAAACTATTGATGTGTTATGAGTTTTGATAACATAATGTACACCTGCACGCTCCCGCGCGGCCGCCGACACGCGCCTCCCCGACCACCGGCACTATCGAGTTGGCCATGGCGGTGCAATGGCGGCCATTCTATGGTTTTCAAATACGACATTTAGAATATATAATATGAGTGTAGATAAAGTAGTGTATGCTACTGTACGTAATTAGGCCTTATTACGTAACAGTTACATAAACTACTATTATGTAACCGTTACGTAATAAGGGTTATTTATCCTAAATGCCGTATTCCGAAACCATAGAATGGCCGCCATTGCACCGCCATGGCCAACTCGATTGTACCGGCGGTCGCGCGGGCGCGTGTCGGCGGCCGCGCGGGAGCGTGCAGGTGTACATTATGTTATCAAAACTCATAACACATCAATATTTGAGCATTTAAAGTTAAAATTACGTTACTGCCACACATAAAAAGCTTATCATAGTAAAATCGGTTGTGGTAAGGCTAGCCATTGCCTACCGTTTTTGAACACGTTTTAGAGGACTTACAATGTGAGTGTAGATAAACTACTATTTCCTACCTAAACGGTGTCCTATAAATGTCGTAGTAGTGTTTTGGTTTAGGCCATGCATCTTTGTCCGTCATATATAATATGACTGCAATAACCCTTTGACATTCATGACATTTTCAAATATTTAAGAGCGGGTAAAGGTAAATTTAGAGCATCGACGGGTAACATGTTATAAATATGAACACCTTGACCAAAAAATTACAAATTATTTAAATACCAAATTTCATCTAAATACGGACAGCGGTTATTGGTTGTTTCTTCCCCATGTAAACTTTCACCCCTTTTGTATCCGTTTAAAGGATAATTTTCGAGATAAAACTATTTTATTTCCTTTTATAATTAATTATCTCCATACCAAATTTTATCTAAATCGATTCTGCGGTTAATAATTCCCTATACAAATTTCCAACTCTCTTTTCACCCCTTTAGGGTTGATTTTCGGAGTGAAAACTATCATTTGTTCTTTCTTGAGACCCATACTATACCAAATTTCATCTGTATCAGTTCAGCGGTTAAAAAATCGCCATACCAACTTCCAACCCCCTTTTCAGGGTGAAAGGGTTTATTTTCGGGATGAAAACTATTCTGTCGTTTCTCGGGACTCAAATTATCTGCATACTAATTTCTATTAAAAAAATCTCCATACAAATTTTCAACCCCCTTTTCACCCCCTCCAGGGTTGATTTTCGGGATGGAAACTATTCTTTGTCCTTTCCCGGGACTCAAACTATCTCTACACAAAATTTCATCAAAATCCGTTCTGCCGTTTTCACGTGATAGATGTATAGATAGATAGTTTTTATTGAAAGTACCTTTCAGGCTTCACTTCCATTATTTTTTTCTAATTTTTGGACCTACGGTTCTAAAGGAAGGGGGGGGGGTTCAAGATGAAACTATCCTTTGTCCTTTCTCGAGACCCATACTATCTCTATACCAATTTTCATCTAAATCAGTTCAGCGGTAAAAAAATCCTCATACCAACTTCCAACCCCCTTTTCACCCCCACAAGGGTTTGATAACTATCCTATGACGTTTCTCGAGACTCAAATTATCTCCATACTCATTTCTATCTAAATCGTTTCAGCTGTTAAAAATTCTCCATACAAACTTTCAACCCCATTTTCACCCCCACCAGCGTTGATTTTCGGGATTAAAACTATATATTCTTATTATTTATTCTTTAGTCGTCAACACAGTGAATCCTCCTTTTTGTAAAGGGTCGGCAACGCGCATGTGACGCCTTTGGAGTTGCAGGCGTCCACAGGTTACGGTAGCTGCTTACCATCAGGCGGGCCGTATGCTTGTTTGCCACCGTCGTGGTATAAAAAAAAAAAAAAAAAAAAAAAAAAAAATTATCCTTTCCCGGGACTCAAACTATCTCTATACAACATTTCATCGAAATCCGTTCAGCCGTTTTCACGTCATGCGCGGTCAAATAAACAGACAAACAGATAAACAGATAAACAGACAAACAGAGAAACAGACAAAAAATCTAAAAATTGTTGGAACGTGTTCTGTTATCGATTCTAAGTATCCCCAGCCAACTTTTTATCGATTATCTTCCATGTACAGACTTTCGACCCTCTTCAGCTTTATTATATGTATAGATAAATATTTTGATTTATTTTTAAGTAGACACACTACTATATAAATCATAAGCTTATATAGATGTCAAGGGCTGGTTCGATCCCAGCCCTGGGCACCGGAGGCCTAGGTCACTTTTTCCTTTGTATATGACATCTATATAAGCTTATGGTTCCTAGTTGACTACGGGACCCTAAAAACGGGCGATCGGGAATGATAAGTATGTAAGTAATTCCCGGAAATCCCCGACAAGTCAAAACTTGTAGGCGTGCGCTGCGCTGCCGCGACAAATGCTATACCTTCAGCTTAGCTCCGGTATAACTTCGCTAAAAAAATAACGGAGGCGGAGGCGGAGGCGGAGGCGGAGGCGGAGGCGGAGGCGGAGGCGGAGGTGTGAAATAAAAAATAGCGAATGCGGAGGCGAATCCGAAGGTGTAAAACCTAACGGAATTTCCGTCTTTACGGATGCGGAGGCGAAGGTCCGTAACATCCCTAGTTGAAACCTAAGCTGCCAAAATCGAGGGGTGCGGGAGGGGAACTCGCAATGCCAGACAGGGATCGCGCGATTCTTCCGTGGAGCGTAAGAGAGAGTCAGACATTAATGGTTGCCATGGAGACGTACTATGTTTACTGTCACTTCTAATATTAGTATCTCACTATAGAGGGAAATTACTTCGAGCGTGGCAGCGGGGGTCGCCCGGCTATGCGGGGTCTTGGGTTAATTAGTCTATGGTGAGTTATCACCGAAGAGCAAACGTCAATTGTATTTTGAATGAAATATAGTTCAGTTCAACTCTCATTCTTGGGTCTGTCCTATACTTCGTTTTTTTTGAGATTAGAAATTGAAACAGTAGTGTCCAACCTGTTCTAAATGTTCAATTTAAACACACTGCAAGCACACCAACAGCAATGATATTTACTATGGATGGGTTATACATATACTCTAACAAAATGGTTATTTCATAATCTAGCAACGATTCTGTTATGTTTATCTATTTTGACAATCATTACATCTTTGTCACCCTCATTGTTAGAAAATTACATTTTGTCTCTTTCTCACGCGGGTGACGGGAGCTCATTCGCACGTCCGCATCTCACGCTAGCCGGTGCGCGACTAGCGACAGTTGTTTGAATTCGCTCATATAAAGTGCTTCACTTTTGGAGCGTGTATAACCCATCTGTCATTATTATATATCATAGACCAACAGAGGATTAGTTAACATGATTAAGAGTTCACATTTGTGAAAAAATAATAACAATTTGCAGATTAAATAATCCAACACAACAATAAATACACAATTTCGTTTTAGATTTTGTATGCCAACGTTAGAGACACGTGAAAAATGAAAAACTGACCTGACAGTGACGCACGTACGTTCTAAAACGAAAACTTAAGACCCAGTTTTTGTTATCAGTATTCACGAAAATTATTTAATTGAGAATCATAATATGCACATATTAATCAATCTTCGTAAATAAAAATGCATCTAAACGTTATTTAATTTGAACGGCCTCCTAGCCTAGTCGGTAGTAACATTGCCTATGAAGCAGGAGGTCCCGGGTTCGAATCCTGGTCAGGGCATTTATTTGTGTGTTTATCACAGATATTTGTGACATTGTCATGGTAAAGGTAATATATTGTCGGTATTGAGTTATTGGTACCTCCTTATAGTTCAAAACATTCTCCTTCATATCAGTGGCGGTACTTCCATACAAGCCCAAAAGCCGGGCTTGCCCTAGTTGCCTCACCGAAATTACGTATTTTAATCGTCGCGCTAAATAACCCGTATTAATTATTTCGAGTGAGCTGTTTATAAATTTTGCCACATGCAACAAAGTGTCGCCACTGCCGCGCAAACGACTGAGGCAAACGAAACTAAACGTAGCACATGCTATCCCGCTCGCACTCACCGCCGCCGCCGCCTTGCAAGCGGCATGTAAGCGGGCATTCATTTCGCCTATACAAATCGGCCTATTGGTGTCTATACAACGAGCAACAATTTTTGCCCGGTGTACCTATGGCAAAATACGGCGATTTAAAACCAGCTTTTGGTGTGAAGTTGGCCGCATGCCGTAAGATCGCGCGACGCAAGTGAGCGTTAACGGACAACTTCAAGTGTATTATATTACAAAAGTCGAATTTGATATGCAAATTAATTGTTTGAGCAAGTAAATGTGAATTGAATGGTATTGTGGTGAGGTGAGGTTACGAGTTAGTAAAAGTGCTTAATTCTTTTGTAAAACTTGTAAAAGTGTTAAAATTACTTATTAATAATGGATGAAGCCGTTCTTTGTGACTGTTTGAGGTACGTCCAAGTGTTGATCATGATCAACAAAGGCAAGGTAAAATCTCTGAAGTTTGTTCAAAATCAATGTGTCGTTAAACCTAATACCCGGCTTGTGTTATTTGTAGGCATGTCTCAGATGCATAAGCGAAAATTTAGTTGGACTGCTTACAAAATACACTAGGCTAGATTGTTAGTTTTTTTCATTCTAAATAACTTATATTGCTGTTGTAGCATATTTTTTTCGAAAGATGATGACATTTTGAGTATATAAAGATTGAATAGTTAGTACGAAATCATGTCTTTAGGCTTGCCCTACTCCAAACCTCTGGGCACGCTACTGCTCCATATGCAAAAAAAAATGAGATCGCTATGTTGAGTATTTTTATTTTTAATAATTTTTTGAAGTTTCAACATATCTTTGTACTGCTTTGAGAATTCAGGGGCGTATTTACCCTATGGCCAAAAGGGCCATGGCCCAGGGCGGCAGGCTGCCAGGGGCGGCGCGAGCCGCCCCTTGTGCTTGGTTCTGGGCGCCTTTTTCGATGCTGAACTTCAATTAGGTACCGGCAAATAAGGCCTAAGAGTAATTTTAAACAAACAATTTCAAAATGTCACAATATAAATAAACATGAAGGGCGTTATTTTGTACTTATCCCGCCTTTCCATCTCTGCCATAACCATGTACTAGTTGTATCACATAAAGTAAACTGCAATTTTTCCTAAAAGGGCGGACAATATAACCGTGCCTGGTTATTTAACTAAGCTTCCGTTTTCAGTTAGTAAACTTAATCAAGTCATTAAAAGCTGATCGTTGAGAATCCGCGATACGGGTCTATAATCTTTCCTGAACTTAACGTTCGTCCAATCTAGTATATTTTGCACCCACCAGAAACTCAGTCGTCAAGGTACTGGGAATGGTAGTTTCAGTATGGGTAATGATTGGGAAAGATGGATAGGCTACGACCACAAGCCTATTGGACCGGGCGGCCACCGTATGATCACTTGTAATAAAAAGAATGTAGGTCACAAATCACTTGGTCGGACAGCTCTCAGTCTGGTCCGTTCCGTTCTTGGACACTTTAAGTGGCGAAATTTTTGGGGTGTTTTTACCTCATCGAGTAGCAAGATGAAACCAACCTCATTTGATTGCTAAAGTGATGCTCTTTCAATATGTTTTGGTCGGAAAGCGCTTAGCCTGGTCCGTTCCGTTTTCGGACACTTTTAGTGGTGCCATTTTTGGGGTAATTTTTCCGCTTGTAGCCGAAATTTACCTAAGGCCCTATATTAATAAAATGTGTAAATGGCTTTTATAATCCGCCATATTTGGAGCACAAGAATTATTTTTAAAAACATTTTTAGGGGTGTACATGTAACTATTATAACTCTTGATTAAAACAAAAACAAATACTGAAAATAAATTACTGATTTGCAGTTCGGTACGTTTTTAAGAATAAGTTTAAGGTTACCTAATTATTTTTGTATACAATAAATATTTAATAAGATATTTGTTTATAAATTTTTATTCTCTTCCTAGCTTCTAAAATATGCAATTAAAAAATAAATCCAGGAGGCAGCTGTAAATATTTAAATCTAAATTAAAAACCCTTTTAATAGAAAAAAGTTACTATTCTGTCGAATTATTCGTTAAAGATAACACGCTAGCCTTAGACGAAGCAAAGTAAAATAACTTTAATTAAAATTTGACAAAACTATTTGCTATATTACTCTACCAGATATATTATAAAACTTTGTTTAGAAATAAGTACATTGACTCACAAATTCAATAACATGTTTATTCAATTCACTGCTGACATTAAATTTTTTAATCTAAAACTCTTGTATGTAATATCCTCAAGACTTTTTGACATTGTTTAGATTCTTGTAAGAAAATATAATTAAGTACCTATTGTCTATATAAACTTTATAGGTTAGTATGTAAGAACTATTGTGTGCCCTGACAGGGTGTCATGAACTATCTCAAAATTACGAGTACGAGTATAACACCTTATTATGTACATGACAATGCAATATGAATAAATGACTATAATACACTCTTTCATATAAAATTAATTTTAAAACCAAAACCGACAAGGCTGAATGCTGTCCGACCGAGTGATTTACCGACCTATAAAACTTTTACTTTTCGATTAATAAGGTTCCAAACTGCTCCTCGATGAGGTCAGTGATCATACTGTGGCCGCACGGTCCTTACACTACCTTGACCTTACACGTACATACGTTACCCGGTCCCATTACGCCTTTTGCACATCTTCGAAGTGGATCGATAACGCGGTACAGCGCAGCACGTTTCGCCGTGAAACCAGAGCGAATCCAGAGCGAATCAAGAACGGAATCAAAACCGCAGAACCTCGCCGCACGAATTCGTACTTGTTTCGCTCTCGATCCGCTGAGGTTACGCGCCGAAACGTGTAGCGCTGTACGCTGTACCCGCTACGCAGATATGCAACAGGCGTCAGCAGAGTGTTTTTAGGGTTCCGTAGCCAAAACAGCAAAAACGGAACCCTTATAGTTTTGTCATGTACGTCTGTCCGTATGTCACAGCCATTTTACTCCTACTTTACTACGCTTTACTACGAAATAAGCCTTTAAGCCTTATCTCAATGAAATTTAGACATAAGGTGTATTTTGTATGCCGCTATTTAGGTAAATTGCAGAAAAAAATATTTTTAGGGGGGGGAGCGAGTATGGAGAATACATGTAACTAAATTTCAAAAAAACATTTTTACCAAATATCAACATGTTGCACATCAATCGATAGATCTTTAAAAATAACATCGAGGTTGCTTTGATAATTTTTTGATTAAGTTAATATTTTCAGAAAAAATCGCTTCGAAATTCAGAAAAGTTGTATCCTCCCCCCCATGTAAATTTTTAACCGTAAGTCCAAAAAATATGAAAAAATTTGAGAAGATGTGCCTTATTACATACTTTCTATGAAAATTTTGTATTGAACATTAGTGGTTAAGGCATTTTTGAGTTATTTCAAAAAAACTTCAGTAGGCATCAGATACGACCTTTTGTTGTTTGATTCTTATTCAATTCAAGGTACGGAACCCTACATTATGCGTGGTCCGACACGCACTTGGCCGGTTTTTTCAACGTTTGACCGTACACTAAGGGTTCAGAGTCTCAATAAAATTTTAATATTCTTTTTGGTTAAGTAACAGGGGCGGCAATTTTTTCTGGCCCGGGGCGCCAAATTTCCAAATACGCCTCTGTTTGAGATATTCGAGTTTAAAGTTTGAAAGCCTAAAAAACCTAGTTATAGGTTGAAGTTATGGAGATAGCGGTTTTAAAATGTTCCACATACATTATATTACTTGACAAATCATATGTTATCTCTAACATTTTATAGAAATAATACAATAATAATGCACGTAGGGTGTAGAGTCAAGAATCAAAAATAAAATATTTTATATAACTCAAAATCGACAGATTTTCAGCTGGCTTATGTTGATTTCTGAATATGATGTAGGTAAGGTTTATAATAAAAATAATGAAACAACCATATCTCAAGGCATCATTTTTTTTATTATAAAACACAAAAAATCAATACTTATTTTACTACAATAACAATTTTTAATTCTCATAGTTTACGTTAATTTAGGAACAAAACTAACGATCAAGTGTAATTAAACACAAAAGTAATGTAGTTTTCTATCAAAAAAGTGACTTCAAAGTTTAGACTTTTAACATGATTTTATGTATGTAAAGTGATCTAGGGTACCACATTGTCGCTTTTCATAAGTTTAGAGAAATAAGAATTCTACTTCCATTATTTAACATAGTGTCCGCACTATAAGTGCATATATCTAATACAAATATTATTATGAATCAATAACATAACTTATTTTATAAAAAATAACAGTCTTTTCGTCAGCTTTACTAATTTAGATCAAGTTTGTTAGTTAAACATTCCTTAGGGTCCCACATTGTCGCCTTATGTCTTATGAGATCAAACTTATTATTAAGACTTATTTTAATAAAATTATTACTTACATAAGTAATAATTTGCATTTAACATCATTATGAAAATGATTTACACTACTCAACCTCGCACCTAGGGGTACGTAAGTGCTGACGCCAAGTCATTTAAATTCTTACGTCTGATTGAGAGACTGGTGACTTTGTACGAGTATTAACTGATTATCTATACGGTTGTCCCTCAGAAGCTTCTTAAATATAAGTCAACTATATTTTCTGTTAAAAAGTTTTGATTTGTCACTAACTTATATCCCTCCCCTTATTTATATTTAAGTTTTTGTTATGTAATTAATCAGTACTCAAAGCATCTGCCAGGAACCCGGATTATTAAAATTGATAGTATTATAGATATTGATAGTAGTAGTAGTACTAAAAACGAACTAGATAAATTTTATTTCTCTATATAATAGCAAACCTATTTCCGTTGCTAGCTCTCCGGCTAGAGCAACGCGTGCGCAGCGTACGAGCAGCATATTCGTGGCGTATTAAGACGGTCTGGACGCAACGCACTTTAAAATTGTAAATAATTTTATTATCCTATGTGATCTATTTATTTATTTTTAAGAATCCAATTGAATAAACTGACATAATATGAATTTTGTTAATATATATTATCTAGTTGATTGATTTAGACTAGATTAAAATAGAGAGTTTTGCTTTGTCTTAATATTTATTGCTTATTGACCACTATTGTTAAAAGGGTAACATAACATAAAGCTAAGTGAACGTAACGGGCAGCTGAGTTACGAACTGTCAAGCAAATGGATGGGAGTAAATTGAGATTTAGACAACACGTGTTACTACATTTTCCAATGGCCCCGATATTACTTCAAGCTTATGAGCGACAATGTGGTACCCTAGTCGGTAAACTTTGACTGTGTTTTTTTCCTACTTTTAGTTGAAACGTTTAACTTTTTATCAATACACCGTATTATTTTAAGTGTGTCTTAGAAGCTATTTTTAATCAAAACCAATTTTCACTATTTTCGAGTTGATTAACAAAATCAGTGATATCTCGGAATCCATAAGCGACAAAGTGGTACCCTAACCATGATAACGTCACATTTGTTCCCGAGTTATGGATGTTTTCTATGTATTTAAGTATTTATCCATATTTATCTATTATATATATATCGTCGTCTAGTACCCATAATACAAGCCTTAATGAGCTGACCGTGGACCTAGGTCGATTTGTGTAAGATTGTCCTATAATATTTATTTATTTATTTATTTTTTATTATATAATAGTAATATTATATAAATAATAATAAATAATAAAGCAACTGTCTTAGGTGATGGTAAAAGATTTGGTGGACTACGAGGTGGCTTTTCTTGTTGTATGCCACTCGGGCCTGCCTCTGATTGCTCTATAACCCTCCAACCAAACGCACAATAATAGAGCCAGCAAATACCTTTACTTAAATAAGAATCACAATAAGCTTTAAACATTAAAAACTATCCAGGTATGGCTGAGAGATACTAATGACAGATGACGCGAGAAAATATTTAAAAATCGAACCATCCGTTGCAAACCTAGGTATTCTATTGTGCAACATTCACAAGAACATTAACAATGATAAAAAATAAAATATTTAGTGCATGTAACAACTACCAAAATATTGTTAAATAATCAATATAACATTTACAAATACGTAGGCATGGCTTTACTATAAATACAATAGTACATTACTTACCTAGGGCTGTAAAAAAAAGAAAGCCCGAAATCGCAGGTATTTGGGACCCGAGCCGCAGGCGAGGGTTGTAAATATGCGATAGAGGGCTTTCTTTTTTACTGCCCGTGGTGAGTACACAATTTTACGTCCCCACCTGGCCATAATGCGAGTTTTACCGTAAGCGTAGCGAGCGGTAAAACTCACATTATGGCCAGGTGTGACGTAAATATATTTAAGTATGTTTAATTGTTTAATGACGGCGTAGGCACTTTGACCGTTGTGAGATTTATCGTGCCTAATAAAGAACCCTGTACATCGTTCTGTCAACGTTTTTCTAATCTTAAAAAAAACGAGGTATAGATACTTACTAGGTACCTACTTCATCAAGCTAATAAAGCCCGAAATGATATCAAAGTACCCATTTAGAAAAAGGCAACTTAATTAGTTAATTTAGTTAGGTACATATAAATTAGGTATTAAGCAAACTGACCTTGAAGCACCCGCCTAAGCTTTTTTTACCCGTCTACTTGAGTTCCTTTAGGTTATAATCTGAGAACTGTAATGAAACTGAAAACCAAGAACGTAATAAATAATGTCCCAAAAACACAAATGACATCGGCTCCAGGATCGAAAGCTGACTCTAATAGTCAAATTATGCATTCAGACACCAGACCGAAATTTTCTTACTTCCATTAATTAAACAAGAAAACAGATCGGCTAGATAAGAGGCTATAAATCTAAATGATGAATAGGTGAGCTCACTCCGAGGATCTGAATTGTAAATTGCTTATTTGTGCGTATTTGCGACCACCGATGGATTCCGGAGAGATAAAATGTTCGAATCTCCGCTGGCAAGACAGAAATGCGGTACCTATGGAAACACTATACATACCTAGGGACTATGTTACATAGGGTTGCCATCCGTCCGGATTTCCCCGGATTTGTCCTAGTTTAGAGGGCGGTCCGAGGAGCGTCCGGGCGGTGTTTCATTTGTAGTCCGGGTTTCAAAATTTCAAGTATTAGGCCGCGGCCAAGCGACACGTCACGGGGAACCGACTCGCTGTCGACGCTGTCATTAGCAACGCAGTACAGTCTACATCAGATATATCGGAGCGGCCAAGGTGGTCACAAATATCTGAACGCCTTTATTGTTAAGGCGATAAAGTGCGTGTTCAGATATTTTTGAGTACCGAGGCTGCTCCGATTATAATTTTTTTGCCGCTTACACAGTACGAACCTCGAACCCCGAATATTAAAAATGATTCTGTGACACAGCTGAGGTTCGAATATAAACAGCTTCTGTACTCGTATCATTCCAAGACGCGTTGACTAAGCCTGTTTTCAGGCATCGATTAAATTCACCATCATCCACTAAAGGATTATTTTGAAAGCTAGAAAGGCCACATGTTTTAATTAAACAGTTTTTTGAATATCCTCTCTCGGAGACATATTCGTTTCTCATACACTCAATTTTATGCACACCGTTCACTCAAAAATAGAGAAATTGAGTTAAAAAAGGTTACCTCAAGAATTGTAAGACTCAAAACTAAAATGGTGTCAGTTCTTTTAATATTTTTAAGGGTTCCGTAATCAACTAGAAACCCTTAGAGTTTTGCCATGTCCGTCTGTCCGTCCATCCGTCCGTCCGTCCGTTCCTGGCTTTGCTCAGTGGTGGTTAATACCAAATAATTTTTAATAAAAAAAAACCGACTTCCATGGGGGTAGCCAGTAAAGCATTATTCTAGATGGTGCACTTAGATTCCATACAATGAAATAACTTGCTTAACAAACGCAGCGGAGAGGACAAATCGCCAAACGTGAACCATTGCGTCGTTGAAGAGTTCCGTTCTGATCATCATCAGCAGTTCCACTTCATCAAATGTCACTCTTTTGAATGAAAATGCTTGATTTGTTGATAAAAATACAAAAGTCACTTTATATGTATGCCTTTAAGATTTGAGGAATCCCCTCGATTCCTCATGGAACTCATCATCAGAACTTGAGCTTGACGAAAATTGGTCCTGACAATCTAACTTGCTTAACAAACACAGCGAAGGAGACGAATCGCCAAACGTGAACTATGCGTCGTTGAAGAGTTCCGTTCTGATTATCATCAGCAGTTCCACTTCATCAAATGTCACTCTTTTGAATGAAAATGCTTGACTTGTTGATAAAAATACAAAAATCACTATGTGTAAGCCCTTAAGATTTGAGGAGTTCCCTCGATTCTTCATGGATCCCATCATCAGAACTTGAGCTTGACGAAAATTGGTCCTGACAATTAAACTTGCTAAACAAACACAGCGAAGAGGACAAATCGCCAAACGTGAACTATGCCTCGTTGAAGAGTTCCGTTTTGATCATCATCAGCAGTTCTACTTCATCAAATGTCACTGTTTTGAATGAAAATGATGGATTTGTTGATAAAAATATAAAAATCACTATATGTATGCCTTTAAGATTTGAGGAGTTCCCTCGATTCCTCA
Organism: Pammene aurita; assembly: GCA_947086415.1. Lineage (NCBI taxonomy): Eukaryota > Metazoa > Arthropoda > Insecta > Lepidoptera > Tortricidae > Pammene > Pammene aurita. The sequence continues at coordinate 10,461,538 of OX352305.1, forward strand.
TGGATCCCATCATCAGAACTGCGTTTTGACAAAAACGGGACCAATCTGTATATATATACTTACAATCAAAAAAAGAATTTTCAAAATCGGTTCAGAAATGACGGAGTTATGGAGTAACAAACATAAAAAAAAAAAAAACAAAAAAAAAAAAAAAAAAACATACACGCCGAATTGAGAACCTCATCTTTTGAAATCAAGAAGTCGGTTAAAAACTGAAATTTGGTATGTTTTGGTATGTTTTAATCACGCCAACAAATATTATCTCATCAAAAACATTACGTTGTATGTATTTATATTATGTTAAGTATGTTTATGTATATTGTATTAATTTATATATTTAGTCCTATGTATCTATGTGTTTCTTTTTCACGGTTGTTGCACCGCCTACAACTTTTCTGCTTTGCCCGAAGATTGACTGGTAGAGAATGCTATATAGCATTAAGTCCGCGTGTTGTACGATTGTATTTTTCTTTTGTCCAATAAAGATTAAATAAATAAATAAATAAATAAATTACATTTAGAAAGGTTCGGGCTTGTACACTGTATTTATTAATGGTAATTATAGAAAAACCTAATGGATTATATAAATTATATTAGTCAACTCCTATACTTACGTATGGCATAATATGTGACCTCACTGTGTAAATATTATAGGGTAAGACATAGGGTTGCAAAAAAACGGTTTTTTTTCTGTCTTGAAAAAAAACTTGAAAAAATACCGTGAAAAAGAACAGTTTTTTTTCTGGAATATGTTATTTTTCAAAAGCACGACATCTCAAAATTTGCAAGACAGTTAATACTCTTATACGGTTGTTTTAGACTTTATATTAACTATTAAACTAATTTAATTTAAAAACTTTAATTTCTGGTTTTATTAAACTTATATTAATGAAATATGTAGTGGTACTATGCTGCTGATAGTTCTAGTGAATAAGTTCAAAGTTTTTTTTGCAATTACTGAGAATAGTTTAGTTACTTAACAGACATACCTACTTTAATGTACTTAGTTTTAAGTTACTTATATGAATAAATCACGAAAAACCGTGTTTGTCGTAATATTTGTTCATCTGAAAAAAAACCTTATTTAGAAAAAAAACAATGGTGCCAGGTTTTTTTTCATGTTTTTTTTTTTCATAAATTTGAAAAAAAAACATTTTGTTTTTTTTCTATTTGCAACCCTAGTAAGACAGGGTATTCACTTAAATGCTCATCTCATGCTTATCTCTCTGTCAATTTGCTTGAGAGAAAGCTATTGAGGTTTTTTTTTGTAAATCCACTAAGAAAGAAATCCTAAATATGAACACAGCTTACAGAAAAAACTCATGTCCATTCGCCATATATGTATAAACCTACCAGCAAAATGATGATCCACTGTGTACTTTTCAGAGTTGCGCCACCTTAGACCTGAGCGCCATTTTGAATACTTTAATATGCTCTGTTCAAACTAATACCTACTTAATTAAAATTTCCCACTACTACCTCCCCAAATAAGCCTTTATTTCAAAACAAAATACAGTGAGCGCATATGTTACGCGTATTAGTTACTGGAACAAAAATAAAAACCTACTTTCAATCAGACATTTGGACCCCCGAAACAAATAATCCTCTTGATAAAAAAACCTTGCGACCTGGACACCTACCGATAGGTTCGTTCGTGTTCGCATATCGAGAGCTTCCTAAAAGTGAATATACTGTTAAAACATAGCTATTATTTTCTCCAAATTTGCCATTGCGCCACTGTATTTGCCTGTACCACTGTCGACCAACTCACCCTAATAATTGAAGAGTTCCCTCGATTTCTCCAGGATCCCATCATCACATCCTGACCTGGTTATAATGGGACCAACTGTGAAGTATATAATAAATAAATAAAAAATAAAATAAATAACGCGGACTCCCGCGACCTTCACCAGGTCATCAGTCCACCTCGCGGGGGGTCTACCCACGCTGCGCCTTCCGGTTCGTGGTCGCCACTCGAGAACCTTTCCGCCCCAACGGCCATCGGTTCTACGAGCAAGTGCCCCGCCCACTGCCACTTTAGTTTAGCGATTCGGAGGGCTATATCGGTTACTTTGGTTCTGCTGCGGATGGCCTCATTTCTGATGCGATCACGCAGAGAGACTCCAACCATAGCCCTCTCCATTGCCCTTTGGGTGACTTTGAGCTTTCTTATGAGGCCCATTGTAAGCGACCACGTTTCAGTACCACATGTCATCACTGGCAACACACACTGGTCAAAGACTTTCGTCTTGAGACACTGCGGAATATTGGACAAAAAGATGTGCCGTAGCTTCCCGAACGCTGCCCAACCGAGTCGGATTCGTCGATTGACCTCTTTGTCGAAGTTGGATCTACCTAACTGGACAGCATAATATTAAGTAACGTTAAATTATTACTTATTAGTTAGGTACGAGTATATAAGGGGCTTACTATAGTTGCCTTTTACTTCAAAGTTCAAAACATAAGAGAGCGCACATATTAATCCAACTTTACGAGTTTATGAAGCTCACACTTAGAAAATTTACAAAGTACGAGATACTTAATAGAAAATTAACTTACGAGACAGGCTCAATAAATGATTATCTCGCTACAAAAGTAATTAGGCACATCCTAATAGAAGGGCTGAAGTTTGTAATCAGGTATGCTAATTTGGAAAAGTTCGGAGTGAAAAAGAAAAGTTTGTATCCCTATTAAACCCCATTGTTTCGCCGTACCCATTATCCGAGCAGGAAAACTACGCAACGACGGCAGTTACAAGTTTTTCATAAAACGATTACGGGAAAGTTGGACGGTGGGTCGCGACGGTGATTGCGGTTGGGCTGATAGAGTCAGCGATATAATTATCAAATAGACCGTGGTCCGGAGGTGGACGTTTTTACAAATAGTTGTAAGTTCGATTATTATTCGGGTTCCGGGAAGTTTTAGGTTATTCCTAGTCAGAATCGTGAGCAGGATTGATTCTACTAGGATACAGAGTTGTCTAATTTATGACGTAGTATTTTCGACTGTCCTGTCCATTATACGCTACTTACTACACATAAGTGGCCATGGTCTGCTGCTACAGCTGAAAAAGCCACCCCATATCTCTCAGACCCGACGAGAAAACCAAAAGGGTTTCATCTCCCTCGTAAGATTTGGTGTCGGCTGAACAGATTGAGAACAGGACATGGCCGCTGTAATTATTTCCAACATAAGTGGGGTTGGAAGGAGTCTCCCTTCTGCGAGTGCGGCGAAGAAGAACAAACCACTGAGCACATATTTCGGCGCTGCCCTCTTCACTCCTACCCAGGCCCAGCCGAGGATTTGGATGCTCTGACACCCGACGTAGTTTCCTGGCTTAACAACCTCAAAGCTGTTCTCTGATTGCCTAACTATGCATGCCATACGATTAAATAAATAAGTGCCCATGGAAAAGTTGCGTTAGCGGATTCCATAATATTGGGCCACTTTTTTGTGACAGTAGAATCCACGGCGCTGAGTCGGGAATAATCAAAACTTTCTCGAAGAACACTTGAACTGCAAGAAATCCCTTAAAGGGATAAAGTCGCCTTTGTGCGTATATGTTGTATTAGGTATATGTCTCTCGCTGTGTTTTCTTGTACAATGAAGTGTTTTACTACTACACTACTACTACTAAGTACTAATTGAATTTTATCGCAAAAGAAAAATGGTAAACGTGTGTGGCGCTTCTAGATTTCATGGAATGATGACGGTTTACGCAATGTGCCTGACAAATGGATGCGTAAGTAAAACGAGAAAAGCCTGTATTCAGGTATTGGTCTAATGTAGGCTGGTAAATACGGCGTCCTAGCATAGTCGGTAGTGACCCTGCCTAGAAGCAGGAGGTCGGATCCTGGTCAGGGCATTTATTTGTTTGTTTACCACGGTTATTTGTTCCTGAGTTTGGATTTATATGTATATATCTATTATATATATCGTCGCCTAATAATTAACTACAACACAGGCCTTATATTGAGCTTACTGTGGGACTAGGTTGATTTGTGTAATATTGTCCCATAATATTTAGGTATACAATAAAACTCGCTTAAGACGATTTTAAAGGGACCCAGCCAAAGACGCGTCTTAAGTGGGAAAGCTTATTATGCGGGAATTTTCTGCAGTCTCAAGTGGCAGGGACTGATATAAAAGGGCGTATTATACGGGAAATCGTATTAAGCGGGTTCCACTATGTTATAAAACGTCATAATGACCGGTTAAGGTGCAGTTCCGAGCCAAGCGACACTGACGCCACTAACGCCGCGTTAGTATCGCCGCGACAGAGCGATATAGAAATACATATACAGAAGTTATATAGAAATACATGACGCCGTGTACGAACACGGCGGCAGTGACGCCGCGTCAAGTATCGCCGTGTTCGTACACACCGTCATGTATCCATACTAATATTATAAATGGAAAAGTGTATGTGTGTGTTTGTTTGTCCGTCTTTCACGGCAAAACGGGGCGACGAATTGACGTGATTTTTAAGTAGAGATAGTTGAAGGTATGGAGAGTGACATAGGCTACTTTTAGTCTCTTTCTAACTCCCCACTTCCCTAAAATGGGGGCTGAAAGTTTGTATGGAGCATTCCGCAATTTTCAAGGTAGAAAGCTAAAAATTGGTATGCGGACTATTTGTGAGTAACAAAAAAATCGTGCATCATTTTTTTTTGGAAATCTGCACCCAACCCCTTAAAAGAGGGGGTGAAATTTTATATGGGACTTTTCGCAGTTTTCAAGGTAGGAAGCTAAAAATTGGTGCACAGACTCTGTTACCAACGAAGAATACCTGCCTTTTTTTGGAATTATCCCCAAATGGAAAGACATATAATATCGTCTACAGTAGCGTATTAAAATAATATTTTGGTCAGAGTTCTCTTCTGTGTTTTAAATCAGGAAAGGGGAACCGTGTTACCCCAAATTTAACGCGAGCGAAGCCGCGGGAAAAAGCTAGTTTCTATATAAGGTGCTAACAAATTAGTCAAGGATATTTTTACCGCTGATAGTACTCGGTTCTCGGAGTATATTTAAGTATGAAACATCATAGATTTTGTTGTTTTTTTGAAGAAAACTAGGAAAAAATGTGTTATGTTAAAACACCCTGTTAATAAGATAATTAATGAGACCTCTTTAGACCCGAATCATAATGACATTTAAGAAAAAAAACTTTTGACGTGACATCAGACAGTGTTAAACATCTTGACAAGTACATTATAGGGGATGGTTATTTTAAAAAATATTTTTTTTTTGTTCGGTAAATGAAAACAAAAAGAATGATATACAAAGGTTCCTTAATTATAGTTTTTTTTTAAAATAAATAAATAAATATTATAGGACAATTTTACACAAATCGACCTAGGCCCACAGTAAGCTCAATAAGGCTTGTGTTATGGGTACTAGACGACGATATATATAATAGATAAATATGGATAAATACTTAATTACATAGAAAACATCCATAACTCAGGAACAAATATCTGTGATAAACACACAAACAAATGCCCTGACCAGGATTTGAACCCGGGACCTCCTGCTTCGTAGGCAGGGTCACTACCGACTGGGCTAGGAGGCCGATAAAAGTTAATTGTCTTAATGTAATGTATTATCTCTTAAAATATCCGTGACTAATTAAACTAATTTGTTAGCACCTTATACATATAACCTTGTACTATCGGCTCTGTCGCGGCGATACTAACGCGGCGTTAGTGGCGTCAGTGTCGCTTAGCTCGGAACTGCACCTTTAGCCGAGGGCTAAGAAACACACACTTCAAGACCTGCACCGTTTATACTCCCTAAGCCGAAGGGCGCTATTCCAAAATTCAATTCTCTTGGAAATGGAACTCTGAGCTACGTACATTATAACGTATCATTTGGCATTCAATTTTTTTCTGAAATAGCGCCATTCGGCTTAGCAGAGCAGTATAGTACTTAATCGGCAGATTCCAACCGCGTTGGGTATATCGGACAAGCGTCGAGCGTGCATATTTACTCGTAGCGTGCGTTAATGAGATAAACGTACCAGAGCCTCTTGTTGGGATACACAATCCAACAAGGCCCTGATTTAGGCGTTTTCTTACACAGGGTGCCGGCAACAGAACAAATTTGGTTACGGTCACTCTGACATGGGGCATCCCAAAGAATTTCATCATCATTCATCCCATCCCTTTCAACAGTTTCAACCTACTTTGCAACAGCGAGTACAACGGCACTGCACATGGCGCAATCTATGAAAAAATAAGGGGCTGACAACAGCTAAATTCCCTCCCTATCTGTTGGCGCCTACGGCACTAGTACGGCAATGCGCCATCGGTCGCTCAGCCTCACACACTTAGTTTTAGGATTTTTATGTAATTTTTGCATGTCATTATTATTCCCATACCACTTGTCAAGAGTACACGTCTCAATTTGAAGCCTGGAGTTTTCTTCTACCAAATCCGTCATACCCCTGAACATGGTCCTTCGAACCGGATACCAGTGAGGAACCAGAATATATTGGAGGAATAAAGGGAAATACCTAAAATACCATTAAATCACTGTGGATATCAAGTCAGCCGAAGCTCTGATGAAGAAGATCACCAGGACATCGGATTCCAGCAGTGTTGAGTGTGTTAGGAGTTATTAGGGTCCAGCACTCTTTATTAAGGTAGAAATAGGTAGGATTTATGGTGGAAACTTCAGGTTAGTGAATATTTTATTGTTACAAGTAGTGGTTAAGGTCAGATAAATTTGTAATTTTATTTCGTTGTATTTATTTAAATGTGATAGTTCAACTAGTCAATTCATTAATATGTTATTTATGAGTAACTCAAAATTAAATTAGTTGGATTGGTTAAATTCATTTAAATAATAGATATTTGCCAACGGAACATCTGACCGTCGATTTACCGTTATTCGTGTCATAACTTTAATTTTATGATATTGTGGATTAAATTATATACAGGGATTATATTTCTAGGGATTTTAAATAATAATAGCACTGAAAATTGAATATTTTTATTATTTTTTATGAATTGTAATTTGTGAATGTTCTTACATTTTAACCTTTGTTAATAGGTACAATAGGATAATAGTTTAGCATATTTTTATTGTTTTACATAAATCAATTAATTGTTTACATTTTATTTTTGATTCTGATTTATTTATTATATAATTTACTTGCAACATTTTACGAACTAGACTATTTTAGCTTATTGACTAAACCGAACACAAAGTGGATTTTAAATCATTAAATTATTGTCAATTATCGTGTTTAAATCTATTTATTGTTTACATTCAAGGTCTACGTACACCAGCTTCCCAGAATGACTGAGAACAAGGAATTAATTCGCAAAAGAGGCAGTTACAAAGGTCAATTAACCTTGTTTACTACATTCCTAGACACATTGAATGAGTCTTGGTTAACCCAAGCTGAAGCTAATCAATTGCAGTTGCGTATAGGTAAGATCGAGGCATTGTATGAACTATATGATGAGGTACAGATACAGTTAGAGTGCAATTCTGAAACTTTAGGTGCACTCATGTCAGAAAGAAATGAATTTCAAAATAGCTACTTCTCTGTACTCTCGCGGGCCCAGGATATGCTCAGTAACTTCAACAAAAAACGAGATGAGTTTGAATCATGTAGCAACCGTGGGTCGCGTAGTAGTTCAAATAACCATAAGCTGATTAAGTTGCCAACGATTCAGTTACCAAAATTTCAAGGTTCATACGAGAATTGGCTAGGTTTTCGTGATCTAATCCATTCTAACGATGACATTGATAACATAAACAAATTTCATTATTTAAGGGCATCGTTGGAGGGCTCAGCGGCCTTGGTTATTAATTCTATTGAGTTTTCTGGTAGCAATTATGAGGTGGCCTGGAAGCTTTTATGTGATCGGTACGATAACAAAAGGATTTTATTGCAAAATCACATTTCAGCGTTATTTAACGTCGAACCTATCACAAAAGAGTCGTCCGTGCATTTAAAACGTATTATTGACCATGTAAACAAAAACTTAAGGTGCTTAGAATCCCTAGGTGAACCTGTAAAACATTGGGATACACTCCTTATTTACATTATTAGCAAGAAACTGGACACTAAAACATTTCGTGAGTGGGAGGAACACAAAGGAAGCTTAGATAATAATGTACCTATATCATTTGATAATTTTATCACTTTTATGCGTAATCGTGCAGATTTAATTGAGACTTTGGAGTTATCGAGCGCCTCAGGCGCCGGACAATCTAATCAGCCGGCTAAAAACGCATCAAAACATAGGATATTGCTTTCTACATAAGCCACTGAACACGGTGTCACTACGCCGTCTAAAGTATGTCCGAAATGTAACGGTGAACATAGCTTGAATAACTGTGCTCAGTTCCTAGCATTAAGTAATGCCGATCGATTTAACTTGCTGTCGAACTGCAAGGTTTGTTTTAATTGTTTCCGTAGCGATCATTTTGCCAATCGATGCAAGAAGGCGGGTTGCAAGATATGTAAGCGCAAGCATAATTCACTGATTCATATCACAGAGCATAAGAAAAAAGCGGAATCAAACTCGTGCGCTCGGTCCGCGGCACAGGCAGGTACTGCGCCAGCGCAGGCGGCGGGACGCAGCGCAACGGTTACAACGTTATCGGTTAACGTGAGCACAGCAAAGTCGCAAGTGCATGCGTCCGAGCAACGAGTTGTAGTATTAGCAACGGCGTTAATAAAGGTTTATGGGCTAGATAATCGTGCATGTATAAGCAGCAAGCAGCAAGCAAAGCAGCTTTAGACAATGGAAGCGCGACATGTGTTATAAGTGAAAGGTTGTGCTCACAGTTAAAATTAAATGCTAATTATGTAAACACAGCAGTTGTAGGCATAAACAAATTAAGGTCTCCTGTAAGTAAGATATGTCAGGTACCGATTAAATCGCTGGATGATAGTTATTCAACTGTGTTATCTTGCATTGTTTTGCCAGAAATAACTGATCCCATGCCTTACGAGCAGATAGACATATCGCAGTTAGACATCCCATCTGACTTGTGCTTGGCTGATCCAAATTTTCATACACCGTCCGAGGTGGACATTCTAATTGGGTCTGACCTCTTCTGGGATTTGTTAGGGACACATAAAATTAAATTAGGTCATGATGGGCGAGCGGTGCTATGGGAGACTGCACTGGGGTATATAGTCGGAGGCCCGATTATCAGCGGTCAACTATCGACCCCGTCGCACCCCATTAGATGTAACTTCGCGAACGTTATTCCTAGCGCTAGTTCTGAATTGCTTAGCGATGAGATTCAAACCCAACTTACGCGGTTTTGGCAGCTTGAGGAAGTTTGCCCTAAAAACTCTCATTTTTCTCCCGAGGAGAAGTTATGTGAAAAGCATTTTACTGAAACCATGACTAGGCTTGAAAATGGACAGTTCTGCGTACGGCTACCGTTGAAAGAAGATCCGAGTGTTTTAGGGAATTCTGTTAACCGCGCTAGGCAGTGTTTCTTTTCACTAGAGCGTAGAATCGAGTCACGCCCAAAACTTAGAGACATGTATAAAGATTTTATGGCAGTATACGAGTCACTGAACCACATGAGTGAATGTAAAGCATCTGGATTAGAGCGTCAAGCGTATCACACTCCTCATCATGGAATTTTGCGGGAAAATCGTAGTACTACAAAATTGAAGGTAGTCTTTAATGCGTCCGCTCCCTCCAGCTCTGGGGTGTCTTTAAACAAGATTCAGATGGTAGGGCCTACGGTGCAAGATGACCTTCTGTCTATACTGTTTCGCTTCAGACAGCCTAAGTACATTATTTTCGCGCGCAATCTATTGGTAGCTTTAAATCGCAACTTAAGGAATACTATTTATCTCTTCCTTAGGTTTTTAAGTTGACACTGTTGTTTCTTATTGTGTGTATTATATATGTATATATGTACGTATATGTATGTTTGTTTTGTATTTATTTAAGTATGTATATTCATATGAATGTGCTGTGTTATCTATTTCGTCTCTTTTGTTTCTATGCACCACCTACTGCTTATTGTTTTTCTCTAGTCTCCACTACCCAAAGGTTGTCTGGAAGAAATCGCTCATTAGCGATAAGACCGCCTGTTGTTACCTCTACCTAAATTTATCTAATTGTAAAATTTGTGCTTGTAACTGTATGAGGTGTGCAATAAAGAGTATTTATTATTATTATTATTATTATTATTTCAGCGGACGTCGAGAAAATGTACAGGCAGATAGTCGTTCATCCCGATGATAGGTATTTGCAGCGGATTGTTTGGCGGGATAACCCATCTAAACTTCTGAAGATTTATGAGTTAAATACGGTTACGTATGGGACTGCCAGTGCGCCTTTTCTTGCAACACGGTGTTTAAATCAGTTAGGTCTCGAATGTGATGATGATGTCGTTCGTCAGGTCATCATTGACGATTTTTACGTGGATGATCTGCTCACTGGGGGGGATGATATGCAGCAGGTGCTCAGTATCAAAAATAAAGTCTCTTCTACTCTAGCATCAGCATGCATGAATTTAAGGAAGTGGAAGTCAAATTAACCGCAACTTATGTTTGATTCTGATTCCTCTCAGTTAGATTTGAATATAGGCACTGAGCCCAGTAAAATTTTAGGTCTCAGCTGGCAGCCAGGGTCTGATGAATTGTGCTTCCCGGTTGGTAATTGCTCGCTTGTTGCCAATACCAAGCGAGATTTGCTGTCAGCAGTTGCACAAATTTTCGATCCCACTGGTGTGCTGGCTCCTTTCGTTATTCTAATGAAAATGTTGTTGCAGAACTTATGGTTACAGAAACTTTAATGGGATCAGAAGCTATCTCCTGAGACTATTATGCTATGGGAGAATATTATACGCGACTTACCTTGTTTAAATGATATCCGAGTACCGCGTTTGGTTTTATGCGACTCATATGAAGAAGTTGAATGCCATATTTTTACTGATGCGTCCGAGCGTGCGTATGGGGCATGTTTATACCTACGCAGCATTGACGGGAAAGGAAACGTGCTAGTAAGGTTGTTGTTAGCAAAGAGCCGTGTAGCTCCTATTAAACCAACGACGATTCCGAGACTCGAACTTTCCGGTGCATTAGCTGGCGTTAGGTTACATGAAAAGGTAGCAGACTCTCTTAGGATTAGAATCAATAGCACCACATTCTGAACAGATTCCACAATTGTGTTAGGGTGGTTGCGGATGCTACCTAGTAAGTTACAACCGTTTGTTCGCAACCGTGTAGCTGAAATCTTAGAGAAAACTGGAAACTGTACATAGCGGCATGTGCCAACTCACGAGAACCCGGCTGACCATGTCTCTCGTGGGGTCCCTGCTAGTCTCCTTCAGTCTCTCGATATATGGTGGTCTGGTCCTACCTTTCTGAGGCAAGACAAATCGCAGTGGCCCGCGAGCCCGATAGTAGCGGCAACCCTACCTTAAACTCGGCCTGAAGGTGCACTCCACGTAACCATTACGCGTGGTCCAATCGAGGACAACAATAACAGGTTTATTGAACTTTCCCGGTTCTCTAATTTAGCGCGGCTTAATCGGGCGGTCGCATATGCTCTGCGTTTAACAAGTTTGTGTAGAAAGCAAGTCCCGTTGACAACTTACCTAAGTGACAGCGAATTAAAAACCGCATTAAATATGGTCATTAAATTATCTCAGGTAGAATCATTCCCTGAGTACGACTTGTTATTGAACAGTCAGCACCTTTCAAAGAAAAGCCCTTTACTTAAACTTAACGTGTTTCTAGATGAGAACAAAATAATGCGTGTAGGCGGTCGTCTCGATAACTGTAATTTTTCATTTGAAAAAAAGCATCCGATTGTGGTTCATGCCAAGCACAGATTCACGCAACTGTTGTTTGAATCGGAGCACAAGAGATTAATGCATGCAGGGCCGCAATTATTGTTATCATGTGTTAAGGATGAATATTGGCCCATTGGTGGGACAAACTTAGCGAAAGCATGTTTTCGCAAATGCCTCAAATGTGTTCGTATGAAGGGTCAAGTGGTAGCCCCGCTAATGGGTAACCTGCCAACGTCCCGTGTAACCCCAGGTCTACCATTTGAAAGCGTTGGGGTCGATTATGCGGGCCCTTTGAGTTCTGCCAGTCGTCAGGGTCGTGGATGTAGACTTGTAAAGGTATACATAGCAATTTTCGTTTGTTTCACTACCAAGGCGATACATTTGGAGTTAGTTGGTGACTTAACTAGTAATAACTACTTAACTTTCATTTTATTCCTGCGTATTCTCCGCATTCAGGGGGTCTCTGGGAAGCTGGGGTAAAATCGACCAAATATCATTTAAAAAGAGTGCTGGGTGAATGTAATTTAACGTATGAATTACTCAACACGACGCTGATTCAAATTGAAGCTATTTGTAACTCTTGGCCGCTTACCCCCATCTCATCGGTGCCAGAAGACCTACTGCCACTCACCCCGGGACATTTCCTCATTGGACGTCCTCTAACCTCACTGCCGGTGATGGACATCAGGGAGAAAAATGTCAACCATCTCAGCCGCTATCAGCGCATAGAGCAACTGCGACAGCATTTTTGGGCTAGGTGGAGTAAAGAGTTACGTTTCAGAGCTTCAAGTCAGGACAAAATGGCGGATGAACAATGAAGCAGTGCAGTTGAACTCTCTTGTACTCGTCAAAGAGGATAACCTGCCCCCACTGAAATGGAAGCTGGGTTGTATCGTTGCCACTCATCCTGGAACAGATGGAATTACTAGGGTGGCAGATATAAGAACTGCCGCTGGAGTTATTCGTCGGTCCTTCTGTAAGATCTGCCCGCTCCCGGTATCAACTGGAAGTAGTATATCATTGGGAAGGACAGACCACTTTCGGCTTCGCCTTCGCCTTCGGCTACGGCTCCGCCTTCAGTGGTCTGTCCTACCCAATTATAACTATAAGAATTCTAAAACAAGGATTGAGACGTTCAATCATTGGATCACTAATCTTCAACGCAAACGAGAGCGATTAGGTATCAATTACGTTCATTTCGTTCTAGCTATGTACCTATGTTACAAGGTTTCCGATCCAAACTGAGCTTTGAAAACCTTCAACGCAAACGGTAGCTGTTGATTACCATGAGCATTATGATCCACATATTTCTGTTCTACTTTACGACTAAGTTTAGTAGAAACGAATTTTTATTAAGACCGTGAAGAAATTCGTTGTCTGTAGGTACTTCTTAGATTAAATAGCAAAAACTTAAACACTACTTACAATCTGAGGTGGCCAGGTCTCAGATTGTAAGTAAGGGCGTACCCACATAGCGCACTAAGTCATGGATTGGTTTGCTATGGTGTTTACACAACATGGCTGTTCAGCTTGTCAGCGTCCCAGACATGAACAGTCCTACAGAGGCGACTCTACCCTCCGAAAGGACTCGTTTTACGTGCGATGAGTATTGGAGCCCCCTCCGGGTATGAGGTAACCATACCTAACGACCGCATAGGTACAGAAACCTCTGTATGCATCAACATGAACAGACGTTCCAATGAGTGGCCAGTTCATCGGTGCGATTTACAGTTCAGACAGTCCGGTCGTCAACTGTCCGAAAGCTACATCAACGTTATTTGTATTTAAGCAAACTATTGAAAAAACATTACAAGTGCGATGTAGGCTCCGTTACCTGATTGGTTCTTAAGACTACGATATTTAGTTACAATCAATTGCATACCTACTATAAAATAAACGTGAACTTGCATCAAATTACGTAAACAACAAAAGATCATTATTATAGGCAAGTAATAAATTATAATAGTCTTTTACTACATCTAGCGGCAACTACTTACAACTGTAAGACTGGCAAATATCTTATGTTAAGTCTTTGATCGAACGCAATGTAATTAGTTCCGCCAGGCGTTCACAGATGGAACTTTTTTAGCATTATGTTTTCCATGTAACGAAAGTTTATTATAACTGTAACGGTCTTAAATAACTAGTTATTAGCAATATTTAGTTACAATCAATTGCACACCTACTATAAAATAAACGCGTACTTAGATCAAATTACGTAAACAACAAAATATCATTAGGCAAGTAATAAATTATAATGGTATTTTACTACATCTAGCGGCAACTACTTACAACTGTAAGAATACCTTATGTAATTCTTTGATCGACCACAATGTAATTAGTTCCGCTAGCCGTTCCTGGATGGAACTTATTTAGCATTGTTTTCCATCTAGCGGAAGTTTATTATAACTGTATCGGTTTTAAATAACTAGTTATGTTTTTAAGTCATGTGATAGGATCGTGTTGTAGTTCAGCACATTGTGGATAGATGGCATATATATTTATGATGCTTATAAATATTTTCAGAAAAATCTTTAATTAACAAATTTGAATTATTTCTACTCAGAATAACTAACTCTACCGATTTAATTAATGAAAAATAAGGACAATTAAATATTCTTTCCAAAAAATTATTCATTTTTACGAAAACCTTCTTTCTTATAGGTATCTCTATATTAAATATGTTAATATGCTAATATAGGATTATTGTCTAATTCAGTAAATTAGCTGTCAAAACTTATAATACAGATGGAGGATAGTGTTCATTATTTATAAATATGGTCACTTTGTTATTCTTGATTAGGATCAATTGAATACTTATGTATTAATTAGATTTTGACCACAACTTCGTTCGCGTAGAATTAACACTCGCCATAAGATTTTCCCATACAAATTTTGGACCCTCATTTCATCTTCTTAGGGGATGAATTTTGAAAGATCCTTTCTTAGTGGATACTAACGTTATAAAAACTACCTATTGTAAAAAAGCAGCTGTCTAGGTCTAACGATGAGCTGGTCATTGATTTAAGTGAGTCAGTAAGTCAGTCAGAACTTTTACGTATATATATGTATATATAAAAATACGTATACGTAAAGTCCTGACTTACTTACTGATATATATATAGATATGGAACTATTTTTTGTATTTTCTTTCATAGGCTATAAATCTGATAAATATTATTTAAACGAAACCGCGAGCAAAAGTTAGTTTCGTAGGTAACGTAACGTAATCTGATGACTAGTTAATATAGGTGTCGTATTAAACAATTGAAACATTTTAATGATTTCGTAACATTAAAACGGATGTATAATTAGCTAGATATATGATACTTGTTTTTATTTAATATCATCATAATTATAGGGTTGTCTAAACTTACCTAAATCCAAACATAAATTATCAGTAATAAATATGTTTATCATACCCAAGTATATTTAAAATTAGCTGTGTATTTCGAATAATAATTTTGTGGAATTTAATTTTACCTATAATTCTGTTTAGTTATTCATAGCTTAATCTTCTTAACTACTTAGTATTTAAGTTATAAAATTGACTAATACACTCCTGCATGGAAGGTAGCCTGAGTCCAGCAGTGGGATGTAGCTGGTGATGTGATACATTTAAATATCAAATATGCCTGAATTATAATGTATGAAATCATAAAATAAAATAAAATGGAATGTGACAAGTTGACAACCCTGGTCCATTTGGCAAAATCATCAATAAATGTTTATTAAAATCGGATGTTCTCGAATGGTAAATTCTATTTGATTAGACTGTTCCTGTGCTCGGTATCACATCTTGTATTAATATAAAATGTAAGTAAGTATTATTACCTATTTTATATTTTAAATAATGCAGTGTTTTATGTTAATAGTTTATAACAGTGGTTATATTTTATATTACTAGGTCTGACTCAGAATTCGAAAGCATCATCACTGAGAGCTGCTCGACCCAGGGTATGAAAACCAAAGCTACCCCGAAGAAAAGGAAACCTGAAACTTTGAGGTATGATTTCATTATTAATAGGATACTAATTATTTTTTAGCATTGTTTATTCTTTCTTTATTTTTCTGCTAGTCTCAATAAAATAATGATTTATGTCTAATTAGTTAAAAAATGTTTTCAGATCCGACTCCGAACTCGAATCAGAAGACATTCCGACGAAGCCTAAAACGAAAAAAGCCTCTGCCGCGAAGCAGAAATCGAACAGGTACATACATACATTTGTTACTACTGGTCCAGTTATTTTTAAACAGGAATTATTTATTCAAATTATTTTATTTTACACCAGGATCACATTTTTTATTGTATTTCTTTTTCTTTCCAGGAATGCTGCTGGAGTATCTAAGAAAAAAGGACCTAAGAACCACAACCCTGATCCGTCCGAGCTTTTCTCCGAGGATGAAAATTTGTCAACAACCTGTTCACTGTTGGAGTCCTACATTCTTCATCGAGTGGCTAAAGGATTAACAAAACGCACCGCCAGTCTCGACGGTGAGTTTTTTTTGGAGCTAAGGGTGTACAAAACCGCAGACATTCGCAATGAGTCGGCTGAAACAAGATGGAAAAAGGCTATTTTAAATGTGAAAACTCCTCTAGATATAGATTCATCTCAGTGGTTAGCTTTACAGAAGTTAACCAAAAGTTTAAAAGATCAATTTTCAGATTCTGAAGTTAAATATTATAATACTACTAAGTAAGGAATGTTAAGTGAGGCTCGCGGACAATGAAGACTGTCTGATCGTATATAAATCTCTATAGAAAGTAACTCGTTTTTAGTGTCCGTGAGTAAATTTCATTGTTACTTTTCACATGTTTTTAGTTACATTCTAATTTCATTTAATTTGCTATTTCATACTTAATATAAATTCAACAAGATATGCCTTTTTGTACTACTTGCTCTCAAAAAGTTGAGAAAAATAAATGGGTAGGTCATCAGAGAAGTACAAAACATAAAAATAACTCATTGGCCCCAATAGTTGATGGAGTAGTTGAAATTTCGTCTGCGTTTAAAGGTCGCATCACAACGTTTAGGCTATACGGTTCTGACGATGATCAATCTGCGTTGCCTGAAGAGTTTTTAAGTACATTAATACCTAAATTAGAAAGTATTATTAAAACTGGTCTTCAAAAACACGTTTGCTTAAAGATTAATTTCGAATATTTTTGCAACTTTCTTTTGTTTAAAAACGATAAAGAGGAAACAAAATCTTTTTCCACAAAAAACTATACAGTACATCAAAATTATATAAGTAGTAACTTATATCAAGAAGTAATTAATGATTTAAAGAAAAAGGTTGAGGAATTCCAGGAACGAGACAGTGGATGGACTTTCTTATCTAATTCTTATTTAGAGATCAATATCAACAAATACCAACCATTGAAAGGTTCCTCTTACATAGAATTGCCTAAGTGTATTAGTCACAAAAAAGCTTGCATTAATATTCAGAATAAGGATGATTATTGTTTTCTATGGAGTATTGTTGCTGCTCTTTATCCATCCAAAAATCATAAAAACCGCCCATCCTCATATCCACACTTTAAGGATGTATTAAATATAATAAATTTTCCTGTATCTTTCAAAGACATTAACATTTTTGAAAAAAATAATGTGGATTTGTGCATCAATGTATACTCCTTAGGAAAGGATAGTACAATAGTAGGACCCTTGTACAGATCAGATTATAGTAGAAAGAAAAAAATTAATTTACTTTTACTTGAATGTAATAATAAATCGCACTACGTTTTAATTACCAACTTATCAAGACTTGTTCGTTCTCAAATTACAAAACATCATGGCAAGCTTTACTTTTGCGAAGACTGTCTTATATTTTTTTCTTCTGAACCCATATTTGAGACTCATGTTTGTAGTGGCGTTGCTACTGTACTTCCAAAACCGGGTACATTTCTTCAATTTAAAAATTTTGAACGACAACAGGATGTTAATTTCAGTATTTATTGTGATTTCGAAACGATTCTCAAACCTTTAGAAACTCATGATCAGTCATCAACTACTAGTTTCACCTCGACTAAACAAATACATGTACCAGCTGCTTTTGCTTATTACATTGTTTGTTCTTACGATAAAAGTCTTAATCGTTTTGTTCAATATCGCGGGTCTGACTGTCCTTCTAAGTTCGTGCATTATTTGTATAAACATGTTGCAGAAATATATGAAGTTTTAAAAAAAGAAACTCCCATGATTTATACCACAGAAAATGCTTTGGCATATAAGAATGCTACGGTTTGTCATATTTGTCAAACTGCGTTGCTTGTCGATAAGGTGAGAGATCATTGTCATCTGACTGGTTTGTACAGAGGAGCAGCTCACCAATATTGTAACTTACGTTATAGTGTACCAAAATTTATTCCTGTTTTTTTTCATAATTTATCAGGGTACGATGCTCACTGTTTTATCAAAGAATTAGGAAAATGTTCAGGTTCTATAAAAATAATTCCAAAAAACAAATAAAACTATATATCATTCACAAAATTTTTAATGATGTCTGATGGTCAATTTGCACGAATAAGATTTGTGGATTCATTCAAGTTTTTAGATACTAGTCTCGAAAAATTAGCCAATGGTTTAAATAAGACTGATTTTCTTCATTTAAACACTTTTTTTTCAATAGAAACACAATTTAATTTGTTAACTCGCAAAGGAGTGTACCCTTATGACTATATGTCTAGCTGGGGTAAATTCACCGCGACGAAGTTACCTTCAAAAGATTTATTTTATAACTCCTTGACAGGTGAAAAGATTAGTGATTTGGATTACCACCATGCTCAAACTGTATGGAATACATTCAGTATCAAAAATCTTGGGGAATATACAGACCTCTACCTTAAAACGGACGTTTTGCTTTTAACAGACATCTTCGAAAATTTTCGAAAAAATTGTAAATTAAATTATCATTTAGATCCTGCATTTTACTTAACCGCTCCTAGCCTATCATTTGACGCGATGCTGTTAAAAACAGGTGTAAAATTAGAGTTATTATCGGATTTAGAAATGATACGATTTATTCAAAAGGGTATTCGAGGAGGTATTTGCATGTGTTCCACTAGACACGCACTTGCAAATAACAAGTATATTAAAACTTATGATAAGACAAAACCCGACTCGTTTCTCATATACATTGACTGTAATAATTTATATGGATACGCCATGTCCCAACCATTGCCTTTATCAGATTTTTGCTTTCTAGATAACCCCGAAATCGATCAGTTAGATATTATGTCAGTTGCAGATGATTCCGAATTTGGATATATACTCGAGTTAGATTTATTGTACCCAACGTATTTACACCATATTCATAATGATTATCCTTTTTGTGCGGAAAACTTTGTTCCTCCAGGAGGAAAAACAAATAAGTTAATACCAAATTTGTACAATAAATATAAATACGTTATCCATTACGTGCATTTAAAAACATGTCTGAACAATGGTTTAATTATTGAAAAAATACATCGTGCTCTTACCTTTAGGCAAAGTCCATTTTTAAAGGCATACATCGATTTGAATACAGAGCTAAGAAAAAAGGCTAAGACTCGTTTTCAGCAAGACCTTTTTAAGTTGATGAACAACGCGGTTTTTGGTAAAACTCTCGAAAACAGTGAGCAACGTGTAGATGTTAGATTAGTAAATCGATGGAGCGATAAAAACAACATAACAAATAAGTGTTTATCTGCTAGTCAATTAATAGCACGACCTAATTTTCATAGCGCTTCAATATTTTCGGAGGATTTAGTGGCAGTGGAAATGAAACCTGAAAAAGTTGTTTTAGATAAACCGATCTACGTAGGATTTTCTGTACTAGAACTTTCTAAAGCCCACATGTATAATTTTCACTACTCTGTAATAAAACCTCACTATGGTAAAAAGGTAAATCTTTGTTACACCGACACAGACAGTTTTCTTTACAAAATAGACCCTAACGACTTTTACAAGGACCTAAAAAAATACTTTTTAAGTTTTTTCGATACGAGTAATTATAGTCCTACCAATATTTTTCAAATCCCATCACAAAATAAAAAAATTCCCGGTTTGTTTTAAGACGAATTAGATGGAGTACTTATAACGGAGTTTATTAGGTTACGTTCCAAGTTATATTGCTTTAAAAGTGAAGAAAAAATAATTAAAAAAGCTAAAGGTATAAAAGAACATGCCATTCGAAAATTAAAGCTTGAAAATTATAAAGATGTTTTGTATAAAAATACCATAGTTCGTAAAAAAAATTTTTTATTCAAATCTATTAAACATCAGATTTATACCCAAATGGTTAATAAAATTGCTTTATCGAATAAAGACGATAAACGAATTACATTATCAGATAAAGTTTCAACTGTTGCATGGGGCAGTGATTATTTTTTGTAATGACTTTTATGGATTATATCTGGATGGACATTGATTGATTGTATTAATAATAATATTATTATTGTTAGAATCATAAGTAATTTTTTTAATTGTATTTTAATGACTTGCAATATTGTATTTCAGGAAATTTCGCTCTCAGGAACACTCAATTAGCTTCATTGTCAAATAAAAGGTGCAATACGCGTATTATATTTGAGGCGCTCAAATATAATACGCGTATTGCAATATAAATACGTGAATAAAGTGGATTTACATAAAGATTTCCTTCTTAGTTGGTGTCAAAAAACTAATATCTATTTACCTTTTATTGTAAATGAAATTGTCCGTGTGTGTAAAGTAAAAATGCTATATTTATGTCAAAGTCTATTTCGAAACGTAAAGTATAAATCGTGATTGACTATTTTTTATTAACTTTCTTATACACGTAATTTACGACTCGAATACGACTGTTAATGTTACACCTGTATTATTTTATTTTGTGTAGTATAAACTTATGTTCTTAGTGGTTTCAGTTTTGTAACTATATTTTAATTAAATAAACTTGTGAAAAGAAAATATTTTGTTTTTTATTTCCTTTACCACCTTCCCTCCCAAGTCAAAAAGCGTTATCTCATAAGCAAATAATTTTGAAAATAAAAATGTTAATATACAGGATGAATTTTAAGTCGTGATTCGTAATATGTTTTCCTAACTCCATAAACAACAAGCAATTTAATGCCCCAACTCTTACTAAAATCAGACATTTTTTTTGTCGTTTATTTTACTTTTAAAAGTGATCATGTGGAATTAAAACAGCTTTATGAGATATTTCAGATGAGAAACTAAGTAAATTTCATTTCTAACTAGGACAAATGACAAATTTGATGTCAATGACAGTTCCGATTCAAAGAGGCAATTCAATTTACTAATTTAAATATCGTAAAAGGCCGTTGTAATATCCTAAATCCATTTTTAAAATAAACGAGAAAAAATAAAGAAAACAAAAAAAATCTTGTCTGATTTTAGTAAGAGTTGGGGCATCAAATTCCTTGTTGTTTATGGAGTTAGAAAAACATATTACGATTCACGACTTAAAATTTACCCTGTATAATTGAAATAGCGCAATTCAACATTTTTAATAAACAGGCTAGCGACATGCAATATGTCCATGTGCACAAAAATGCGTCGCTAGCGGTTTTTAATTATAACAATAATATATAACAGACCATGCTAATTATTTTATGTCAACGAACTAGTTACAACTTGTAAAATAATTGCACAATAAAATGAGGCACGTGGATAGGTATATTGTTACTTATTTTTATAGTCGGCTTCATCAGATGTAAATAATGCGGACTAATGCTATTTCATAACCTTTATAAGCGCATTGTATTTTTTAATTGCTTACACTCACCAATCACCACTGCATTATCTACTCGAGGCCAAAGACCTGGTAAGTTATTTCTCTTTTTTAACGAAATATTTAAATTCTATTAGTAACCTTTGCAGAAAAAAAGGATTAAACATGATTTTTTTTGTTTTAACTATATTTATCATAGTACTTTTTTTCTTGGTGTG
Organism: Pammene aurita; assembly: GCA_947086415.1. NCBI lineage: Eukaryota > Metazoa > Arthropoda > Insecta > Lepidoptera > Tortricidae > Pammene > Pammene aurita. The sequence continues at coordinate 10,483,263 of OX352305.1, forward strand.
TTATAGATTTTAAAAAAATGGGAGACAGCGAAGATATACAGATTGATTTGTCACAATACGCTCAAGATCCATACCAACTACCAATCGAATTTGATGATAGTGATTTATATAAAAAAGTAAGGAATACTATCTGCAATCCAAAACCCAAGAAACGTACAACAAAAGTAAATAATAAAATAATTAAACGGAACCTCGGTCATCCTCCATGTTTTGTCATAAACAACGAAGCAGGCAAAGGTAGTAAGCTGATAAGAATTCAAATAATCAACATCAGAGATGGTGCTCCAAGTCAAAACGGTGAAGGCGATGAAAATGTATTGCTGAGTGCTCAGTATGTGGCAAATGAAGGATACGATGAGATAATTGAGTGTACTGAAGGTGTTGTAAATAAGATATCAAAAAAGTTAACTGGTTACAGTCTTAATTTATAGAATTGTTAATAAGAAGTTTAGTAGTATATTTTGTGTAATTATGGTCTAATAAATTTTATAAGTAGTATATTTTTGGGCAATTATGGTCTAATAAATCTTATAAAAGGAATTTGGTGTTTTATTAATTTCCTAAAATTCTTTAAAGTTTATTCAATTACATTTTACAGAGAGTGATATGGATGTCTTCGTGGATGTTTCGAATACATAAGAACTATGATGGAGAATAAAAAAATTAAAAACAGTTTGAGTAGTAGGCACACATTTTATTCATTTACTTACAAAAAAACATAAAATATTGTCTAAATACCATTTCTTGATACATATCACATTTTTTAAAGCACAATTTTTTTTGTGGTGCACACAATTATACATATCACTTTTAATACAATATTTTTCATACAGATGTCTAAAACTATATTGTTGGTTTTCATCTAAATCTAAAACAGTAGAACCAGGGGACAAATGCTTAACCCATTGAACTTTTTCTGCTCCCTTTACGAAAATCTTTTTGTCTTTTAAGTAGTTTACAATGGTCCTTTTAAATTCACGGGGGTCTATATATCCCTCACGCCACAAAATGGCATAATTCTTTTCTAACCACGTGACTTGCCTTTTTTCGTTTGGAGATAGACTGGCAAACGGGTATGGTGGCTTTACCAAAAAAACTTGTGTATATTCATTTGTGGCGAGCGCAAATTCCTTTATTATGAATTCATTATTACCCAATTTAAAACCCTGAAGATCAACGAGTATGTAGTCCTGCATTATGATTATTTATGATATCTTTTTCGTAATGTTACTTAAGGGCTTGTATTCGACAATACTATCATTCAAAATCAGGCAATAAGCCGAGGTCTGTGAGGGTATAGTTGATTCACACTCAAACTCAACTCGCACATCAACTGAACCGGTTTTTAAGGTTTCGTTTTGACGAGAACAGTCAATAACAAATAAAGGAGCAATCTTTTTAAAATCTTGCGGGCTTAGCAAAGGTGCCTGAGCACGGTTATAATAAGACTGTTGAAATTTAGCATACTGCTCGTATAATATAGGAAACTTTTCACTAGAAAAACTGACATCAAAACTTTCATAAGGAAAGTAGCTTGAGTTTAAAAAAACCTTAACATCTCTCAAGTTACAGTGATCAAAGTGTGTTATATCTTTATCAGCAACATTTTTTCGTGCTGTTTTCAATCCGATTATAATGTAACGCGGTTTCTCAATTTGAGATGAAGTTTTGATAGCCCAAGAATGTTTGGACGTTTCTGGCAAGAGAGGATATTCATACAAATCCCAGTTTCTAAATGCCATTTGAATTGCACGATCTCTTTCCAAACATTTGAATAAGCTCAATCTTTCTCGATCAGACACCTTAATATGTGGCATACGCCATACTATTTTTGCGATAGTTATATTGTCTATATATTCATTCGCGTTTAATTTAACGCTATTTAAGTTAGTATTAGATCTTAAAAGAATAAGTTCATGCTTGCAATTAATAACTATTTTGTTGTAATCTTCAGCAAACCCAAGAATTTTGTTTAAAGGTATAGACACAGAAAATGAGCCATGCGAAATTTTTGTACCATCGATATCCCAACCCCATAACTTGGACATCGATGCTTCAAGTTCATTCATGGATACAAGAGATTTCATAGTAGTTGTAACCCCTACATTTTTAATTTTATCGATTTCGATTCCATTGAGTTCGTATCGAATATCTTGAAATAGATGGAGTATTGGATTGTTCGTAAAAAGAACAGACTTCACCTCTTGTTTCGTTTCTCTATTGATTACAGTTATAGTACCTTCCATGTATAAAGTACTTGCTGATGGTAGTACGTAAAGATCTTGCTGATTAATAGGTATGCGTATTTCATCATTAAAATTAAAACTTGTTACGTAAGGCTTATACGAATGATATTCAAAGCTCTCTATTGAGTTGTCTAAGGTGAAAGATTCTGTTAAATTTAATATACTCATTTTATTAGTCCAATGCTTTGGAGAAATTGTTTGTTTTGTTTTGTGAGTTGTACTTTAGGTCTTCTTTTCTTGATTGCTTGTTGAGTACTAGCACTGATTTTAATTGGGAGTGAAGTTTTATTGAAGTCTATCATTTTTTTCTAAGGTGTAAATATATCTGAATCTCCTCACCGCGTAAATTTATCAAATTATTGTTAAGGTCTAATATTCTTACTGTAATTGAACTTAAACTGTTTCGAGTAACAGGAAAATAAATTACGTTTTTAGGTGTTTCTATAAGTCGATAACCTGGTGGTACATTAGGCACAAACTCGTGGATTATATGACTAGGTTTTCCATTAACAAATGAACCGCTCACTATGTCACATTCGATGCGGACTATGGTTGTAGACAGAATGGAAACAGGATAAGGAGATTCTGTTAATATATTAGCTCGAATAGCTTCTGATCCAAAACCAAGTAATCTACCAATAGATCTCTCTTTATCGAAATAAATATTTTGCGAACATAAAATAGATGTTTTTAAGGTATTATTATTACATGTTAGTGAAAACGAGCATCCTTGAAGGTGTTCTTTAAGGTAATCACTAATATCTTGAAGCTCATATGATCCTTCGGGAATTTCAATTGCGTTGTTTTTTCCATAATAGAATTTATTGTTTCTGTAGTCTATATTAGGTATTGAATTAAATGTTGATATATACAACAGACCACACTCATATTCTCCATCCAGTTGAAGAGCTGGTGAATGGTTTGTTATCAGAGTTGAAGATGATCCAGTTATAGACAAAGTGAACGACATCGTGAGAATGATAATTTGTTTATTGGTTGTAGGTATTTAAACGCTTGTACCAATATTGTTTTAAGTATTTAAGACATAAATGACCACAATTTACTGTGTTAAACTTTTGGTACGTATTATAATTATCTATACATATAATAAAGCTGAAGAGGGTCGAAAGTCTGTACATGGAAGATAATCGAAAAAAAGTTGGCTGGGGATACTTAGAATCGATAACAGAACACGTTCCAACAATTTTTAGAATTTTTGTCTGTTTATCTGTTTATCTGTTTGTCTGTTTATTTGACCGCGCATCACGTGAAAACGGCTGAACGGATTTTGATGAAATTTTGTATAGATATAGTTTGAGTCCTGGTAAAGGATAATATATAGTTTTAATCCCGAAAATCAACCCTGGTCGGGGTGAAAATGGGGTTGAAAGTTTGTAAGGAGAATTTTTAACCGCTGAAACGATTTAGATAGAAATGAGTATGGAGATAATTTGAGTCTCGAGAAACGTCAAAGGATAGTTTTCAAATCCTTGTGGGGGTGAAAAGGGGGTTGGAAGGTGGTATGAGGAATTTTTTACCGCTGAACTGATTTAGATGAAAATTGGTATAGAGATAGTATGGGTCTCGAGAAATGACAAAGGATAGTTTCTTTTTCAAACCCCCCCCAATCTTACTTTCGAACCGTAGGTCCAAAACGCCTGTTACCCGTCGATGCTTTAAATTTACCTTTACCCGCTCTTAAGAAATATTTGTAAATGTCATGAATGTCAAAGGGTTATTGCAGGTTCGAGGACTATATATGACGTACAAAGATGCATGGCCCAAACCAAAAAACTACTACAAAATCATCTAACATTTATAGGACACCGTTTAGGTAGGAAATAGTAGTTTATGTAACTGTTACGTAATAAGGGTCCTTAAAACATGAGTGTGGTTTTCATAATAAGATCACACGAGTGTTTTAAGGCCTAATTACGTACAGTTGCATACACTGATTTATCTACACTCATATTATTTATCCTAAATGCATTATTCGGAAACCATAGAATGGCCGCCATTGCACCGCCATGGCCAACTCGATTGTGCCGGCGGTCGCGTATCGGCGGCCGCGCATATCATAACACATCAATATTTGAGCATGTAAAGTTAAAATTACGTTACTGATACAGATAAAAAGCTTATCATAGTAAAATCGGTTGTGGTAATGCTAGCATTGCCTACCGTTTTCGAACACGTTTTAGAGAACTTACAATGTGAGTGTAGATAAACATATCAAACGTTTTGTGAAGCAGTCAGATAAGGATTTATTTTTCTTTATAATTAAACAATAGGTACATTATCTGTCTCTCAACCTGTTTTGATATGTCTTCTTGAAGAACTACGCCTTATTCTGTATCTTTAAGATCTAATAATGTATTACTGTTTTGAAAAAAATAAGTCCCGTCGACTTTCTTTTCGGTCATAATACTTCTTGGGCCAGAGGTGTAGGGTTAGAACCGGTGGTAGTTTTGGAACGAAGTTCCTTATCGGACGGTTCGCGGATCCGGCCAAGGCGAAAAAAAGTCACGTGACAGTCACGAAAAAGCGTCACGTCACGAAAACGCGACACCCATACCATTGAGAAACATGTAAAATGGAATGGAATAAAAAATATATAAAATAGAATAAAGTGAAGTGAAGTGTAGTGAAATTGAGAAGTGACAAAGTGATAAAAGTGAAAAAAGTCGAGAAGAGTTTATATTAAAACATTTGATTTGCATTCAAAAAATATTATATTTTTAATTTATCTTAAATAAGAAGCAATAATGCATTTAATTTCGACTTAAAAGATAGAGTTTAATTAAAAGTCAAGAATTTTAAAAATGTCGAAAATGTCATAATTTCCAAAATTTCCAAAATTTCCAAAATTTCCAAACTTTTCCAAAAGTTCCAAAATTTTCGAAATTTCCAAAATTTCCAAAATTTCCAAGATTTCCAAGATTTCCAAGATTTCCAAAATTTCCAAAATTTCCAAAATTTCCAAAATATCCAAAATTTTCAAAATTTCCAAAATTTCCAAATCATCCAAAATTTCAAAAAAATGCAAAATTAAAACTACAAAATTTACGAAAAAGTCAAAATGAAATAAAATTAAATAACATAACTTCGTTCCAATCGCACTCGATTCACATACTTTCCACGACACTCACGTATTTTATTTTTCTCTGACGTTCATTAGTGCATTGTAATGTGCTTACATTGACGAATAAATATTTTGATCTACACCAATATCATAAATCCTCTATTCCGCGTTCAGAACCGTATGTAATTATTTAATTACCAACATTATTGCAACCAGTAACGTAACATCAGTGTATTATCTGTGACAGTGTGGTAAAAACTTATGAAAATTCATTACCTACGGTAACGTAATGAAAATTCGCCCCCCCCGACCGCCGGCGCAATAATGTTGGTCATGGCGGTGTAATGGCGGTCATTCTAATGGTTTCAATGGATTTTTAATATGTGTGTAGGTAAAGCAGTGTATGCTTCTGTACATAATTAGGCCTTATTACGTGACAGTTATATCGCCATGTCCGTCCTGTCCGCGGTCTAGCTCAGTTACCGTTCGCACTAGAAAGCTGAAATTTGGTGAGGCCTGATAAGAACTTTCAATAAAAACTATATTGAATAAAATCGGTCCAGCCGTTTCTGAATTATTAGTCAAAAACGCATAGTGAAAGGAAATGCCGAATAGTAAAATGAAGTAAGCCCCGCCAAATAAACGACCTTTTGAACGGATGTTTTGTAACAGGGCAGCATCTACGAAACTCTACACGGAGCATCGCCCGACATGCTCTTGGCCGGTTTTTTTTTGCATTGTTATCCCGGAAATCACCCCTTAAGGATTACTAATTCCAATTCCAGAAAATCCCCAGCCAGGTTATACGTAGCCTATAAAAATTCAACGTCTAAAAGGGGGGGGGGGTAGCCACTACAATCGATTGAGTTAAATTTGCATGGGTCATGGAACTCCCTCCTCCAAGTGCACCTCAAATAGAAAAAAATCATTTCTTCATTTGTGACACCCCCCCCCAATTTCAACCGCGCCTGTTCTTACCTTTCATGCTTTGACTGATTTGACGGGAGGATCGATTTGGATGATATTTGCAGTAGACATAAACGTATAAAAACAAAAGTGGTCCTGTATCGTCCGATATACACCTACTATACTCTCTATGTCGTTTAAATCATGCCAAAAAAATTTAATAAAAAAAAGGATTCATTTATGAGTGAGTGTAGTTTCATTTAGTGGTAATTGTAAAATATTTTATTAGGACTACTGTCCTCTAGCGTATCCATATGTCAACTTTACTTCAAGTTCCGCCTCCAGGGTAGCGGGAGACAAATTAGGGGTGAATTAGCCGCTTACTGACACAGACCGAATTCCACGCGAGCGGAGCCGCGGGCACAGCTAGTAGTAAATATCGTTGTTATTTAAATACTTCTTTAGCTCTAACGGGGGTTGAAGGTCACCGTAACTATTAAAATATTCACAATAACTGTTATCTTTGATATAGGCTACCCAGTGAGTTCCTTTGTTTTTAGAACTGTCCAAGTTAACAATTCCACATTCTACTCTTTTAGGACGCTTTGGTAAACTGTCTCTCATATAAACTCCACGAAAATGCGGAATCTCTGTAGAGTATTTTAAAATGTCAATATTTGAAAGAGCACGTCTGGGTAACCTGTCATTTAGTTTTTTGAAGTTTTTATACATAAACCTCTACCGTTTTTATATGGTTTAATATGTAATCCTTTTCCTAATGCAATAGATTCCATCATTTTATTATGTCGTTCTGATTCAACCAAGTTCTTTTTTGCAGCTTTGTAATCACCTACAGCTTTAGCGATTCCAGCAGCTCCTCCAGCTAATGATCCTAACGCAGAAAGTCCAGCAAAAATAGGTATCAAAGGTAACAGACCTCCCGTTTTTGGAATCGGTATTAAACGAGGTAACCGTATCTTAGTGTTGTTAGCAAAAACTTTTTTAGCAGCAACAATCGCACGATCCATGATATTATAACCTTTTATTTTAGGGTTTTTTTTTAACTCAGTGCGTATCTTGGACACAAAACTTTTGAATGTTTTTATACCCGCGCCAGCCTTTACTTTAGATTTCATAATTTTGCTTACTAACCATGAGCTTATTTTTTCTCCTATTCTAGCATCTTTCGACTTAGTTCTTTGTTTTGCCATTTTGTAAAGTTCTAAATCAGCACGGTGTCTATCAGCTAAATCAGGATATGTATCATAAGCTATGTCGTGTTTCATACACGCGTCATCTAGCGCATTAATTCCTTTGTCACCTCTTTGCAACCTTTTATGCAATTTTGTGCCTGGTCCGCAATAATTATAACCAGGTAAGTGTAATTCAAACGGTAAATTATTAATAGCACTATTTAAAAGTCCTCTCCCTTTCATATCATGTATGATAATGACAAATTTCGTTTGATGATAGCCAATTTATTAAATACATTAAACAATGGCTTTTATCTCAATCCAACTATTTTCACTATCACTTAGCCCTAACCACTTAACAAACAGCTTACTACCCTTTTTTTAATCACCTTTTCTATTAAATAAATATCTGGATACTTAGTTTTTTGAAGTTCTTCTTCATAAAAGGTACCCAGTATTATGTTTTTCCGTTGGTCTTCAATATGATATGTTACAGGTCGAGTGTGATTCACATGTTTAATTGTAAAAAGTTCTGTAGACCAATTAGGTGTATAACCCTTAGAAAAGTTACTTTTATATTTGCTTATACGCACACGGTCACCGATATGAAATTTATTCAACTTACTATTATTCATTTTAGATTGAGAGTTTTTAATGTTCTTTTTTACCTCTTTTTCATTATTTGAATCCACGTCAATAGGTTTAAATTTTGTTGTACGATGTACAGTGTGATTATATGCTTTCACTATATCGTCTAACGGCTTACCAGCCCATTTATAGTTACCAATGAAACTAAAATATTTATAAAGTTTGATCTTAAGTGTTTTTATCAGTCTTTCAACAATAGATGCCTTTTTAATTGAATATGTTGAATAATGATGTATTTTCATGAATTTTAAATAGCAATCAAATTCATTATTATAGAATTCTTTTCCTAAGTCCGTCTGTAAGTTTCTAGGTCGGCGCTTAGTTGATTTCATAATTAGTTCGAATGCACTTTTTACTGACGTTTTAGTTTTAGACTTAATAGGTATACACCACGCATACTTCGAAAATGTATCAATAACAGTTAATATATATTTATTTCCTTTGTTAATCGTGTGAAGTTTCTGTAAATCGATCAAATCAGCTTGCCATAAATCGTCAATTCCTTTTAGTACAACCGATCTTCACTTAAAGTTTTTTCTTGCCGATCGATGGATCTCGTTCACTATTTGTTGCTTTTCCATTTTTTATATTTTTGAGGATATCATCTATCTCCTTCTTTGTATAAAAGTTTATTTTTAACTGAGAGGAAAGGTGATTAATTTGATTATTTATAGTATTAAACATAGAATCTATATATGTCTTGTCGTACATGTTTTGAATATTTTGATCAACATACTGCTTATTTACTGCATCATCGGGTGACAAAGGTTCTGTAACTCCCTTTAATTGTAAACTTCCTTCAAAACATGCGCCGTTTGTTCGAAGCAAAGCCTTGTAGTTGAGATCAGAAACCTCGTTAGCACGCAAGCGCTTATGAACATGGTGACCGAATTTGTCAATATTCATTTTGTATTGTTGTGACTTGTGAGTCAAACTACAACTGATAAAAAATTAGGCTTGTTTTACTTTTATATATCATTTACTAAGCCTGCTTCGCGTAGTTCTTCAATAATAGATATGATTTCGTTATCTAATCCTGTATTGCCTGCATCACGTGAAGCTATAAGCAGTTTCAATCTTTCTACTAATTCATTCGGGTCATCCCAATACACATAAGAGATGTCTCTTTTGACTTTTTTCATTACCGGTAAACCATCACCGGTTACATGTACTTCTTCGCTTACTGAACGTTGTTTAGTTAACTTCAAAAGTGGTTTTATGATATTTAAATATTTCATACCCTTGTTGCTTTTTATAGGCTTATTTGGATCAAAGTCACGTCTATGTGCATTTGTTTTTAATAATAATGTTTTATATAATCGCTTATCGTCTTCAGTTACCATTCGTAAATCAGGTATTTTTTTAAACAATAAATCGTTTAATCCTTGCGTTAAACAAAACCTTTCTCCACCTATTTTGAGCTCTTTATCATTGACATAAATTGGGTAAGATCCTAGCATTAGCTTACCACGCTCCATTCGTACACCAAAAGGAATGCTTATGTGTAAATATTGTTTTTGCCACGTGGGATCTTCACGAGGTGAAGCATACGAATTTGACGTATGAAATGAAGCATTGTTTATTGATTCAGAATCATTTTGGCTGGTACTTTCATGTGATACAGAATCATCTTGACTAGAGTTGCCGTCACTTAATTCATGGTCGCTATTATCTAAATCAGATTCCGACGATTTTCTCAGTAGTGTTTTATTAGCTAAGCTTTCTTTCTTTCCATCTTCAGAAGGACTATATTTTAATGTTTTTACTGACTTATTCCATTTAAATCCATCGTTATCAAAATCAGTGTCACTAATACTTAGGTTGTTATCATCTTTTTTCATCATTTCATTAAGAGGATCTGTGACTGGTTTGAACATTGTTTCCAACATCATGTTATTGCTGGATTTAATATCGCGAAGAACCTTAACTTTCTTTCTTACTGCTTCAGCAGACCGGAGCACTTTTTCTTTAAATATTTTCTCCTCGTTCATTTTATTATTCATGTCCTTTCTTGATGATTTCATATTAAGGAATACGTTCTACATGTTAACACGATTCTTTATGTATACAGCTAATCTTGCATGATAAATGTATCAAAGCCTTTTCTATAACATCCTGAATTTCTATTACAATCTTTATTTATAACTAAGTAATTAAAAGGTTCGTTCCATACTTGTCCACACATTTCACGAAACTGAGACCATGACATGTCACTTCCTACGTGTTCATCATAAACATGTCGTAAATTAACATCATCTTGTTTAAAAAGAACGATTAAATTAGCATTGTCTCTTATCAATTGCTTAGGTATTTTACTATACGTTTGGTTCAGATAGAAGCTATCTATGTTTTTATGTCTTCCCATTGCAAAATAATCTCGTATATTATTTTGATTTTCACATGCAACATCATCAAATATCATGATTGAATTAATATCAGCCGTATGAGGACTTAGTACTTCATCATTTTCACTATATTTTTGAAATGACACTGAGGGAACCAGATTTAAAACTTGTTCTAAATATTGGTACATAGGTTGAAACAAGGTTTTAGAATATATATAAATATTTTGGAAGCGTAGACCTTGTTCATGTAGCAGTAGACCAACAATCAAATTAGTTTTTCCACAATTAGACGGACCACATATTATACAGCGAATAGTATCAGGTAAAAGTAAACCATGGCGGTAACAGCGTTTATTACGAACGACATCCAACTGCAATTTTTGAGGTTGTTTTACGAATTTCATGTTACCAATAGGCACGTGCAACAAACTTGAAACTAAATATGTAAATAGGATATTTTTATGAGCTGAGAGTATATATTAAATAACTCTTAACGCATGATCTTGTGAGTGTAACGAGCGCGGTGAACAGCGTCTTTCGCTTGTGATTCTACTCATTTATAGTTATCAATACTCATGGTAATCAACAGCTACCGTTTGCGTTGAAGGTTTTTAAAGCACAGTTTGGATCGGAAACCTTGTTAACATAGGTACATAGCTAGAACGAATTGAACGTAATTGATACCCAATCGCTCTCGCTTGCGTTGAAGATTAGTGATCCAATGATTGAACGTCAAAATGCTTGTTTTAGAATTCTTATAGTTATAATTGGGTAGGACAGACCACTGAAGGTGGAGCCGTAGCCGAAGGCGAAGGCGAAGCCGAAAGTGGTCTGTACTTCCCAATTATATACTACTACTGGATCTGGTTGAAAGAATGACTTTCAACGCCCGGGGGCATGTTGGCGCCTACGGCAATAGTACGGCAATGCGCCATCGGTCGCTCAGCCTCACACACTTAGTTTTAGGATTTTTATGTAATTTTTGCATGTCATTATTATTCCCATACCACTTGTCAAGAGTACACGTCTCAATTTGAAGCCTGGAGTTTTCTTCTACCAAATACCATACCCCTGAACACTATCTTTTTCAGCGCGAGTGAAAGAGAAACACTGTGTTACGATTAGTATGGGAGCTCATTGCAAATTTTGCAAAAAATTGAATTTAAAAAAACTACGCATTAATTGAGAAATATAAAATAACTAAGTAAACTAAAAAGTATTTAGTATTCTAAACTAGAAAGTATTAGTGTCGTGGAATTTTGTCCTTAGTTCCAGACGTATAAGTTAATAAACTAAAGATATACAACTTTTTAAAGCAAATTTTAAGATGTAACTTATTGGTATTATTTTCTATCGAGCCGATTTCGTCCAATCGTGTATCGGAATTGACGAAGTTCTTCCAAATATAACGAATAAGGACATGTATTTTTTTTACTTTCTCAAAACAAGTAGGTAGTTATAGCTAAAAAACTGTTCGAGTAAAGTCAATTTGAAGGTCATCGGGTGTTGTCAGCCTCTTAACTGCGACGCAGCCAGAGACGTCGCGGCTCTCAAGCTGATCGCCTGAACCATGAACAATAGAAGGTAAGGACCGCCATCTTATATAGGGGAAAGGTCGAAAAAGTGTCCAGCTGAAAGCGTAAATAATAGTTCCAAATCTCTCCGGGTCTATAGTTGAGCGTATGAAATGAACTTAGCAGTTAATGACGGCGTGAAGTGCGCTGCGTTTAAAAATTCAGTATTATTGATAACTAGAATAAACCATACCTAAAAAAATACTGTCAGATTACGTTAACGAGGACGGTGACTTAATTGGTGACGTGATATGTCATATTGGGATCTGTCATAGCGGGTATTTATTTATACAAACGGCGTTTTACAAAGAATTAATAAAGTAAAATACAAAAATATATCGAAAACACGATAAAACACTACTTATAAAAAAACATACCGTGGGGTTCCACCGGCAACGACGCAAGGCGCAGGGTGGCGCATCTAGGCTGCCGTAGGTCAGGGCCGCAGAGAAAGGTACCGCCGGCTTTACGCGTTGTGTCCAAGATTACCGCCTTCTGTATCTGACCCGATGATGGCGGTAACCTCGTGAGTCAAGCCTAGATACTTGCTGGACGTCCTTCTTGGCCTTCACGAGGTTCTCGTCACATGGGACAGAAAGTCGACCGACTTAGCCCGGCGCTGCGATCGATCTATCAGCACGATATGCTTATCGGCTACAATAGTCCTGGCGGTGATTATAGATCGATTGCAATTGGTTTTATTGTTATAAAATTTATAGGTACCCGAATAGTACAATAATGGGAAAAATTTGTGCCATAAAAAGTTGTCCAAGTGGGCGTAAAGTAAAAAAGAAAATAACTCGGTCCCCATCATTTTTTCGACCAACGGTATGTAATAATTCCTCCTATAAAATATGAAATTTTTACTTTTTTATTTATCGTAATAAATTAACATTTTTAATTGATACTCTTTTGTTAATATTAATTTACAGACTCCGGCAAAATTAGAAAATTGGAAAAGGTCTTTAGGAACTGCTTTAAAATCAACGGATTTTATTTGTCACCTTCAGTTCAAAGAAGAGCACATAAAGATGTATGAAAAATTATACATAAAAGGAGAGCTCACAATTATTCCTACAGAAAGAAAAAAACCTAAAGAATGAAGCTTTGCCCACGATCAAGCATCAGTTTATTCCCTTACCGATACATGAACTCCAAGCACGTATTATTCACGTACAAGAATTGTCCCAATCATACCATAAGCAGCACCAAGTACAACAAATGAATACTGAGCATCAGGATTTTGTTAAATTTTTTGGAGATTCTTGATTTTGTAATACACAAAATCAAGAATCTCCAAAAAATTTTACAAATTGTAGTGAAATGTTTTTAGAGAAACGAGGAGTTATATTAGTGGATGAGATGAAATTAAGCAAAGGCGTTTATTTTGATCCTCAATCAATGAAATTTAATGGTTTTGTTGATCTGGGGCAACACACTCCAGAGGATTTGAAAAATACATCAGCGGACCATGCTTTGGTTTTCAAGTTTGTGCCTTTTCGAGGTCGATGGGTTCAAGCCTTGGGATGCTTTTTGTCTAAGAATTCTTGCAAAAGCGCACCGCTGCATAAATTAATTTTAGAATGTATTGTACTAATGGAAAACAGCGGAATTTGTGTTGATGCTGTTGTGATGAATGGTGCACAGTGGAACCGAGGAGTATGGAAAATATTTGGTGTAAACGAAAATAACGTTAGCTGTAAACATCCTTGTGACAGCTCACGACGGTTATGGATGATATCAGATTTTAATCATTTAGTGAAATGCTTTCGAACATCAACTTTGGATAATAAGCTACAAGAGTTCAAGGTAAAATAAGAGTAAAGTGGTCGCACAACAATAGGTTCGGCACGGCCTCAACTCGAGGCGTTCAGTATTATTTATATAAAAGCCTATACTATAACGCACACTTAACGACATCAGAATTGTATCTACCGTTTCGCCTCGGCACATGCTGAGCGGCGCGTCGTCAACTCGCCGTAATGGTACTTATGTCGTCACTTTGCTACTGGTATGATGACGGCGCACAGACCGCCGTCACCTCGCTCTGACGCTACTGATGGACTAAGAGCTGGCCACGTCAGATATGACACAACCGAACCTGTTGATGTGCGATAGAGCTCGTGTAGACGATGCTGCCCCCGCTCCGCCACCGTGACGATACGGTATCGGCGCAGGGCGGCATCGACTACACGCGCCTTTAAAACTTTATAATTATTATTTTCAAAAATGTGCCGTAAGGTTAACTTTTACAGGTAAAACCTTTTTAAAAAAGTTCAACAGCCATACAAAAATTAAGTCAAAGGTCCTAATTACAGCCGAAACACAACATCGGTATTTTTTATTTATGTAAGGTAATGATGGTACCGAGACTTTTTAGTTCTCTCAAATAGCTTGCGGTAAATTCAGAAGAAAAATACACTTCAAACTTTTTAATAAAAATATATAAAGGCGGCAAAGCTGAGCGTGTACCGCGGATATAGAAAATATTAGTTTCGACTATATCTGTATCAGTTTTATCATTCAGCGTAATTATACCGCTCATTTTTCGGTCCGGTACCTTTACTTAAAACGGTCGACCTGAGCGATATCATTATATAAGGGTTAAAATGTTATTTTATCAGGTACCCTTATTTTAAGGTACTTTTTCGTTTTATACCTTTAGTTTAGGTTACCGCTCTTTAGCGGTTTTTCAGTCCCTGGTTGTAACAGGCCGGCAACTAAGGAACCTCACACTGAGCATGCATGACCCGACATGCTCTGGGCCGGTTCTTACTAACTAATAGGAGAAATATTTTTTTCAGGCAATTCTGGAGTTTATACAATTTCTTGGAGATTGGGAAAAGCTAGAAAAAAAAATCCTGTGTCGCGGAGTACTTTAGTAGGATTAAAAGTAACATTAAGGGCAACTCTTGAAATTTTGGATATGCTTAATGTCGGATGTGATTACAAGTATTTGATGACAGCAACGCTATCTCAAGATCCTTTGGAGGTAATTACACTAAAAAACATGATTAATATTTCCTCACTTCTTTGTTCGATATAATTAAGTTTATATATTGTAGTATATTTAATCTGCTGACAACCTACGCACGGTTAAATTTATTTTTTTATTGATAACATTTATCCTATTTTTGATTGAATAATTGAATTTATACTTTGATTCCAGAGATTTTTATCCGTAATGAGATATTCATGTGGAGGAAACGATCACCCCGATCCTAAAATGTTTGCTCAAGTTTACCGACTGGCGTCTTGTTTTTCCCTTATACGCCCTCCTAAAGGATGTAATGTTTCTGGCAAGGAGTTGCTGAAGAGTTTACTAGGAGCTAAGGATGCTTTAACATCTTCAAACACGGATAAAGAGTCATGGCTTGAAAGCCTTGACAATATGTTAGATCGTACTGAGCCATTCCTGCAAGGTTCTTCAACGGATCAAGATCATGACTACAATGAAGCCGTAACCAGTGATGCCGTCCAATCTTACATTGCTGGCTACATTGTACGCGAGTTGCGAAAAATAATTAAATGTGATAATTGTTTACAATCAATACAGATTAGTCCGAAGGAGGGTAAACTATTACTACGTAATGTAATGACGTTATAGACAAAATGGATTTATATGGAGGATTAATTTTTGCAAGTGATGATTTATTCAATCTTACAAAACATTTAAAAAGATGCGTGCTAAGAGCGATAAGTAAAACTTTAACTAATATAGAGACGATTAGTGAGATATCTGTAGAACTTCAGAAATAATTATTGGTAAAAGTTGGATGTTTAGAACATTGCAAAGATTTAACCAAAAAAAATATTGATATGTATATAGTTATGCGGGCCCACTTTTTAGCGAAATTTGAAAATAAGCGATACGATGCAGCCAAGACTAAAACTAAAATGCATAGAAAAAACGCCAAATTACTATCTTAAGTAATTTGTAATATAGTGTTGTACTTGAAAAAAAAGTATATTAAAAGTAATGGCTTCGTGCATGGTATAAAACTGCACTAATACATAGATATGGATTCGATATGGATGCCATCTTCGTTTCAGTAAAAATGCAATCCGAGCCATTTATAATAGTCGACCTTCACTGCGATTTAAGGAAATAGATATTCTTACAGTAGCTTCACAATACATATTAGATGTGATAAATTGATAATATATGCGCATAAAAATATATAATGTCCTTTAAGAAGCTGTTTGTTGTCTATAGTTTAAATAGTGATTTCCAAGTTTTGTGTACAGAAATTGGAAAAAGGTAGAAAGAAAAATACTTGTATCGAGGAGGACTTTAGTAAGGATTAAGAGTGGAGAGAAAGAAACGCGCAAGTCTCCGTAACTCGACGTCTAGGGCCCATTTTGCGTGAAGAATTAAGAGTAACGTTGCGTACAACTCTTGAAATTCTGGATATGCTTAGTATCGATTGTTATTACAAGTATTTGATGACAGCAACTCTATTTCAAGATCCTTTGAAGGTAATTAGTTAATTACATTAAAGAAGATGATCAACATGATAATAAGTACTATTGATAACATTTGTTGCCCTATAAAATATAACGGTTACACTCATATCTCTTTAGTCACTTGGCGCGGCATGTTTCGGAGAGCCTAGGTCTCCATCTTCAAGCACTAAGAGTGCTCCGTGGCTCGCTACTGCGACCCGCGTTGCCCACTGCCGGCCGGCGATCGGCGCGAAGCTCGCTCTCTGCTAGAGCTTGTTGAGGGCGATCTTGCGCCGGCGTTACTGAAGTGTTTGGCAGCGTATTTGGTTTATCCGGCATGAGCAACGATAAACAAAACACTCACTGTTCCCGTTAAACTATCACAACACACGCTGCGCACCACGCCGGTCGCCGGCCGTGTATTTTATATTGTTAGTATGTCTCACGAAAGTTTAATAACATTTGTCCTATTTTTGATTGAATAATAACAATAATGTTCGTGCCACGCTCTATTTACATCTATCTATCATCACGACAGGACTATTGTAGCCAATAATCCTGATATCGTGCTGATAGATCTATTGCATTGCCGGGCCATGCTCGTCGATCACCATTCACCATTCAAAGTGACAAGAATCTCGTGAAGTTCGAGGGCAAGTCGAGCAAATATACCTAGACTTGGCTCACGAGGTAACCGCCATGTGGGACCTCCCACAAAACCTTCAACCTTGATTTGGCGACCATTGTACCGATAGTTGTTTCTGCGAATGGTCTCATAGCGAAGAATCTTGACCAACATCTTGAGAGACTTTCGCTACGAGGTTGTTGTTCGATCAAAGATCAGATTCAAAAGGTGGTAATAATCCTGCACACGGCGCGCAAAGGTTCCTCTCTCTGCGGCCCTGACTACCGGCAGCGGGCCTTGTTCTGTTGCAGGCTGCACCCTAGGTTAGGTTTTATAAAGTTTTTATTTTATTAGTTTTTAGTTTTTATTCATGTAAGTAGTTTTATATTTTACTTTTATAAAAATGGGATACAACCATAGCCTGATATTGAAAATAAATAAAGCAAATAACTAATCAAGTAAATAAATAGTTATTATCGTAAATATAGCCATTCTGATTTTATAACATTAGATATTTATTTGGTACCTACCATTAAAAAGCGGAAGTTTAGTTATACTTCTATAAAGTATGGTTTTCACTTGTCACTTAGTATAAAAGTGACAAAAATTGTGCACAACGTGTTAAAATTGTACATTTTTGACCGTATGACCGTAGTGCCCCACGATGACCATTTTTTTTTAGATATGGAGGTAAGAAAAAAATCGATACTTACCGTGGATTCTTAATATCAAAAATCTTAAAATAATAACAAATATCCGTAAAAAACTACAAAAAAATAATGCCCAGACCGGGATTCGAACCAGGGACCCTCTGCTTCGTAGGCAGGGTCACTACCGACCGGGCTAGTAACGTATGCTCATGCTATTGTGGCGCCATCAATTTGGCGCCTTATGAAGGACACTTTTGTAACATAGAGATTGCTATCCTTACCTTCTACCATCCATAGCCTGAACGTTGGCAAGACACTACTTTAGCCACAATATAAAAAAAACTACAGCAAATCGGTAAAAATTGTTAATATTTAATATTTTTTTAAAGAAACAAATAAATGCATACAATACAGGCACCAACTTTCAATGCGCATTGTAATTAACACCTAGAACGATTGCACCGTAGATAAATTGAATAAATTACATCAAAACAATTCATAAACTAATCATAGAAAAAACTAAATTTAGAATACTTTAATAAATACATATAATTTATCCAACAGTGCTATCCTTATGATATGAGGTACGATATAAAAACCGCTTAGACATAGCAACAATATTCCATTTGGTGAATCTCACAGTATTCGGTAATATAATCGTAAAAAAGCTGAGAATGAAATACTAATCATGAAATCATAAGTAGATGAGTAAAATAAATAACAAGTTCCAATTCAAGGTACAGTCAGCTGCAGAGAAAAAGACCCCTCTCTGCATACAAACTTAGTCTGCAGAGGGGGGTCTTTTTCTCTGCAGCTGACCGTACCTATTTTATTTTAAGGGCATTTTCACTTAACTGTGTATCATTAACGGCCGGTTAGCAATCGTCACAAAACTGACGGTCAGTGTCAAATCCCATACGTTTAGTTTAGTCAGGAATGTCGCTCTTTAAATTACAAGTCAAAATAAAAATGCCCTTAAATAATGTAGTTATTTTATTATTTATAATTTATAATATAATATTGCTCGTTACTTTAATGTGTGGCCCCTAAATTATATGCCTATTTTTTTATTCCATTAATATTACTTTTGAGGTTGTTGATAGCCAGTGTAATTGTAGTTAATTCAGGTTTTAATGTTTTTGAGAGCATTGTACCATTGCACACTGGAACCCGCCCATACATCGCAGTGCTCAAAACTCAACTTTGCAATTGTGGGTATTTTGTACTCAAATTGAAATATATGCATAAACAGGGAAATATTGCACCTCATTGCAGAAAAATACCTTCATTATCAGTTATCATTACGTAGTTGCATTATGTCAAAGGTCTAGGATTTTGTATGTCACGTCAGTGGTAATTAGTATTGATTAACAAAATAGAGTTATTTCAAGTAATTGTAGTTGGTATAACTCAAAATCCGAATTGTCTTATCTTGATCAAGGTATGTAGATTATGTTTTACGTATTTTAAGTCCTAAAAGCGCTTATTTGTTTGTGATAGTCCGACAAATAGTAACTTATATTGTAATTTAATAAAAATGGTCATATTTCCGATAATGGACACCATCTTTTGATAATTTTTAGGCATGATAGCTAAAAAAGTGATCATTATTAGGATTATTTATTCGAAAGAAAAAGATGTTGTCCAGTTTCCGAATACAGACCAAATTTTTTGCTCTGACTATTTGATCAGGCGTTTTTACTTTAGCGAAAATGTAACTTTTTCTCACTAAAACAATGGTTTAGTGCGTAATATTTTACCATTTTTACCTTAAGGTTATTTCTATACATTTCGACTGTTTCAGATGAAAAAAGTGATAATTTTTTTTTTCAACGCCGAGAATTGTGCAACACGATATTTAAAAGTAAATACAAAAGGTCTATAACGCGTTATCAGATACTAAATCTACTTTGAAATGTTTTTTATGCGAAGTTACTTCCAGTGAATTTAATTACTTAGACAAAGTACAGTCGCCATCAAATATATCGAAGCGGCCAAGGTAGTCACAAATATCTGAACAACGTCTCTATTGTAAAGGCGATAAAGTGCATGTTCAGATATTTTTGAGTACCTTGGCCGCTCCGATATATTTGATGGCGACTGTACTACAGAAACCTGTTAGATCAGAATATTTATCATTTGCTATATCGGTTTTACATGCTTGGATTCGGCTTTCCGAAGCTTTGTTACACATTGCATATAATTTAGAGATACGATCTTGGAGTGTTAACAAAATGCATAAATCAAAAGTTGATTAAAACAAAAAAGGGATCCACAAAGAGTTTAAAGAAAAACTTTAATAAATAAAAATTCAACCAAAACCAGGTTTTGGCAATACTAATAATGGTAATGTGGCTCGAATTTTTTTCCAAAACTACGAAATATCAGCCGAAATTACTAAAATAGATGAAGGACTCATACGTCGCTTTTACATAATTTTACAAACAATTTCCAGTGGCTACAAGATCGATACGTGTAAATTCAAAACATACTTACAAAGCAAAGTTATATGTAAAACTGTACCCGTGGTGTCGCATGACACCTACTGTTCATAAAGTCCTTATTCAAGGAGAAGCAATAATATCTGAGCACTTGATCCCTATAGGCAATTAAGTGAAGAGGCCCAGGAAGCGATGAATAAGGACTTTAAAAACTATCGAGAGAGATTTAGTCGTAAAACTTCTAGAATCGACAACATGACAGAGACTCTTGGTTTCTTCAGTTCCCATCATCACCTGCACACGACCTCTGCCAATTATTAATACAAAAATATTTCACCCGGAAGCTGTTGACATGTTTATCGATGAATATGTAACGTCATCGTCATCATAGGAATATTTTATATTGTAATATAATGTAAACAGTAATTATTATAAACACTACTTGACATTACGAATGTGAAATAGTACGTTTTTTTGCTTAATTTTACTTATTGTAGTTTTGAGTACAGCTATATATGGGCGGGTTCCAGTGTGCATTGTAGAGACAAAGCCCAAACCTAGTCAAAGGGTAATAAGCAGTTTTCCCAGTTAAGACGAACACAACGAGTCATTACCTGTACATTCACTAGCAATAGTATCTTCCTACACGAAGGCCGCAAAAATATGTGACACGCTTTTATGGCCCTGCAAATAAGAGCGTGTCACATATTTTTGCGGCCTTCATGTAGGAAGATACTATTGCTTGTGACTACGAATGCTAAAAATCTTCAGAAATGGAACGAAGTTTATCAGATTTATAAATGGAGAGAAATTAAAGGAGTTAAATAAAGGTTTTCTGGCAAGAAAAATACATGTTTTAACCCTTTCACCGCCAAGCATTGGAGGGCACGATCCCGTGCGCGTGATTTGAGGCGGTCTAAGGGTTAAATAAAAAAAGTACGGAATTGTATACGAACTATACAGGGTGTAACAAAAATATTGGTGATCCGTTTAAGGGCATAATTAGTATCGTATTCTAATCACGAAAAAGTAAGAAAAAAAATTTCGCGCGAAAAAAAAATTTTTTTTTGTATGTAGGGTTGCCCGGCTGAGACGACGTGTCCTATACGAAAAAAAAATTTTTATTTGCGTCGCAAAAACAAATTATTTGACCTTATCTTAGTCGCAATAAGATATCATGTTTAAACACGGATACAGTGTATTATCAATAATACAATTAGGATTTTAATCCCATTTGAAATTTCATATTTAATTTTTGAATGGGAAAATAATTTTGTTCATAATTATCGGACCACGACTGTATTAAGCAGGTAAAATCAATGATATTTACTATGGATGGGTTATACTCTAACAAAATGAGCACCAAAAATACTTCCAGAGTTATTCAATAACCTAGCAACGATTCTGTTTTTTATCTTTGTCACTCTCATTGTTAGAAAATTACAGTTTGTCTCTTTCTCACGCGGGTGACGGGAGCTCATTGGCACGTCCGCATCTCTCGCGTGCCGGTGCGCGACTAGCGACAATTGTTTGAATTCACTCATTTTAAGTGCATTGGAGCGTGCATAACCCATCATATCATAGGGTAAAATCGGCAAATCAAAAGCAGTATTTTACCTACTATAAAAGCTTATAAATTACATCAATTTGTGCATTAATTTCATAAATACCTAACTACAGCAGTCACTGCCGATTTCATACATCTTATATGGCACACGACACATTAATACATTGTACCAAACTGCTATTCTATTTACAATCGTTGTTATTTCTGAATGTTGAGGCAGAACCGTGCAGCACATATCAATATGCTATTTTAATCGCTGCATACGTTCCATGATTCACGATGTTTATGTATGTAATCGCCATCATATATATCGGAGCGGCCAAGATATCTGAACAACGCCTTTATTACTAAGGCGATGAAGTACATATAAAACTTTCGTGAGACTCTAACATATTAAACATATATAACGGGTTACGGCGTAGCCGGCACGTTGCCGTCGCGGAAGGCCGCTCGTGAAAATAATCATCGTAAATTGATCGAAACATGTCGAGCAAAAATCGACTTAAATTACGTAATTTAACCCGTTAAACTCGTGTAACCCGTTATAAATATTTTTAATTGATAAAGTGCATGTTTAGATATTTTGAGTACCTTGGCTGCTCCGATATATGTGATGGCGACTGTACGTATAAGCTCCTTATTGTACGACATAAACACAAAAAATACCATTGGAGACAACGAGATAAGGTTATAATACTTATAATCTCAACGTCAAAGATACTATATTTCCACTTAGTTAGTCCCTTATAATGTAACTAAGGCTGAAGGTGCAAAAGTTAGCATTACGCTTATTTATAAACGTCTTGCAAGTACTAATAATCAGACATAGAAGTTTTAGTGGCAGGAATGAAAATGTCATAGGGACTTCCCAACGATATTAATTTATCGATAAATCGTTACGACAGTTATGATGTACATATAATATGAATTTGGAAGTTGAATATATTATTATATAATATACAGCATAAACATATTATAAAATCGTTTATGAAAATAGTTGTCATTCGATTTGTTTTAGTTGTTAACATGATTTCTTGGTTTAACTACAATAATAGTGCCCGGAATATCAAAGCAATATTATTGTAGTTAATAATATAGATTTCCGCAAAGTATCGCCTGAGTCCATAAATAATTTCCTGCTTTTTTTTGTAAATTTCTAATAAGTGTTAAAATATAACATATCACCATTACATAACGTCGATAGGTAGTTATCAGCATTACAGGTTAATTTATACTTTACTCGGTAAACTTAGTATGTGCTATGAAATGTCACTTCGAAAGTTATCGATAAATTTATTATTGGAAGGAATTCCCTAGTTTTTGCCACAAAAACTTCTATGTCTGCCAATAATCGTTTGTCCTTATCAGTCACTCTGACAGTTGTGTTTAGAAACAGACGAAACATTATTTAAACAAAATAAAGACTACAGACATTCATGAATAAGCGAGCATGTTATTAATTCCACTGGTAGTCGATCTGTGCAAGTGCAAACAGTTTTCCGGAAAATGTATTCATTACATTACATCTCTAATGGGGAAGGCCTGTGAAAACTTTTTGTAGAGGGCGCTGTTCCGGATTCCATACAATAAGAGAAAGAGACACATACAATGAGAGAAAGAGACAGAAGATGAATGGTCCTTGACTAGTATGCAGTCTAAAAGATTTTCTTAGGCAAAAACCTTCCCTATGGCGTTAATCTACGGCATTTTATTGTATTTCAGAACCCGGTGGATGTCAATTTCGGAGCAATTCAAACATTAAATAAATAAAAACTACCGCCATACAAATTTAGATTTTCTAAGGACCAATTTTGGAGATGTCTCTTTGACAGTTACCCTCCCCATTAATTATTATCAAAGAGCGAAACATATCTTTGTAATCTCCTTCCAAGAAATATTTCCAGTTTTTTACCTTCCTTCATTGTAATAAGGTCCAAATTGGAAACACATTTTTGACAACGACTTAATACTTACCATCAATACATTATCTTTGAGTCATGTTGCGTATACATCGATCTTTAAGTACTATTACTTAGATAGTTAAAAAAATGCATTTCAGACAGGAACATTGAACAGTTAAAAATATTATATAAGTAATTAAAATATACTGTATAAGTTGTTTAGTACATAAACAATCTATAAAAATAAAAGATCTAGAGATATGTCACGAAGCAAAACAAATATTTATTTTAATACAGACATGTTTAATGAATTCTGATTTATCCATGCCAACTTCGCTTAGTTCACGATTTCTAATAAAATTACGAAACTTCTTTCTTAAAATATTTACTAAACTGATTTAACAAGATAACAATACACTTAAGCGCAGTACACACGTTGCATTATGCGTTTTACAACTTTAATAACAGATACCTTTAATAACATCTTCAGAACGAAGGCCAAGAAAAAAATACAACTTTTACCATGTTCCATACATTTTGACTGATCACTGCCAGGGTAGCCGTGTCTATCGTTAACGCTCTGTAGCGAAATAAACGCAACTGTCACTCTCGCACTAATATGGAAGAGTGATAGAGAGAGTTGACTATGATACGTTACGGAGCGTTAACCTATTGACCGCCACAGTCGGCTGTGGCCGATATTAAAAAGTTGTGCCACGGACGCCAAGCTTTGTAATGCAATAGGGACCTACGCGGGCTTCCGCAAAGTTCAATTTCGCTTGACAAATCGCGATTACGTGGCGTCGGTGGCGCGTCATTTTTGTTCAATGCTTGGCGGTCAAAAGGTTAACGATTGGCACGTTAGCTACGCACATTTTGAGATGACGATATCTTCTACGAGGCAGCCAAATGTACCATAGTGAAAGTTGTATATTAAGGTCTTAGGCACTGGTCCCACCGCCGCCGAGTAACGATGAGCTATCAACGATTTTCTCGTCCAAGAAACGAACAAAAGATAATCGCTCCCTTGTAAATAAAAGAGAGAGATATATATTTATAGTTCATCGCAGTGTGAACAGCCAGCGATACTCGCTATTGGTGGAACCAGTCTCTAAATACCTCGTCCAATATGTCTGAGCGTTGAAAGCATACTCGGTATACTATTGCTGGTGGATATACATATATACAGAATGATTCAGTAGACGTGATCAGGATTAACAAGGATTCATTTAATAACAAGCGACTGTTTGATATTGATATTATTAGTGTGATTAAAACAAAAAAAAAGTAAAGTAAAAAATATAAAGTTTGAAATTAATTACGACACGCATGGTCACTCTACAATTAGAATAATCCGTCGAGTACCAATACTCTCTTGTTTTCCTTTGATATGTGTCAAATCGATATCTGGTTACTTTGAAAACGTCGTATCTTACTTAATTTGATAAATATTTATTTCAAAGTCAAAGTGTTGTCATAATCGTTAAAGAGGCTTTATCTTTATTGATTTGTTTATGTAGGTTGTCCATGATTACAGATAACTAAATTTCTACATGACAAAAAGGTAAAAAAAATAGAAAGGCGTTATTGTTTCACTTAAACAGGATGGCGGCCGATTCATTAACGTTAACTAAATGTGTAGGGTTGTTCCTGTTCACGTCTACGACCATCACCTGAATAACCCTGTATATACAAATAACGTAACTGAGCATTGCAGATGAATGTATCAATGGCACTGGGTAAATCGCACAACACCGTGTCTACTACGCCTGACAAACCAATGCCATCACTATGACTTGGTCCATTGGTCGTGCAAATTCTGCAAATGCTCGAACGCCCTGTTAGTAATATTTAATGTTGGCACAATTTTCAAAAGCCCTTTCTCACCTATTAAACTAAGTCCAGCCAAACCTAGATACGTATGCATCGGATCCGTGCAAGTGTCCGGCCATTTTGAGAAACCACCAACGATAAGGTCCTGTGTTTCGTAAACGTAGCTCCTATTGCTTCCGTAATTAGTGTATTTTAAAGTTTTAAGCATTTTAAGGGAGGCGCCGACCCAGAAACTGTAGCAGGTATCGACAGGTTTGTTAGGTCTACCTTGGAACCCGTCGACCTGGCGGAAGACGAGCCACCTCTTGAGACCTTCGATTTGTTGTTCGGAGAGTTTGTGGAGTTGGTCGGTGAGTTGTAGGGTGGCGAGGGCGCAGTATGTGGTGCCTCCGTGAGATTCTAATTCCGGACATTGAGCGATGCCGTAGTCGTAGCCCTGCGAAATCAATGGTATTTACTAAAGATGGGTTATACTCATAGACTAATAACCCAAGACCCCGCATAGCCGGGCGACCCCCGCTGCCAGGCTCGAAGTAATTTCACCCTATAGTGAGACACTAATTTATTGTAAGTGACAGTAAACTTAGTACGTCCATGGCAACCATTAATGTCTGACTCTCTCTTACGCCCCACGGAACAATGGCGCGTTCCCTGTCTAGCAATGCATGTTCCCCTCCCGCACCCCCTCTTTTTGGCAGCTTAGGTTTCAAAGAAATAACGCACTAAGCGGAGTATAGAGATATCTTGTATATGGTTATACTCTAACAAAATGAGCACAAAAAATACTTCCAGACGTATTTCATACCCTAGCAACGATTCTGTTGTTATTTCATTACATCTTTGTCACTCTCGTTGTTAGAAAATTAGTTTGTCCCTTTCTCACGCGGGTGACGGGAGCTTATTGGCACGTCCACACCTCTCGCTTGCCGATACGCGACTAGCGACAATTGTTTGAATTCACTCATTTTAAGTGCTTCACTTTTGGAGCGCGCATAACCCATCTGTCATAATTATATATCATAGTGCGAAATTTGATAAAATTGGTAAGTGTTATAAGTGCTTTTAAGGTCGAAATTGTGGAAGCGCGGTATCTCGCTCTCACTTATGGCCACCGGTCGACGCTGCCACCATCGCGTGAAATTGCCGCACTTGTAATAGACTACGACTTAACATCAGTTCTAAACTTATAAAATACAGCATTGTTCATCAGCAATCGACATATAATATAATAGGCATGATGACACATGTTTAGGAGCGTTTTGAGCGTTAAGTGCGAATGTCAGATTTTGAGTCTCATTTCTGACTATTGTGTTGCTTTAACGCAATTGGCCCCATTTGATCCTCACAACAAAATGAAACGATTAAACCATACATTAAAAAAAACAACGCACATCAAATAGTGCACGAAATTAGCAAAAAACTAAAAAATATTGTCAATCAAAAAGTGTTGCCACTTAATGGTACTACATCTGCTTTAGGGTAATTTTTAAACTTGACTCTTCGTAGTACATTGTACCATCGCGTTCATAATTGAATACCCAATTTATCAATGAATTCATTCATAAATTGGGTATGCAATTATGAACACGATTACATCGAGGGAGGTAAGTGAAATATTGCAAACAAGAGTAATCGACTCCAGTGCGGCAGAAATACATCCGCCATGGCAATACACTTAAAGGATACTCCGTGGGTTAGGCAGAGACCCATTCGGCATACAGCCATAATTGTAAAGCATTGCTCTGTTAAAAAAGCAGCGTGTCTGTGTGTGTGTGTGTGTTGTTATTAAATGGTTTCTAAACATATTTTAATCGACTTTAAAATTATTGAAATTTGTCTATGGTCTCAAAAATACAGCTACCATAAACAAATTTCCGTTTTAATAGACAAATTTCAGCTAGTGTGATGAATTCGCGCCCCTTCAGTGAAATATACTTGTAGATGCTTGAAATAACGATATTCCTGTTTAGAAATTAATTCGTTCCTTTATTTTCACCACACATTTTATGTAGCATTTTAATTTTGTATGGATTATACTTTATTTATTATAATATAAGGTACGTTATACGCACTTATCCCCTTAAATAGGCACTTTTAATTTCCGACTCTGGTATCACTGTACCTAACAGGTAAGTTTTAGTGATGGGACAGCACAAAAATAAATGTCGATATTAACATTAGCAGTATGATATACTTTTTATTTATAATAGAAAATGAAGAAGAGATAATATAAATAGAAACACAAATTGGAAACAGATGCCCATTACAATCAAAATATCAACTGCGAAGGACTCTGGAACATCACGATGTCGCTAGTGACTGATTAATCATTCAACTGAAGAACAAATCAAATTACTTTAATAAATATTTTGATTTGTTTATTTTAAGTAGACACACTACTATATAAATTATAAACTTATATAGATGTCATATACAAAGGAAAAAGTGACCTAGGCCTCAGGCCCAGCCCTGGGCACCGGAGGCCTAGGTCACTTTTTCCTTTGTATATGACATCTATATAAGTTTATGATTAATCATTGTTCATTACGGTGAAAAATTCACTGATGTGGATAGAGGAACGTCTAGTGTAATTGGAAGCACATTGGAACGGTAATCTAAACACGTGGGTTCGAATCCCGTGATGTTCCAGAGTTCTTTGCAGTTCATTGTTTCATTGTAATAGTTATTTGTTTCCAATTTGTAGTATTTTCCACTAACTATAAAAGCAAATACACATCAAAATATTAAATTGATAATATAAAAGTTATTCTAATTCAGCTTGCAAGATTTGTCCTGAACAAATAGGTAAACTAACTTACGTATAATATTTATTGTAAGTAATATTCTGGTAGAAAAACTTGATATTTAATCACAACTTAACATTATAATTTTATCAATAGCTAAACCTTATACGTGGTAAAGAAACAAAAATATATAACAAACCTACGATCAATGTTTCTCTGCGTCCGTAGGAAACACCTTAGACAACCCTACACGTGATCCCTGGGTGGTGCTAAAAGAGTTACAAACTTGGCAGCTCTACTGTCCTACCTGGACCTCGCAGCACTCACTGGATTTTCTTCATCATCTGCTTTCCCACTACCCTAGGGAAGAAATGCCTATCTATATCCAGTGACATGTAGGCATACGATAAATAAATCTACGATAAAATGTGACATTTTCAAGTCAAAGGTACATCATTATCGGTTGTCAATAAGGCGTTACCATAAAAAATCATTTAAAAATTAACTCTATTAACAACCGACAATGATGTACCTTTGACTTGAAAACGTCACAAATATCGATACTTAAGTATATTATTATCGACGCGTTCCTCGCACTGTCTACGTTTACTTAAAGATGACATTATCTCGTTCACGTACAAGTTGTCTGTGGCTTTGTTTGTACTTGTGTGAGTATATTTTTTGCTAGTGTTTGATAATTTTATCGTGTGCGTGTGTAGCGACGTCAATGGAAAATGCATTAGTGTTAACAGTATTTGTGTGCGTTTCCTCGTCCCCCGGCAGACTTTTTGTGATATAAATTAGTGCGCGTCTCGCATCCGGTTGGTTTAATAATCAAAGTACACCACGGACTAGATAAATACTAATGGACGCGGTACTGGGCCGGGCGCGCGTTACATGGTTTATGATCAGATGCGCATAAACTTGTCGAAACCTCATGCCGCGCGGTTCAGTCGTCGTTCGACCACGTGTGACGAATTTAGTGCCAAAAAACATGTAAAAATGCCGTGTTGTACAATTTTGTCATGTCGTATACGAAGCAACGAATTAAAAGAGGTCCCTGGAGGGGATACTTTCCACCGGTAAGTATAAAAACCGAGTATTTCACATTTTTTCCAAAAATTGTAGGCTTTTATTACGACATTCACCCATTATCTAATGGTACAACAGTATTCATATCAATTGCTCGCTGGCTATTGCTGGCGGTCGCAGGAGTACGCGAGAGACGCGCAATGTATTTGGAAATACGAACGTCGCTCGTCAGTCTCGTCACACGATCGGCAGCCACGTTGCTGGGCAACATGGCTGCCGCGCGCCTGCCGCCACGAGAGTGCGGCCCGTTATTTGTTATCGATAATTTCGAACACATTGTTTAAGGTGTAACTTTCTGTCCTATAGTAGAAACTAATTTTCTTTCTTTCGAAAACAAAATAACGTGATTGACTGGATTAATTAATCCAATGATCAACTTATTTTATAGGTACGATAACTTTATAATGGTACTTCTAACCATATTAATATTATTAATGCGAAAGTGTCTCTGTCTGTCTGTTACCTTTTCACACTTAAACTGCTGAACCGATTAAGATGAAATTTGGTATGAAGATAGTTTGAGTCACGATTATTTTTAGTATTTTAGCAGACACATAAATTAGATAGATAAGGGTACATCCACAAATTACGTCAAACAAATTTCAACAATAATGTTTAAAATTACTATTTCTTTATTTTCCCATTTTAAATAATATATTAAATGAAATCAAAGCAAGAAAAATAATAATAAGAAGACATAAAGAGTTCCTTTCCTTCAAAAAAAGTGTACACAGTACTGTACTATGTGTATATATGTACACGATATTTGTATTTGTGACGTCACAAGAAATAAAACTCCCCTTCCCCTTATCAGAACTCGTCACACTTTGTTGATCCCTCCGCCCCCCTTAAAATCTGACGTAATTAATGGATGAACCCTAATTAGGGTAGATTTTTATCCAGCTATTAATAAAAATCGACATTGTTTTATTAATATGAGGTGTGGCGTGGTATTATGGAGTTAATTATCGATAATCGATATCGATAAAATATATATATCGAAGGGCCACATCCCTAATGTAGGCGGAGCCTACGAGGCAATGGTAGTGGTTACGTATTTTCGAGTGTACGCACACATCAACACAGCGAATGAGAGACTGACATTTCTTTGTGTGTAGCACCTCGTGCGTGTTTTAATGAGAATGTGTGCGTGTAAATGCCGGCTACGCTGGTTTTGGAACAAACTACGGCTGATACCGTCTTCATATACTCCGTGAAGTACACAAACATGACAATTTATATTACATTAAAAATTACCACTTCAGAACTATTACAATTATTTATTCGATCAGTTCACATGTCCATTGTTTTGCCTCTGCTTTTTTGTTTGTGACTTGTGTATACTTTGTGTCTATTATTTGAGGTGTGCGATAAAGAGTATTTATGTTATGTTATGTTTATGATATGTCCGTCTTACAAATTTTCAATCTGACGAATCTGTCGGTCACGTGACCCTGACGCGAGTTTAACATTTTTTCCCCATCACAAAAAGTGCACATCGCCGCTAAAGAAGTTTTCACTTCAAAAATCATCATGCTTATTTTTTCACGTTCTACGTTTTTTTCCTTTAAAATTAGTTAATACTGTTGAAGACTTACTATTGACTTGATAATGTAGTCTGCCGCCTTCTCCTTATCAAAGCCGGACCAGTCATTAAGTATATAACTGATGCACGCGGCGCAGTATACGAAGCGCATGTCGGACTCGCAGCCCGACAGCGTCGCCGCGAAGTTGCCTTCTTCCGTCTGCAGCGCCTTGACCCCTGAAACGATTTCAAATACACCTTATTCTACAAATCAGATTAGATCGGGTTATAATTAATTCAGCCTTACTTGTCTTATCATGCAAACAAACACTTCTCAAAGACTTTATCACACTTTTCTCTGGGATTATCACTTAAAACGTTGTTATATGTAGGGACATATACTTAAACAAACTGACAAAGTATTGAATTCAACCTGTGGCCTAAGTAAGGTACGAGATTGAAAAGCTTGATTATGTCACTATTGTATACAATACTTTTTCTACGAGTGCTCAATATAGGCAAGCCGGTATGAATAGAGTTCGATGAAAGACCTGCTGCCTCTATACAATTAAGTAAGTTCTATCTCCCGGTGGATTGTGCCGTCGGTCGGGGAGGACGACACGGGCGGTCGGGGAGGAGGGCAACAGTTTTACAATATTGTATGAAAATCCTTTGTACCATCGTTGGCGATGTTACAATATGCGACCATAAAAGCTCTATCGAAAAGTATGCGCTAGTAGGTCGGTCTACACAATCTCAATTCAAACATTACAGTCGACGAGTAGAAAAAAAATTAAATGATATTACGATGTCTTGATTGGCAGACGTTTGTTTACGTGATTAGACAAGTAAAGTATGTTTGTAAAAAGTGAGTTTGTAACAGCATTTTTTTACTATAAATTATAGCATTTTAATTTTTTAATACACTACTACGTGCAAGTCTTTCAAATTAAAGCAAAAATAAAAATATTGCATCTTGCCTATTGAAAATTATGACATGTCAATGTAATTTCGAACATTAATATTCCGAGATACAAAGGAAGCATATTTTATTGACTTAACACACAGGTGCATCATTTATTGCGGTGTCTCGGTGTACAAGAATAATTTAATGTAGGTTTACACAGTCAGAAAGTTAAAAATTAACTATCGATTATCTCAGAACCGGAGCTAATTAGGACACTGGTGTCTTAATTAAAAGAAATAAACTTAATTTAAGCTCAGGAATGTACCCTTTAAAAAACACGGTGTATATGTACAAAAAAGCTACTTCCATTCCAACTTATTATAATAAAAGTTAAATCAAAGTTATCAAAGGAATTTTGTTGACAAGTAAATTTCATGAAATTCTGATTAATTCCTTTTCGAAATCAACCATAACTGAGCTTGGTTATTTCTAATAATACCTTTTTATCAAAACTTTCCTCTGTTTACTCTATAAATCTCAGATAATTTACGGAAAAAATTGGATATTTAGACCTACGACTCTCCAGTCTTTAGCTATGTCCCTACAAATTATCTCCCTATAGGCATGGTCTACAGTTGACCAGGGATTGGAAACCAGTATTTCCTCCATACTAAATATCAAATTGATTAATGAATTAATGACATTGTTCTTTCTTTATTAATTAGTTAGGCAGAAAAAATATCAAATGTTAGGGTTCTGGAAAGAGTTAAAGAAAAAAGAAATATAATAGAGACAATAGAAAACAGAAGAGGAGTATTAATAGGACATCTGCTACGACACGACCTGTTCCTTACGAACATCATAGAAGGAAAAATAGAGGGAAAGAGTAGAAGAGGAAGACCGAGAATAAATTATTTCAACCAAATAAAAGAAAAGGTGCAGGTCGTGTCATACCAGAAGGTGAAAGAGTTGGCAGAGGACCGGACGAGTTGGAGATTGCTCCACCGACAAGAGCACAACTCTTAAATGCAAAGAAGAAGAAGTTCTTTCGTAAACTGACTCTCCGTAACAGATCAAAAGTTGTTCTAAATGACTTGCGGTTAGGCTACGTCTTCTAGCACTATCCACTTCAAAAAGGAAAAGCTTCTTTCCACTTCGACAGATGTTATCTATATATATATATATAACTCAAAGGTGTCTTCTAGCACTATCCACTTCAAAAAGGAAAAGCTTCTTTCCACTTCGACAGATGTTATCTATATATATATATAACTCAAAGGTGACTGACTGACTGACTGACTGACATAGTGATCTATCAACGCACAGTCCAAACCGCTGGTTCTAGAGATTCCAAATTTGGCACGTAGGTTCCTTATAAGGTCTAGGGGTGCACTAAAAAAGGATTTTTCAAAATTCATCCCCTAAGGGGGTGAAATGGGGGTCCAAAGTTTGTATGGGGAAACTAGATTAGTTAGTCTATTTTGTTCGAAACTTCACAGAAGTATTCCTAACAATAAATGAGTAAATACGTGTTGCAGGTTTTTTGAGAATTCAACCCCTAAAAGGGGGAAATGTGGTGACAAAGCCTAAAAATCAACATGGGTATTGTTTCTATGGTTTATCGGGTCGCTGATTACGAAAACAACAACGATTTTAAAATCTAACGTGGCGGACGTGAAATACCATCTCTCCTGTTGGGGTGCGATGGGGTGGAAATGTCTAAATATCAATATGGGTGTCGTTTTTATGGTTTTTTGGGACGTAAATTACGAAAATGACATCGATTTGGAAGTTTAATATTGTGGACATGAAAGTGTTTGTGCCAAATTACAATCTAATCTAAATATATAAAAAAAGAAACTGACTGACTAACTGACATATCATGACTGACAAATTGAGATAGTTTGAGTTCTGGGGAAGGATATATAATAGTTGTTATCCCAGAAGTCATTCCTTAAGCGGTTAAAAAGGAGAGTGGATTACTAAATCCACGCAGACGAAGTCGCGGGGAAAAGCTTCTATTCAAGAGTAGAAATCTGCATTAATCATGATCTCTTAATAGTAGTAAGTCGTTGCTGGCGTAACAATTCAACAATTATTGCAAGCATTTCTTTAAAAAAAATAAGGGAACCGCCTTCACCAAAACGTGGTATACGCATAGCCCGAAAATTACATAGGGTAGTTTTCATCCAGAAAATCAATCCTTAAAGGGGTGAAAAGTGGGTTGGAAGTTTGTATGGGAAATTTTTAACAGTTGAACCTATTTATGAGATATGAAACTTGGTATACAGACAGTTTTAGTCCCGGGACGGAACATAAAATAGTTTATATCGCGAAAATCAACCCTTAAAGGGGTGAAATGGCGGTTGGAGGTTTGTATGGAGAATTATTAACAGCGAACCGATTTAGATAAAATTTGGTATGGATATAGTTTGAGTCCCGGGAAACAATATAGGATAGTTTTTATCCCGATAAACAATCCTAGAGTGGTAGAAAAGGGGTTGGTAGTTTGTATGGCGAAATATTAACCGCTGAACCGACGACGATGAAATTTCGTAAATGAATTTAATATTAGAATTTAATATTATAAATGCGAAAGCCTGTCTGTCTGTTAGCTTTCACGCTTAAGCTGCTGAACCGGTTTAGATAAATCTTGGTATAGATATGGTTTAAATCCCGGGAAATATCATAGGGTAGTTTTCATCCCGAAAATCGACCCTAAAGGGGGTGAAATAGGGGTTGGAAGTTTTATGGGAATTTTTTAACAGCTGAACCGCTTTAGATTAAACTTGGTATACCTAGAGATAGTTTGAGTATCGGAAAAGGATTAGGATAGTTTTAATCAACACTTCAAGGGGTGAAACGGGGGTCGAAAGTTTGTATGGGGAATTTTTAAACGTTGAACCGATTTAGATGAAACTTGGTATAGTTTAAGTCCCGGGAAGGAACTTAAAATAGTTTTTAACGTGAAAATCAATCCTTAAGGTTAAGGGGTAAAATGGGGGTTGGAGGTTTGAATGGGTAATTTTTAACCACTGAACCGATTTAGATGAAACTTAGTATAGAGATAGTTTTGAGTATCGGGAAAGGATAAGGATAGTTCTTCTTCCTAATATCAACACTTAAGTAAGTAAATAGGTGAAATAGGGGTTGAAAGTTTGTATGAGGAAAACGTGGTAAAGAGATAGTTTGAGTCCTGGGAAACGACATAGGACAGTTTTTATCCCGAAAATAAATCGCTATGAGGGTGAAGTGGGGGTTGGAGGTCTGTATGGAGATTTTTTACCGCGAACTGATTTAGATAAAATTTGTTGTGAATATAGTTTGAGTCCCGGCAAACAATAAAGGACAGTTTTTGTCCAGAAAAACAATCCTAGAGGGGTAGAAAAGGGGTTGGTAGTTTGCATGGCGAATTATTAACCGCTGAACCTATTTAGATGATTGGTATGGAGACAGTTTGAGTACCTGGGAAGGATATATAATAGTTGTTATCCCAGAAGTTATTCCTTAAGCGGGTAAAAAGGAGGGTGGATTACTAATTCCACGCAGACGAAGTCGCAGGGTAAAGCTACTATTCAAGAGTAGAAATCTGCATTTATCATAATCTCTTTTAGTAGAAAGTGGTTGCTGGCGTATTACATTGAACAATGATTACAATCATTTCTTGAAAAAAATAAAGGAACCGCCTTCACCAAAACGTGGTATACTGAAACCTCCAGAATGTAAAAAACACTTTTCCGAAAACCGCATCTAAATTGGTTCAGCCAAATGCGAAATAAAAGCGGACAAGCGGAGGAACATACGGGTCAAACTGAGAACCTTCTTTTTTAGTACTTTTAGTACGCGGGCGAAGCCGCGGGCAAAAGCTAGTTGGTGCATATTTGAAAAGTTTGCGGTTATCTAAGCAGGATTTGTAACGGTTGCTTGGATTAATTTCTATTTGTTGACTGGACTGGACATTACATTTTATTTGTCAAAAACTAGTTTAACGTATGTTTTGCAGTAATATACATAAAAACATATTTATGAATTCACTGGATATTTATTATCGTGATTTATAAAAATGTATTCGGTTAGGAACCGTAAAAAAAACTTCGCATTAATTAACACCGTTCAATTCACACCCCATACTACCCTATTTCGACGTCATCGCGACAAATATCCGGGGTCTTAATTATAAAATGATGCTACCTTAATGCACAGGTAATTTTTTATGACGTACCTTCTATTAGGGCCCTCCGGTTGACCCTACTAAGGTCGTCCCCCAGTGTGACCAGTATGCAAAGCGCAGTGTACGTCATGGCGAGATGCCCGCAGCGGTAGTGAGCATTTTCGGGGCCTAGCTCCATGTTGATGGTCGACGAGCCTTGGAAACCGCACATTGACATGTCCCCAGCTGAAACGAAATTAAAAAACTATGTTATCAACAACAGTAGAAGTAGTTCTGTATGCGTAATGACAACTATTCCCTTTAGGGAGCGTGTAGACGATGCCGCCCCCGCGGGTTTCGTGTAGGTACATGATGCCACCGCCGCGCCGCCGCCGCCCCTCTGCGCTATGGATACTAAACACAAAAGCCAGCGGCGGCGGCAGCGCGGCGGCGGCGGTCTTTACGCGTATCGTATACACAGCGGAGATACGGCGGCGTCGCGGGGGCCAACATCCTCATTCCTGTCAACACTCCTGAGACACTTCTTAAATGGTGAAATAAGTGTGAATAACCCATTACTGTTACTACACCAGTGGGCTTCAACCTAAGGCTCTGGAAACGGTGCGGCGCCGTAGGAATTTCTAGTACTAAACGCCGCCGTAAAGCTTGCCGTTTCGCGGTGGCGGCGCCGTACCGTGGACATGTGTCCAGAGCGTAAAGGTTTTGAAATAAAATTTATTCCTACCTCACATAAACTACAGGCATTAAACTCATTTAACACAAAGAACTATAGTCAAGCAAAGGGGTCGTATTAGGACCCATTACTCTGTACAGTCGCCATCAAATATATCGGAGAGGCCAAGGTACTCAAAAATATCTGCACATGCACCTTATCGCCTTGACCTTAGAGGCTTTGTTCAGATATTTGTGATCTCCTTGGCCGCTCAGATATATCTGATGACGACTGTACCACTTTTGCGTGCTGACTGAAAATCTCTGTATTATACCGGGTTACCGCCAAGTGAAATAAAAAACGTGATACAAGATAATCAAGCTTGAATCCATTCATGAATCATGATTTTGAAAACCTTTTACTATTGGGTCAACTTCTTAAAGGAAAAACAACATTTCCATACATTTTCGTCTTCCTATCCTTGGCCTTTTCTATAGCAAAATTATATTTTTTTTATTTACAAAGTTGCCCCCATAGTAAAAGTCGTTCAAAATCATGAATAGATTCATGTTTGATTATCTTGTAGGTATCATGTTCTTGATTTCACCCAGTAAGTATATTTAAGTTAAAGTACTATACGCGTTTGCTTGAGTAAGGATAATAGGCGTTTACCTTATCTTCAAAGTACATAATTATATCATTTGTGTCATGACCAAAGTCATGTATTTTTCAGTCATAAAAGTAAATCATCTGGAAGCTACTCATAATCTTTTAAACGACATAAAAAAACCCATTAAAATGATAACAGTATGTTTACTTAACAGGGCACATAGAGCTCACGTACAACAGAAGGCTGTGTAAATATTATTTATCACTCAAAGCATGTATCTTTATAGAGTTGACACAGGTGTTCGCCCAAGAGGGTAGACTACAAGCAACGCAACTAATTTTAAAACACGCTTCAAGATGGCTGATTGCATACTGTAACCAGCACACATAATTTAGTCGGTTCGCGTCTTGGAGGGGAATTGAAGGGCAACAAAAAGTTTATATTGTACTTAGGGCCTTTTTATATTGTAGTAGTAAGTAATAATCACAATGTGCTATTACATGAACCAACGATAATAGCGCCTTCTCTGTCATACCTATTGAAAGTTCTATAAGACCGTCCCGTTCGTTATTATTATTACCATACCCCGTCTATACCTAAAGGCCGTTTACACTTGCAAGTTTACTTGCGGCAAGTAGGGACGCAGCTATATGCTAGAATGAAATAGTGATATTCATCTCTCATTCTGAACTATAGCTGCGTCCCTACTTGCCGCAAGTAAACTTGCAAGTATAAACTGGCCTTAATATCCGACGTCAATGATTTATCAACATAAATCATGTTTATACAACATCAAACGTAAGCAAATCAGCAGTCCCTTTTAATAATAACAAAATAAAAAAGCCTTAAATCTTAGCCACAACAGGCTGAACCAACTTTAAGGACAGGTATTATGTTTTACGATAACAAAACTTAGCACACGAATTTAGGATGATAGCTTATTACGAGGCGTTATAATTAGACTTTAAAATTTACTGATCATTCATCAATATTCCTACATTCCGTTCATAAAACCGGTAACGCAGGAGAAAATGTACATTTTTCATACAAAACCTGGGGACAACCATTGATTTATACAAAAGGGGACATATGGTACCAGGCGCTCGATTCTGTGCCATCAAATATAGGTTCCGGCACCTAGTTAGTTAGTTATCCTGGGCGTTTTTCCGCAAGTCGACATCCAGTGTGCCTATTTTGCGTGAAACGGGGGTACCACCATTATTCCAACCACCCTAGCTCCTCCACGAAGCCCAGCAGAGCCTGTCGCCTCGCGCAAGGTGCCTGGGGTCCCTAGGTGTTTAGTTCTGTATACTTCTACCTGTTTGCAGTCTAGCAGAATGTGTTTTGTTGTTTAATCCGCCTCCATGCATGCTCTCCACATGGGGCTGTCCGTCCTACCTATTGTGAAGAGGTGTTTGTTTAGTGTGTTGTGTCCTGTTATCAGTCCCACTAATTTGCGTAGTTGGGGTCTTCTTGTCCTCAAAGGTGTTTTGGTAAGTTTGTGGTTGTATTCCGTTACTATTTCTTTGGTTTGTCTGCAGGTGTCCATTTCTTTCCAGTACGTTTGATGCAGTTGTTTGTAGTGGTGGTCAAGTCGGTTGTTTATGTGCGAGTATGGTAAGGGTACGATGGGTTCGGGCCATGTGCCGGTGTATCTGAGCCCTTACGGGCTAGTTCATCCGCAGCATCGTTCCCTCTCGAGTTCCTGTGTCCCTTGATCCATTGCAGTGTCACCTTATTGCCTTCTTTGCATACCTCTGAAAGGCTTTGATGGCATTCGTATATGAGTCCAGAACTCCAGTTGTAATTCTGTCGCTACCTAGCACTTGTAGTACTGACTTGCTGTCTGATAGTATACATAAGTTTTCGTTTTTTAACTGTCGTCGTTTCACTGCATTGCAAGCTTCTATTATTCCCACACATTCAGCTTGGAATACTACCGGCACCTATATTGAATTAGTCGTGTGGCAGAGTCTCTCAGTCACACTTTGTGCAATGCGCAAAATATGGAGATCTCCCTTGCATACCCGTGTTAACTATATAGATTTATCTGTTTTGCCCATGATGCACATACATTATAGCGGTGTGTAGCATTTTACAAGTGTGTAGGTGCAGGACCACATTTCAGTTTTGTTTACTATGAACGTCACTCATCTCCCTTTTTGTTTATGTCTATGGGGGCAACATACTCTGCTACATTACCATACATAAATAAACAAAAATTATATGTTTTCGTAAAATTATACACTGAAGTGTCGGCTTAGTGGCCTGACTTAACAAACATGTAGATTGTAAAAAAAAAATCGCTTTTCTAAACTTTGATATTTATTAAATGGTAATTTTCAAAAATTTGATTCATGTTTCATATAATAATACTATAAACCTTATCATAATTCATTAACCTTTGTTAGCTTCTATATATTATTAGTATTTATTAAAGGTTTTCCTTAAGTTTTGAGATGACTGACCCAGGCTGGGGTGATAATACTGATAATAAACAAACCATTATGAATACATTTAGGTACAAATTTATTTTATTGTGGATAAAACAACTTTGTATAACCTCAGAGGCTGAGGCTTCTAGAACTTTTTTTTACCACGACGGTGGCAAACAAGCATACGACCCGTCTGATGGTACGCAGCTACTGTAGCCTATGGATGCCTGCAATACCAGAGGAGTCACATGCAAGTTGCCGACCCTTTAATATAAAGGCAGATTCACTTTGTTAACAGCTAATGGAACAAGAGGCATCTCGGCAGTGACCCTGCCTATGAAGCAGGAGGTCCCGGGTTCAAATCCTGGTCAGGGCATTTATTTGTTCCTCAGTTTTCGATGTTTTCTATGTATATATCTATTATATATATCACCGCCTGGTATCCACAACACAAGCCTTATTGAGCTTAATGTGGGACTTGGTTGAATTGTGTAAGATTGTACCATAATATATATGTTAATATAAATCAATATTAAGTAGTAACTATGAGTAGGGTCTAGTGCTATTTGGCTGTAAGGTACTTTCCCAGTCTGGCTCTGCTCCAGGTTCGAGTGAGATGACATTTGCTGAGCGATGTCCTACCACACAAAGCGCAATGACATTTGCAGTGCCCTACATCTCTTTTAGAAAACTTACTTTGAAACTACCTTTTAGCTTGAATACTATTTTGTCAAATATTATGTCAATACTCTTGAACATTAAAATAAAAGTCCAAATTATTCAGATTAAAGACAGGATGAGACGACATACAAAAGATTAACAAACCAAAAATTTACTTACTCTCTTTATTTGGATGAACTTGGAGATGGTACAGCCATTCTATGATGCGAGACCTCAGCTCCAGGGATATCGTTGTTATGGAGCCCAACACATCCAGCCCGGCTACTGAGAAATATGCTATTGTTACCCTGAAACAAGATGATGTAAAAATAAAAAGTTTTCTAGGCAGAAGGAAAGTAAAATAAGATTTTTTTTTATTATTACATTAGTCATCATTCACAAGTATTACATGTATGCTTGACTAATTTATTTTTAGACTGGTTCACTTTTTGTGCCGTATCCACATTTTCTGGGAGTTGTACTAAAATCAAAAATCAGAAAAGGTCTAACATTTGATGTTAATTTAATCTAACATATTTGTCAAGAGAATATCTTCTTCCTCCTAGCGTTCGTCCCAGCTTTTGGTCTATTGCGCCTGGGGTCCGCTCGGCAACCTAATCCCATTTGTCAAGAGAATTTAAATAACATAAAATGTATAAACCATCAAATCTTACACAAATCAGTCAAAAGTAATATATTTGTTATGCCCACTTACTAATATATTTATTATTGGTACAGAATATCGTCAGGTGCCAACCAAAACTCACTAACGAATACCACAAGTCCATAGCCATAATGAACCATAGCAGTAACAATAAAAGGTTATTTTTTGTCTAATAATGTTTTTGCAGTTAGTGAGTTTTGTACTTAAAAATCAATAAAATCACAAATACTCGCTGCAGAAATGTGCAACGTTCTCATTGATTGGAAGATAACATTTTCATTGATAGAGGGGTCATAACTACTCATAACAGTTACCTAGTTGTATCGTGTGAAGATAATGACGAAGGCAAAATATCTAGGAACCGCATGAAATATTTCACATGCTGCCTGTGAGCCATTTCCAGGTTTTCTTGATTACTCATGATGATAACTTCTTCGAAATTTACAACCAAATGAGAAACAAAAATGTATACTCCAACGAAACTATCACTGGGCTCTTTGGCGATGTACTGACTAATATAGTAAGAGGCAGTTTATTTACTAGTAAATTTAATACATCACTTTATCATTTTTTAAATAATTTAATACTTTAATCACTGCTAAGTCACATTCTTCTGTCACTTACTTCCCATGAGTGAAGGGAAGGTGAAGGGCGAGGAAAAAAGATGAGAACGGCGTGAAAGAATGAAGTTACTGTCAAAACGCAGTCCAAACTAAGGCTAGTAATTATAACATACTACATATGTAACGTATTTAAGGCATATCTACTAGCGTTTCACTTGCCAATGAGCAAACCAATACAATTTTTATTCAAAATATTTACATAAAGTTTTGAATTAAAAATGAACGAAAATAGACCCAAAAACTAACCCTGACAAGTTAGCACAACTCACCCCATTACTCAATTCGGACCATTTTTGAGCATGAGCAATAATGTGTCAAACGTATGTCAAATGAGACAATGACAGTTTGTCATGTCCAATAAACTTAGAGCTGTGAAGTTTTATTACCGGTTATTACCGATTTTATTAATAATTTAATAAAAAATACCTAATAAGTTCGTCGTGTGCTTCTCACATGGCACATATAGTTACAATCAGTGGACGGCTGACGGATGCAAAATAGGGACGTAAACATAACATGGATAAGACTTTTATTAAATTTCGAGAAATATTTATGAATTAAAAATTATGCAGTTTTTATCATACATTATTAGTAAATACACTAGTATTCCGCCTCGAACTGTGAACTCGCGATTTATTTGCATACGAGTTGATCAATATAACAAGACCCTTGTAAGGATTTTTTTCGCTTTCTAGCTCCACAACCCCTTGATCGATCCTGCTCATACACGAACTCTCAAATTATATGTATCTCTGCTACAACCCCAAATTTCATAAAGATCAGAAAAACGATGCTAAAGTTATGGTCGAACAAACCCTCAAAATCAAAAAGCCATCGAAATGCCGAGACGTCCCAGTAGCCAGGTGACAGTTGTCTGTAAGAACTTCACTTCGCTTACGCTCCGCTCCTTCGATAATAACCTATCCTCTTTAGTACGTAGTTTGTATACTAATCCCCTTATTTATAAACGGCCACTAAAGTTAAGAGATCGCTGATAATCGTTTGCCCCTTTCCCTCATATAGGTTGGACGGAAAGGGACAAACGATTATCAGAGGCCTCTTAACTTTAGTAGACGTTTTTGAATAAGGGGGTAAGAAGATACTGGCCACTTATTATATTATCACCTCTTGAGAGTCGTAAGACTGATGAGTGTTTATATCTATTACGTCTTAGACTTGTCAATTAAATATATTGACGTTTTCGCTTGGGACTTTATTTGCTTAGTTTTCAATATTTATATTTAAAATGGCAAAGGAAACCACAATTCGTAAGTGGATACTTGATAAACCTGATCTAATTTACGATACTTCTAAAGGCTCGATCTTTTGTACAAAATGTCAAGTAAGTTTATTTGCGAAACGAAAAAGCGTGATTGATAGACATGTTAAATCTAATACGCATCGCCGTAAAGAATTTTGCTCGAAACAGAATTAAGAAGATTTTAATATTGATTTGATAAACTTTTTAGTTTTATGCAATATTCCATGGAAACGTGTTAACAGTGCCGCTTTTCGACAGTTGTTTGCTAAATATGTATGTTGCCAGTGTACGCTATACATTTTGCCAGATGAGTCTATTTTGCGTAAGAAATATTTAAATGAAGTCTTCAACCGTAAAATTAACAAAATTCATGAAAAGATTAGAGATTGCAAATTATGGGTATCGTTGGACGAAAGCAGATTTTTTAGGAAGATTTGTTGTAAATTTACTTGTGAAACCGCTCATTCCAAATATTGACACTCCCATTTACCTGTTACGGTGTAAGGTGATTGAAGTCACAAATGCTAACACGATCTCCAAATTCGTTATAAAAACATTCAAAGAATTATGGGGTGATTCTTTTGATGTGAAAGTTGGCAACATATTAATGTTATGCAGTGATAGTGCATCTTATATGTTAAAAGCCGGAGGATCACTTAAAAAGACGTTTCCCAATTTAAAATATTTTACATGTCTCGCTCATGCATTAAATAGAGTTGCTAAGCACATCAGATCTCAGTACTCAGACGTGGATATCCTAATATCCAACGTCAAAAAAATATTTTTGAAATGCTCATGAAGAGTAAAAATACTGAAAGAAAAATATCCAAATTTGCCATTACCACCTAAGCCAGTGGTCACAAGATGGGGCACGTGGTTAGAAGCGGCGTTTTACTTTGCAACTTTTTACGACAAAATAAAATCTGTAATAAATAGTTTTAACAATAGCGAGGCACTTTCGATACGCAAAGCCAAACATCTTTTGCAAGACGAAGGATTAAAAAGTAATTTATCATTTATCAAGCAAAATTTTGAAATAATTACAAAAAACATTACGTTAATACAAACACGCGGGTTAAAAGTAAGCGACGCACTGCAATTACTGGATGATGTAAGACTTTGCATTATGTTGACATCTTCTGTTTCTTTAAATAATAAAATGGAGTCAGTAATGGACCGAATCTCAGACTATGATAAGAAATTTGAGTGATGGCGATAATGTCGGCGATGGTAGTAATGATGGAGCATCACTTTACGAATACGCACCTCTTTCATCTGTAGATGTAGAGAGGTCATTTTCCTTATATAAGTGGATTGTAAACCATAAAAGGAATGGATTGAAAATATGCAATATAGAAAAAAATATGATTATTTACTACAACAATACAATTATATAACTATTTCACAATTTTGTTCTTTTTATTAAACCACTTGCAGTCATATCCATATTACGTATAACGTTCGACATGATTTTGACGCAATTTGCATCCGTCAGCCGCCCACTGGTTACAATATAGAAAACGATTAACTGACATAAAGTTGTCCGGAACTGGGTATGTCCTTAAACTACGTCCGGACCCCGGTATAATGTCCAAAAGAGAGCTATGGGCACTGCGAACGTCATCTCGCTATGTGT
Source organism: Pammene aurita (assembly GCA_947086415.1). NCBI lineage: Eukaryota > Metazoa > Arthropoda > Insecta > Lepidoptera > Tortricidae > Pammene > Pammene aurita. Next base: position 10,527,700 of record OX352305.1, read on the forward strand.
GGTATCCAGGGCACCGGTAAGCTAAGTGAATGTCATCTCGCTAAAATCTGGAGCAGAGCCCGACTGGGGAAGTACCACCACCTTACATAAAAACACAGCCATATAGCACTAGGCCCTACTCAAAGTGTTGTGTACCTGCTGGTGAGTAAGGTTGCCAAAGAGCTCAAAGGTGAACCCAGTGTGTTGACGACGAAGGAACCCTCTTGTTCTTTTAGTCGTCGACACAGAGAATCATCCTTTTTGTAAAGGGTCGGCAATGCGCATTGTGACATCTCTGGAGTTGCAGGCGTCCATAAGCTGCGATAGCTGCTTACCATCAGGTGGACCGTATTCTTATTTGCCACCGTCGTTCGTAGTATAAAAAAAATTTTACGTGAAAGTGATGAAGATGAAGGCTTAAGAATTCTGCCCTTTGTCTTTTATAAATCACATATTTAATTTTACAACTTATTTCATTATTTTCGCAGACCAACCGCTGCGAATAGAATACTAATTGATTAAGCCGGTGTTATACTTACTTTGCAAATTCTCGGGCTCAAACTGTAGTGTACCCTGTCTCTAGCTCCCCCTAACACTCCTACTTAACCTTGCCTTGCATAACTTTAATATACCTCCACCTCTCTATCCGACATTATCAGGTATCAGGGCCGAGCCCAAAATATATTTTAAAGAAGAGGAATTTTCCAATTTGTTGGGACTTTTTTGTATTGAGTGTTATTTGGTAAGGAAAACGGTCCCATTTGATTGCTATCAAAACAGGATCGAATTTCTACTCGTAGTTTTCTAATCTCTCTCAGCAAGTGATCAGTGATGGTGATCACTGTATTGAACTCCATCCGGTGATAATATTATAATTTTTACCTTTATTCAACGGCAGAAAGTAAAAACGCCAAGCAGCATTTTCAACCAGTCAACTATTTAGCTAAATAGAGACATGTAACTTGGCGTAATATAAAAAGACGTGCTCTATGTATAAATTGAATGTTAAAATAAAGCTATAACTTATAAATTCACTTAATTCTAACTACTAAAGTGAGGAAAACAGTGAAAATGGACTCATAATTTATAGGCAAGGTAATATTATTCAATGTTCTTTAAATTAAAAAGAACATTAGGTAATGAAAGTAAAACTACTCCAAGTAGGTTAAATTACCTTTGAATTATTAAAAAAACACTTAAATCATCAATATTTAATAACTGAAATAACTACTGATATTCCTTTCAATATTTTCTCTTCATTAGCTACTAAGATTTTTTTTTTTGATTCATAACCGGTATTAATTATTAACCGATAATCGGCGCTCCTTCGAGAGCATCTCTAACACATCAACTTGTCTCTGGTTCTTTTTCATGGCTGACGTTCGAAGAACTCAACCGCAGTCATGAAGGTTTATAACATTTATTTAATATTTTTCACTGTTATAAAGCAAAAATAATATGAAACTGCAATAGTATATATATCAAACTATATACCAGCTACAGTTCTTATTCAACAAGTGTTGCGATTCCCGGGAATAAATTAGATATTACCTAGTGGTGTTGTGGAGTGAAACTTTATCATGTGTTGATTTATTTAATATTTTTGGATAAAAAGTGAATTCAATTTTGTCAAAGATACCTAGCCAGTAGTTGTACTCGAAAGCAACCCGATTCTGTAAGTTTTATAGTCCGTGTAGTGTTTATAACCTCAAATTTTGTTTTTAGTTGAACGTCTCGTACCCGGCAACGGGATGCCAGAAGTTATTCGAGGTTGTGGACGAGCACAAGCTCCGTATCTTTTACGAGAAGCGCATGGGCGCAGAGGTCGATGCTGACCTGCTAGGTGACGAATGGAAGGGCTATGTACTCCGCGTCGCCGGTGGCAACGACAAGCAAGGTTTCCCCATGAAGCAGGGAGTCCTGACCAACAGTGAGTATTAATTTCATTGTTGTTTACATGCACTGATCAAATAGTACTAGATATACACAATCAGCCCAAAAAATGGCCCCACATTAGTGCCGCAAGAACAACTTGTGCGGTACTCTGACACAGACAGTTATTACGGTGTAAGACTGGCCGGTTCACAAGCTATTTACATTTGTGCTTTACATTGTTGCTCGAAGTTTACATGCCATATTAACTCGAAATCAATTGATGTCAAGTTTTTTAGGTTATGTTTTTTCATCAACTGCTAAAATTTGCTTGATACACTACTTATAGCTTGTACGTACCGCCTAGTGGTTTGAAATGCCCTGATTCGATTATTATCTTTACTAATCTTTAAAGATTAGTAAAAATTCGATCAGGGGATAACATAACAGTGCCGAGCAGGAAACCCAGGCTCCAATTGCCTGTGTTCTTTTACAAGTGTGCTGGACATAATTATCAACCATTTATTGACTGTTGAATTGTCTTTGTGCGACGTAAATCATGTGACATATTTACCTATTGAGTGAAAAGCAAGGAAAGTAATTTTTTTTATTAAATGCAAGCTCTGCATTCCATGAAAATTACATTTGTGGCATTCCATATCTAAGGTACTTATGCTCGACTTTGAGTTAAGCATAGATCCTAAATCTACTTTAAATAACCTAGTCTAACCAAACACAAAATAGAATATATCCCAACCAAAAATAAGCATTAGGGCCATCTAGGTATGGAACCCGACATTTGGCTACTTACTGCTTAACTATGACTAACAAGCATTACATTTAAACGACAAAAACTTTCTGCAATGTTTAAAAATGCCACAATAAATAAGAGTAGTCTCGCGTTCCAGGCCGTGTCCGTCTGCTCATGTCCAAGGGCCACTCCTGCTACAGGCCCCGCCGTGACGGTGAGAGGAAGCGCAAGTCTGTCCGCGGATGCATTGTTGATGCTAACCTGTCTGTGTTGGCCCTGGTCATTGTCCGCAAGGGCACCCAGGTAAGGTATTTATTATAAATATTTGTGTACATTTGGTTTAGCGATATAAAATACTTATATACAATCGTGGCCAGATAATTATGGACAAGATTATTTTTGCCATACAACTGCATACAAATATGACATTTTAAATTTGATAAAAATATAAATTTTGCTTATCCTATTTATATTTACAAAAATACTGACGTATCCGTGTTTAAACAAGACTTAATATGGGCCATAAACATCTTCCATAAAATTTGAACTTTAAAAAATACATTATAAATATTACTTGAAACGGGATATTTACCACGTATATTTGTTTTTACGAGCACCCGATATTTCGGCGCAGTTGCATGCACCATCATCACGGAGTAACTAACGTTGCGGCGAGTTTTAGTGGTCTACCCACACACCGTAGCGATCTACCCTCTTTCGAGTTCGCTGTTTTCGTCCATTGTCACTGCTACTACTACTGTCCGCGTTCTCACTTGTAACTCAATCACGATTGCGACACACAACACTTACAGTATCAACTTGCGCGTTTTTTTGCGAAACAGTATATTTTGGATTAGAGAACTTCCGGATCACTGGATACCAGACACTTGATAGACGAAACCTATATTAGCAACTTTATCTGTCACACCCTTTATATATGGTAAGTACGCCGGTTGTCGCTCCACTTTATAGTTCAGGCGCTTAGGGGTATCAGTGTGTCGAGGTGGCATTATCCGCCCATTATAACCATTCCTCTGTAGGACGTCCCTTAAATGTATCAGTTCCTTATTTAAATGCTCGTCATCGCATAGGTTGTATGCACGGTCGGTAAGTGACGTCACTACAGAGTACAGTTGGTGAGGGTGGTGATGCGAGTTAGCATGAAGGTAACGATCCGTGTGAGTGGGCTTTCTGTATACAGAGTGACTAAGAGAACCGTCATTCCGAACCCCAACTTTTACGTCTAGGAATGCAATACTTCTGTCCCTCTCCATTTCGTAAGTAAACCGCATTTTCCCGTGAATGCCGTTCAAATGTGCCACGTAATTTACACACACACACACACACACACACACACACACACACACACACACACGCGCGCGCGACAACGCGGACAGTAGTAGTAGCAGCAGTGACAATGGACGAAAAAAGCGAACTCGAAAGAGGGTAGATCGCTACGGTGTGTGGGTAGACCACTAAAACTCGCCGCAACGTTAGTTACTCCGTGATGATGGTGCATGAAACTGCGCCGAAATATCGGGTGCTCGTAAAAACAAATATACGTGGTAAATATCCCGTTTCAAGTAATATTTATAATGTGAATGACCATGTGAGCTTAAAAAATACAGACGGTCAAATCAACACTTTTTATAAGTTCATACTATAATTAGGAACGATGTATGAAAATCGTTCCTAATTACAAAAAGTATTGATTTGACCTTCTGTATTTTTTAAAGTTCAAATTTTATGGAAGATGTTTATGGCCCATATTAAGTCTTGTTTAAACACGGATATGTCAGTATTTTTAAAAATATAAATAGCATAAGCAAAATTTATATTTTTATCAAATTTTAAATGTCATATTTGTATGCAGTTTGTTAGACTCTCATGAAGGTTTTATAGTTATAACTGTTGGTTTTGTTCAAACTATGGGTACCTGATTTTGTATATAGAACACAGTCCAGTATTATATTGTCTTTGATTTTATCTGAGTTCACACTATTTTTTATACATATTAGATGCTGTAATGTGATTTATATACTTGGGTCAAAGTCAGTCCATTGTGTCTAGAATTTGCACAACAGATCTAAAATGTATGGAAGGATCTTTATCTGGATAATTACCTGACTATTTGGTACCCTAGTCTGGGCTTATATCATACTTTCAACATTTTTAAAATATTATTGAAAAATTACTGCATAAGTATTTTTCCCATGAATATCCCTGTTCTTACTGTTTCCCAGATCTGCAAATCTGTGTAATTATATGCGGCAGGGTAAAACATGAATGGTGTTGAACACAGGCTCTTGTGCTTACAGCTCATTTGCATTTATTCAACACCCAACATTCTTATCTTAATTTTTTTTTCTTAACTAACAATGCTTAAATCCCATTATTTTGTTATGCAAGAAAAAAGTCTACTTGGATTTCAAAAGCCAAGTAATTAATCTGCCCAGAATTAAAAAAATACAAATAATTCTTCAACCCTTTCATCGCCAAAGACGTAAATCACGAGCACGGAAAGTCATGCCCTCAGTGCCAGTAAGTAATATCACGTCCAAAATATAACCGTTTAGCATTCGCGCGCTTGCGCTGAGGGCACAATATTTCCGTCTGATGCTTAACAGTCAAAGGGTTAATAAATTGTAGGTTCTTAATGAGGAAGCAATGTTCTGAGTCTCACGATTATCTAATTAGGTAAAGAATGATCAAAATATATAAAAGCCATATGAATTGCCAGGAAATCCCCGGACTGACGGACGGCAACGTGCCCCGCCGCCTCGGGCCCAAGCGTGCGTCCAAGATCCGCAAGCTGTTCAACCTCAGCAAGGAGGACGACGTGCGCCGCTACGTCGTCAAGCGCGTGCTGCCGCCCAAGGAGGGCAAGGAGAACGCCAAGCCCAGGTCCAAGGTGGGTAGCGTGCAGTCGTACTGCCTCCTAGCCTAGCCTAGCCTAGCCTAGCCTAGCCTAGCTGGGCTAGGCGGTAGTGACTGCCTATGAAGCAGGAGGTCCCAGATTCGAATCCTAGTCAGGGCATTTCTTTGTGTGTTTATCACAGATATTTGTGTTTATCCCACAACAAGCCTTATTGAGCTTACTGTGTTGATTTCTGCAAGATTGTCCCATTATATTTATGTCTTTAAGTCCGAGGGCCTAGGCATAGTCGTGTTAACTGTGAATCATGGACCCGCCGTTCCGAGTGATTGGATCAAAATGTATAAAAAATTAACTTGTTTTGCAATACGCCGCGGGGCCAGTCGCACGTGGCAAATTTTTTTTTTCTGTGCGAGCTAGTTGCCGCGCTAACAGAGCATTGCCCAGATCTGGACGCAACTACAGAAGTGTCCCAAAATGTAAACAAACACAATTTTTGTCCTTGTAAATTGACTTATTTTTCACATTCACAAAAATATTATACTTTTATAGTTGCGATATTTGATAAATTGATAACCAGTCTTATAGAGAAGATTACCCTGATTTAAATATTGTTTGTTATTTTTTAAATAATAGCAAGCAGCAGCATCAGGGAACAGCATATCGGCACCGAGCAGGTAACACAGGTCACATACCTGTGTTCTTTACAAGTGTGCTGGACATCTTAAATTAAGAAATTGAATCATTTACTTTGATATTAGTGGTTTGTTGACGTTTTGATATCTGGATGAATGAAATAAATTTTAGGCAACACAAATTTTCGGGTACTTTTATTTGTTTATCGTATGGCAAGTACACTGTACAATTACATGATATTCTAAATTTACATTGATCCAAATGGTTATTAAGCGGGTCCACACCGTGTAGACGCTCCTCGCCCGAGGCAAACACGCGGCCATGATGCCTCGGGCGAGGAGCGTCTACACGGGCTCCTTCGCGCGGCAATTTCCTCGCGAGGCGACACGTTCAGTGTAGACCCGCCATCTTGGTGTTTACCCTGTCGTTTTGAACCTAATTTACATGTGATATTGCAGGCCCCTAAAATCCAGAGGCTAGTGACGCCCACGGTGCTGCAGCGCCGGCGCCACCGCCTGGCGCTGAAGAAGAAGCGCCTCGGCAAGCGCAAGGCCGCCGAGGCAGATTACGCCAAACTGCTCGCTCAGAGGAAGAAGGAATCCAAGGTAACTGTACTAGAGATGTTACGGAGGTGGTTTTATCGGAACTGAAGCCGAAACCGGAGTTTTTAAATTTGTTCTAACGAAAGCGAATCCGAAACCGAAACCGAAGCCGGAGGTGGAGGCCTGGAGTAAGCAATCGTCGTAAAACAGGTGGGGTGATTCCCGGGGATGTACTAGAGATGTTACGGAGGTGGTTTTATCGGAACTGAAGCCGAAACCGGAGTTTTTAAATTTGTTCTAACGAAAGCGAATCCGAAACCGAAACCGAAGCCGGAGGTGGAGGCCTGGAGTAAGCAATCGTCGTAAAACAGGTGGGGTGATTCCCGGGGATGTACTAGAGATGTTACGGAGGTGGTTTTATCGGAACTGAAGCCGAAACCGGAGTTTTTAAATTTGTTCTAACGAAAGCGAATCCGAAACCGAAGCCGGAGGTGGAGGCCTGGAGTAAGCAATCGTCGTAAAACAGGTGGGGTGATTCCCGGGGAGACAAGTCAAAACCTGTTTGGACTCCTAGGCACACGCCGCGCGCCGCGGCTGCTGACTTACGGCTCCTTAAAACCTCCGCTTAAAATTAGACGAAACCGAAGCCGGAGGTGTTCGCTTCAAATTAGACGAAACCGAAGCCGGAGGTGTGAATTCAGCCGAAAGTTTCGGTATATCGGAGCCGAAGCCGAACCTCCGTAACATCCCTACTGTGTACTTCTACTAAAGCCCAAGGGCTCTGGCCACTAGTTCATGCGGCGTCAATTCCTCGGCTAAGGCCTTAGCGGCACTGCTGCACGTTTTCACAGGTCCGTTGTATGAAGCCGAAATAGTACGGCGCTGTTTGCGCCACTGTACCGCGATGACGGAAAGAGTACGGAGATATGAACGCGGATTAGCGGACCGAACGCGAAACCGCGCGTGACATATCAGGATAGAGCAGTCGGATTCGCTATTGTTTCGCGTTCTTTTCCACGGACGATTCGGCAAATTTGTGCAGCGGTGTCGGTTCGGCACGGAGATGTGCTAATCTTTTGTTTAAAAGGACTTATGTGACACTCTTGAGTGATAGAGGGGAAAATAGCTATGCTTCAATAAACCTTCCCATTGCTTGAGTAGCGATAGGAGTGTTACCTTGCGAGAGAGAATTTCTCTTAGGAAACTCAATTTTTTGTACACCACGAATGTACGTACATAGTCATGATCATGAACGATTCTTACACAAGCAAATATTCCATCGCACTGGCTATCACCACTGGTTAAAAATAGCCTATATGTCATATTCATATTATGGAGGAAAGCAAATTGTTAAAAACTGGAAAACCATGCGAAATTGATGGCCCATACCTTCATGCTTTATAAGCAAATAGGGTTGCAGTTATAAAGTTATAATTATAACAGCTGATATCATATGTCCATGAATCAATTTGTGGAAATCATATTTGGCTGTAAGATAAAGTGCTGTTTCTTACCCCTCGGCATACTGTCAATGTAAGCTGAGATATTAAAATAGCCACAGTTATATCATAAATCATAAAACTACTAGATGATTCTGTAGAATTAGTGTTTCCTAGATCGTTTCACTAGATGGCAGCACCGTGACGAGACATCTTTTTGACAGCAGCTGTCAAAATCCACCAATCAAAAAAATGTGATTACACATGATTGGTGGATTATGATTATGACATCTAGACTCGCCACAGTGCTGCCATCAGTGAAAAACACGATCGCGAGAACCCTCATCGTATACTTCGTTTTTTTTTTGAGATTAGAAATTGAGTAACCATTGAAACAGTAGTTGCCAACCTGTTCTAAATGTTCAGTTTAAACACACTGCGAGCACACCAACAGATGATTAGTTAACATGATTAAGAGTTCACATTTGTGAATAAATAATAACAATTTGCAGATTAAGTAATCCAACACAACAATAAATACACAATTACGTTTTAGATTTTGTATGCCAACGTTATAGACACGTGAAAAATGAAAAACTGACCTGACAGGCACGTACGTTCTAAAACGAAAACTTAAGAACTAGTTTTTTTATCAGTATTTACGAAAATTATTTAATTGACAATCATAATATGCACATATTAATCAATTTTCGTAACTAAAAATGCGTAACTAAATATTTAATAGTTTTATTATATAACACTAAATAATAAAGCAACTGTATTAGGTGATGATAAAAGATTTGGTGGACTACGAGGTGGATTTTCTTGTTGTATGCCACTCGGGCCTGCCTCTGATTGCTCCATAACCCTCCAACCAAACGCACAATAATAGAGCAAGCAAATGCCTTTACTTAAATAAGAATCACAATAAGCTTTAAACATTAAAAACTATCCAGGTATGGCTGAGAGATACTAATGACAGATGACGCGAGAAAATATTTAAAAATCGAACCATCCGTTGCGAAGCTCTTCTTCTCTAGGTATTTTATTGTGCAACATTCACAAGAACATGAACAATGATAAAAAATAAAATATTTAGTGCATATAACAACTACCAAAATATTGTTAAATAATCAATATAACATTTACAAATACGTAGACATGGCTTTACTATAAATACAAATATATTTAAGTATGTTTAATGACGGCGTAGGCACTTTGACAGTTGTGACATTTATCGTGTCTAATAAAGAACCCTGTACATCGTTCTGTCAGCGGTTTCTAATCTCAAAAAAAACGAAGTATAAATCTTATAAAAACCCAAGTAGGCAGACTATCAATAAGGCAGTTTTTAGGGTTCCGTAGTCAACTAGGAACCCTTATAGTTTCGCCATGTCTGCCCGTCCGTCCGTCCGTCCGTCCGTCCGTCCGTCCGTCCGTTCGTCCGCGGATAATCTCAGTGACCATTAGCACTAGAAAGCTGAAATTTGGTACTAATATGTATATCAATCACGCCGACAAAGTGGAATAAAATGTTTTATTAGGGTACCTCCCCTATACGTAAAGTGGGGAGTGATTTTTTTTTTCATTTCAACCCTAACGTGTGATATATTGTTGGATAGGTATTTAAAAATGAATACGGGTTTACTAAAATCATTTTTTGATAATGTAAAGATTTTCGGAAATAATCGCCCCAGAAGTAAAAAAAAATGTGTCCCCCCCCCTCTAACTTTTGAACCATAAGTTTTAAAAATATGAAAAGTAAACCTTTATAAAAACTTTCTAGGAAAATTATTTTGAACTTGATAGGTTGAATAGTTTTTGAAAAAAAAAATACAAAATTATTTCAGAACGAAGTTTGTAATTTAACCGTATAAGCAGGTGTGTATTGTACCTGTAATTTCTACAAAATTACAATGAAAAGACTTGCTTTCAAATAAAGTAAAAACGGTGAAAATCGGTTCACGCAATAAAGAATTATCCCATAAAAATCATCTTCCATACTTTAAGCTCGCGCGCAATAGTTTACTTAATTTGCCGATAGATGTCGTTGTACGTAGAACGCTCATATCATATCCTACATGGCGCTGTTATTTTAACTCTTAAGTGGGGACACTTACTGTGACGGACGAAAAACTACGGAACCCTACACTGAGCATGGCCCGACACGCTCATGGCCGGTTTTTAATGGTGGTCCCACAATAACTGTTATATAACAGCAACTATCTTTCTTTAACAACATAGTGCTACTTAGCCTTATCCCTGTTACACTTTGTTATATAACAGTTATAACAGCTGGTGTGGGAGCACCATAACTACCAGGACTGTTATGTAACACGCAAACTTACATCTTATATGAAGGAATGAAGGCGCATGTTGGACTGTCTCATCAATCGAAAAAGTCGGTCAAAAGCTTAATGTATTAGAAACGCGTTGTTCATGTTAGCAGGCAAACTTTGATGACAAGAATTATGTGTTTTTATTGATACTTGAAATTGGGACTTCAAAATTCACTTGAGGCATTAAATCCGCCATTGTACTCTTTATGTCAATAAATTTTAATTATTTAAATTTTACATGTCAATAGGTTTTATAGCATACATTTAAATTACAATTAATTATTATATAATATTAAACATAAAAAATAGAATTATTAATATTACAAAAACAAAGGGTAAGCATTATAATATAACAAATTCCCATAAATTTTATAAAAAATAAATGTTTTTGTTCAGGTCCGCCGCCAAGAGGAACTCAGACGCAGGCGCTCAGCTTCGATTCGCGAATCCAAGAGCTCCGACAAGAGTGCTCCCCAAAAGTGATCAACTCAAAAGTAATAAAAAAAATGTAAAACCTTAATTTGTGTTTTTGATTTTATTACCACATGGACCACTGGCGAGATTTTGTTTATTTTAGCTTGTGTTGTTATCAAATAGCACGCTAAACGCTTTTTATGCAGTTAAATAGTGATTTTGCTATCAAGAGTAAAAGCTCTGTTACACTTGTCCTTGTTAGCTTCCTAAATGATTTAGTTTCTAAATTTAGACAAGTGTAACCGCATATAGCAAGTAAATTTACTATTGAAACAAATTAGGATCTTAGGCTTAGGCAGGGCTTTAAAGGCTCCGTCAGACTGCCGCGAAGCGGTGCCCCCGGCGCGCGTCGCTCCGTAGTTGAATATGTATAGAACAGACGTCGCTCTCTCAAGGGACAGTTATATATGGTTGTCTCTGTCTGCGCCGAATAGTTTCGTAAATAGTAGCTCTGAAATTTCAATAAAGGGCGTCTCCCCCTATAACTTTTGAACCGTGGGTCTCTATTTGGGAATATATTTAATAAAATCGGTTAAGCCGTTCTTGATTTATCACTCAAAAACGCATAGTGAAAGGACGTAAGTGCCACCAAATATCCCTTAACCTACAGACAGCCTTTTATTAAGTTTCAAATTCCACATTAAATAACGCTATTTATAAGTACCTGAATTGAATTACGCTACCATATCAAGAATATGCTCTACAGTAAAATTAAAACGTAAATTTCAGGCCTAATAATTTAATAATAAATACTCCACAATACCATAATTTGCACAAACTATACACAAACGTTCACAAACAATTTCAAAATACCCAACTCCACTGGTTCAGTGATTGACCGGAGTTTTCAGGAGCCCGAGACCGACGTAGCGCGCCATTACCCGCAGGTACGATGGATTCAACCTCTTCCTCTTTGCCAGAAGTGTCTTGAGCAGTTTCTCGGACGACTCATCGAAACGTCTCTGGTAATCAGATGCCTGTAATACGGTTAAAATTCGTAAGACTGAGGATTCTTTATTGGGTCGGACGAGGGAGCTTGTTGATGCGGAGGTCTGTTCACATAATCCCGCATATATCTAGTCAACACCAGCGGCCCCTACTACGAACGTCGAAGATCGAAAATTGGTTTCGAAAATGTCAGTTCTAATTGAACCGAAAGAGGCGCTGAAAACGGAAGTTTGGTTTTCGAAATTCGCGGTAGAATGATAAGGGCTTCCGCGATCGAGATTTCCACTAGATTGCAGCACTGTGACGAGAGGTCATTTTGACAGTAGCTGTCAAAATCCACCTATAAAAAATCGAAGTCGGTTTACTGACGATAGTTGAACGTGACAACGTCATAAGAAAATACTGATGGTTGCATTTTTCAAAAGAAAATTTTAATTTCACTGCACTTCATACTTGACGAAAACTTGTATTGTATAGCAGCTGTCCACGCGGACGCATCACTCACTCAAGTAGGAGAGAGACCACAGATCTCAATATACCTAGATCACGCAAATGCATCTACTTCGCGTGTCGGAACTCGGAGTAGGTCTCCGAGTTGGCCGTCGCTACTGACATTCCGCGCGCGTCTGTTGTGGTAGCCGGTTGTCCGTGAAAATTAAGAAAATGCCTTTTTGCATGGTATTAAAGTGCAATAGCCCAAAAATTTGAAGCACCCAAACGCAAGGACATTTTTCCTATCACAGGTAAGTTATTTTCAAACTATATGCGTAAATTCATTTTAAATCTATTTTTTAAGTATTCCGAGGTGTGATTCCAAGACTGTACCTAAGTAACTAAAGATTATCGGTAAGTAAACTATGTTCACATTACATTGCCGCGTTTGCTTTAAGCGTTTAATCTAACGTTGTGTGTTAAGAGACGATGAATATCAGAACAAGCGATACTGTCGCGCATCACTTGGAGTTCGTGGTACAAGGGAACTTATCATTCGTCTGTCAAATCTAGCAACTAGTGTTGTACGTTCTACAACCTTATTTAAATTCGATGATCGATTTTAATCGATATCGGACAGACGAATGATATTTACCATTTTAAAAACGCCAAATTAGTAGTTATTGATACAAATAAGCTCGAAATATATCCTAATTTTACACGACATTTTTAAAAATGGAGGGTAATATCTTCGGGTTCTTCATGTATGTGACATGTTTATCCTTTGAATGTATAAAACGTTTATACATTTCTATTGTGCTTAAGAAACACTTACATTTTTTTAGTTTCCCACATGATCCTATCACAAAAGAAAAATGGATTGCGGCCACGGGACGGAAAGACTGGTTCCCGACTAAGCATAGTACTATTTGTTCTAAACACTTTGAAAATAGCAGTTTCATTGAAGGGAAGAAGTTGAGATAGTTGATAAAAACGGCGTATCCCACTATTAATATACTAAAACAACATTGACAATGATAATGAGGTTAGTGAATAGATTTAATGTTTAACACTGTTTTTATTATTACCGTATAAAATATCTGATTTCGAAAATTTTCCCATAATACTATTCAGACCCAGGCTATGAAGATGGACACCGATTTGCTTAACGTTTTAACATACAACGTCCGCACTTTGATGACAGAAGAGCGTCTCGTTGAGTTAGAACATGCTCTTAACGAAATCAAGTGGGATGTTGTTGGTTTGTCAGAAGTACGCAGGGAAGGAGAACAAACTACAGAGATAATTGATAATGTGTTTTACCACTTTGGAACAGCAGGAGGACTGTATAGAGTAGGTTTCCTAGTGAATAAAAAGTGGAAATCCAACATTATCGAATTTAAAGGCTACTCTGAGAGAATTGCTGTGCTAAAATTTTCAATAGACAAAAAACACACCCTGACCATTATCCAAGTATACGCCCCTACGTCTTCACATAGCAATGAAGAGGTAGAAAGCTTTTACGATCTCCTCAACAAAGCTTGTGAGGAAAATAGGGGAACGTGGAATATCGTCCTCGGCGATTTTAATGCAAAGGTTGGCATAAGGACAGAACTGGATAACAGCGACGTAATCGGGCCACACGGGCTCGGCATTCGGAACGAGCGCGGCACTCGCCTTATCCAGTTCGCTTTTGGTCAGACCCTTAATATCTGCAACACATTATTTTTCAAGAAACTACATCGTCGTTGGACATGGATCTCACCTGCCGGAAATACTAAAAATGAAATAGACTATATCATGTCCTCCAACAAATATATAGTAAAAGACGTATCCGTACTAAACCAATTTAGGGGTCTCTATCGGTTCCCATAAATTTTTACTTCCGTTTTTTTCAGTCCATAACGTTTTCCATCATAATTTTTATTAGTCATATTGTCAATAGTCATAAAATTTAACAATCTAAATTGCTGGTCCGATTTTTGCAGGTCATCATTATTGTTAGTCATAAAATCTGTTACTCATAATATTCAAAGTCCAGATGGTATCTATTACATAATGTTGAAGGCACTAAACTTGCTTATAATAATTGTTTTAAGTTCTTTAATCGCAGATTATAATGATAACTAGGGGTGTATATTGGTTTCCACAAATTTTAAGATCCGAATTTTTATAGTCCATAACGTTAGCTATCATAAGTTTTATTAGTCATATTGTCAATAGTTATATAATTAAACAACACAAATTACATTTCCGATAACCATTGCGTCGAGGACACGATACTAGGTAATTTGAACAGAGGTCTTTTAATTGCTAGTTGACTTATTTCAATAAAATTCATGTCATGGCTTTTCATTTCGGGATTTTTTACTTATTTTTTTTTTACATGTAATAATATTTATTCCGCATATAATTATTTTTCTTAGGGGTCGCAGTTCTAACCTAACCTAACCCACTTCTGGCAACAGTTCGATTTCTTGGGGGACGCAGTTCTAACCTAACCTAACCCACTTCTGGCAACAGTTCGTTTTCTTAGGGGTCGCAGTTCTAACCTAACCTAACCCACTTCTGGCAACGTTCGATTTCTTGGGGGACGCAGTTCTAACCTAACCTAAACCACTTCTGGCAACCGTTCGTTTTCTTGGGGGTCGCAGTTCTAACCTTTTTTTTTTTTTTTGACGGAGTGAAATGCTTTTACGCATCCCCCCAGCCCCGGGGTAAGGGTCTTGCGGGGGGTATGTGGGACTCGCTCTTCCTGCCTCTCTTCTATCAAAGAGAAGGTGAAGAGAATACCCACTAAAACACTCCGGGCTAACCGCCTAACCGTTCGTGGGGGGCATCACGGGTCCATCAGTCATTCTCCGCGATACCCCCCCGGTCGCCCCTTTTAGAGGGCATACACCTGGGGAGAGGAGGAGAGCCAGTCCGTCCTCTCACGCATGTAGGGCCCCAATGGCGGATCCCCGTCCGCCGACCCTACAGGGGGTTAGGCGTCTCGCACATATTGTGCTCGCCTTCTTCCCCTCCGTCTTCGACGGAGCGGTGGCGCATCTGCAGCGTCCTCACGCTCCCGTTCCGCAGCCTCCTTCTGCAACATTACTGTTTCGCAGAAGGAGACTACTGCCTCCCAGTTCCTCTCGCTACTCAGCATTGCCGTGATAACGCTGTGCAGCGAGAGGTTCCCTCCGGTATATGCTGTCAGAATGCGGCGCTCGTCTGCCCATTTTTGGCACACCTCTAGGGTGTGCTGGGCAGTGTCGTCGTCGTCGCCGCATTCATGGCACTGGGGCCCCTCTTCTCTGCCTATTCGACACAGGTAGTGTCCAAAACACCCATGCCCGGACAGTACCTGTGTCAGTCGGTATGTCAGGGCCCCATGTTTGCGCTCGAGCCACCTTTTTAGTGACGGGAGGATCGCCCCTATGGTGCGCGTTCCATAGGGGGAATTCTCTAGTTGCTCCCGCCATAGTACCCTCCGGTGAGCGTCATTAGCCCGTCGGGTGCGCCTTTCCTCCTCGGGGTCCGGGGGGTCGTTGCGCTCCCTCACCTCCATTTTCCGTTCATATCTCCTTGCCAGCACCAGAGCATCCAGCTCCCACGGCGGTGTGCCGGCAAGGAGACAACCTGCCGCGTGCGAGACCATTCTGTATGCCCGGCTCGCACGCAGCATCACTACCCTTTGCGGTCGACGGAGAAGGGCCCTGGTCTTCCCCGTCAGCCTCTCCGCCCAGATGGGCGACCCGTACAAGCCCATAGAGCGGACCACCCCGGCGTGCAGTTTCCTGCACGGCGCATTTGGTCCGCCCACGTTAGGCATCAGTCGTCCCAGTGCTGCCGCCGCACCCACGATCCGAGGAGTAAGTCTCGCGAAATGCTCCTCAAAGTTCCACTTTCTGTCCAGGACAAGGCCCAGGTATTTAATATGGGCCCTGACCTGGACAGCACTCGCAGTTCTAACCTAACCTAACCTACTTCTGACAACAGTTCGTTTTCTTGGGGGTCGCAGTTCGAACCTAACCTAACCCACTTCTGGCAACAGTTCGTTTTCTTGAGGGTCGCATTTAGTAAACGTTATACTTGGAAAAAATTATGACTATTGATGTTTATGCCCATAAATAATAAAGGATATCATTTTATGTCTATCGAAATTCGAAACAATAAGTTTATGGGAAACAAAGGGATGACATTAAAACGATATGATTAACGACTATTAGTCCGATAAAATATATGCCTTAAAATATTTCTGAATTATTATTGATATACCTTCGAATGTTATACTCATCAATTTTATTCCTTTTGCGATTATAGCGTTTAATATTATAGATCTTTATTATTAGAACTATGAAACGTTATGCTTTACAAAAATTATGACTATTGATGTTTATGCCCATAAATTATATGGATATCAATTTCTGACTATCGAAATTCGAAACAATAAGTTTATGGGAAACAAAGGGATCCCCCAATTTAGATTTAACTCCGACCACAGACCTTTAAGAGCCAAACTCAGATTCGATGTCAAAATTCACAGACAGTTATTATTTTCAAGAATTAAACGTCTCGACAAGGAAACTTTAATCATAAACCAGGAACAATTCAATTTAGAGTTAGGAAACCAATTCAGCCTTCTAGATTTAGACACAAGCCCAGACGTACAAACACAATTCAACAATATAACCAACAGCATTAAAATTGCAAGCGGAAAAATCAAACGACACAAAATAAATAGTAACAAACTTACACAACATACTATAGATTTAATAGAACACCGAGAGCAAAACAAACACAACAGAGGCCAATATTCAACCATAGACAGAAAAGTTAAACGTGCGATACGACGTGACATAAGGAACTACAATACCAAATTAGTAGAAATAGCCATAAAAACGCACGCATATGAGAAGACTGTGCACGGAGGGTACGGAATGGGCGAGGCGAACAAACAAGGAGAAGAAATTCTAGATTTTGCGGCAAGGCACTCGCTAAGCTTGATAAATACGAACTTCCAAAAGAAAATGGAACATCTGATCACCTATAAATGTGCAGGAAAAGCCTCACAAATAGACTTTATAGTCTCAGACGTATCCGTGAAGCATAAGTTCAGAGATTGCAAGGTGATTCCAGGTGAGGCCCTAACATCTCAGCATCGTATCCTTGTGGCTGTATACGATTTACCTAAGCCCATCAGAGCAACAGCGGATAGATTCCCTAGAACTAAGTGGGGGTCTCTGGATAGCCCCAAAGGCGACACATTAATTAACGAGATGAGAAACTACCTCGAGGCTGACTTGGAGATAGATTATAGCTGCGCAGACCTTATGTGGAATAAATTTGAAGATCAATGCAAAAGTAAAGCAGTACAGTTCTTAGGTGTGTCTAAAGGCCCTCTTCGTACTGGCAAAGATCCTAAATGGTGGAACGAGAAAGTGCAAGAGAAGTTGGCAACTAAGAAATCTCAGTTCAAGATTTGGCAAACATCCCTATCCGACGAAGATAAAACTAACTATAAAGAAGCTAAGAAGCTAGCAAAGAAAACCGTTGCACAAGAGAGAGCCAATTCAAACCAGGCTTTTTATGCCAATTTGGAAAATGCCAAAACAGAGACTGAAATACTGAAAATTGCTAAAACTAGACATAGGTCAACAATGGATATTAAAGTAAATAAATACATAAAGAATAAAAACCATCAACTAATCACAAACAATGAACAGATTAATGACCGGTGGCTAGAATACTACGAACAACTGCTTAATGAGGAATTCCCACATGACGAACCAGCACCCCAAAATGCTACACACGGCCCTATAACAAACGTAGATGAAAGAGAGGTCAAAGAAGCGGTAAAAGCAATGAAAAATCGTAAAGCCCTAGGCCCCGATGAAGTGCCGGCAGACTTATGGAAGCGACTGGGCCCGCTGGCAGTGTCCTGGCTGACCAAGTTGTTTAACGTCATCTTAACTACCAAAAGCATTCCGCAGCCGTGGCGGAAAAGTTACCTTTTGCCTTTTTACAAAAATAAGGGAGACGTAGCAGAGTGCGAAAATTATAGAGGTATTAAACTCACCTCGCATACGTTGAAAATATGGGAACGCATCATTAACAAACGTATCACAGCGCTCATTAAGATATCTCCAAATCAGTTTGGGTTCACTGCATCCAGATCGACCTCCGACGCCATACAGGCGATCAGAATATTGATGGAAAAGCATAGGATTAACAATGAAGACCTACATTTAGCATTCATCGACCTTGAGAAGGCGTTTGACCGTGTGCCACGTAAACTTGTATGGCAAGCACTTCGAGCCCAAAACGTACCGGAATACTACGTGCAGATTATTCAAGACATGTATTGCGGTGCAAGCACAAAAGTTCGTAGCCTGGCTGGCCTGAGCAGGGCCTTTGAGGTTAGGGTAGGCGTCCACCAGGGCTCTGCGTTAAGCCCTTTGCTTTTTAATCTGGTAATGGATTACCTCACTGCGGACATACCAGCACCATTACCGTGGACTATGCTGTATGCAGACGATGTTGTACTCGCCGCAAACACTGCACAACATCTGCAGGAACTCCTTAATGTGTGGACACAGTCTCTGGAAACGTATGGCCTGCGTGTTAGTAGGAGCAAAACGGAATACATGAAATGCTCCTTCAGTGGAAACAAAACGCAGGACACTATACATATTGGTACAACGCCCATACCAACAGTGACCAAATTCAAATATCTAGGCTCCATGCTTACACCAGATGCAAACGTGGATGCCGATGTCACCCACCGCGTAAATGTTGCGTGGCAAAAATGGAGAACACTGACAGGAGTACTATGTGATCGCCGCATGCCCGTAAAAGTGAAAGGTAAAGTTTACAAGACCGCAGTCCGCCCAGCAATGATGTACGGATCCGAATGCTGGACAGTAAAGAAAACCCACGAGCAAAAAGTCCACGTAAACGAGATGAAGATGTTGAGATGGGCGGGAGGTGTGACTCGACTTGATAAAGTGCGCAACGAATATATAAGAGGCAGCTTTAAAGTCGCACCAATCACCCAGAAACTCACCGAAAACCGTCTCAGGTGGTACGGGCATGTCAAAAGAAGAAGCGAGGACCATGTGGTTCAGATTGCACTAGGTCTGCCTGAACAGAAGAGACGTAGAGGCCGCCCGCCACTAACCTGGTGGTCTAAAATACAAAGAGATCTCAAGGAAGCCCATTTGCCTGAAGAGACAATCCAGGATAGATTATCCTGGCGCAGAAAAGTGAGGAGACCCGACCCCAAATAATGGGAAAAGGGCAGGACAAAGAAGAAGAAGCCATAAAAACGCACAATTCTCTCAGAGCAGCAAAACATGGAGCAAAACCAGGAAGGGCATGGATCACGAGTTTGCGAGATGCTGATGGTAAAAAATATAGCAGCCGGGATAAGATAACAGAGATCTGCACATGGTTTTATTCGTCTCTATATTCGGACCCGTCTGCGTCTTCAACCAGCCGTAATTATTCCTGTCCTGATCCCGTCCCTCCCATCACAGGGTATGAGGTAAGTAAGGTACTAAAGTCAATGAATTACCAGAAAAGCCCTGGGGAGGATGGCGTAACAACGGAAGCTTTGAAGACAGGAAAGGCCACCCTACTGCCCTATTTGACGAACCTGTTTAACTCCATCTTGTTCTCCGGTCAATTAACCCAAGACTTTTGCCATTCAAATATAGTTCTTCTCCATAAGAAAGGGGAGAAATCCGATATTGGGAATTATAGACCCATTAGTTTAGTATCCCACATATATAAATTATTCATTAAAATTATAGAAAACAGAATAGCCCCTCTGCTTGATAAACATCAACCCCCAGAACAAGCCGGCTTCCGTCCCAGTTTTTCCACTACAGATCACCTTCATAGTATTAATCAAATAATAGAGAAGTCCAACGAGTTTAATATACCACTCTACCTTGCATTTGTGGATTACAGCAAGGCGTTTGACAGTGTTAAGCACTCTGCTGTATTCTCCGCCATGCGACAGCAAAATATTGAAAACGCCTACGTTGAACTCGTTGGAGCTATATATCGACAAAGTACAGCCAGTATTAAGTTGCATGTTCCCGGCCCTAAATTTCGCATTGAAAAGGGAGTTAAACAGGGTGACCCGCTGTCTCCGAAGTTATTCACCTCCTGTCTACAGGAAATTTTCCGGAAGCTGGCGACCAAATGGGACACAATGGGCATCGACGTCGGCGAGAAAAGGTTGACTAACCTGCGTTTCGCCGACGACATAGTCTTGTTCTCCTACAAAGCACCCCATCTAGAGCAGATGCTGCAGGACCTCAGCGCGGCAAGTCTTGAGGTCGGGCTCCAAATGAATAGGGCAAAAACTAAGTTAATGACCAATGGCGTGAAGTATAGGGTCAGGGTAGATGGGCAGGATATTCAATATGTTGACGAATACATATATTTGGGCCAGATAGCATCCTTCGACAACAGGCAGTCCAAGGAAATCGATCGACGCATCGAGAACGCCTGGAAGAGCTTCTGGTCCATGAAGTCGCTAATGAAGGGCAATCTCCCACTAGCACTAAAGCGCAAACACGTCGACATGTGTATCCTGCCTATCCTAACCTACGGCGCCCAAACTTGGTCACTGACGGAAGCCCAGAAGTCCCGACTAAAGATTTGCCAGCGAGCAATGGAGCGCAGTATACTCGGAGTCCGCAGAATCGACCGTGTAAGAAACACCGAACTGCGCTCCAGAACTGGTATTGCGGATGTGGGTGCTAAGGCCGCCAAGCTCAAGTGGGACTGGGCTGGACACGTCTGCCGAATGCACCCGGAACGGTGGGCCAAAATGGCTACTGAATGGGCCCCGCAGGATGGCCGGAGCAGAGGCAGACCGAAAAAGAGATGGCGGGACGACCTGGATGCCTTTTGTAGCGACTGGCGGGAACATGCACCAGGCCGTGACGAGTGGCGGAAGAGAGGGGAGGCCTTTGCCCAGCAGTGGGACATAACATAGGCTATTAAAAAAAAAAAAAATCTGATATAATATACTAATTTTATTTGAGCTTTACAGAATAAAGATACGCCACAACAACCTTCATCATTGTCAAGTTTCAGCTTGGCCCAAAAATGTTCGGATGTTTGGAGGATGTCCGGATTTCTGTTCTCGCCTAGACTTTGCATTTTCAGCCGATTCTCATAAAATCTTGTGAACTGTATACAATTTTTCGAAATTAAAAAAAATGGAGAGATATGGAGGTAGAAAACTTAAAAAATTACAAATTTCAACCATTTCAAAACAAAGCGAGGTCTACAGCTCACAGAGCTAATAGTCTTACTAGTTTTATTGTTTAAATGTAATTCAAATATCCTGTATTTAATAATTCCGTTTAATATCATTCGTCTGTCTACATAATTCGTCTGTCTATATCATTCGTCTGTCAGAAAATCGATGTCATTCATGTGAATCGATTAGTGATTTTTAGGTTATCTCCGTCTTTGTCGCTTGAACTAGCAAGTGCAACAGTGAGGGAGATACACGAACGGAGTTCGTTTTCGTTTCGCGGTAGGCCCTCTGGCCGCACACGCACGGAATTTTCGTTCGGGGTCCAAACGGAATAACGTCAAAAAGTGTCTCTATGTCTGTCATATGGGAACCGTACCGAAATTCCGTGCATCTGCGGCCAGGCTCAATCAAGTCGAGCCGAACGGCGCGTGCGGCGGCGGCGTCGCCTTTGAATCGATTTTGTGCGGACAACGGGGAATTCACATCACTAATTCGCCCTTGTGACGTCACAGTAGGTAGAAAAAAAGTTACACGGTTGGTTTTCATACAGATTGCGGTGTTTAAGTTAACTATGTATATTTAGATCTGTGAGAGAGACAGATGTCGAACGCTGCCGAACGCGAAGGCCGATTGTGCCTCTTTGTCGCTCGTTCCGCGCTCTCGCTTGCACTTCAAGCCTTAAATGGAACGCCTCAGAGCGAGGTAACGCCGCATGAGTCATGTTTTTTTGTGCGTGCAGCCGGCTCCATCGAATTATAAGACGTTGTCACGTCAAAAAAAAAAGATTAACATGATTGGTGGATTATGTTATGACAGCTAGACCTCGCCACGGTGCTGCCATCTAGTGAAAAACTCGATCACGGAAACACTCATTGAAAACGCCACAAATGATCAATAGGCAGGTAACTTAGTGACTGTGTATTCCCATCTGTCGCGCGCAGTCTGGCAGCTAGGGACAAACGGGAAAGATTTCTATGAAAACATGGGCATAGATGGGAATCTGAGCCAGCGCCAGGAACGCGCCCTAGCCTAGGGATGGTATGCCGACTGTAACGCATCCACCTGCCAAGGTTATAGTGAACGTTTAGTTTTCGCTCGAGCGGCGGCGATTGGCGACGCGTCCATAGCAAACAAATGCAAAAGTATTGAAGAGACCGCGGTGAACGCTGCTCAAATCCCTTGGTAGCTCGACGCACTCCGACCGGTCGCGTCGCCATACGCGCGCCGGATGCTCGCCACAGAGACCGTACACTTCGGTATTCATACACTAGGTAAATGCCTACGTGCACGAGTAAAAAAATGTAGGATTTTTTTTAAGGATCACCAACGGATAAAACATCTAGGTATACAGACAAGATACAAGAATCACGCAAAGATGCATAGCCACTTATAGGTGACCAAAGCTTACAAAATTTATACAAAGATTAGGTAACTAAAAATAAAATTAAAATAAATCTTACAGTAGTTTTCGCTATCCAAATCAACTCTTCCAACAGGTTATCGTTATTTTGCGTACTTATTGTTAATGGAGGGGTGTCCAGATACTGAAAACACATTTAAAATGTTGTTCATATTGCAATCTTTCTGATTTATACAACGGGTTTTTTCTCCTTTTGCAACTATTCCGCTCAACCTCTTTCAATGCCTAAGACGCCTAAAGGCGTCATTCTCATATTTGAATTTTGACCTGCTATTAATGTTCCCGTCCGTACGTCAAGGTTTGAATGACTACCTACTGGCGGTCAAAGGGTTCTTTATATGTCCATGTTTGATGACTAGGTATTTAACCTTTTTAACGGCAAGAGCCACTAAAGTGGTCGTGTGCTGTCGTACCTACCACGCCACCAACCACTACTTTAGTGGTTGGTGGCGTGGTCATGGCAGACGCTGTCAAAGCAATTTTACTGTTGACAGATAAAGTTTAAATTCGTTTCTCACTAGTTGAAATGTTGGCGTGTATGCCACATTTTGATGCGAGAGAGAAAGCGTTCAAAAGGTTAAACTTCATCAGGATGTCACAAACTGGCAAACTTCATGCAAAAAAAAATACGAAATAGTACCTACGTACAGTCACCGGCAATAGTATCTTTCTACATGAAGGCCGGAAAAATATGTGACACGCTCTTATTTGTAAGTCCATAAGAGCGTGTAACATATTTTTGCGGCCTACGTGTAGCGTAGGAAGATACTATTGCCGGTGACCGTACCACCTACTTGGACATACTCGAATTTTATTTATAAACTAAGCGGATGAACATGATTTTTTTATTTAATACATTTTACAGCTCTCATTATTTTGCCCAATCGTACCTAGGCCTTCTAAAAGAGAAGACCGTATTTTATGAAACGGTAACACCTCATTTTACTAGGCCTACTCTATCGCCACTCACCTCCTGCATTTTATTGAACTTCTCATTCTCAAAGACCTCGACCTCCATATCCAGCTCACTGACTCGTGTTATCCTATTGACTGCTATGCCCTGCAGAATCATGGGCCTGAACCTTACTAAATTGCCCGTGTCTTTTTTATTTGCCAATAACATAACCAGCAAAGCTTGCCTCGGCGTTATCCCCGAAATGTAACTTCTCAACTGAAATGACAACGTTAAAATAAATAAAAACCTTCTCCTTAGTGATGGATACATTTCTTAAAATCCTTCAAACTGAAATGAAATAACGCTATACGAGTATCTTACGTTTGAAATGCATGCAAGAATTTTCTTCCCACAACTGCCATCACAAACACTGGATAGCAGTTTTCCAGCGCCCATTGCTTGAAAGAATTCGTCCAAATTCGTTACTTTACTTAACGGCGTACTGCTTCTTTCCGCAACAATGTGGGAAGTGGATTTACATTTTTTGTATAGTTTCACGTACCTTACGTGGCCTTTCTTTTTAATTATGGCTACATTAGGCACTGGTTTTATTGCTTCGGTTTTATTTTTAATCGCCGCATGTTTTATGTATTCAATCTGTTTTACAGGTCGTTCATTATTAACAGTGCACGTGGATGTAAGTGCCGTTGAGACGTTGTTTAACTGTTCATATTTAAAAAGAGTTGTATCGATGCACAGAGAAGCTCCTATACCCTGGTGATTTTTAATACTGAAGTTAACATATACATGATTGTTACAGGTTTGCACCTGGATGGCAGGAATGTAGTCCGTGATAGAATTCGTATTGCATATTAAGATCTTATTCAATAATTCATTTAATGCAGTTAGTGGTGCTTTTTGTAATGTATTTCCACCACATGGCACTTTATTACCTGTATAAAGAACTAAATCTGTGCATAAATTGGGTTTAGTAACAGAACCTTGACAAGATAGATGTGATGAAATAGATTGAGATTCTGTTAAGTTAAGAACTAATGCACGTCTCGGGTGTACTTCATAACAGTCATCCCGGTAAAGTGACAACTGCGGCGGCAATATTCCTTCTACGTTACTGTACTTATACGGAAGTTCCTTTATCGAAATAATGTAAAGTTTATCGTTTAAGTTTGATTGTTTTTCCCATAACTTAGGGCTTTTCGAGAATTTCCCGTTCCTTAGCCATATCAGCTTTGGGGACATCTCTATTTGAGGAACCAATGGAACTTTGATCGGTTCCTGGATTTCAGATATCGTGTATTCAGATATGGTGCTGAGAGACGTAATTCTCGTTTCTTCATTAGCTGATGTTATAGACGCGTCTTTATCCATAAATTGCATCATCAATTTTGGTACAATGCTGCAAAGCTCTGCAGGCAATACAGCATTGAAGATTTTTGTTTTGTATTTGAATACTTTCGTCTTGCTTTCTGTTACTGCGAGAAGCGCGCAGGAAGGAGAATGTTTTAAGCTGAGATTGTTTCTTTCCGCTTCTGGGGGTACATTCACATCGAACTGTAGCAAAACATTCATAACGCAATGTTTCACTGCGATTTGGTTTCGAGTCATGGATTGTATTTCCAGCTGTGGAGCGACATCGTCAAACCCGGGCAACTTTATAATAAGTTCCTTTTTCTTTTGTATAGTGACTTTAGGTGTAAAATCTTCCGAAACTGTGGACATGGTCACTTGAATGGACACTTCCTTTGAATCTGTAACAATACACAAAAGAAAAGCTTAATATTTATTATAATAATCTCATCTCATCACAAGATCATGATCACGAAATTTAAGAATTACGAATAACAAACCGTCAAATTACCGTGTTTCAAGTCACTAGTATGGATTAGGCGATTTTGAAGAGATGTCGTCGTTTTTAAACCCTTAAATTGGACATCATTAGTATAATATGTACCAAGTTTAATCTTGTTCATAACATTTTCAATAATATCACTCGCCCACTTGGTTTTCCCCCAAATCTTTTGAGGTACACGTTTTTGAGGACCCATTAGGATTTTGGACGGAGATGTTGGCGGTGGGGGTGTAGTTGAAAATCTTGGAATGATTCTTCTCTTAAGCGCCGATGTGCCGAACTTTGTTAAAGAGCTATTGCTGACGGATTTGTCAATACTCTTACAATTGCTTGTAGGATCATTAGTGCTACTGATGGGTGCCGGGTTCACTGTTGCGTCCCTTTGAAGACGGTTAGGTATGTCTTTGTCCATATTATGGTTAGAATCCTTTTTATACAAAAACTTCAATACATTATCTTGTAATCGGTATGCCGGCTTTAGTTTAGCAACGTCATTTTGTTTACGTTCGATGTTATTATGACTGACACCCATATGTCCCTTTTTGTCGCGAATCGCAAAATCAACGACTGGTGAATATTTTGTGTTTTTAAGAGTTTGCTTTTTACATTGCACTACTTTAGGTGACTTAGGTTTCTCCATCCAGTTGACCATGAACGGCCACACATGTTCATCTAATCCCCTGAACTGTGGGTAATCGTACTGCTCTACTTCAAATCTGCCACTGACCTGATCTTTTCCTAAAATAACTATTGGAAATTTCTTATTGGCTATAATTTTCCGTATGGCAGTTTGAGGTAACGGACGCATCGGATCTGCTGTGGTCTGGTGAGGAACTCTGTGGTTATCTTGCAATTTAGAAAATGTCAAGCCAAGCGGCCTGACTACTACTTTAGAAGAAGCATTCGTTAACAGGTTTCCGAGTGGTAAATTGGGACTCTGTTGACGGCTACGCCTAGGTACCCGAATTAGTGAAGGATGTTGAGGAGGCACCTTAATATTTGGAGGCGCATGAATATTCTGACTCCGTAGAGCATCACTCATAGTCCCGGAGCTAGTAACAGATTTGTGTGTATGAGGCTGAAGATCAAAATGAAGTTGATCAACCTCTTTCCCTGCAACGGTTAAAAGAATTACATTTCTATATATTATCTCAGGTAAGCATTTAGACAGATGTATAAAGGCACTTACGTTCAAAATCCGTTTCAGTTTGCACTTCAACTGTCGTGCAGACATTATTTCTCAGAGGTTTTTCAAGGCGCTTGCTACCTTTATTGGACGTCTGCTTTGAATTTACTTTTTCTTCAGACTTTGGGTCAACAAGTGTATCTTTACTAGCGAAAGTTTTCTTAGTATTAGATTTAAGTTTTGTATATTTGTTTCCTTTGCTATTATTTTTTGACAAGTCTTGCCTCCTGTTCTTTGGCTTTACCAGTGGTGG
The DNA here is from genome assembly GCA_947086415.1 of Pammene aurita. Classification (NCBI taxonomy): domain Eukaryota; kingdom Metazoa; phylum Arthropoda; class Insecta; order Lepidoptera; family Tortricidae; genus Pammene; species Pammene aurita. The sequence goes on from OX352305.1 coordinate 10,554,879, forward strand.
TGGTATATTCCGATCACACGATCTCTTTTCCACTTTGTTGAGTTCAACTTGGTTGTCGATCACTGTAATCTGAGAAGACCCTGAACGACTGCCCACTCTTGAATCATTGACGTCGATATTCGAAAAGTACGCAATCTCTTCAGTTCGGCATGTCTCGTAAACGCTGAAATAGATTTATTTTGTATTTATTAGTATCTTTTTAACTTAAATCACATTGAGTTTCCGTAAGGTTGGAGTGCTATGATGATTCTCTTTTAGAAAAAAATAGGCCTAGAACATGTCAGGCCTAGAGATGGGTAGGGGTGAGTAAATACTGAGTATTTACTCAGTATTTATCCAAAGCACCCCGTAAATACTCGTATTTACTCATTTCGGTGGGTATAAACTATTACTAATAAAATATATAAAAAAGTGAGATTAAAGCACTAAATTGTTTTGTATTGAATATTTCTAGCGTGTATAAATAATATTTTTGTTATAAGAAGCATACTAGATGGAAAAAAGGTAATTAGCAGTGAGAAGAAATTTGGAATTCAGGGAATGTAGGAATGTAGACGTGATAAAAACATAGTCAACTATTTTGTTTCAAATACGAAGGTATTTACTTTGAAAACATGGGACTTAAGTCGTTTCTGTATTCTAGATAAGTGCATTTCGCAAGCCGATTCGAATATTATACAGATGTTAACAAAATGTTTACAAAAAAAAACTGCCACGAGAATACTTCACAATATTAAATGCATTATAGCTCTTATCATAGCGCGGCGATTGTTAGCTAGTGCTAATGAACAAAGAATATAGACATAATGACCATAAAGGGTCAAACTGCGAACAAAAGACCACCTAGTTTGCGGCGTGGACTTAAACTGCATTCTCTATTACATTTGTCTACTTCTTATCTCAAAAGTATGCACAGTTTTAACATTAATAAACATCGTTTTCATAAGGGATATTTATATAGTGTCGCAGAGTGAACAAAAGGTGGCTCGGCTCGCTGAATGTGCTTTAAATCCTTATCTTGCAAAATGCGCGTTTCGCTTCCCTTATTTTGATTGGCTGATTAGTGGACACTAACAAGTGTAGTACGATTAGTATCCAATGAAAATACAGTTAGGCACGCTGGCGCGCCTGGCGCGTTTGGCACGCTCAGTTGCTGTTTGTCAGTCAACCTGTTCGGAGGACTACCTACTTGCTCATTTTACGTAAAGTGCCTCGTGTGATTTTCCTTGGACCCATGCTTTGTATATGGACATTGTTGTGTAATTTGTGATTAAAGTTAACGTTTCTGGACTTTTGATTTTTGTTAGTGAATATCTTTGGATAATGGATATTTTTGGTAGCGTTCCAGTCTCACGCTAAAATGTGTGGCTCTGAGGACCGCGACAGAAATCACATGCTCGCTATTGGATTACAGCACGGTGAGCACAAGAGTGAAGCGATAGTATTTCGCGTATAGTACTATCCGTCTCTTTTTAAATGATACAGTCAGAAAAAGATGGATAGACTATCTCGCGCGCGAGATACTGTCGCGCACACTTGTGCTAACCGTGCTGAGATATCCAAGTTGTCGGTACATCGATCTTGTGGAGCTAGGTATCGCCATTAGCAAACCTGACCCCGTGCAAAGCAAAGGTTTACGTAGCACTTACGTCATTTTATTAAAAGTTTTTTTAAAGAAAACTCAAAAACGGCTCAACCGATCATGTTGAAAGTAATTTTATTTTAAAGTATTTTCTAGTCCCTATTCATCCGATCATTTTCATATTTTTGTACTTTGATTTAAATGTTATAGAGGGGAAACATACAGTTAGGTGCAAAACTGTCCCAATAGTAGCATCTTAGTAGAATGTGGAGAAGTGGATGTCGATCGAGGAGAGGGGCACATGATTAATACATACCAGTACTATTTAAAATTTCCTACAAATCAGCCTTACATATGATATACTTAAAATTTACGGTTATTTTGTAATTTAGAATCGAAAAGTAGAAAAAAACACATTTTTATTTTTTCGAATATTTCTAGTTCCTCTTATGGAAACTCCAAATAGGCAGAATTTCTTAATTATGTATGGTTCCCTATTTGGAGTTTCCATAAGAGGAACTAGAAATATTCGAAAAAATAAAAATGTGTTTTTTTCTACTTTTCGATTCTAAATTACAAAATAACCGTAAATTCTAAGTATATCATACGTAAGGCTGATTTGTAGGAAATTTTAAATAGTACTGGTATGTATTAATCATGTGCCCCTCTCCTCGATCGACATCCACTTCTCCACATTCTACTAAGATGCTACTATTGGGGCAGTTTTGCACCTAACTGTAATTTTAGTCTTTAGAAATGTTTTTTTTTCTTCAAAAATATATTCAATATATAAAAAAATATATTTAGAATCATCCAAGTTATTTTAATGCCCTATTTAATCATGTAGACACGTTGATGGTTTCTGATTTTTGGTGTGACAATTAGTTACATGTATGGAGTGCCCCTCTTAAAAAAATGTTTTTGCGACTTTGACTAGTTAATTTAGTAGCGGGTTACAAAATACACCTAAATTTCAAAATGTTATATCCCTTGCAGCACTCTAAATAGTTTATACCCACGAATTTGGGTATAAACGAGTAAATACGGGTATTTTGAGTAAATACTGAGTATTTACTCGGTATTTACCCTTGAGTATTTACTCACTACCCATCTCTAGTCAGGCCATGCTCAACATAGGGTTCCGTAGTTGCTGCCAATACACACACTCAAAAGGACATTTTTATGCGATATTTTGGACCACTTAACTATGAGTTTTAGCAACATACTTCAACGACATCTATTGTAGAGAATTTAATGATAGAATATTCTTCATTAGAAGTTTTGTCCTAACTACAACCATTTTTATAAAAAAACATCATTTTTAAATTCGAATCAATTTCATTCAAAAAACTGACATTTGATGTAGTGGAACTGCTTCGACGACGCCGCGCTCTTCATGACGCAGAACCGCTACATTTTTGTTGGGCAATACCTCCAAGACGCAATCAATGGCTTAGGACATTGGTTTAGTCTTTGGCATATTGAAGTCAATCCGGATAAGAGCGCAGCGATTATCTTCCACCCTGCTGCCATATATTTAGAGAGCCCATGACACTGAACCAAGTTCGATAAGTCTCCTAGATGAGATATATAAAATTAGTCGCGTCTTTAATGGGGGAACACGTAATGCCGATGCTGCACAGCAAAAAAAGTGGTGTATTTTTACTTTTTTTGAAAAAAAAAAAAAAACCGGTTTCTAGTACGATAAGTCTCCTAGATTTCCTTTGTTCCTCGAAGCAGGGGAGTGCTAGCCCTCCCTGCCACTGACAAGGCCACGCATGGGGGCTTGCAGCACCGCATTATCGTGTAGCCCTGCCCCTCCCCTGCTTCGAGGAACAAAGGAAATCTAGGAGACTTATCGTACTAGAAACCGGTTTTTTTTTTAATAAATACGCTACCACTTTTTTTGCATTGCAGCATCGGCATTTCGTGTTCCCCCATTAAAGACGCAACTAATTATATATATCTCATCTAGGAGACTTATCGAACTAGGTTCAGTGTCATGGGCTCTCTAACTAATAGGTCCGACAGGCAGGAAGTTTGCTCCGGTCCGGCTTGTTGACCAGCCCGTCGTCCCCAGGGTTAACGAGGTCAAATATCTTGGCGTCACTCTCGACAGTCTCGAGCGTCGTATGACTTTCAAAAGCCACATCCGTAGGGTACGCAACAGAGCGCTGTTCGTATTAGGAAGGCTGGGCTCGATGATTAACAAGTTTAGTAAAATGTCACTTAGGAATAAACTGACACTTTACAAGACTTGTGTTCGTCCAATCATGGCATACTCAAGTGTGGTCTTCACGCACGTGGGTATGTCAAGTCTCGAGCCGCTTCAGGTTATTCAGAATCATTTCCTCCGAAGGGCTACTGGTGCCCCGTGGTAGCAGACGACCCTCAGTTTGCACCATGACGCGGGGATTGACTCCCTTTCAGGTTTCTTTAAGCAGACTGTTGGCGTTATTTTGACAACGCTCCGCACAGTAGGAATCCGCTAGCTAGGAAGGCTGCGAACTACGTTCCCAACCCTCCCCCCTCCGTTTTAACACGGAAGTCACTGAACATGGCCGCTCGGTTCGGCGGCCCAGACACTACGTCACGGACCCGGACGACGCACTCACAGCGGCCATATAGGAGAAATGGAACGCTGTGCGTGCTGCGCCCTCCCCCACACGTACACTGCGGCACTCCCGCCGGCGGGGACGCCCACCTCGGAACAATCGCGACCACATCCCAATTCAACAATTCAGTCCCTTATCCACCCGGTACCGCCGCGTACCGGATAGAGTCACCCCGACAGTCGTCGGGCCTAGCTGAGTTTCTTGCTGGAGTCTTCTCAGCTAAGCTAGAAGTAACGAACCTGCGACAAAAGTCCCATTAGCTCGATCCCCCCTCCCCCACTCACCCAGATCAGGTTGAACCCGCTTCAACCGATCTCGCTGGAAGCGCAAGCTCGTTAGGAGGCTAGGAGCATTCCAGTGTAGCAAACCAAATCACGTCTGGTCGCGGAAGAGTCCTGGATTGTCCCCCACCAAACAGCCCACTCGCTTTAGCGCTCCAGAAGCATACTCGTAAAGCCCAAGACGGGTTCAAAAAAAAAGCTCGGTACTCACTTATACGCCTGCCCTCGCCCGGGGGCCCAATGTTTTTATTAATCTCCCGTACAATGCCTGGTAGCTGGCAACGGATGTATCTGCAGCCAGCGCTGCCTGTTTCGAGTGGTAACACCGTCTACACCCCACACTACTATACTAAATTTCAGCTTTCTAGTACCTACTAACGATCACTGAACTGAGCTAAACCGCGGACAGACAAACGGACATTGCGAAACCATAAGGGTTTCTAGGTGACTGAAGTAAACACGAAGATGGCTGGATATAGACTGATTTATTAAAATTATAAACCTACCCACACAAGCACATATTAAATCCACTACATCTCCCTCTGAATGGAATTATTAAACTAATTATAACTACAATGTTTAATCTAGGTAAGTATTCTAGTTACAACAAACATGCAAGTTTAAACATAAGTTCATAGTTAGTCCATTTCACGAAGATATTGATTTTCACTCGTATTGTTAGGACATCAAGATCTAATTTAGTTTGTCAGCTTATCTTCGTGAGGATGCAGTATCTATAATTTATTCTTACATCTAACCCTTATCGATAAATATAATTAATACATTTTACAAAGCCTATTAGTTATAGTACAATATGTTTATCTTTCCTTTCCTAAGAAGCCATTGTTTACAATGATTATTGTATGGTACCCTTAATAGTAGTAGGTATACACCTACTATACTTAATTTTAAACATTAATTATAAAACTTAATTTGCTGAAGACACTGGTTGAAAAGTTATTTTTAAGAAAACAAAACACAAGTAAGAATTCATTACTAAACGGTTTTTTTTAATGCAATTTAGAACCTATCTTAAAACTATATCTTTAAAAAAGAATGCTCTTTTTTTTTTTTGGCTGTATATTTATTACAAATCGAATATGATGAGCATACATAATCTGTTTTTTAACCGACTTCAAGATTTGAAAAGAGGAGGTTCTCAATTCGGCGTGTATGTTTTTTTTTTTTTTTTTTTTTTTTTTTTTTTTTTTTTTTTATGTTTGTTACTCCATAACTCCGTCATGTCTGAACCGATTTTGAAAATTCTTTTTTTGATTGTAAGTATATATATACAGATTGGTCCCGTTTTTGTCAAAACGCAGTTCTGATGATGGGATCCATGAGGAATCGAGGGAACTCCTCAAATCTTAAAGGCATACATATAGTGATTTTTATATTTTTATCAACAAAACCATCATTTTCATTCAAAACAGTGACATTGGATGAAGTAGAACTGCTGATGATGATCAGAACGGAACTCTTCAACGACGCATAGTTCACGTTTGGCGATTCGTCCTCTTCGCTGTGTTTGTTTAGCAAGTTTAATTGTCAGAACAAATGTTCGTCCAGCTCAAGTTCTGATGATGGGATCCATGAAGAATCGAGGGAACTCCTCAAATCTTAAGGGCTTACACATAGTGACTTTTGTATTTTTATCAACAAATCAAGCATTTTCATTCAAAAGAGTGACATTTGATGAAGTGGAACTGCTGATGATGAACAGAACGGAACTCTTCAACGACGCATAGTTCATGTTTGGCGATTCTTCCTCTTCGCTATGTTTGTTAAGCAAGTTAGATTGTCAGGACCAATTTTCGTCAAGCTCAAGTTCTGATGATGAGTTCCACGAGGAATCGAGGGAATTCCTCAAATCTTAAAGGCATACATAAAGTGACTTTTGTATTTTTATCAACAAATCAAGCATTTTCATTCAAAAGAGTGACATTTGATGAAGTGGAACTGTTGATGATAATCAGAACGGAACTCTTCAACGACGCATAGTTCACGTTTGGCGATTGGTCCTCTCCGCTGCGTTTTTTAAGCAAGTTATTTCATTGTATGGAATCTAAGTGCACCATCTATCTACAATAATCCTTCACCGGCTACCCCCATTGAAGTCGGTTTTTTTTTCTTAAAAATTATATTTTTATGAATAGATTCAATTTGGATTGGCTTGCGTAAAGGGTCCGTTATTCCTAAAGCTGAAATGAAATTGTCTTTGCGATTACAGATTTGTCAAAGATAAATGTGAAATATGATTAATGTGAGTTTTTATTGTTTAAATTTTTTTTTAGCTTCGACCGCGGCCGGCCTCGGGATGCGCTGAGTAGTATTATCAATAGCCTTACGTCCTTGAACCTGGTCAGTCTTAGAACGTGTGTCTTGCTCCTGCTCCGCGGTGTCGGGCACTGTCTCGAGGGACTCGTCGACATCGTCATAAACACTTTCATCGCTACTAGAACCAACGTCATCTTCGTCCATTATCTCGTGATGAGATGATGTCGGAGACGCTTCCTCGGGTTCTAGCTTGATGAGATGCCGTCTATTTCTTCGGTAACGCTTGCCTGCAGCATCCGTTACGAAGTACGAGCGTGGTTGCGGAGCCCGGCCCGTGACCCGCGCCGCGCGGCGCCGGCCGCCGCTGCCCTCCAGCGCGATGACGTCATCGCCTGGCTGCAGCTCCGGCAGTGCTCGCGCGCGCTCGTCATGCCATTGTTTACTGCGCGCCTGATTACGCAGTATATTATCGTAATCGACCGTATTGTCCCTATCCGGTACCAACCTGTCCTCATGAATAGGTAATCGGGTATTCAATCGCCTGCCCATTAACAGTTGTGCGGGACTAGCGATTCCATCTCGCGGCGTAGCCCTAAAGTTTAAAACACCTAAATAAAAGTCGGACCCCGAGTCCAATGATTTTTTTAAGATCATTTTAATGGTCCTTACCGTTCGTTCACTGCGTCCATTCGACTGGGCGTAGTTGGGAGACGAAGTCGAGTGGTTAAAGTCCCACGTTTCTACGAATTTTTTAAATTCTTTTGAGGAATAGGCTGGACCGTTATCCGAAATGAGTTCTAGTGGAATTCCGTGTCGGGAAAATTGATCTTTCATTGCAAAACATTCCCTATTGTCCCATAGCGCTCGAACCCATTCATTGGACTCGTGTTTTGAGTTAGGCCACCCGTTTTTCACGTAATTTAATAGAACTTGACTAACTTTGTCACTGCGAGTGGCTTGTCTTACGGCCTCCATCTTGTTATCATCACTTAAACGCACAGATCGTAGTAAGAAACAAGTTTGATCGTCGACTTCCTGTGAGACCTTATCGCTCATAAGCTCTGGAAGGGCTGCTCGTGACAAAGTATCTGCGATATACATGTACTTTCCGGGTTTATAAACCACGGAAAAATCGTACCTTTGAACCCGCAACATCATGCGCTGCAACCGAGCCGGTACCGCGTCGAGAGACTTCTTAAAAAGCGCTTCCAGAGGTTTGTGATCCGTTTCAACTACCACGTCTGTTTTCCCGTACACATATTGATGGAACCTCTCCAAAGCAAACACAATGGCTAGCATCTCCTTCTCGATCTGCGCATAGCGTTGCTGCGTGTCGGTGAGCGTGGCGGAGGCAAACTCAACCGGACGCTCGTCCTGCAGTATCACGGCGCCTAAGGCTCGGCTGCTCGCGTCTACCGAAAGCACGCAGGGCCGCGCGGGCGTGAACAGCGCCAGCACCGGCGCCTCACACAACGCCTGTTTTAGCGCGTGTACCACGCGCTCTTCACATTCACCCCAGTACCACTCGCTATCTTTTTTGAGAAGACTTCTTAGAGGAGCTACCTGTTCTGCATAACCCGGGATAAATTTGGCAACATAGTTGACCATGCCTAGGAACCGTTCTAAGGAATGTCTGTCATTGGGACTCGGCATTTCTTTTATCGCCTTTAATTTTTTGTCGTCTATTTTAACCCCCTCTGAATTGAAAGTATGACCTAGATATGTTATTTCAGTCACCCGAGATTCACATTTTTCCTTATTAAATTTTATACCTACTTGTCTAGCCCTTTCCAGCAAGCTTTGCAACCGGCTATCATGCTCGTGCTCTGTAGCTCCCCAGACGATGACGTCATCGACGAATGAGTCTACACCATCGAGGTCCTCCAGCAGCTGCCTTATTTTGCTGTGAAATACCTCAGAAGCTGAATTTATACCATAAGGTAGCCTTAAAAATTGGTACCTCCCAAATGGTGTACCGAATGTGCATAGATCCGCGCTGTCGTCGTCTAATTGAATCATCCAAAACCCGGACCTGGCATCTAACTTACTAAAGTAACGTGCACCCTTTAACTTTGTTGCTATTTCAGTAATAGTGGGCAACGGGTAGTGCTGACGACGAATCACGCGGTTCAGAGGTCGCGGATCGAGGCACACTCGGAAACTCCCGTCTTTTTTAGCCGCCATAACTATAGCATTTACCCACGACGTGGGGTGCATAACCTTACGTATTACACCTAGGGTCTCCATGCGCGTCAACTCGGTCAACAGCTGATCCCTGACGCCTAACGGAATTTTTCGCACAGGACAAATGCACGGACACGCGTCGGTTTCAATAGGTATCTTGTATTGGCCCGGAAGCTTCCCTAAGCCGCTGAATAAATCCGTGAACTCCTCAACATTCAAAGAGTAAACCCGCTTTACTAGACCTAGGTCTTCCGCAGCGTATCTACCAAGTATACTTTGATAATTACCATCAGCTATAATGAATTTCAATAAAAATTCCTGCCCCCTAAATATACACTTAATGACGCAGGACCCTATTATTGGAATATAATTGAGACAAAATGATTGTGCTTGTACGCCATCACGATTTATATCAGAAAGACTATAGCCCAGTTTAACAAAATTGTTTTTGTTCAAAACATTAAGATCCGAGCCAGTATCCAATTTAAATCTATGTTCTACTATTTTATCTAAACAAACTAATGGCAATGATTCATACCACTTAGAGTAGTTAGAGCCCTTAACGTGATTTATTTCATCGATAGTGTCCAAATAATACATCTCGTCATTGTGTTCCTGCAAATGATAAACTTTGTTTGACTTACGCGCCGGACACACTTTTTTAAAGTGATCTTTAGACCCACACGAAAAACACTTTACACCTTTAGCCGCACAACGAGCTCCGCCGTCACAATAACTTTCCGCACAAAATGCACATAATCGCTCCCGAAAACTCCCGGCTGCTCCCGCGCCGCCATGCACCGCGACGCTGCCGCCGGCCGCGCGCGCGCCGCCTCCGCGGCCCCCTCGCCAGCCGCGACGCGCCGTTCCACGTCCATAGCCCGAGCGATCCCTCAACGCGTCGACCGAAACGCTCTTTACCGACTCACGTTTCACCGCTTCAATCTCCCGATTCTCTTCACTCGTTATTTCTCCCGATTGACATATCCGTATAGCCTTTTCTAGAGTTAACCCGTCTGTGCGCAGGAGCCTATCCCGTACTACGCTATCCTTAATCCCGCACACGATGCGATCGCGTACCAAGCCATCCTCGAGTTTGTCAAACTCACACTGTTGACTAATGATCCACAAAGCGGTTACATACTCGTCGATACCTTCACCCGCCTCTTGGCTACGTGTGAAAAACTTAAACCGCAACATTATAATATTCGTCTTCGTGCCAAAATGCTGATCAAACCTTTCAATCAACTTAGTGATGTCGTCGCGATCCTCCTCCTTATCAAATTTGAACGTAGTGTACACGTCGTAACCTTCAGACCCAATTAGATTTATCAACAAACTCGCTTGTACATCGGCAGGTTCCTTGTATACCCCAGATGCCTTTAAAAACACCTGAAACTGCTTTAACCATTTACGCCATGAATCAGCACGATTTGCCGGCCCTCCTTCTAAAGTTAATTCCGCGGGAGGTCGCGCGTGCTCCATTGTTCAAAACTTATAATTGATAACAAAACACACTCGCGATTGCATAAAAGTCCACAAAACGACACTCAATCCGGATATGTATTTAACATTTCCTAGCACCGCTGTTACCATGAAGTAAACACAAAGATGGCTGGATATAGACTGATTTATTAAATTATAAACCTACCCACACAAGCACATATTAAATCCACTACAGTGACTACGGGCTAGTTAACTCACCCTCTATTTAGTCTCCTCTTGACCGCTTTCTTTTTTCTCGGCTTTACTTCGTAACTGCTGTCAGATATGGGCGGGGATGGATCAAACTGAAATCTATTTATATTTCTCAACACGGCCCATACATCCGAAGGGCAGGTTCCTTCACTTTCAGTTTTGGATTTATCAACCCCTATTACTTTTCTCCGGCAGTCGCCCTTATAATTCTTAATTACATCTACTGAACTACAGTCTAGGAATACGTCCATGTGGGAGCAGTAGGCTGAGTCTCTGTCATGATATTTATAGTTGTAATTCGGTTTAGGACTTTTCTTCATCAAGGCCTGACGTTTTTTCGTCTTTTGTGGTTTAAGTTTGTGAATGTGACTGAAATATTCGTTGTCATTCATGTCGCTTACTGTGCAAGATTGAGGCAGCACAGCGGGGTCATTAGGAAGAGTCAAAACAGACTTTAAATTACTCTTCCTTCTTTTCTTCGACATCTTTAGTTCATCAGAATTCGACTTATAAAGTTTCGCAGCTAGTTGAAAGGAAGACACGAACTTATTCTCAGTTTTATCTTCAGTAAGGGATCGCAATTGGATACTATTGTTACAAAGAAAGACTGCCTTGTTTTTGCTTCTGTGCCGTTTGTGGTTTAAATTGGCAGTTTCAGAACTGATTAAATATTGGGCATTAAGAGGACTTGGTGTCAAATAGCCTGCTTTAGAGCTCATAGCATACGCAGCATGGGCTCGTTTGTCATCATAACACACAGTTGAATGTATTGCCATTGGTTTGGAGTGCGCGATCTAGGCAATTTAAAATTAATCTGTGGGCAAACATGGGTTATTAATAATTTTTCAGGAATCTAGCCCACATATCACAAGACGTAGGTACAACAGTCTTTCTCAGCACTTTGAGAACAACAAATTACGACACCTTACGGCGTATTCGGCATTTGAATGGGTTACCGACGTAAATAGTTACTTTTTAAATGATATCCTCACCACAATACGTACATATTTGCAAAAAAAAATATTATCACGCAGACCGTAGTTAATTCGGCCCGCGCTATCGCTAAGTCTGAAAAATAATACGAAAATAAAATTTGTGATAAAAGGTACAAGTATAGAATGTAAGCAATTCCAAATCAGTGTCGGTATTGGCTTTCCGTACATATTTAGGTATCATCCAAACGTTTTACAATTCGTTATGAGGAAATAAAAATACAAAAAAAACTTTTATGTACTTATTAAAAAAATGCTCCTCAACGGCAACGGAGGTACCTACTTATCCGAAACGTCCCCGTAGTGCCGATTTCGCATTGTAGGTAAGACCCTTGATCTATCTATGCCATTATGGTGCCACTATGTTATCGAGGATCAATACATACAATTACCTACGGAGGAGGATCCATAGTATAACTAATAGTAATAGCTTTCAGAACATTGAAGTTGGGAAAAAAGAGGAGTAATTACTTAAAGTAGGAGTAACTATTTCAAAAAATACTTACAAATTAACTCACGATAATTTCGGGTTTTAATTAGCCAAATCATTTACAGCATGTCTGCATGAAATTAGCTTAATTATAAAGTGAAAATAAAGAAAATTGTATTAATGATGGTGCTGGTTTGAGTATAAACATTCCTACATTTTCAAAAACTAAGAATAATGAATGATTATTAACATTTTACTCTTCAATGAATTGTGATGTCTTAAATAACAGCCAGTTACAATACGTTTTATCATGTAATCAATCATCATGAAGGTAATGCCCGGGCTACACGAGGCTAGTTTTTCAAGCTAGGATAGCAAGCTAGTGTTAGTAAGCTAGCAAGCTAGTACCTCTGGCTTCGTGTAGACAAAACTATCTTCATTTCTAAGAAAGTAAGCTAGTTTACATGCCAGGACAGTTTTGTAAAAAACTAGCTTGTTATCCTAGCTTGAAAAACTAGCCTCGTGTAGCCCGGGCATTAGGTATGGTTTTAATTAACTTAAAGGGCACACCGCGACACGATTTAACAACTTGTCTCATTCTAAACATAGTTCCGTCTCACACTGTTGCGCTAATATGTTGCTCTCGTCTACCTCTCGTCTGTAAACACCTTCAAATGTCAGTGTCACTTTGACATTGACATTTCATTCACAAATTGCTTGGTTGCTTATGCTTTGCTGGTGTTTTGAAAAATAATTAAATAATACGAATCGAATTATGCAAAATGGCTTCAAATAACGAAATAATTCAATATGTGCCGTTTATGTCTTTCGTTCATCCATCCTTTTGGCATGCTATTACTGATATGAAACTGGAAGTGGATAGGCTAAACGAAACTACAAAACAAATTTTCGGGCGATTTACATATCGTGATAATATTGGGACCGTGTTTGAAGTCGACGGAACCTCATTCAATAAGTTAATATCTAAGTGCATCTTATTATACTTACTTTACATTAAAAAAAAAAAAAAACTGCCTAGCAACGGAGAAACACGGCCTTGCAACGATCTTCCCTAAAAAAATATTTTTATCCAGTTTATCCCAAGTTTATAATTATCACATCCTCGCATATTTGTTTTTCTTTCGCAATAGACAACGGTCAACGAAACCTCCACGCGAAGACCGCAGCCCGAATATACAAAATGCACCTTTGCAAGTTACGGGCGACATGACAGCTGTTTGTCAAGCGATACAATATTTACTCACAAGATATTTCACAATCAAACAGGCAATATCTCTATAAATCGGTGCAGTGCTAGTGAAAAGCGTAATCAAATATATCGCCTACTCGATCAACGGCAACAACCAAAAGGAAATCACCTATCAAGAGGTTCTGCCGCTAGGAATCCTGCAGCTAGACAGGTGGAACCTCGAAGCTACCCTGGACCCCCTGAGGATTGCGCCAATTTGTGCAGTAATATTTATATAGTGATATTTTTATTTAATTTTATTTGGTAGAATATACTAGCCTTAAGCTTATTCTTATTTATATTAGATTTACTTTTATTATAATATTGTATTCATTAAGTGTGAATGCAGCCCGCGACGCAACCCGGCAATAGCACGTCAAACAACGATTGCCAGTTATGCAACAAATCCTTTAAAAGTAAAAAAGGACTCAATATACACATTGCCAAAGCCCACAGACATTGCGTTAGTCAAAATGCTACACCTATTAATAGCAACCAAATAGACCCACCCTCTTCCGCAGTATCCCAACTTACCACTCCATTCCACATCCACCTTAGTCATCTGAAAAGTAATGTTTCTGTTGTTAAAAGAATACCCCGCGGGGCTAGAATATCCGTCGCCACTCATCTTGCCCATCTAATAGGCAAATGCACCGAATATAATACTACCGCAGACTGGCACCAACTCCTACTTTTCCCTTACCATACCCTCCACGCAGGAGAAGACGACCCAAGCATATCGTTAACACAAAAAATAAAAAACAACTGTATTAATAACCCTTCGCCACCCGTACATAATACTCATAGTAAGACCAACTTAATTTTCAATCGTCAGAAACACATTGAGAGCAAGATCAGTGACGGTGACCTTAAGGGGGCCGCCCGCCTTCTATTTTCGAGCGACGTGTTATCGCCGGAGACCCCCGACACTCTTTTGGCCTTACAATCTAAACATCCCCCAGGTCCCTCTATTCCTCACTTTTTGGACCCACCAACGGCAAACCAGGCCTGCCTACAAATAAAAAATAGAGACGTCATGGAAGGTATTTCATCATTCAAAATCGGTTCCGCTGCAGGCCTGGATGGACTCTCACCCCAACATTTGAAGGACCTCACATCCCACATTGCGGGCGATGCCGGTGAGCGCCTTATCGAGTCAATTACGAAATTAGTCAATTTTATGTATACTGGCAACGTCAACCCTGAAATAGTTCCCATATTATATGGGGCTAATCTCATCGCCCTCACCAAAAAGGACGGAGGGGTGAGACCCATAGCCGTTGGTTCTACACTCAGACGTCTCGCCTCTAAGATTGCAGTTAGGTATATAGCTTCCAAATTAAAACCCCTTTTCGAACCTATCCAGCTCGGTTTCGGCATTAAAGGAGGTTGTGAGGCAGCCGTCCATGCCTTACGCACTTACCTCCCAAATTCACCGTGTGATGTACTGGTCAAAATTGACGTCCGGAACGCTTTCAATTCAGTCAATAGGGACACCTTGCTGACAGAAATTAAAAGCAACATACCAGAAATTTACAACTACCTTTTACATTGCTATGCTGACCCTACTAAACTAGTTTACCGCGAAAACGTTCTATCTTCTGAAATAGGCTGTCAACAAGGTGATCCTCTTGGGCCGGCAATATTTAGTTTGGCCATTAACCCAATAATTCAAAATTTAAAATCAAAATTTAATGTGTGGTATTTAGACGATGGAACCCTGGGAGGCGACCTGGAGTCCGTGCTGTCTGACCTCTCGACCATCCAATCCAAATTCCATTCCATTGGTCTAGACCTTAACTACGCGAAATGTGAACTTTACATCCATAACACGTCTTTGAATGTTAGTGATGTAAAACAAAAATTTGATTCTCTGACTCCTAACATAAAAATTGTAAACAAAACCTCACTCTGCCTCCTAGGGTCCCCCATCTTTGAAGAATCCTTCTCGGATTACATATCAGATACTATTTCTAAATTCTAAAATTACGAAAGTCGTCTACTTGAAATCAGTCCCCATTTTGCTTTAACTGTTATAAAATTTTGCCTTTTTGTACCAAAATTAACATATGTACTTCGTTGCTGCCCGTTCGCAAAATTTCAAAATTTATTAATACCTATGGATGACTTGATTAAATCTAGTTTAGAATCTATTTTGAATTTACAGCTAAGCAAAGAGTCCTGGACCCAAGCATCCCTTCCCATCCGCTATGGTGGGATAGGGATACGCAAAATTTCAAGTGTTTCTGCACCGGCGTTTTTGTCTTCCGTTCATAGCTCGGCAAGTCTCGTAGGAAAAATCCTAAGGGCCTGCCCTTCAAACTATGAGATTGCAGGCTTGACGGAGGCCAAAAACGCTTGGTCCATTGCCTGCCCGGGTAAGGATTTTCCCGATAATTTGACCTCCCAACGGACCTGGGATGACATTTTATGCAAAATTACTTATGACACTCTCCTTAGTCACAGCACAGGTTCCGAACGTGCCAGACTCCTAGCTGTGGGGACCAAAGAAGCCGGTGCCTGGCTGCACGCCTTTCCGTCCGTGCATACTGGCACTTTTTTGGAACCCCACACTCTGCGCGTTGCGGCCTGTCTGCGGCTTGGCGTCCGGGTTTGCGCACCACATAAGTGCCCCTGCGGCACAGATGTAGACGTCCTCAGGCACCACGGTTTGTCTTGTCAGAGGAGCGCGGGGCGCTTCTCCAGGCACGCCGCACTCAATGACATCCTACGTCGGTCTCTTGCCAGCATTAATGTTCCCGCTCTTCTGGAGCCCGCTGGCATTCTCAGGGATGACGGCAAGAGGCCGGATGGGATGTCGTTGGTTCCGTGGAAGATGGGTCGGGTGCTAGTATGGGACGCCACATGTGTAGACACGCTGGCCCCCTCCCATCTCCACGGAACTTCCACCAGGGCCGGCGCGGCTGCAGAGGCGGCCGAAAGACTTAAAAAAGTTAAATATGGGGGCCTCGGCGTCGAATACAACTTCGTTCCTTTCAGCGTCGAGACCCTCGGCCCGTGGGGTCCTAGTGCCCAAGCCCTCTTCAAAGAGATTTCTAAGAGGCTAGTGGATTCCACCGGTGACCGTAGAGCTGGCAGCTTCCTGGCCCAACGTATTGGTATTGCCATACAGAGAGGGAATGCTGCCAGCATCTACGGTGCCATGCCGCGGGGGGATTGGTTAGTTTAGTATATTTTTTAGTAGGTTTTTTATTTATATTTAAGTTTACTGTATTAATGCACCAATTTATTATGTTTTGTAAATAAATATAATTTCTTTACATTATATATTGCACCAGACTGCGATTTGTTTGCGGAGAATCGCATTAAGCCACACACTGAACACCATGTCACTACTTTGTGAAGCTTTAATTATTTGAATGTTTAATCGTCAACTTTACAGCGCACTGCCGCATAGCTATAGTTCATGGTAGAACAAAACGGGGTTTCGCATTGTGGCAATTTTAACTAACTAACTACATATTCAGCATATTCTGAAACTCTAGTGAAGCTAAATCTGGCCCTGCACTCTGCAAGCACTAAGCGTCCACTAAGTTTAAGTTTAATTTAGCCAAACATTTGAGAATCAATGTGGTGTGTCTGTGTCATAGTGTGTGATACCCCGTTTTGTTCACCAAACTATAAATGTCAGTATCACTTTGACATTGACATTTCATTTACAAATTGCTTGGTTGCTTTGATGGTGTTTTGAAAAATAATTAAATAATACGAATCGAATTATGCAAAATGGCTTCAAATAACGAAATAATTCAATATGTGCCGTTTATGTCTTTCGTTCATCCATCCTTTTGGCATGCTCTTACTGATATGAAACTGGAAGTGGATAGGCTAAACGAAACTACAAAACAAATTTTCGGACGATTTACATATCGTGATAATATTGGGACCGTGTTTGAAGTCGACGGAACCTCATTCAATAAGTTAATATCTAAGTGCATCTTACTTACTTTACATTATATATTGCACTAGACTGCGATTTGTTTGCGGAGAATCGCATTAAGCCACACACTGAACACTATGTCACTACTTTGTGAAGCTTTAATTATTTGAATGTTTAATCGTCAACTTTACAGCGCACTGCCGCATAGCTATAGTTCATGGTAGAACAAAACGGGGTTTCGCATTGTGGCAATTTTAACTAACTAACTACATATTCAGCATATTCTGAAACTAAATCTGGCCCTGCACTCTGCAAGCACTAAGCGTCCACTAAGTTTAAGTTTAATTTAGCCAAACATTTGAGAATCAATGCGGTGTGTCTGTGTCATAGTGTGTGATACCCCGTTTTGTTCACCAAACTATAATTCTGTATTAAGTTCTTTGTTGCTAAATAGACGTGTCCAAACCTGACGCACCGCCTCGCTAGGAAATTGCCGCGCGAAGCAGCTCGGCTAGTGTAGACGTGCCTCAGCCGATACAAATGCACGTGCGGCCACATGCCTCTGGCGAGGCATATCCACACAAGCCGAGCTGCTTCGCGTAATACATAAATATTTACATAGAGTTTAAAAAGACATGTATACTTTACAAAATATTTGTATTTTTTTTTCAGAGTACCCACCAGTGAACAGCTTTACGAGAATGTTACTGGAACAATAATGAACAAGAACACTATTGAAGAGTTTAAGAACATAGACAAGGCAGCACTACTGAACTCTGTCGGAGAAGCAGTGTGGGCTAACATTAAGGCTAAAACATGGATCACAAGTCCCAGGGCCTTGTTGAATTTTATCATACTTTCCTTTGCTGTAAGTTTACCATTTACTTTTTTCCGAAAAATTAAAGAAAAAATTCTATGTCATGTTTATTCCTCTTTGGAATCGAGACATATTTTTTTTTGTATTAGAAGACTATTTTCAAAAAGGAAGAAAATAATCCACAGGGATCATTCATTACAAAAGTATTGAGTTACTTTTGTGAAGTTCCTTCTTTTATCAATTTCTTCTGCTAGTTTCTGATAACTTATTTATTTAGTTGTATAGGCGTGTCCACACCGGATGCACCGCCTCGCGAGGAAGTTGCCGCGCGAGGCAGCTCGGCTAGTGTGGACGTGCCTCGCCCGAGGCAAACGCAAGCGCGGCCGCAATGCCTCGGGCGAGGCACGTCCACACTAGCCGAGCTGCCTCGCGCGGCAATTTCCTCGCGAGGCGGTGCGTCCGGTGTGGACATGCCTATTGGCATAAACACAAAAATATGCAAATAATTATGTTATAGCATTCAGGAGTGGTATTTTAAACGTCAACATTCTTGAGAATTCTAGAGAATGTCACCTGTTTTGTATGGGAAACATTCTCAGTCGAAAATATTTCACATATTACACTGAGAACATTCTCGAAAAAAGCACATCCCTATGTGTACTTAAATATATAATATGTATTTTGTTTAACCTAATTACAAACCATACATTTTTTTTAGGATTTGAAGAAATTCCTCTACTACTACTGGTTTGCATTCCCATCACCGAGCCAGCCCACAGTCTACCTCAAAGAGACCAAGGACATCTCCTGTAGCTTTACCAACAAACAGCTAGAAGATATCACACAAGACTATAAAAAACTAGACTCGGAACAGAAAACCTTCTTCACCATTCTTAAAGAAAATGATAATGTTTTAATAACACCTTTAGCCAAAATATTCAACCCCAAACTAGAAGTACAAAATGACTTAAATATTGACTTGTCACGTCTATATTTTGTATTTTCTGATCCAAGTAATGGGAACAACCCAGGGTGGCCCCTGCGGTTGTTTCTAGCAGCGTTGCTAGAGCATTGTCCGAGTCTGTGCAAGAGTGATATCCAGGTTGTAGGACTAAGATGCGGTGTTAATGGTGCGGTTGATAAAAGCTTGATATTCACTGTTGCTGTACCTGAGGTAAGCATGGACACCCTAATCATACCTTTTTCATGATTGTAGAACCTGTTCTACCTTAGGTGATTGGCCAAATGCGTTTTAGCATTTACAAAAGATTGCATATACACGGGAAAATTCTAACGGTGCCACTGTGACCCAAGGAGCCTAGGAGTTAGGGCGTCTGCCGCGAATGCAGAACACGCTGGTTCAATCCCAGCCCTGGGCAGCAGAGCCCTTGGTCACTGTTTTCTTTGTAAGTGACATCTACACGGTGCTCGTGAGCATTGCGAGAGATTTTAACCACGAATTCCTGAGGTAAGGAGTAATCATTAATCAATGTTATATGAATTTAGGTCAATTTCGCCAAAAAAATATTTTTTTTCTTCGATTTTTTAAATGCTTTTGAAAATAAAAACATAAATGTTATTGGTAAAACTGTCGATTAAAATAAATTAGTAAATTTTTTTTCGTAAAAAATAGTTTACGTAAAGTATTCCTTGGCACTTGAATAAGAATCTTTCCTGTGAATAAGAATGTCAAGACTAGACCCCATAAAGGGTGAAATCGCCATCAAAAAAGCGTTTTGCACCGAGTCAAAATAAAAAATGTTTTTTTATTTTATTAGTAGTAACTCTGAAACTAGGCGAATTCCAGAAAAGTTTATACGACATTTTAGTCTCCAATTATTATCAGGAATACGCTGTTAAAATTATTCGGTTTCCTCATGTTAGACCGTGTATATAAGTTTCCAAACCATAACTAACAAGACTTAGCTTGCTATAGACTATAGCTTTGCGGGTTCGTCCTCATTCGTAAGCCTTATTGCTATTAGACATAAGGCCATCAATAATCAGTAAAGACTGTGTCGACCGTCCAGTGGCGCCCTCATTAGGGGGATTGTGTTTCCTAATACACTAATAAATTTCTGTATAATCCATCGTGTTAAGTTGTAGTTCTACTAATTCCACAACTTATGTTATGATCTATGTGATATAGTTTTATATGACATAATCTTGGCTTTGTCACCTAAACGGAAAAAAGTGGCCACCATTGCCGTTTAGGTAATGAAGCAAAAATATTATTCGAAACGGGATATTTACCATGTATATTTGAGTTTATGAGCACCCGATATTTCGGCGCAGTTGCATGCACCATCATCACGGAGTAACTAACGTTGCGGCGAGTTTTAGTGGTCTACCCACACCACCACCACCACCACCACCAATGGTAGACCACTAAAACTCGCTCAACGTTAGTTACTCCGTGATGATGGTGCATGCAACTGCGCCGAAATATCGGGTGCTCATAAACTCAAATATACATGGTAAATATCCCGTTTCGAATAATATTTATAATGTGAATGACCATGTGAGCTTGAAATCATATATAATGAAGCAAAAAATACGCCAAATGTAACTATGTGACAAAGATGAAAGGTTGCGTAATCAGTAGGACTACAACTTAACACTGAGGGATTATACATAAATTGATTCCTTTATTAGGAAATACAATTCCCCCAATGAGGGCGCCACTGGACGGTCGACACAGTCTTAAGTGTTGCTGTTAAAATAGCGACCGAGTGAATATTACTGAACCGATTGGGAATACGATTGAGTTAGCTGTCAACCCATACTAATTTTGAGGTAAGTATAATCAATAACAAATCTGTAAACTCTAATAGGCGTGGCCACCCTGACGCACCGCCTCGGAAATTGCCGCGCAAGGCAGCTCGGCTAGTGTAAGCGTGCCTCGCACTGCGACCGCGCGTGCGTTTGCTTCGGCCGACGCGTGTCTACACCTGACGCACCGCCTTTGCCGCGTGAGGCGGTGCGTCAGGTGTGGCCACGCCTAATAGTATTCTAATCGCCGCTCAGTAATATAAAACACGGTTATTTTCAGAACGTGCAAGCGGTAGAGAGCGCCGGCTGGGTGGGCTGGGAAAGGAACGAGCGCGGGAACTTTGGACCCAAGCTAGCCAACATGTCCTCTTCAATGGACCCTATCAAGTATGTCTTACGTTAGCACTCGACAATAAGTTTATATATAGTCTGTGCGGAAATAAATGTATCGTTATTAATTGATTTATAACTTACTAGCTTTTGCCCGCGGTTTCGCTCGCGTTAAATTCGGGGTAACACGGTTCCCCTTTCCTGATTGCCCCCCGGAATGCTCCATACAAACTTCCACCCCCCATTTTAAGGAAGTGGGGGGTTAGAAAGAGACGAAAAGTAGTCTATGTCACTCTCCATCCCTTCAACTATCTCCACTTAAAAAAATCACGTCAATTCGTCGCCCCGTTTTGCCGTGCGTGAAAGACGGACAAACAAACACACACATAACATACACTTTCCCATTAGTATGGATTATTAGTATATTAGTATGGATTAGATTTCTATGGTTTCTAATAAACTTCTTTTTCTGCCAAAGCTGAAAAGGGCAACGTGAAATGTATGCTAAATTTTAGTTTATGAGGGTTTCGTGAATCGATTTTGTCACCAGGTCGCAGCACCGTGGCGAGAGGTCCAGCTGTCATAATCCACCAATCATGTTTTTAGGGTTCCGTAGCCAAATGGCAAAAAACGGAACCCTTATGGATTCGTCATGTCTGTCTGTCTGTCTGTCCGTCCGTATGTCACAGCCATTTTACTCGGAAACTATACGACGTATCTGAATAAAATTTACACATAAGGTGTATTTTGTATGCCGCTACTTAGTTATGGAGTTAAATTTGAAAAAAAAATATTTTTAGGGGGGCGCTCCATAGATGTAACTAAATTTCAAAAAATGTTTTTTAACCAGATATCAACATGTGATACATCAATCGATAGGTCTTTAAAAATAACTGTGGTTTCTTTGACCATTTTGTGATTAAGTGAATATTTTCTGAAATAATCGCCTCGAAAGTCAGAAAAATTGTGTAGCCCCCCCGGTAACTTTTGAACCGTAAGTCCAAAAAATATGAAAAAATTTGATGCGATGTGCCTTATCATATACTTTCTACGAAAATTATTTTGAACATTATCGGTTCAGCCATTTTTGAGTTATCTCCAAAAAAACTTCTTCCATAGGCATCAGAACCTTTTGGTATTAGTTTGGTTTTTATTACATTGAAGGTACGGAACCCTCCTATGCGTGGTCCGACACGCACTTGGCCGTTTTTTTTTATTTATATATGGCTTTTACCCCTCGCCAGTTTTAGCGAGGTGAATTCTGGCAATGTCGAGGTGATACTTTTGATATTTATTAATCTTTCATAATATAAACATAAGCTACGTTGTTCGGTTGAGGCCTTGCTGATTGTAAGGTGATAGCCTCCCTACAAACACGTGGGTGGCCGAGATCCTGGATAACCGTTTGTTCAACTAAAGGGAGGTTACGCGCGTTTTGAGACTAATTTTACATCAGCTGCACACTTGTTCGTTAGGTCACTGCACAATAAGCTATCAATATTACACACTGAACTACGTAAATGAGCAAAAAACTAAAAACTATTCTAAAGACGCCGCAGCCATCTTGAATTCTTGAGCTCAAAATAATTTTGTTTTAATTTTATGTAAAATGTATGTTTAAACATTCTTAAACATCATCCAGCATAAATTCTAAGGTATATGTACATATATCTTCTATAAGGGTCTGTTTACGTATTGTACGCACTGTATTAGGTACTTACTAGACTGAGAGCCACCCACGTCAGATTATGACACAATAATGAGAGCAACTAAACCCAGTTTTCTATACTATGCTTATTTCTAGATCTGGACATTTGGCAGCTGTAAAGTGGTGGAGGTCAAATAATGTTTTTCTGTGCTAATGTTATAAAATAGGCCCTGTCTTTTATAACTTAGTCAACGTTGGCAGTTTTCACCTATTTTGGTATTACTATACACGGTGCCCGCGAGGAAACGGAAAGATTTGAACAGTATATTCTAGATCCTATTTAGAGACAAAAATGTCATATAAACTTTTTTGAAATTCGCCTAGTTTCAGAGTTAATACCAGTTTATAAAAAATACACTATTTATTATAACTCAGCACAAAACGCCTTTCTGATGGCGTTGTTGCCACTATTGGGCATAGTTTACACGTCTTTATTGACAGATATCAAAGTGACAAGGAAAACTATGCAGAAACTAAATTTTTCCAAAAAAAATGTACCAATTTGTTTTAGACGATAATTTTATTAATAACATTTACTTTTTATGTGCAAGAAACATTTAAAAAATAGAAAAAAAAGAAAAAAATTTCTTTTGTTTTGGCGAAATTGACCTATAGTCACATAATATTTTTTCCTTCTTTTGGTCTCAGGAATGCGTGGTTAATTTTTTTCCGTTTCCTCGCGGGCACCTTGTATTCCAATTCAAATATTTTGCTAGTCTGTAATTCTGACCTCCACCCATTGAAAGCTATTAGATACCCGGATCTAGCAATAAGGATAGTATAGCAATCTAATTAGATGGGCTTTGTTGCTCTCATTACTGTGCCATATTAGGCCAGGCAATAGAGGGGTTGACCTCGCATTAAGTCCTCAGTCCAAAAAAACTTTACAGCATGATAAAGTGTCAGGAGTAGATGGTATATATATATATATTTCCAAAAAAAAAACTATTGTCCTTTTTAGGTTTTTTTATCTAAACTCTAATATCGTCTATATTTACGTTTGGAAAAATGCTAAGTCTAATTTTATTGCACTAGAAATATTGACTTGATGTATGTAACCAATGTAAAAAATATCAAAAAAAAAATCCATAACTGAACATATTTTTTTATAAAAAATATTTTTTTTGTGTAACTCACATCGGAAATTTGCTCCGCCTTTTTTACTGAAGTGACATTAAATGTATGTATTCTACGTATGACAAAAAAAAATCCGAAAATTTCATCATCAAACTTTTTCAGTATAAAAATTTGCTTATTATTCGCAGTAGAATATTGATCCGTCAATTTTTTTTTTAATTATATTTCCTTTAAGAGTTTTCTTGCGACTGTACAAAATTTAAATCATGTCACAAATAAAGATACCTAATATTTCACTCGTTAGTGGAATGCGCACGTGCAGGACGCGGGACGCGGGAGCGGGGTTGCGAGGGGCCATGCGCAGCGTTCTCGTTATCTTCTTTAATAAACTCAAAGAAAAAGTTTACTTTTATGGTTTTGCACGTTACTAAAATATACATTAACACTACATTAAGTCACAGTGTAAATAAAAAAGTACGCCAGTTGTAATATATTTGACACATTTTTAAAATGCATGCGTGTTGTGTAGATGTGTCATATGCAGACTCCGTTATCAGTGAATCATAGGGTTGTCACACAATATTTTATTTCGAATACAACATGTGACATATTAAAAAAAAAACATAATTTTCAATTATATCACCGCTCCATGACAAAAACGTTACATTCGTTGAGATGGTATTTTCATTAGGTAACATTTTCCGTAACTCTGATGTCTGGTTATCGCTTGTGCAATACAATTCATTTTTTGGCCATCTTTTTCCACTTGTCATAATTGTTTTGAATACTGTGACCATTTCATCCTAGGAACCGTCATATATATACGATTTAACACGTTTTAACACGAATCTTAGTCATCTTACTTTAAAATGTATATGCATTTGCACAATTGTATCATCTTACTGAAAAAAAAACAAATTTATTTATTTATTAGAAAACTATAATCTAATAGGTACGCTTACCAGGCTTACCTATTCGAAAAAATTGGTATCTATTGCACAGTTATACTAAATTTAGTAACCATTTCCGCGTCGCTGAGACTGAGAAACTGATAAAATTTAGCAAGATTATTCAGGAAATCCATGCTTTTACTGAATAAACAATTAAGTGATTAATATGACATCAATCATAATTGCCGAAAAAAATACAATTAAGTAACTATTATGGAGTTTATATACCAAATTAAACCTCGTTAAAGTCCTTTGCCTTAATATACATGGTGGAAAAATCAATCGAGTCCTGGAGGAAAACTACCTTAAAACGTTGAGATAGCTCAATTCACTGAAAGGAAACATTCTTTAATTTATTTAAAGGGACATAACTGCATTTACAAATATTTTGGAAAAGAGTACAGTTTTCAAAAAAGTATTTAGTTTGTAATTTTTGCCATAAATAATTTTTATGACAATTGATGCCAATCGATCCTGTTTCCAACGAGGATAAAAACTTCTAAATACCAACCAAGTTTAGGGCACAAGAGAACACATAATTAATAATAATAATATTTTTCATACAATTGGTATGGAATAAAGTGAAAATTAAGAAGTTTTTAGGAAAAACAATAGAATGTTTCCTTTCAGCGAATTGAGCTATCTCAAGGTTTTAAGGTAGTTTCCCTCCAGGGCCCGACTTATCTTTCCACCCTGTATAAATAAAATAAGTATATAGCTTACATCAAAATATATATACGTCATGATAAGAATATTAAAATGTGCTATGCCAACTCTAGCAATTTCATTAAAATTTCACCACTGAAAACGGGGTCTAGTCATATGGAACAAATAAAACTATTTTGTAAATTTTTGGAAATTGTGATTTTCTTTAAGTTGAAACAGATTTTTACAAAAAGATTTATTCTATCGATCACTAATGTAACTGTGGTGACGAAAATTTGTTCCTGTTGTCCCTCATTAGGGACATAGGGCTCGCATAAAAGTTTTGCATTTGCCACGATTTTAAACGGCAACTTCTAGCCGAGACCGGCTTAGGCTACATCTGTCTCAACTTATCGCCTCTTTGTATTGCGGGTTTGGGGGCGACCCGACATCCTACTGCCAGTAGATTGCCAGCGGAGACTATGTTGATAAGTGGTTATCCGGTATTCGGAGTAAGTATTCGCTTCGATCCATACAAATACAAATAATTTATTGTACCTACGAAACAACACATGACAATGGCCAGTGTTTGGCGTACAATAATGTTGATTCTATTGCATGTTATGTCATTGAATGTCTAATAATGTTTATAGTTATATCAACCATAGGTAGATGCCAAAAAAAAAGATGCTGCCTGCTGGCCTCGCCTCGGATACCGGAGGACTTGGTCACTTTTTCTAAAGCATATGACATCTACTCGTATTTCGACTTATAACAAAAGAAATAATTAAATATTACACACAGAGAGAAAAATACAGTTGTCACAGGTGAATAACACAACAGACATCAATCTTATTTAAGCGTCATTTATAAGTACAACTTATGTTTAAATATGTGTAAAATAAAAAGTTTAAGTCATCTGGCAAATGCGCTGTTTCGCATATGTCTTTATAAACCGTTTATGAAGAAATCTATGGTTATCGCTCTAGTGGGGTGGCGGGGGGCGACGACAAAAAGTCGCGCGTACCAGATCTGTGGGCACGGCAGTTCCCCTGCTAAGTCGAGCAAAACAAAGGCACGGCCGAACCATCCTTTTTCCGAAGCCATTCAGGCCATTTTCGAACCCCCTCTAATTCTGTTATCGATAAAGCTAGAAGGCTGAAATTTCTGTAACAAAGAAGCCATAACACAAGGAAGATCCCAATATCATTGAATTTCACTATATACTTTAAGAACTATTGCAAGTCAAAATTCCTTAATTTTGTCACTGACTCACTGATTACGATCATCGTATATCTAAAATACTTCTAGCAGTCCCACAAGCTCCAAATTTTGAACACTTCTAACTTCTAGGGTTAACTCTTAGACTATAAAGCCACTGAAAATTAAAACATACCGCAATATCCCGGGTTCTCTAGTTTTACAAACCGCACAGTTAACATTGTAATCCCATATAAATATATGCAGAAACAAAGTTATTTTTTCTGTTTCTTTTTATTAATATAAACATCTAATATTCAAAAGATCACAATGACATGTTGTTAGTAAACTCCGGCACACCGGCTTGGTTTTACATTAGACCTCATTACTTTTTGAAGTAGGAGAACTGCGTTGCGAGGCTGGCATTATTGTACATGTAATGTTTTTGATGGGATACAATTTATTGCTTTAGAAATTTACATGAACTCTCTTCTCTCTAGTGATTACTTGCCGAGTACTACCCAGCTAGGTAGATGTGTACCAGGCCAGTAATTTGTCCTAAGGGTGTGCCCTTAGGACAAATTACTGGCCTAGTGGCTTAGTGTCACGACACTAAAATGCTCAAACTTGGTTGAGGCATATAGCATGCGTACTTTGAGACCGGTAGGGCGTTTCTCAAAAAGTCCTCGGTAATGCGCCGAGGGTCATGTTTCTGCGTTGAAGAAACGTTAGCGGCATCTATATAACTCGATCAATGTACCATCTGTTGGTAGGCGGCGTGACTAGTGTCGAAGCGTAGTTGTATCGGTGCATGCGGCTGCATTGTGTGCATTATGATACTACAAGCGTCACCTGTTGGCGAGTAGTGGTGATGGTGTTCTATTTAGTGAGGCAATGATACTCTGATGCTTCAATTAAATACTAAATTGTTTAATTAATAATACGCCATCAAAATATTTATTAAAATTATAATGATACGAGTTAAGTACAAATATGAAATTAGACAATTATATAATTGAAGTAACTTACTCCACTTTTTTCACTATGACGCAAGCATAGCTGAGTCGTAGCCGCGCATGCTAAACTGGACTCAATAGCTGAAGCACGACGACATATTACTGCGTGCTCACTCGCTTTAAAAGGCTAGACAAATTTTTCATTTCGAGATTTGACGTATTGTATGTGGAATATTTTTTGGAAATTTCGGTTGTGGCTGTTGAATTGACTACCTTACGTGAATAAAAAACGAAACCAGGTTGTGGAATTTTTCATAAAGTTTATGAAATATACTGTAATAACAATTTTATTTTTAGAATTTTTTTTTGGATATTCGTAAATATTATACTAAAATAAGATTAACGTAACACCCACTGTTACAAACCTGACTGAGAAATTTTCCAAACTAAATGACGAGTGTTACCAATTACTTTTGAATAAAAGTGACAGTTTTATTTGAAACATACTGTAATAACAATTTTATTTTTAGAATTTTTTTTTGGATTTTCGTAAATATTATACTAAAATAAGATTAACGTAACACCCACTGTTACAAACCTGACTGAAAAATTTTTCAAACTAAATGACGAGTGTTACCAATTACTTTTGAATAAAAGTGACAGTTTTATTTGAATTTTTTTTTTTTTGAACTTTTGACAGTATCTGTCAGTAATCAAAATAATTTGTTTAGTGAAAAAAATATACCATGAGAAAAATTCCAGTACAAAGTATTAAGCTTTTTGTAAATTTTTGTAAAAATACCAAAACTGACATACTTTTTTTTTTAAAAATAGTGTTTTGTGTTTGTTAAGACCTATACTACATCCTAACAAAAGAATAATCGACTGAGGAATTAATGCGAGGTCTCCATACAACGACCCGGTAGATTTCCCACACTATATCTGACGTGGCGTGGCCAACTCTTAGTCCATAAACAGTCTAAACACCATTGTGTAAACAGGCACTAACTCGACCATAATCGACCTTCAGGCTCGCGGAGACATCATCAGACCTCAACATAAAGCTGATGAAGTGGCGGCTGGTGCCGGAGCTGGATGTTGAGGTCATGAAGCGCACCAAGTGCCTGCTGCTGGGTGCGGGCACGCTTGGTTGCCACGTGGCACGGGACCTACTGGTACTTATCTTACCTTAGCAAACATAATCGACCTTCAGGCTAGCAGATACATCATCAGACCTCAACATTAAGTTGATGAAGTGGCGGCTGGTGCCAGAGCTGGATGTTGAGGTCATGAAGCGCACCAAGTGCCTGCTGCTGGGTGCTGGCACGCTCGGTTGCCACATGGCACGGGACCTGCTGGTAGTTATCTTACCTTAGCAAACATAATGGACCTTCAGGCTAGCGGAGACATTATCAGACCTCAACATAAAGCTGATGAAATGGCGGCTGGTGCCGGAGCTGGATGTTGAGGTCATGAAGCGCACCAAGTGCCTGCTGCTGGGTGCCGGCACGCTCGGTTACCACGTGGCACGAGATCTACTGGTACTTATCTTAGTAAAATCACCTATTCATTGATTTATTATGTATTCTACTAGATGTGACATATAGAACAAATTTTGTGCGCCATGTTTGGCGGTTGACAGCTATCACGGAATCAGTAGTAGTATAGACATTTAGTGATTTTCACTACAACTTTTGGGACAAAAAAAATCTTAGGGATGTCATCTCCTGTTACTCAATGCCTATGTTACCACTAATTTGGGTTTAACAGATAACCCCCTTATTCATAAACGTCTACTAAAGTTAAGAGGTCTCTGATAATCGTTAGTCCCTTTCCGTCCAACCTATATGAGGGAAAGGGACAAACGATTATCAGCGATCTCTTAACTTTAGTGGTCGTTTATGAATAAGGGCATTAGTTATTAATTATTAACCGACTTCAAGATTTCAAAGAGGAGGTTCTCAATTGGGGTTGTATGTTTTATATTGTACATTTGATTGGCGCTGGCGGGGGTCCCGGATTTGAACCCCGGCTCGTACCACTGAGTCTTCCGGAACTTATGTACGAAATATCATTTGATATTTACCAGTCGCTTTTCGGTGAAGGAAAACATCGTGAGGAAACCGGACTTAATGCCGACAAGGGTTGGAAGGTCAGATGGCAGTCGCTTTCGTAAAAACTAGTGCCTACGCCAATTCCTGGGATTAGGTTGCCAAACGGACCCCAGGCTTGATAGAGCCGTGGCAAAGGCCGGGAAAAACGCTAGGGGGATGATGATGATATATTTGATTCAAAATAATTATTGTTTTTAAATTTTATTTTCCTTATGTAATGATAGAAAATCGGGCTGAATAAAAGGGCCAAATTACATAAAATTCGACCCGCGAAAAAATAAACGAAGGCCCGGTCGTGGCCCATAAGGGCCATAAGTAAAATTATTTTCAGACTCAAAAGCCATTTGTCAATCTTAACTAGAAGAAATTTACCTACACTAGACTATTAAGTTAAAGTTGCCTAGAATAATAGTATTCAAGGTCGCCAAAAAAGAATATACCTGTTGGCTGGATGGCGCTAGCGTCTACACGTACACATCGGCTCCATATATTTTATTATTTAAAAATGCGGAAACAACAAAATAAGTGTTAAAAAGCAGTTATATTTATTCAAGAACTCTTAAACCTCAAGTGAAAATGTTATCTTTAACTTTTGGAATACATAAAGTGCAAAATAATTGATACAAAATACGGAGTGATTATACAAACGTTCGTGCAAAATAAACGCTAATACAGTGCATAAATCAACATATAATTGACAAATAAATAAACTAAAGTGCTGTGCTGTGAGATAAAGAGATAATGTAGTGTTTTTACATACAATTAAATAAGGATTCAGTGACTGCGCGCTATACGTATATTTTTTTTTTTCTCATAGTGAGGGTGAACTTCAATAGCATCAGTCAAAACTGCTAACGGACTTTCTGTCACATGAACTGTAGCGACACACAACACCTAAATTCGCCCGCATATCTAATAGCTGCAGTGGCCATAGCCTAATTATACAGGTCAGTTAAATTTTTGACACCTCGTGACGTCAGTGACCACACTGACGTCATCAGGGAACGATGCGGTTCTCAAACTTTTAAAATAGGGAAAATTATTTAATAGAGGATTACCTCTATTATTAGTAATTATACTAGACATTATAATAAGAATGCAAATTAAATGCCGTGCCATTAAAAAACAAATCATTGGGTGTGCAAGTGTGCATCTCTGTCAAAAAAAGTGAGTTTGACATTTAGTATCCGATACGTTTCAACTTGTCATGCGTTAAGAAGGGACAACATGATTCGTAACATCAAAGAAGGAGCTCTGTATCAGGAATATTACGGATACTGATTTTTTGACATCCGCGGATGCGGATATTAAAAGGCTCACATCCCTGGAATACGGATGCGGATGTAAGATAAGTACACAAAAAAAACAAATATTAAAGTTTTGTACTACTCACATCATACAAAGCCCTTCGCCCTACAATAGCATTTCAACACTAAAATCAAAACAAAAGAAACTCGTCATTTCTTGTCGCTATCCGTCAAGGACATAGAGCTCGATCGACGAATCACGAAAATGTAACAATATTCCGATTGGGTAAAGATGAAATTACCTACATACGTTACTTTAGGTACCTAGTACGTGCGCCGTCGCAGAGACGTTCCTGTACCGACTTGTTCCACATCTGCATCCGCATGAGCTCCGCATCGATTTGATGCGGAGGCGGATGCGAATTTTGAAAATGACTCGGAAGATCCGCGGTTTCCACAAACCACAATTTCCACAAACCATAGACAATTTTCCGCACAGTATTGAATATTATCTACTTATGGTGTCCCTATGACGGAATTCATGGCCGGCCATAAACTGTTATAGTTTTTAAGGGGCACCACACATTAGAGCGGAATTTAGCTATTCGAAAACAAAAGCGGAAATTGGGCTATGGTAGCGGAAATTTGTCTATGGCCTCCATACAAAAATTCAGCCTACCATAGACAAATATCCGCTCATAAATATGTTACTAAAGATTATAATGTAATTCCATTACAATTACAACGTAACTTATAAAATATTTTAGCGTAATTCCACATTCAGTGCGTTGGTATGAAGTTTTACACGCAGTTACACTACACCAATATTTATTACGAGCAACTATTATTATATACATTATATATCTATCAAATATTTGGGAATCTCAGACAAAAATGAAACGGCGTGATAAGTTTAAAAGAAACAGAGATAATACAATATGGCCGTCTGTCAGTGTAATACTCGCCAAATAGTTGTATTGCCACAATGTTAAAAAAAAGTCCTCATCAAATTACATGCCGTAAATGAATTGCCAACTAAAAGTATTATATTAAATTACCTAAATTTATATGAAGCTTATTTTAGGTATAAAATAATTAGAAAACACAAAATAAACTTAGTAACGGCACGCTAACATTTTTGAACATGAATAATGTATTAATTAAACTCCCTGACTGAATTGAAGATGTCAACGAATGGCATCATTATGTGACGTAGGTGAGGTCTTTTCGACCGAGCTGTCAAAAATTTGAATGACCTTTATAATTAGGCTATGGCAGTGGCCTAGTGGCAAAAGCGCATTCTTTTTGCCATCTTGATCGCCGTATTCCTGCGTTCGATCCCCAGCTGGCAAAGAACTTTTTTTATTTTTATTTTTTGTTTTTATTCTATTTTTTTACAATAGCATAACAAAAATGGCGTATATATGCTATAAATGTAAAGAAAGCTTGACTGATAAACATGTTCTCAAGTGTTCACAATGCGAACAAACTTATGACACGGAATGTGCTGGAAGATCTATAAAGCTATTCCAACTTATGACAATAGAGAGTAAAAAAAAATGGGCATGCTTATCGTGTCGTACAAATAAAAGTACTCCGAATTTACAGTCAACTAAAAAACATTTGGACATTATTACAAAAAATAAAGAAATGCGCAGCAACGTCACTACAAGAAGGAAAAAAATCGCAAATGATGCCTTATGTACGCCACAGCCGTCTTCCTCCTCGGCCTCAGCACACATACCGGAACAAACACCTGATAGTCTACCGGAGAACATGGAGTCCCCGATTCCCGGGGCAAGTAGTACACCGTCCCCTGACAGGCCACAGGCAGAAAATGAGCCCGATAGGTCAATTCAAAAACTCTCCGATATTGAAACCTCCACAGAAAGCTCTTTTGAGTCAATTCTAGATTTTCTTGAAGGAAATACTTTACAAGAATCCTATAGCCCCATCAACAGAAGCTGTGAAGCCAAGAACAAATACCGAAGAAGAATTTCTGGAATATAAAAATAAATTGACTAACTTAAAGTTGCGGCTGGAATCGGCGGAAACTGAAATTGAAAATTTAATTTTAGAAAATAGCTGCCTTAAAAAACAAATAGGTGAAAATGAGAAGACCATACAAAAACTGAAAGATATATGTACACCAACTTCAAAAAAGTCCAAAAAGAAGAAACGACGAGCTAGTATATTATCTTCCAATTTAAATTCAAGTAAATCTCCTACACCCACGCCTACGACTACTACACCTACGACTGCCCCGGAACCCACAGCAGGCAACATAACTATATTACCAGTGAAGCAGCTCCAGAAAGACCCCAAGGTATCAAATGAAATAATGAAAAATTGTAATAGATTAACTCCAACGCCTGCAAAAAATCAATTAGCAATATTGAGCAGTAACAACAAAAATAGCATTACTACTATTATAGAAGACGACACATTATTCAGAAACTTTAAATTTTGTCATTTTATAACCCCCAATGGCGGAATAAGAAATAACCTACATCATTTAAATAACAAGTTATCGACTTTCACACATAGTGATTATTGCATAATTTTTATAGATGAATATGACATCCAGGAAAATCGAGATTGTAAGGACTTGGTGAAATTTATTACTGCGACTGTCAACTCAATTGTTAACACTAATATAATAATAGTATGCCCTACTTACATCTGTGGGAGACCCATATATAACTACAAAGTTGAGAATTTTAACACTTCATTGCGCGGCGATGTACACTTACATAAGAATCATTACTCTTTCGATTCAAATCTAGATTTAACCCTTGACATGTTCTCGAGCAGAACAGGGCGCCTCAATAATCATGGGATGAAGAATATTATATACCACCTAAGTATATTCATCGCTACTAATGCAGAAGCCCTAAAAGCGGGACCCCTATTACCTATTAAAAAGGAATTAAAAGGTAAACAAAAGAAAATATTGGACTATTTTTCGGTAAAACCGCCAGGTACTTCAACGGAACAACGTTCACCACGTGCGACTACTGTGAGCCAGAATGCAGCTGTCCCCCAAGTCCAAAGTCCACATCATTTGAATGATAAGCGGGAACACGAGCCGGTTTTTTTTCGTACAACCACATCTACATCCTACACCAAAACATAGCCGGGTTGTTAACTAAGGCGGATGCACTCTCAGTACAACTAGAAGAGCTTTCCACTAACAACAGACCTATTGACGTGTTGTGTATCACCGAGCACTTCTTATTGGACGGTACAGAAGATCTCGTAACCTTACCTAACTTTAAACTTGCCGCGTATTTCTCCCGAGATAAAAGGAGAGGCGGAGCCTGTATATTTGTGAGATCAGAACACACTTATAGAGAATTAGATATTATAAAAAGTTTTTGTATTCAATGTGCTATAGAATGCTGTGCCATAGAGTTACTGTGCCATAGTATTATAATTTTATGTGTATACCGAACACCAAGTTCGAATATTAATCTCTTTTTTGATAAAATTTACATGCTACTTCATAAAATAACTGATAACAAGGACAAAAAAATTGTAATGTTTGGTGATTTTAATATCGACATTTTGAAGAAAAATAATAATTCAATTCACTTTGAATGTCTACTTTTAAGTCATAACCTGCACTTAGAAATCCGAGAACCTACCAGATTAAGTAGTCAGACATGTCTAGATAACTTTGGTCATAACATTAAAGGGTGTAAGGGGGAAGTCATGGAGCTCGGACTATCTGACCACACAGCACAGGTATTAAAATGTCCTGTAAAAAAAACTTGTACTATAACTAAATGGAAACTAAAAAAACGCGACTACAGTAAGGAGAATCTGATGCACTTCGGTAAATGCCTTGAGAGCTTATCTTTTTCTGAGACAATAAACAGCAGAGACCCTAATTTAGCCTATAACGCTTTTGTTGATATATTTTTATGCTTCTATAAACTTTGTTTTCCTTATAAAACAGTTAACTTTAGTGTATATCAGAAACCTAAGTGGATTACACGAGGTATTAAAGCTTGTAGTAGAAAGAAACGGGAAATGTTATGGGAGTATAGACGCAACCCTACAATGATAAACAGAGCTGCTTTGAAAACATATAGTAATAGATTAAGAACAATTATAAGACTTACACAGCGTTCTCAAAACAATCATTTCATAGAACAAGCTACAAACAAATGTAAGGCAACATGGCAAGTCATTGATAAAATGAAACAAAATTTTCCAAAAGAGCCGATATCTAAGGTAATAAAAGATGATATAGTTGTTACCGAATCTATGAAAATAGCCAATGCATTTAATGATTATTTTGTTGACCAAATACAGTGTAGTAGCCAAAGCACAGAGTATCAGACCATAAATATTAATTGTCCCCAGTCCGTATATGTTAGACCAACGACTCCCCATAGTGTAATGAAAACTATATCTACACTGAAGAACACGAATAGTGTAGGTTACGATGAAATTTGCACCAAAGTAGTTAAACATGTATCACATATTATTGCATATCCATTAAGTCACATATTAAATATTAGTATTTCTCAAGGAATCTATCCTGATCAACTTAAGCCGACAATTGTAAAGCCCCTCCACAAAAAAGGTGATAAAACGAACTTAGCGAACTATAGACCTATTGCTCTTGCCACAGTCTTCTCTAAAATCTTTGAGAAAGTTATTTATGAAGCAATATACGGTTTTCTAGAAAAATATAACCTGTTTGCATCCGAGCAAAAAGGCTTTCGCAAACAAAAAACCATTAATATGGCAATATTTCATTTATTGCATCCCATTATACTAAAAATGGATGAAGGAGAGCAAGTCTGTGCTATATATTGACATGACGAAGGCATTTGACTATGTCGATCATTCAATCCTTCTTAAGAAGCTCAGTGTCTATGGCATTCGTGGCAATGTATTGAATCTCATGAAGTCGTACTTAAGTGGTAGAGAGCAGTACACTGAACTGTCACAAATATGTCTTAAATCACAAAGGCAGGTTTGTTACAGGTCCGATAAACGAGATTTAGTGTATGGAGTGCCGCAGGGAAGCGTGCTAGGACCGCTTCTATTCTTGCTGTATATTAATGACCTTCCTCGTCACATTAACTACCCAATGGTGCTCTACGCTGACGACAGCACAGTAGTAATTGATTACAAAGATGATAGAGACTATGAATATGAAATTAATTACACTTTACATACTATAATTGAATGGCTCAAGAACAATAACTTAATGATAAATTTAAATAAAACTAAAATAATGCATTTTTATCAAAGAAAAGTAATGAGACCCATCGATTGCAATTACGAAGAAATGGCTATACAACGTGCCCGTGAGCATTGCGAGAGATTTTAACCACGCATTTCTGAGGTCAAAAGAATGAAAAAACATTATATGACTTTTGTTGTAAAACGCCAAAAAAATTTTATTTTTTTATTTTTTTTTTCAGTTTTTTGGAATGCTGTTCTACATAAAAAGTAAATGTCATTACAAAAAAGTAACGGAAAAAGTAAATTGCTACATTTTTTCTCGTAAAAACTAGTCCATGAAAAGTGTTTCTTAGGTCTTTGATATCAGTCAATAAGAGATGTCTAGACTATGCCCCATACCGGTGAGATCGCCATCAAAAAATCATTTTATACTGAGAAACAATTCAAAATGCAATTTTTTGTAAGTAGTATTTACTCTGAAACTATGGCGAATTTCGGAAAAGTTTAAAGGACATTTTGTTCTCTAAATATGATCATGAATACACTGTTAAAGTCTCTCGCAATGCTCACGGGCACCGTGTAGAATCAGTGAGCAATACAAATTTTTTAGGAGTCCAGATTGACAATCATTTAAATTGGACACCTCATACTGAGACAGTTTGTAAAAAATTAAATAAATATGCTTTCGCTATGTATAAACTTTCCAAGCAAGTTAGTACAGAAGCTGTAATGATGGCTTATCACAGTTTGGTTGCGTCAACCTTGCGATATGGAATTATCTATTGGGGTAATTCCGTCAACAGGGAAGCTGTCTTTATCGCACAGAAGAGATGCGTGAGAGCGATTCGAGGGCTTTACCTTACAGATAGCTGTGTACCACATTTTAAAGAACTGAAAATTCTTACATTGCCTTGCCTCTACATTTTTGAAATTGCGATGTACATCAAAACAAACCCAACACTATTCCTGACGGTCTCTGACGTATCTGCTAGAAATTCCAGGTATCCTCAGAATCTCTTTCCTGTATCCGCAAATACTGCCCTAATGCGCAAAAGTGTGTTCTGCTTAGCTAGTAAGATTTATAACAATTGCCTGTACATTTCAGAATGTTACCCTTAAAACAGTTTAAGCGCAAATTATTGACATTTTTAATTGATAAATGCTTTTACACTATTTCTGAATTTTTGCTGTATAATTTTAATGTTTCTGATTTGACATGACTTTAATATTAATAATGACTAGGAATTATATTCATATCTAAATTTATTTCGCATGTTAGTATGTAAGGAAATTATTTAAGTTTTTGTACGCCGTCAGGCAGGGTATATAGTGCTACATATATTTATTTACCACCACTGTAATCAGTTTGACATATACTCGCAAATAAAACACTTTGAACTTTGAACTTTGGCTGTAAGGTTTTGGGACCCAACCAGTCCTCCCTAGATGGATTTGGAACCTCTCAGATTGATTTGATGTTTGGAATTTTGGAAAGGGCCATTACCCACCGCCGCTCAATGGCCTTACAAAAATCCAAAAATCAAATCACTGAGAGTTTCCAAATCCATCTAGGGAGGATTAGTTGGGTCCGAAAACCTTACAGCCAACGGGAATATAGTTCTTTTTTGGCTACCTTGTATATACTAGGGCTCGCGGTCGATTCCGGATTTCGGGTACCCGTTTCCAAGATCCGTTTCTGAGTAACACGAACACGGTTTTCTGGCCCGTTTCCCACGTGTAATAAAGAAACGTGTAATTAAGATCCGTTTCCACGAGTAAACGGGTAGCCGAAGCAACGTTCCTTAAATACACGCGGATCTCGAAACGTCCTTGACGAGTGGCAGAGATACGACTCGAGACGTTTAAGAGCTACTAATGAATACATGTGGTAGCTTAGGGAATTTTAGTCATGTTGAATCTTATTGCGAGTCCATAGAGTTGAAATTTAGTTAACGGTTAATTTGAACGAACCTTTTTTCCACGCAGGTAGAAGCACAGGTTTGTTTTCAATAGATAAAGGATGAATTACCTGTATTAAAATAACAATTCTGCCGTTTTAGCAATATAAATATTACTTCGTTATACTCAATACTTATTTCATTGAATTAATAGTGTCTTCCGTTCTTTAAAATAAAGGTTTAAGTAATTATTATTTTTATACCACGACGGTGGCAAACAAGCATACGGCCCGCCTGATGGTAAGCTGCTACCGTAGCCTATGGATGCCTGCAACTAATGAGGTGTCACATGCGCGTTGCCGACCCTTTTCAAAAGGAGGATTTACTGTGTTGACGGCTAAAGGAACAAGATGGTCCCTCGTCGTCAACACACTGGGTCCTCTTTGAGCTCTTGTATTAGTTGTTTATTGATAAAAAAACACTATATTTGATTAAAATTAGATAGTGGTCTGCGGCGGCGGTTAGGACGGTTTGGTTAGGTATTCAAATCCGGGCAAGAAAAATAATTTGAAACTTACAATGCATAGCAGCTGTAGTATAAATATTATTTGGACATTTTATCCCCGATTTATTTACCCTAGTACAACGAACGGTTCTCTCAATTAACGCTGAAAATTGTGTTGCCGATTATCAGTTCCCAACAAACTTTTATTTCACATCGCGGAATGATCATGTGCCAACTTTTCAAAAGATTTTGTTTTATTTCTCTCAGTTACCAACTGTACGTTTGGCCTGTTTTTATAAAGTCACTTTTCTATATGCCGCCTTTCGAGTATAGAATGGTTTAGTTTGCGTAATATTCATTTCGTAAGGATGCCATTTTCACTGTGGGCAAATTATACACAGGTAGTTGTTATTATTTGAATACAATAGTTTATTCATTAGACTTATTGTTTAGGATATTTTTATATTAAAAAGTCGTTACGGCGGCACGCTCGCTTCGCTCGCTCGGCTTTGTGCACTGTTTGCTCACGGTAGATTTAACACGCTCCTCTTCGCTTCGCTCGTCGTCTCACCTAACTGGAGTCCGTCACATATGACATTTCTGTTGTTAATATACTTACTAACGAAACGTTATTCTTTTAATAGTTGCTTGGCCTAGTGATATATTTGACAAATGATAAGTATCCCAGAAGTTTTGAGTCATTATAATAATCAGCTTTAAAACAATTCTACCAAATGAAACGTTATCATATAAAATTTTGCTAATAGTTAATTGTTAAAGTGAATCATCAGCGAAATGTTGGTTAGCAAGTTAAATTCGGTCAAAAAAAGTTCGGCGAAAAGGCAGAACACCACAACGAACATGTCCTATTATGAATTGATTACTACCATTTACTAATAAATTGTGTTGAATACAATGAATTGATTAACGGTGTCATCAGAGGTAACAGAACGGTCCTTTATATAATTATCAACCATTTCTTTCCATTTCGAATCATTTTATATCTGAAAACAGGTAATTTATTATTTTGGACACTAAATTATGTCACTATATACATTATAAATGATGTACTCATAACATGATTATCCATTATTACTAAATACACTCAACATTATCTTGATTTGTATTAGTAGTCAATAAATTGGTATGAATGCTACTTACCAGTTAAATTGGTTTTTTTTACAATTTTTTTATGTTCTTCTGGGTAGCTCGTTGACATGCAATCATAACAATTTTATAACAACAAAAACCAACAAAACAAAAAAACTATTAACAAAACAACTAACACTATTTTAAAATGGTAAGATTAACTCGGGAAGACTGTAGTATCCAGCTGACCGACTAAGTGGAAAACTGAAGCCATACTAAAACTCAATAGGATATTCTATATCTTAGGCATGTTTTTTTAAAAATTATATTGAAAGTTCCTTCTACCTATAAGTATCACAGTGAAATTAGGCCGCGTGGCGTCAAAACAAAAGGGAACATTTACTGTGCTATAGATTAAGTAAATCCTCTTAAAATCGTGCCGCTTAAGGTCTTG
The DNA here is from genome assembly GCA_947086415.1 of Pammene aurita. Classification (NCBI taxonomy): domain Eukaryota; kingdom Metazoa; phylum Arthropoda; class Insecta; order Lepidoptera; family Tortricidae; genus Pammene; species Pammene aurita. The sequence continues at coordinate 10,595,055 of OX352305.1, forward strand.
TGTTTATACAGATGTGTTGACTTTATTACAACCACATAGAGCTTAAAATAGGTGGCCATTATGATTTGGAAATCAACACGTTTGCACCAAAGGATGTCGTAAAATCTGCATTTTATTTTATTACCTGTACGCTAATCTCAAAGTTACCCAAGTCAACTAGCAGTTTACCTGTTTTAGGATCTAAGCTTAATTGAATAAGTTATATTATCGCGGGATAACCAAAGTAGCATAAGTAATATTGGTTCTTTGTTAAAAACACCTGTGCATGGTACTTTGATAAGGCCTCTTAAATTGGTGGTTAGTTTTTTTTGCCGCTGCCGCGTATCTCATGGTAGTGAATACCAAGGACGAGATAAAACTAACAGTTCAATTGATGATGATGATGATTTTATAAACTATTAATATAGTATAATAATGAATACCTAAGATATTTGTAAAAGTTTCTAGTTTCATTGCTGTGGAGTCCACAACAATGAAACTAGAAACTTTTACATCATTGTATACAAAATGATTCACGAGACGTGAGCAGAAACAACCCTACACAATTAATTAGTACACGCTAATGAATCAGCCGCCATCGCCATCATGTTTAAGTGAAACAAAAACGCCTTTCTATTTTTTTCACCTTTTTGTTACTTATAAATTTTATTATCTGTAATCATAGTCACCTTACACAAACAAACCAATAAAGATAAAACCTCTTTAAGAATTATGACAGAACACTTTGATTATGAAAAAAAATTGTTAAATTAAGTGAAATACGACGTTTCCATAGTAACCAGACATCAATTTTACACCATAGAAATCTAAAGTATAGGGAGAAATGGCATGACAGCTAAAACACTGTCCCTAAATCCTGATCAACTTGATCAGAAAACTCGATCACAATGTCAGTAACATGACAACCGTTGCAGTATAAATTTAATACAAACATAAAATCACTGTTTTCGCCTTTGTTACTTGTACAAATCGCAGTACAACTATTAATTCTGTGGTGTCAATTATCAAATATAAAGCTAATAACGTTTTCCTATGCAAGCTGTCAAAATGGCATCCATTGCTTGATTTGTGTGCTTATCTCTTTATTTCTTAGATGTTTACCCAGCTGACGCTCAATGGACAGCGAACTTGTGATATTTGACATTAAGTCACAAAATTGAAATAATACGTCAAAATAAATTTGCACTAGTGCCGCGGATCAGTCGACATTCTTAATTTTATCTTATCGATATTTTTACGAAGACGTGCATGCAATAAGTATTCGAATATGTAGTAGGTATATTGTTAATTTATAACTATCGATTGATTGACATACTTGAATATTAAACGTTAGTTTGATCGTAATTTTTCATATTTGGGGTCGTCCAGAAATCATGTGATCATATTTGGCCGACTAATGTCGTTTCTACTGTATTTCGTATATGTTCAAGATGCTATTTCTGAAAAACAGGCATCGTAAAAATCTGCTTATGACTTAATATCAAAAAATAGAGTGGATTTGATCTGATTAAATTTTTGAGTAAAATTGGTATTCATTTTGTCTAGAATACCGATGAATACCTCAATATATAATCATATTTACTTATATTGTGAAGCTAAATAAGTAATTAAAATATCCTACGATACCATACAACCTCATCTGTATGCAACTGAAGAGCATTCAATAGTAACCCTTATTTGCATTGGTTCTAACTGCTTCGGACCCGTTCGAGCCGGTATTAAGTACCCGTGTACCCGTAGGAACGTTTCTCGAAACGTTTCCATGGAAACGTTTCCTGGAGACGTTTCCGACTCCCGGCGGGTTAGTGTAAACCGGCTCCTTAGCACCGTCGGTCTTAAGTACACGGGTATTCGTCTCCGCGTGTAACACGTGTAGCGGGAGCTCTAGTATATACAGGATGATTCATGAGACGTGAGCAGGAACAACCCTACACACTTAGTTAACGATAATAAATCGACCGCCATCATGTTTAAGTGAAACAATAACGCCTTTCAATTTTTTTTTACCTTTTTGTTTCGTAGAAATTTTATTCTCTGTAATCATGGTCACCCCACATAAACAAATCAATAAAGATAAAACCTCTTTGACAATCATGACAGCACATTGATTCATTGATTATGAAAAATAAAAATAAAAAAATATGTGAGATACGATGTTTCAAAAGTAACCAGACATCAATTTGACACATATCACAGAAAAACAAGAGAATATCAGTACTCGACGGAGTATTCTTATTGTAGAGTGACCTTGCGTGTCGTAAATAATTTCAAACGTTTTATTTTTATTAAAAAAAATTTTTTTGCGCTTATCACACTAATACTGATATCAAACAATAGCTTATTTTTAACTGAATCCGTAGTGTTAAGCCTGCTCACGTCTCATGAATCACCCTGTATATCTATAGTGTAATAAAAACAATAGGATGTGTCTCTGGTATTCCTGGATTATTTCTTTACATTGTATAGATCAATAGGTATGATGAATTTTTTTCATGCATGGTATCAATCGATTCCTTTTGTTGTAAGGATCAAATGTCTGTTTAGGGCCAATTGCGTTAAAGCAACACCAAAATCAGAAATGAGATTCAAAATCTGGCACTCGCTTTTGTTTCTCAAAACGCTCCTAACAAAATGCTATGCAACAGTGACGTCACGGTCGCCCTGTTTAAAGTATGGAAAAAATATGAAATTGTTATTTTGACAGTGAAATACTGCGTATATGTATATGGTTGCCATACAATTGTAAACTGTTAAAAATCGAATGGTATCAATGGTTTTTTAAATATCGTACTTTAAAAAATCGTAAAATTTGGAAATTTTGATGTCTCATATTTTTGAAGTTTGAACCGTTTCAATATTTTTTTTTTAAATTTCACTTTATTAGGATATATTTATAATTTTGCATCCATTTAACTTAATTTTATTACAAAATTCAACATGTGTCATCATGCCTATTGTACTGTTGGCAGGCGTGGGGTTTCCGTCACATAACATTCGTAGACTACGGGAAAGTATCATACTCCAACCCGACCCGACAAGTCCTGTTCACACATGCGGATTGCCGCGCCGGCCGCGGCAAGGCCGACGCTGCTGCTGACAACTTAAGGAACATCCTGCCTTCTGTAGTAAGTAGGGCATTTCATTAAACTTTTGAACGACAAGAGCCACTAAATCGGTCGTGGGCTGTCGTGCCTGCCACGCCAACGACCACTAAAGTGGCTGCGGCGGACGCTGTCAAAGCAATTGTCCTCTGACAGATAAGGTTTATATTCGTTATTCACTAGTCGAGATATTGGCGTGTAGGCCACGTCTTGACGCGAGAGAGAAAGCGTTCAAAAGGTTAAATAAATTATATTTGACAAATTGTAAAGATTTCATGTATTTGATTTACTTCTGCTTTTACTGTTTGTTACCTGTATTTTATGTGTTTCTTTATTTTGAGGTGTGCAATAATAGTATTTTATACAATCGTGACATAATTAACAGCTTTTCAGTCGAGTACAAGGTACTCGACTGAAAAGCTTGATTATGTCACTATTGTATACAATATTTTTTCTACGAGTGCTCAATATAGGCAAGCCGGTAAGAATTGAGTTCGACGAAAGACCTGCTGCCTCTATACAATTGAGTAACTTCAATCTCCCGGCAGATTACATACAGTGTACATACAGACCTGACATTTTTACCACCGGTTCTATGAGCTTGGTGATTAGGTAGCCATACTGACCAAATTTTACTATGGGACCAACCTCGAAATCACAAAAAAAATTGGCATCCCCATAGAAAACGAAGACACCTTATCGGCCGAAATGTATGAAACAGCCAAAAAAAATTTCACGATTTCGAAGTTGGTCCCATACTAAGAGTTGTTCAGTATGACCTTCCTAATCTCTCCACTCAATATGACCGGTGGTTAAAATTTCACCGTGTATACCAAGTTTTTTTTTATTGTTCTACATTTTTTTTGCCTTTATATGATGAACATTAAACAAGATGAACATTATATTATAAATGAATTCATTGATAAACGTGTCCATGAAATTTAGCAGCTCGCTGTACGTAAACGTATAGTGGTACTGGTCTAAGAGCTGGCCACGTCAGATGTGACACAATAATGAGAGCAATGAAACCTGTCTAGTTAGACTGCTTTACCATCCTTGTTTCTAGATCCGGGCATCTGGCAGATTTTAATGGGTGGAGGTCAAAGTGACAGACCAACAAAGTTTTTAAGTTGGCAAAAAGCAATACCAAAATAGGTAAAAAAAAATTAAAGTTGCGTCATTTATAGAAGACAGGGCCTATATTTTAACATTAGATTAAAAACCATAGTCTATTATTGCGTAACCAAAAACAGTAGGCGCCTAACTAAAAATTGCATTTTACATCATTTGGCACTACTTTCCCCCAACAGAACCTCCTGGATATGATATTAACTAATTAATTACATAATTTCCCATAATATTGCACTAAACCCAGAACTCTAGGATTTGTTTTCTTCAAGTTATTTGCATTATTTGAACTCCACCACTTTACAGCTGCCAGACGTCTGGATCTAGAAATAAGCATAGTATAGCAAACTAACTACATGGATTTCGTTGCTCTCATTATTGTGTCATATCTGACGTGGCCAGCTCTCCGTCTATACCATCGCCCACACTGTTAACTGCCCATCGGTGTACCTTCTGCCTTTTGTAATAAGGTCCACCGATGTAAAGTTAAGAGCGTTGCTGTTTGTACATAATAAAATAAAATCCAAAATCTACGCTATGAGTTACTTTTTTCTTGTCTTGCAATCTCAACTCTATAGTTAACAATAATAAATTCCACTATTGCCTGCAGGAAACCCAAGGCATAGCTCTCCACATCCCAATGCCAGGTCACCCAGTAGGAGAGTCCCTGAGAGCCGAGACTGCAGCCAACATCAAAACTTTAACCGACGTCATAGCGGCTCATGACGTCATCTTCTTGTTACTCGACACCAGGGAGGCAAGGTGGTTGCCAACGGTTATTAGTGCTCATTACGGGAAGGTAATTAACTTTTTCTCAAACATGCAATGAAATATTCTCTTTACCTTCCTTATAATAGACTCGGAAGTATCCTTTTTCGGGCGCAGCATCTCGAGGCGGCCTGAAATGGGATTTCATACAACTTTTCAGGCCTAGGCCTGCAAAGTAACTTTTTTTTTGTTTCAACGTCCAACCTCATTCAGACAGCGTCAAAGATGGCGGCAGGTTTTACGAACAGCTGATTTTAACTTTTTAATTTTTACTTCATGGTCGCTTTTTAGATTGAATAAAACATTGTCCTTTTGGTTTTTTATTTTATTTTATTTCATTGCATGTTTGAGAAAAGCACTATACATGCCTCGGCGTGAAAACGGATTCGCGGCCTCTGATGTAATGTACTATTTAGGGTTCCGCACCCAAAGGGTGAAAACGGGACCCTATTAATAAGACTCCGCTGTCCGTCTGTCAGCAGGCTGTATCCCATGAACCGTGATAGTTAGACAGTTGAAATTTTCACAGATGATGTATTTATTTCTGTTGCCGCTATAACAACAAATACCGAAAAACAGAATTTAAAAAATATTTAAGGGGCTCCCATACAACAGACATGATTTTTTTTGCCGTTTTTGTCTGTCACCAAGCTGTATCTCATGAACCGTGATAGTAAGACAGTTGAAATTTTCACAGATGATGTATTTCTGTTGCCACTAGAGCAACAAATACTAAAAAACAATAAAATTAATATAGGGGCTCCCATACAACAGACAGTATTTTTTTGCTGTTTTTGTCTGTCACCAAGCTGTATCTCATGAACTGTGATAGTAAGACAGTTGAAATTTTCACAGATGATGTATTTCTGTTGCCGCTATAGCAACAAATACTAAAAAACAATAAAATAAATCTGTAAGGGGGCTCCCATACAACAGACAAGATTTTTTTTGCCGTTTTTATAGATCTCGCACTTGGCCCGACTCGAGTCCGACTCCCACTTGGCCGGTTTTTTTTTTCTTTTAATTATAAGCCTGTTTCATGTTCTGTTTCAGAGCAGCTGATGTTGTGTGCTAATTTCTTTCATATAAAGTGATAGATATTTGACTGAACTAATAGACAAAATTCAGGTTTAAAAAGGTTATCATGATTTTCTATTACTCCAATAAAATGATTTTGTGGCAATTTAATATTTATTTAATTTAAACTTTCGTGAGAGATACTAACACTATAAAATATAACGTTTACACTCACGTCACTTTAGTCACTTCGCGCGACATGTTTCGGAGAGCTTAGGTCTCCATCTTCAAGCACTAAGCGTGCTCTTCGAACCGGCCCGTGGCGCACTGTTGCACGTCGCGTTGCTTGAAGATGGAGACCTAGGCTCTCCGACCCATGTCGCGTGAAGAAACTAAAGAGACGTGAGTGTAACCGTTATATTTTATAGAGTTTAATATTAATTTAAAACTATATGATTATTGATTACGCGGACATTGTATATCTAGCAAGAAATAAAAGGCTTTTTTATTTTTATTTTATTTATTTCATTAATATTTGTTCAGTTTTTAGGCACCATTTAACTTTTTTGCATTTTATTCCATAAAAACATGTGTATTTTGGTACGTTTTTAGTGTGTCTTGCATAATTTAGATATTTTATGTTGTTCTCAGATAGTAATAAACGCGGCGCTCGGCTTTGACAGTTACCTAGTCATGAGGCATGGAGCTTCTTCCAAGACTTCACAGCCAGAACCTCCAGCCCAGACAGACCCTGCACAGTCCGCGCCCGCTACATACCTGCCAGGCGCACAGTTGGGCTGCTACTTCTGTAATGACGTCACCGCTCCAGGCAATGTAACTATCTGCAACTATACCTAGTCATGCATGGAGTTTTCTTTCCTTCACAGTCAGAACCTGCACCTACACATACCTGCCAGGCGCACAGGTGGGCTACTACTTAATGATGTCACCGCTCAGGGCAATGTAACTGCCGACTTTTTGAACCACTGACACTTGCACTACGGGCTAATTTAATGCCAACTATGATGGGTAGCGACATCACTGCCGACGAAGCCGCTCTGTTTTCCCTACCCGTACATAAAGGTGGCTTGGCAATATCCAATCCATTCACCGAGAATAATTTGAGCTACAAAACCTCTAAAAAAGGCTGTTCAATCCTCTCATCAGGTTTGATCGGGACACAACATGTAGACCTAGCCCAACACAATAAATCCCTGATTGACGCACGCAAAGAAAGCCGAACAATGAAAGAAGCTCGCGATAACGAACTTTTAGACACTATATGGGACCCCCTAATAAAAGAAGAGCTATAGAAAGATCAATCGCATTGAAAATGAAAACAAAGTCTTCCACCTGGCTATCTACTATACCAACGAAGAAAGATAACCTCGACTTGTCCCCTCAAGAATTCAGAGACGCCCTGGCAATACGCTATCACAGAACCCCAAACCCAAAGCCACCCTCATGTGATGGATGTGGCAACAGCCAATTTAATATCGACCATGCTCTCTGCTGCAAGACTGGGGGGCTAATTTCAAGACGACACAACGAAGTTCGTGATCTATTTGCTGAACTATGGCACCAAGCATGGAGCAACGTCACAATAGAACCCATAATCACAGAAGGTGACCTTGGATTACGCGGCGACTTATCTTGCCGTGGCGTATGGAATGCTCAGAGAGAGGCTCTTTTTGATATCCGTGTCGTAGACACTGACGCTCCCTCTTACATTACACGCCATCATGTCACTTCTGTCCTAAAATCTGCTGAGACTGAAAAACAAAGAAAATACTCCGCTGCCTGCGAAGCGAAACACGCTACCTTCACCCCTCTCGTGACTTCCGTCGATGGCGTATTCGCACCACAGATGACCTCCTTTGTCAAACACATAGGCGAAGCCCTCGCGGACCGCTGGAATAAATCGCTGAGTACGATACTGGGTTGGCTTAGAACAAGGATATGCATTACTATAATTCGAGCCACCAGTATGTGCATACGAGGCACACGTCACAAATTCAAACCTGCAGCGAAACTATTGGGGTTCGACGACGGAGCAGGCATTCCCAGCTCTAACTAAACTGTCACCTGCCTGACCGTGCATTGCAGAGATGTGAATTATTACTATTATTTTATATACATTATTATTAGCTATTTCTTTAATAAATGACTTCTTACCAAAATGTAACTGCCGATAACTATATACAAGATACCTCTATACTCCGCTTAGCGAGTTATTTCTATGAAACCTAAGATGCCAAAAAGAAGGGGTGCGGGAGGGGAACACGCAATGCTAGACAGAGAACGCGCCATTGTTCCGTGTGGCGTAAGAGAAAGTCAGACATCAATGGTTGCCATGGAGACGTACTAAGTTTACTGTCATTTCCAATAATGAGTGTCTCAATATAGGGTAAATTTACTTCAAGCGTGGCAGCGGGGGTCGCCCCGCTATGCGGGGTCTCGGGTTAATTAGTCTATGCTATATACATACTTACATAAGTATACTCGTACTATGATGCATTTTCTTACTCCTAGCGTTTGTCCCAGATTTTTGCTCTATTATGGGGTCCACTCAGCAACCTAATCCCAAGAATTGGCGCAGGCACTAGTTTTTACGAAAGCGACTGCCATCTGACTTTTCAACCCAGAGGCGAAACTAAGCCTTGTTAGGATTAGATCCGGTTTCCTCACGACGCGACGTTTTCGTTCACCAAAAAGCGACTGGTAAAAATAAAATTGTGAAGTCGGGGTTTGAACCCGCCACCTTCGGATTGAAAGTCTCACGTCTAACCGCCAGACCACAAGCGCTTTTTCTCGTACTATGATGCAGGATGTGTGTAAAATAGTGCGATAACAAATCTGACAGTTGATTGTATTAACGGGCTGACAACAGCTAAATTCCCTCCCTATCTTTTTCAGCGCGAGTGAAAGAGAAACACTATGTTACGATTAGTATGGGAGATCATTGCAAATTTTGCAAAAGATGAATTAAAAAAAAAACTACGCATTAATTGAGAAATATAAAACAACGAAGTTTTTAGTATTAGTGCGGTGGAATTTTGTCCTTAGTTACAGACGTATAAGTCAAGCAACTAAAGACATACGACTGTTTAAAGCAAATTTCGAGATGTAACTTTGGAATTATTTTCTATCGAGCCGATTTCTTCCCTTCGTGTATCGGAATCAACGAAGTTCTTCCAAATAGAACGAATAACAACTTTTTTTTTACTTTTTCAAAACAAGGAGTTATAGATAAAACACTGTTTGAGTAAAGTCAATTTGAAGGTCATCGGGTGTTGTCAGCCTCTTAAGGTCCATTTACACATTGATTCTACGAGCGAGTTCTAGCTCCATAACCCTTTAATCGATCCAGCTCATATAAGAACTCTCAAATTATATTTATCCGTGCTACAACCACAAAAATATTCATTATTCTGATCTTAATGAAATTTTACGTAAAAATACGTAATAAAATAGTAAAATACGTTACTCTTTATTTGTTATCGAGGAACAACTATTCAAAATCAAAAAGCCATCGAAATGCACGGTAGCCTGCTGAGAGTTCCGCTGTGTCCGCAGTTGTTTGTAAGAACTTCGCTTTGCTGCGCTCGCTGGTTCGATAAAATCTGTTACTTATGTATCCGTTTGTAAAGTGTTTTTTTTTACAGTCATTGAAGGACCGCACGCTGGACCAGCAATGCACGGTTACCCGGCCTGGTGCCGCCGCCGTAGCAGGCGCGCTCGCTGTGGAACTCCTCGCTGCGCTCTTACAGCACCCGCTCAGGTCAGACTCGCGTTTGTAACAGTTCCCAGTCGTCTCGTGTGACTCTTGTCACAGAATAAGACCGCACGCTGGACCATCAATGCACGGTTACGCGGCCTGGTGCCGCCGCCGTAGCAGGCGCGCTCGCTGTAGAACTCCTCGCTGCGCTCTTACAGCACCCGCTCAGGTCAGCCTCTCTTTGTAACAGTTCCCAGTCGTCTCGTGTGACTCTTGTCACAGAATAAGACCGCACGCTGGACCAGCAATGCACGGTTACGCGGCCTGGTGCCGCCGTCGTAGCAGGCGCGCTCGCTGTGGAACTCCTCTCTGCGCTCTTACAGCATCCGCTCAGGTCAGACTCTCGTTTGTAACAGTTCCCAGTCGTCTCGTGTGACTCTTGTGACAGAATAAGACCGCACGCTGGACCAGCAATGCACGGTTACGCGGCCTGGTGCCGCCGTCGTAGCAGGCGCACTCGCTGTGGAACTCCTCTCTGCGCTCTTACAGCACCTGCTCAGGTCAGACTCTCGTTTATAACAGTTCCCAGTCGTCTCGTGTGACTCTTGTGACAGAATAAGACCACACGCTGGACCAGCAATGCACGGTTACGCGGCCTGGTGCCGCCGCCGTAGCAGGCGCGCTCGCTGTAGAACTCCTCGCTGCGCTCTTACAGCACCCGCTCAGGTCAGCCTCTCTTTGTAACAGTTCCCAGTCGTCTCGTGTGACTCTTGTCACAGAATAAGACCGCACGCTGGACCAGCAATGCACGGTTACGCGGCCTGGTGCCGCCGTCGTAGCAGGCGCGCTCGCTGTGGAACTCCTCTCTGCGCTCTTACAGCATCCGCTCAGGTCAGACTCTCGTTTGTAACAGTTCCCAGTCGTCTCGTGTGACTCTTGTGACAGAATAAGACCGCACGCTGGACCAGCAATGCACGGTTACGCGGCCTGGTGCCGCCGTCGTAGCAGGCGCACTCGCTGTGGAACTCCTCTCTGCGCTCTTACAGCACCTGCTCAGGTCAGACTCTCGTTTATAACAGTTCCCAGTCGTCTCGTGTGACTCTTGTGACAGAATAAGACCACACGCTGGACCAGCAATGCACGGTTACGCGGCCTGGTGCCGCCGTCGTAGCAGGCGCGCTCGCTGTGGAACTCCTCTCTGCGCTCTTACAGCACCTGCTCAGGTCAGACTCTCGTTTGTAACAGTTCCCAGTCGTCTCGTGTGACTCTTGTGACAGAATAAGACCGCACGCTGGACCAGCAATGCCCGGTTACGCGGCCTGGTTCCGCCGCCGTAGCAGGCGCGCTCGCTGTAGAACTCCTCTCTGCGCTCTAACAGCACCTGCTCAGGTCAGACTCTCGTTTGTAACAGTTCCCAGTCGTCTCGTGTGACTCTTGTGACAGAATAAGACCGCACGCTAGACCAGTAATGCACGGTTACGCGGCCTGGTGCCGCCGCCGTAGCAGGCGCGCTCGCTGTAGAACTCCTCGCTGCGCTCTTACAGCACCCGCTCAGGTCAGACTCTCGTTTGTTACCAGTTCCCAGTCGTCACGAGTCGTGTGACTCTTGTGACAGAATAAGACCGTACGCTGGACCAGCAATGCACGGTTACGCGGCCTGGTGCCGCCGCCGTAGCAGGCGCGCTCGCTGTAGAACTCCTCGCTGCACTCTTACAACACCCGCTCAGGTCAGACTCTCGTTTGTTACCAGTTCCCAGTCGTCACGAGTCGCGTGACTCTTGTGACAGAATAAGACCGCACGCTGGACCAGCAATGCACGGTTACTCGGCCTGGTGCCGCCGCCGTAGCAGGCGCGCTCGCTGTAGAACTCCTCGCTGCGCTCTTACAACACCCGCTCAGGTCAGACTCTCGTTTGTTACCAGTTCCCAGTCGTCACGAGTCGCGTGACTCTTGTGACAGAATAAGACCGCACGCTGGACCAGCAATGCACGGTTACGCGGCCTGGTGCCGCCGCCGTAGCAGGCGCGCTCGCTGTAGAACTCCTCGCTGCGCTCTTACAACACCCGCTCAGGTCAGACTCTCGTTTGTTACCAGTTCCCAGTCGTCACGAGTCGTGTGACTCTTGTGACAGAATAAGACCGCACGCTGGACCAGCAATGCACGGTTACGCGGCCTGGTGCCGCCGCCGTAGCAGGCGCGCTCGCTGTTGAACTCCTCGCTGCGCTCTTACAACACCTGCTCAGGTCAGACTCTCGTTTGTTACCAGTTCCCAGTCGTCACGAGTCGTGTGACTCTTGTGACAGAATAAGACCGCACGCTGGACCAGCAATGCACGGTTACGCGGCCTGGTTCCGCCGCCGTAGCCAGCATGCTCGTGGTAGAACTACCTGCTGTTCTCTTACAACACCAGAACAAGTCGGAGAGCTTGTAGTCGGTCCTAAAAGTCTATACCTTTGTAATTGCACCTTTGTACGGCCTTTAATTGTAGGGTTCACTTTACATTGGACATTTCATAATAGCTGGAACCGTAAATGGCTCACCAATTAAAGTTCGTGACTGTGCAGTCGCAAAAGTGTAAACATATCTATGACGTCGATTATAATTTCATGTGATTAGTCTTCGTCCTCGTTACTATTTTACGTTTAAACCTCTATATTCGGCGTCATTAGAAAAATAAAATAATGTAAACAAACGCATTTACATAGTTGCTTCGTAATCACGCACTTTTAAACAACAACCATGGTTACATTTTCAGCTTATAATTGTTATTTATGTTATTTTTTAGTCAAAATATCCGTTAAGTAATTATTAGAGGGCGGAGTACCGGTGGCAAATTTCACACAAAAGGTATGGAGTCGTTTTTATAATTATTATTTTAGGCTTGAATAATAAAATTATTCATTTACCTAATGTACTTAGTATGGTACCTACTCGTAAATTGGAAGTAAGTACTTAACATTTATTTTCATAAATCGATTTCAGGAACACCTAAATGTTATGTCGTAAATGTTTTGGGTTATTTTTCAATTTCTTTTAACAAAGTCACCATTCATCGATATAATATTTTTTACCATATGCAACCTTTCTTTTCAAAAAGTTACTAATTTACAAATTTATGAGACATTTAGAAACTAATTATTTGACATTGTCAATTTAGACAGCTGCTTTACATCTATATTATCTGAATTATTATTGCGTCGGCTAAATATTTAAAACCGAAAAATATCAAGATGAATAAGCCATGTGAAGCAACAATTCTGCGGATGATAGAACCGTACGAAAACTTATATATAATGAAGAAGAATGTAGCATTCACTGTATTTCTTGCTCAGTGGATTTAAAGCAGTTGAAAAAATATAATGTCGAAAAACACGTTAACAGTAAACAACACCAAATTAACTGTGGAAACCAAAATGGCACCTTTGCCTATGATTTATGCGTTTTCCTTATAGCGTGTAACATCCCATGGAAAAGAGTTAACCATCCAGAATTTAAAAAGTTCTTTGGAAAATACTTAGATAAAGGCGTAAAACTTCCCGAAGAAAGTGTTTTGAGAAAATACTATCTTACCAGAATATACAATGCGACCGTCAAGCAAATACGAAATACATTTTTCGATTCCAATTTATGACTTGCGGTGGATGAGACTCTTGATAATTTCGGTAATTGCGTAGTAAATGTAATTATAAAATCACTTGATGATGCTTTACAAAGGCCATATTTGTTAGCGTGTAAAGTCGTTAGTACTGTAAACGCGAACTCAATTGCAGCGGTGGTTGACGAAAGCTTGAATTTTTTGTGGGAGGATAATTTTACAGATAATATGAACAAATTTTTAATATTCTGTTCGGATAGCGCAGCGTACATGCTTGCTGCCGGCAAGATTTTGAAGAAAAAGTACACTAAAGTACGACACGTAACTTGTTTCGCTCATGGACTACACAGAGTCGCGGAGCAGATAAGATCTGAACATAAATTGGTCAATTCTTTAATATCTAATGTCAAGAAGATTTTTTTAAATCACCACACCGCGTCCGATTTTTCAGGGACCATGCGCAGAATGTGCCTTTACCGCCGGAACACATTATCACTCGTTGGGGCACCTGGTTAAATGCAAGTTTTTACTACGATAGACATTTTGACGTGATTAAAAATGTTGTGATGCAATTGAACAGTAAAGAAGCTATTGCCATTAGAAAAGCCCAGAAGTTGTTTGAAAATGAAAATTTACAAAACGAGTTAAGCTTTATAAAAAATTGTTACGAAATTATACCTGAATCGATAGAAAAATTAGAATGCACTAAAATTCCGATAGAAGAAAGTTTTCTGGTAATAGATATAGTTAGGTGTATTTTAAGCCTCCAAGGAAGTGAAACCGTGCGAAATGAACTCGAATTGGTTCTAGATAGAAACCCAGATGCTGACGAATTAAGGAATATGATTACAATGGAAAATTATAAACAAGTCCTTAAACATGCAACCATGACATCGGTAGATGTAGAGCGATCGTTTTCCACTCATAAATGGATCTTCAATAAATTAAGAAACCGATTCACTCCGAAAAACCAGGAACATGTGGCCATAGTCCATTCATTTTATAACATGGATACGCACTTAAGTGTAGATTGTGAGGAGGACCTCGAACACATAATTCCAGTCCTCAATTGTAATTGAATGGTCTTGAAAATAATATATCGTTTGGCAGGTATAACTTCTTAGTCTAGTATTTAGTACCTAATGATAATGTTTTGATAAGAAAACATATTATTATGTATTATAGATATTAACAACATATTACATTATACTTGTATGCTCGTAAGATAATTTCTATAAGTTCCTAAAAATTATTATGCAAAATTAATCATTTACTCGTTATTTATTTAATCATAAGAATACTTAGGCGACACCATACATTTAGTGTGAAATTTGCCACCGGTACTCCGTCCTCTAGTAATTTTCTTATATTTTAGTGAAAACTAATTTCCTTAATAATATTTTCTCATGTGTCAAATCGATGGCTGTGTGACTCAACCTCGTATATGGAAAAAATCAACTTTAGGAGAACACGTAAAAACGAATTTTTTTTCGTTTTATTGTACTGAACAAGTCAAATATTTTTTAATAATTAGATAACTAATTCGACGATATAATGTATACCAAATTGACAATAGTTAATTTATAAGTATTGAATTCATGTATGACGATTATATGTCTATACGAGTTTGTGTTATACATTTAAGTTACTTTAACATGTTATACGTGTTTGTGCCAAGAGATCTATTAAGTGTATTTTTTTGAAATAAACGACTACCGACCGCTCAAACTTCATATATTACTTAATAAAACAGTAATTTGTAAAGACTATATTTTTTATATAATGTAACAAAACAAAACTGGTCTTATCCTCAAACTAATACTGCGATGACAAAAAAATGCTCTTCTTTTTTTTTTTTTTTTTAATACCACGACGGTGGCAAACAAGCATACGGCCCGCCTGATGGTAAGCAGCTACCGTAACCTATGGACGCCTGCAACTCCAAAGGCGTCACATGCGCGTTGCCGACCCTTTACAAAAAGGAGGATTCACTGTGTTGACGACTAAAGGAACAAGAAGGTCCCTCATCGTCAACACACTGGGTCCTCTTTGAGCTCTTTGGCAACCTTACTCACCAGCAGGAACACAACACTATGAGTAGGGTCTAGTGCTATTTGGCTGTGGTTTTCTGTAAGGTGGAGGTACTTCCCCAGTCGGGCTCTGCTCCAGATTTGAGCGATGACATTCGCTGAACGTGCCCTACCACACTTAGCGAGATGCCATTCGCAGTGCCCATACCTCTCTTTTTGGCGTAGTTTAAGGACATACCCAGGTCCGGACGTAGTTTAAGGACATACCCCGGGTCATAAAACTTGTCTTCTACATATTATTCATTATAATATTTAGCATGATTCTTCGCTCGGTGACAAAGGTCTATGGGGATATAGGACATAGGACTATATGTAAAGTGTTAAAATCAACACACCATTTTACGTCATAGGAATAGTTGAGGAGTGTCTTTTCAAAAGGGCTTATTTCCAATTTGAACTTTTTTTTAACTGTGAATGTAGTTTTGCTTAAAATAGAGAATTAAATATATTCTTTGAGTTTGAAGTTCTAATAAGTCTCTTCTTGTCCTCTAAAAAAAGATTCAAATTTCAAAGTCCGGATCAAAAGGGCCTATTTCTTTCTTATAGTCTTGGAAGAATAATAAGTAAGGAAGCGTAATCAACGCTCAAAATGTGCTCCACTTTCCTGGTGCCAAAGTGGGCGGAGCTTGTGACAGCGGTGCCCTAATGTCATGTCAAACATTTTGAAATTGTCATGTCGTCAAAATATTAGTTTTTTCGGTCCATGAAATTTCGGTAATATATCGGTATTAAAATGCCGGCTTGTGCCGTGCATTGGTGCAGGAGCCACACAGGCGCCAAAGATGGTGATATTTCTTTTCATCGGGAAGTAAATCACGCTTAGATATTCTCATACATTACGGACTTGGTCGATGTTATGCAATATAAGTTTTGGAAAAGTAAACATAACTCATTTGAGGAAAAGTATAATTAATGTTTAATAAGTATTACCTTGTAGTAATAGCAGTTAGGTTTCCGTTGTTAGCGAAGAATCTTTACAGTTTGTTTTTTTCGATATACAGTATGGGTCCTTGGAATAAATCTTTATCAATATTATACTACTTTGATAATATCGAAATGTCTCCCTTGTACTCATATATTGGGAATATGAGAGAGACGTACTTAATAAACAATCTGAATATGCCACCTCAGTCGGTTTTACTTACCTACCAAATATAATTTAAATTCTGTTATAATGATGACTTCAACAGTATGTGTATGTTTAAAGTTTCCCCAAGAACGAAGAAAGAAGGCATGCATGGATTCCTGCGGTTCGAATTGCAAGGCAAAACCCAACTGGGGTGCCCACCGAGCATTGCAGAATTTGCAGTATTCATTTCTTGGATTCGGACTATGTTCAAAGCCATAAGTAAGTCCATAGTAAATTCATAAAGGTTGATTTTTTTTTCAAATCACTAATATTAAGTAAAGTCAACGAAATCGACAAAACAAAACCCTTCGAATTAGTACCTACTATACTTACTCTGGTAAAATCATACCATTCTGGCCGTGCCATTTCTAGTACAACTGACTAATAAGTATGACACTTATTTTTCATTAATAATGAATGCTATAACTTCATAGCATAGTCTTTAATTATCAAATCTAGAGCAGAGCCCGACTGGGGAACTACCTCTACCTTACAGAAAACCACAGCCAATTAGCACTAGACCCTACTCATAGTGTTGTGTTCCTGCCGGTGAGTAAGGTTGCCAGAGAGCTCAGAGGATGCAGTGTGTTGACGACGGGGGATCCTCTTGTCCCTTTAGCTGTCAACACAGTAAATTCTCTTTTATATGAAAGCGTCGGCAACGCACATGAGACACCTCTGGAGTTACATGCTACGGTAGCTGCTTACCATCAGTAGCCGTATGCCTGTTTGCAGTTGCGTTGCAGTATAAAAAAATGGATACAAAATGTAAATTTATCTTTATATATTTCCCTAACCTGCTAAAATAAATAGTACTCATCCGTTATTTTTTTAGTTCTAAAAAACGAGGAAGCAAAGAGAATTTTAACTATTTATATTGAAGGTATTATTTTCTAGTCTGCATTATGTTGCTTGAGACCAAAAGGGTCTCCCTAATGTAACGGATTTATAAAATTGTAAAAAAGTTCAAAATCTTTACTATTTTATTAAATTCATGCTTATTTTGTACTATGTAAGTCCCTATAATGTAAGTAAGCACTTTTAAAATGAAAGATGAAAGAAGGCTTTCATATTATTCCTTATTCCAAGAACGATTAAATTTACGCATATTACATAAGTAACGAAGAATGCACTAAAAAATAAATTGTTAATTGATTGCAGTATTATTTATTACGTGAACCCATTCACGTCAAACTTAGGCGTATTTATTATATGTTAACTTGACATTTCAGTTATTTCATTTGAGTATCTCCTGTCCAATTAAACTTCATTGTCAAATTGATTTTGACCACACACAACTCGGCAACTTTTCTTATTGGTGAAATGGCATGAAACCTTTGCGGAATGAAGGTTAACACAAAAAATATGCTTAAAGAATGAGTACTTGATTGGTTAATAAGACATAAGACATTTTAGTTTTGTAAACGTGAAAATGGGTCGTGTTTTCACATGAACTTTGCTTGCCTTTACTCGTCTTGATATTATATGTCGATGCTTATAGTATGAGAAAGAAATAGACAGATATGACAACTCGGCCTCTTTCAGTAAATAAAAAAAAGGATGTAGAAAATTTCTTAAAAAAAACAGATTGGAGACGATTGGATAAGGTTACCGTAGCTGGCTTGGTGTAGAACCATATTAGTACCTAATCATTATATAGTATCAGTATATGAAAATCGAGACGAAGTCTGCGATTGTTGCGTTGCGAAGATGATGCAGACGAAGTTCACGTTTAGTAACTAAATTTATTCTGCCTTAACTTATTTTTAGTAGTTAAGTTTAATTTCACAATAAAAAGTTATCCTTTTCAAAAGAGTTTATCTCTATAATGTCCAAATCAAAAAGGTTTATTTCTCACAAGTCACAAGGCCGCAACAAAACGGCTTAATTCCAAAAGTTCGCATCAAAAGGGCTTAATTCTGAAAATGTATGGTAAATTAACATAATAATTTAGTTAGATAAAACAAAATATGTGGTGCCATAACATTTATATCAACTTACTTAAATACAATATCGAAAATAAAGTAATAATATCGAAATGGAAACCGTGGATTTCTGATTTCCTCAATTTCCCAAAAAAAGTTCAAAGTGGAAATAAGCCCTTTTGAAAAGACACTCCTCAGTTGTAATGTATTGCCATGTATTCCCTTAGTGGCTGGCCATTTATTATTTCTATATCTTCCCCAAACCATTTTACTTCACAGGTCTCCTTTTTTTTGCTATATTTGTTTAGTTTATCACAATTATCACACATGTGAGAGTTGATAAGTCCATGTTCTCTTTTGAACAGTAATCTACAACTGAAACACACATTTTTATTAAATTAATACATTTTTTCAAATTAATATTCTTCTGGCGAGATTTTATGGTAAAGACATAAATATGACAGGATTCCTTTTTTATTTTTTAATATTTATTTTCTTTTAGCTAAGTCAGCTAAAATTCACATGGAAGGTGTCAAAAAACGGATCTTTATGTATCACCATTTTTAGTGATTGCAGATCGTTAAATTTTCGACGCGTTATAGGCAGCTGTGCTTGATACAACTGTCGAATATCATTAGCTGCTGAAACCGTGATTGGGATCATACGCCGGGGAAGAGCCTCCCAGTCATCGTCAAACGATAATTTATATAAAATGCCCTCTCCGGTATATTTCAAGGCATTAGGTCATTTACGCACGGGTCACCAGTTCGATTGCCGGGTCGTATAGATTTATAGTGTTTCAAAATTGAATACTTTTAAAAAAACCTATAGTCTACGTAATTGACAGTGTAAGACTCTCTTATCCTGGATTTTCTTATAAGCTGTACATAGTTTGCGGGTACGTAGATTTCTTTGTTCTTTTTTTGCCTTTCAATAGTTGCGTGGACAGAATCTGCTTCCATTTGTGTATGCTTTAACGAGATATTTTTGAAAGATTGTCAAATCATGTAATTTAGCAAAATGTAACAATGAATTGGACAATGTGACGTTCCGATTTTGAGCACAACACCCATCGCAATAAAGAACAATAGGCACGTTCGCATCTAAACAGTGTTTTTCCAAAAAATAGGTAATGAATAAGGATGATGAGTATGATGATCATTGATCGGCATTTATTATTCGTATCAATAGTTGTAGTTACATAAGTACGATAGTATTGGGTACTCTGTTTGCATTGATGATTAAAAAATTTGGTGTCGCAAACTTGTATAATTATTTACGAGGTTGTGTGATAAACAAATATTTCAATACCCAGGTAGCAAACTGACGTCAGCGACGCACAAGCGACGTCATTTTTATGTCATATTAAGGTCTGTCATTTATTCGCTGAAAACGTACGTTATAGTGACGTCAATTTAAGGTCAGGTTAAAAAGTGGACGTCGTACTAACGTCAATTAAGGGTCATCATCTGGACGTACCATATTCACCGCAAAGTGGACGTCTTAATAACGTCAATTTTAGGTCAGCATCTGGACGTACCGTATTCGTCGCAAAGTTGACGTCTTAATAACGTCCATTTTGGGTCAGCATCTGGACGTACCGTATTCATCGCAAAGTGGACGTCTTAATAACGTCCATTTTAGGTCAGCATCTGGACGTGCCGTATTCGTCGCAAAGTGGACGTCTTAATAACGTCCATTTTAGGTCAGCATCTGGACGTACCGTATTCGTCGCAAAGTGGACGTCTTAATAACGTCCATTTTAGGTCAGCATCTGGACGTGCCGTATTCATCGCAAAGTGGACGTCTTAATAACGTCCATTTTAGGTCAGCATCTGGACGTACCGTATTCGTCGCAAAGTGGACGTCTTAATAACGTCCATTTTAGGTCAGCATCTGGACGTGCCGTATTTATCGCAAAGTGGACGTCTTAATAACGTCAATTTTAGGTCAGCACCTGGACGTACCGTATTCGTCGCAACGTGGGCGTCTTAATAACGTCAATTGAGGGTCAGCATCTGGACGTACCATATTTACCGCAAAATGAACGTCTCAATAACGTCAGTTTAAGGTCATCACCTGTACTATGTACGATGTACAGTAAGACGGGATAGACTTTCCATTATGGACCCACGCTTTAGAAGTTCATATTTTTTTTATGAATAGTACTCTTAATTATTAAGCGTTATCTGAATTTTCAGCTTTCGGAAATTCACGGTTCACGAGATATTTTTTTTTTAAGTTTCTATACAAATCTGAAAAGAACACGATTATGACATGATAATGACGAACATATTTTTAGGTTGGGTATTTTGTCATGCCAGGCGTCAAAGTTGACATTTCACGTTTCGTTTACCGTCAACGGTGTATTTTGATTTATTTTGTCATGTTTTTTAATAAAATATTTAAAACAAATATTTATATTGATTTAGAATTCTAATCATCATGCAGTATTTTGTTGTCAATAATATATTTGGCGCTGTTTTAACAATTTAAATTCACTTTTTACACTTATAATGAATAAATTCGTGTTTCCTTTGTGTGGAACAAAACGCGGTGTGACGCCATTTTGTTTCATAGCGTTTTGTTTTTGTCTGCTAGTGTCATTCACCGTTTGTCGCCGCTCCTACAGTCGAGGTCGTTTTACGTACTCCTGTTAGTGAAAATACAACGTGTGAATACCATGGCGTCCCCGAAGCCCTTAGCTTCTGTGTCTGAACAGTCGAGTGATGTGCAAGTGTTGGACTCAGTTGAGCCGCTTGTCACGGCCTCCTCTTCTGTGCCGTCTTGTAGTGCGCGAGTTTTGGACTCAATAGAGCCGCTTGTGCCTACTGTGTCTGTGTTCGACCTCGAGGAACCAGTTGCTGGTCCCAGTGGGTTGGCTGTCCCTAGCGGGATAGCTGGTCCCAGTGGAGTAGCCGCTGGCCGTAGTAGCAGCCCTCCAGCTGCTACTAGTTCTTCGGAGGACGATGACGACCTGTATACTAATGGTACGATGATGACCAGACCTTGTGGGTCATCCGGCAGGCGTAAAAACCTTTACTCGGAGGAGTTTATGTAAGTATCCAAGTTTTAACATTTAGTTGGTATTGATTTTCTATGCAATTTTTGCAATGAATTAGTCGGTCAAAGTTAAGAGTATTATATTGATTAGGTTTTTTTTTCAATGTAGAGAAAGATTGGTACTTATAGTCTGCAGTGGTGAAATGAATACTTATAGTTCAACAAGTGACCAAAAAAACTTAATGACTGTAAAATGCAATTTTGATACATTTTAGGGTCATCTTATAGCTTGAAAAATAGCTAATTATGTTTATCCTCCCCGCCCCCCCCCCGAAAATCCTTGATTATTCATGTGTTTTGTTGTTGTTGCAGAGGCATGTGGACCTGGTTTAAGCTTTTCACGTTACTGGGAACGCACGGACAGTGCGTGCAGTTTTCTGAAGAGAGGGGCCTTGTTCCACGCCAAAAAATTTGCACATATCACAAGAAGCCGATGACCCTGACATCGGAAGCGGGGCAATTCGACAAATTTAGATGCCGGAAAGGAAACTGCCGAAACAAATCATATTCAAGAGCCCTCGGGACCTGGTTTGAAAATGCTCGATTGTCACTTGTACATATTTTTCAAATAATGTACGCCTTCTGTGAGGGTCATTCGTATGATTACACAAAAAAACAATTAAACAATGGTCACGTAGTGTCAAGTCGAACGGTGGCCGACTGGTATAGTTATTGCAGGGAAACTATTGCAATTTTTGAATTAGAGTGTCAAAGGGCCCAAGGGAAGATAGGGGGCCCTAACAAAGTTGTCCAAATAGATGAGTCGAAATTCGGGAAAATAAAATATAACAGGGGTAGGCACATTGAGGGACATTGGGTATTAGGGATGATAGAAGATTGCCACCCATTTAGATCTCACTTCTTTTGTCGTCAAAGTCAACAACGAAGGCATATATAATATGTATATTGAACTTGGCTCTCATTTCACATTTATGTTTTTGATGGGATTATTGTTATGGGGCTATTGGTTCCCACTGTCCTTTAATGCCTCTTTAAATATAGATTATACTACTTACATAGCGTTTTTTAGTTTCATCCATAAGTCCTAGAGTTTGTTCAGGGTACGTAGACAAAATGCCTGCTATGCTAAGCGCTAAACTCTTTTCTACTCTTACGCGTAAGAATTTGCGCGGGGAGAGGGAACAGGTATAGATTAGAACGCATTATAGCGTAGGCGTCTTGTCTAGGGCGCCTGGCCAATAAGTTATAACCGTCTTAGAACTTAAATCTAGCACGTTGTTAGTTCACTCAACAGCCAGGTCGGTTCTATTTTTGAACAGACTACCCACCCATCCTAGCTACGAGGAGCATATTGCCGTGCTTACGATATCAGCAGTGTGTTTTGAGAGATGTTATTTAAATTTATATAATACCCGCCTTAATAAAATTAAAAATCGCTAACTTCTACTGCTGATATCGTGAACACGGCAGCATAATGCAGCCCTCGTAGGTCCTGACCTGTGCCTATGCAGGAGTGATTGTGGCGTTACTATGTCCTAGTAACGCCACAATCAATCCTGTGTGTGACGTTATTCGAACATACTGGCTGCCCTAATATGTACGGCCCAGAAACGTCCGTATGAATTCAGCATATGACGTCTCTCCAACGTCAGTGGCTGCCCTAATATGTACGGCCCAGTAACGTCCCTATGGATTCAGTATATGACGTCACTCCAACGTCAGTGGCTGCCCTAATATGTACGGCCCAGTCACGTCCCTATGAATTCAGTATATGACGTCTCTCTAACGTCAGTGGCTGCCCTAATATGTACGGCCCAGTAACGTCCCTATGCATTCAGTATATGACGTCTCTGTAACGTCTGTAAACAGACGTCTTGAGGCTGTGACAAATTGACGTCATCTGCTGGGACCCCCCGACGTCGAGAAATGACGTCTCTTACGTCGAGCAGTACCGTAAACGGACGACATAATGACGTATAAATGCTACCTGGGTACCAAATACGTGTTTGGGTTTTGAATAAATAAATACGTAAAAAATCTATTTCATCCTGAATGCTTTTGTCGTAACGTGAATCGTAACATTTTACATAGTTTTGTATACCTAATTATCTCATTTTCGCCAAAATTTCATATACGAGGTTGAGTCACACAGCCATCGAAATGCTTTTTTGACTTGAAACACAGCCATATTTGTTTACCTTATTTTATTTTTCTATTGACGCTGAATATATGTATAAATTACTTTTAACCCTTTGACCGCCAAAGACGTTATATCACGCGCTCGGAATGCCGTGCCCTCAGCGTCAGCACGTGATATCACGTCCAAAATATAACCGGTTTGCCTTAGCGTGCTGGCACTGTGGGCACGATTTTTCCGTCCGATGCTTGGCGGTCAGAGGGTTATAAATGAAATAATTCACGGCCTCTGAGAGACTTGCAATATATGTCATATATGTATATCAGTTATACCGCTCTTAATATTAACCTTTTGGACGCCAAGAATACCGGAAAGTGTTATGAGTATTAGTCGTGCCCTCAGCACTATTTAAGAACACATATGTATGTATGTGTCATGGCATACCCTGTGATTGTCAAAGTAACCTTTAGGCTTTCAAGTAATGTTGATATTAACTCGTTTGCGCCAGTGAACTTGGCGTGTGAGTGACATTTTTTTTATACAATAACGTATGGCGAGGCGTTCAAAGAGTTCAAAGATATTACACCCTACTCGAGCCCGGTATTAACTTCTTGACTCTTTTCACAGCTCAAAATCATTCCAAACATTCATAATACTATCGGTGGTAGTCATTTTTCTCTCTCTGATGTTCATAAGTGCATTGTAATTTGCCTAAATTGAAGAATAAATATCTTTTATCATTTTTACTAACAGCTTTTACTCAATTTCAGGGAACATGCTCCAGCCGCCTACAACCTCACCGACGACAGCGACACACCCCCCCACCTGCACGGCGTGCTCGGCCCCGCACCACACTCCATCCGCGGCTTCCTCCACTCCTACCGCACAGTGGCACCAACTTGCGCCAAGTTCAAGAACTGCATAGCGTGCAGTGATATAGTGCTGGGGAAGTATAGGGAGGAAGGGAAAGAGTTTGTGTTTAAAGTGCTGAATAGTGGGGGGTACTTGGAGGAAGTCACGGGCTTGGCCGAGTTGCAGTTGACCGCTGAGATGACTGATGTAAGTTTTAATTTACACGTAAAGAGCTTTTTAGGTGTCAAGATTACTTAACCCTTTAAAAAAATGTTAGATTTAAGTACTTAGCATTTAAGTTTAAATTGATGTGGTGCTGTTTGTAGTTTATTCGCAATAAATGTTTTTTCTTTCTTTCTTTGACCGCCAAGCATCGAGCAGCAAAGTCGTGCCACTGACGCCAGAGCACGCGAGCGCACTCGGTTATATTTTGGACGTGATATCACGCGCTAGCGCTGAGAACAGGACTTTCCGTGCGCGTGATTTGACGTCTTGGCGGTCAATGGGTTAAACTTGCCGTGAGTAGTTATTATGGCGTACGTTGAGAATTTCACCTTCGTGCTTTCAAGTAAGGTTTATTTTGGCTCGCTGGCACCCTTGATCTTGGCGTGAAAGTGATTTTTCAATACGAAAATAGTAGTTTTCGATACAAGTGCGAGAAGTATGTCATTATGCACGAGTACCGAGGATACTCGGACGAGTGAAAATGACACTTCAGCACGTGTGTCGAACAACGCTTTTTAATACAATTGCGAAAAAACTACAATGAAATAAAATTACATTTATATTCTTAAGTGCAGTGTACGAAAGACAGCTTCATTCAATCGCGCGTTGTTCAAGTAATAATATTGGGTCTCGCATAATACTCATTTATTTAAAATCATCAATTAGGTTACTTTTTAGCACTAGTGTATAAAATCAAACTTTACGCACGATTTGCAGCTACATAAACTAAAATTTTTGAGCAATTGTATTAAAAAGCACTTTTAAGGCTCCGTCAGACTGCCGCCTTTAATTAGCGGGCGGAAGCGGAGCGCGATGAGAGCGTCGCGCCCGCACCACAACACGTATGACGGAGCCTTTATGTATTTACAGTTAACTATAGTATCATCTTATTTGTGGAGTCACTGAGTTACGTGGGCTGTTTACATGTATTGAATTACCCAAAACAATTGACTATGTTTTAAGCCGTATAATGAATTTCATGAATAAGCTACATTTATTCATTAATTATTATTTTCAGATACTTACATTTTCGGATGAAGATGAAGCGGATGAAGAATAACTTAAGAAGCATTATATTTTAAGCATTTAAACTTGTGATTGTAAATTAAATATTCCCTGTATGAAATGTTTACAATATTTATTTTATCATAGCTTTGTGCAGCTTTAAAATATTGTTGCAACGCAACGTCTGATCAGTTGGTTTGTGTGTTGACTCTATATATTTTATATTAAAAAGAAACTCAAATAAACTTTATAAACTCTACGGTTTTATTTATTTATCATATTATAGCTATACTGTGAATTTTTTCGTAAGTTTTAGGGTTCCGTAGCCAAAATGGCAAAAACGGAACCCTTATAGTTTCGTCATGTCCGTCTGTATGTCACAACCATTTTACTCGTGAACTATAAGACGTATCATCTTCCACCTTGTATCTTTCCAGCCGTCGCATCTTCGTGGTGCCACAGCTCTGCTAAACTAACCGGTCTAAATATACAATTAAAAAAACCAACCACGAGTTTTGTAAATGTTTATTATCATTTTGTTCTTTATTTCCTAGTATAATTCATTGTAAAACTTATGTGTGATATAAGTGCAAAGTATCGCATTCCCTTATTATTTAAAAAAGTCGACAATACTAGTTTGTAATTGCTTACTTTCCACCCAGTCTCACGAACTACTATTCAACTTATCGCCATCATTAAGCCAGGCCAGTTGCACCAATCATTTTGACGGACTCATCAGCGTCACCCGGCAGGGTACTATGAAAATTTCCATAAAATAAATTTTAGCGAACGTTTAACGGTGACAGACGGTTTGGTGCAACTTTGATTCTCTAACTTTAAATTTTGGGGTAATTTTAACTGAAGGCCTTGTTACACTTTTCTTTTTTTAGTGTTCTAACTAGCATCCTAATTAGGGTCCTAACTTTTTTCAATAGTAAATTGAATTGCTAAATGCGGTTACTCTTGACTAAATAATGAAACTCCGAAAACCGTGACGAGAGGTCTTTTTGACAGCAGCTGTCAAAATCCACCAATTATGACAGCTAGACCTCTCGCCACGGTCCTGCCATCTAGTGAAAATCTCGATCGCGAAAACCCTCATTCAGTTAAAATTACCCCAAAAAAATTCTGTGACGTAGTATTGGCGATACCTTAGTTTTCTTCTTTCCATGGTAATATTAACATATTACCATGGAAAGAATTAGTCTAATGTTTAGTCTAGGGGTGCATGGACAGTGTAAGCGCCGCCGGGCGGATGGGCTCCGGCTTGCCCACCTCCTTGACCGGCTTGGGCGGGTGTATCTTGCGGCCGTGGCGGCCGTCCTTGCGGTGCCACAGCCCGGAGCGCGGCCGGTTGCCGAGCCAGCGGTTCCGCTGCGGGGACCCGATTGGGGTGCTGCCGTGCTCTATGTTTGACAATCGACCTGGAAATAATAATACATTACAATGTTTAGAAATAAAAGAAATGTAGAAAAAAAACACACACAACTGTCTCGCCTGAGGCAGTGGATTTTTGAAGTGAAAACTTCTTTTTCATCTCTCCCGTTCGGAAAGTTTTATTTTCCTGGGTACATAGCCGGGCGGAAAATTGCTTTTCCATCCCTAGGGTGGAAAGTAATTAGCTGTGTTAATTGTGGATTGAGCCGGTGCCCACCCGGATGCCCTGCTCCCCGACCACCGGCAAAAATTAGAATTTGTCTTTTTCAAATTGTTCAAATCTTACTTAACATTTTTATAGATTATTCTTTATATACCAGTTTTATAAAATGTGCGTGTGGTATTGTACTTTCCTCACAGTCGAAATGAAAAGCAGGGTGTTTAACTCGGGTGAATTTACCCATTTCACCCTCGAACTATTGGCGCTCTCACTTCGTTCGAGCGACAGAAATATCTCAGGTGAAATGGGTCACTTTCAATCCTTGGTTAACAATCTGCTATAGCGGCGCTGTGCACTTTTTGTGATGGGGAAGAAATGTTAAACTCGCGACAGGTCACGTGACCGACAGATTCGTCAGATTGAAAATTCGTAAGACGGACACGTGACCTGATCGAAAAACTGTTACAATGTCATTGAAGCCAGTAGACCGCCGGCGCGGCGTAGGAGAGGAAGTATGCCCCTCTCTTTCTACCGCGCGGCGAAAATGTATGCCTGCGCCTGCTGTTTCGTTTAGGCGGCGCAGGGCGCTTGCGCGAATGTGCGTGTGTGTTATGTGTGTGTGAAGTTTTCACTCCTGCCGGCACTCCCGGAGTGCAATCCGTTGTTTTTTCTACTTTTTCTTTGTTTCTAAACATTGTAGTATCGTTAGCAGGCGTTCTGCTTAATACAAAATTAAAACAGGGATTACCGGCCAAGTATTCGTAAAGATTCGAGGCCCGGAATCCGTTTTCACCGCGAGGCATGAATACCATATAGTGCTTTCTCAAAAAAATGCGCGGAAATAATACCTAAAATCAGATAAATAAATCCTAAGATTTTTCACTGATGCAATAAGGATAATTTACGATACTGCAGTACGGAGTAGCTGACGTTTACTAGGCTTCATAACAAACCTCTCAGAATAATAGAATAGAAATATGTGGTTCATTCGTAAACACTCACAGACGTAGTACATTAAATAATAAATGAGAGAATAACACTATATGGCTTCATCTCAGCATGGTGCTAAAGTTTGCCAGCGCTGATTTTCCGATGAGACCATCAGGTAAAAAGTATTTTAGCATTATCGTGCGAGAGTGGCGTCATCATTAAAATCAGACTTGATGATGATATCCTGTTGTCCCTCATCAGGGACATAGGGCTCTCAGAAGGGATTTCCATTGGTCACGGTCCTGTGCGGCCTCCTCCAACTCCGTCCGACCAAGGCCACTTGATGCAGCCTCCTTCTCAACTGTGCGCCTCCAGTGGTACGAGGGCGATCTTGCCAAGTCGGGCCTTGCTTGGGTGGTTATTTGGCCTTCGCAAAACATCCAAGTCCAATCCAGCGCCATTTCCGCAAAGGTATCTCCTTGGCTAAAGGCTTTTGGGCCGGTCAACTCCCATAGTCTCTTACGATTCGCCGCAAACATTTGTTTACAAACACCTGGAGTCTATTGGTTATGTCTTGTTTGACAGGCCATGTTTCGCACCCATACAGGAAATCAGGCTTAGCGTAGGTAAATATCAACCTCTGGACCGCCACTGTCGGCGGCATCGGAATATACGACATCGGAAAGTCGTGCAATGGACGCCAACGACGGTTATAGCCGACAGCTTTGCTAATGCAATAGGGACCTACATGGAATTCCGCAAAGTTCAGTTTCGCTTAAACAATGTGCTTGCATGGCATCAGTCACTCATCATTTTTGTCGAGTCGAGTTCTCAGAAAAATATATGAACACACCCTTATTTGTATGGATTTAAGGTCGTATACACATCTTTTTGTCGCAAAGCAAAGCAATCGCATAGATATTGTAGAACTCGACTGTTCAACGTTTGACGCTCAAAAGTTTAAACAACCTCACCTCTCACTCTAGACATACCTACTCATTCGTATCATTCAACTATCTCCATTCAAATACCCACCAACAACAGCCATGCAGTGCTGGTCAAAACTGAACAGCCTCTTAGACGGCATCTGCACAATGATACGGTCGTCCTGTTTCCTCAATATGGTGCCGAAGGTGCCCGCCGCGTGGATGTATAGACCCCCCATGCCTGCAGGTAATAGTAGTTTATGCAACAGTTGTATAAGAGGGGTCAAAAAAGGTGAGTGGCGTGGGTAACAATTTGAGCCGTAGGCGAAAATTGTTAAGAAAAACGCCACGAACATTTTTTTACCTACTTATACGACGTTGCATACAATACTTTTTTTACGAATACACTTACTTTTACATGAAATGCGAAATTGAAAACTTCATGGATATCGCAGTTATTTTGTCAACATAATCAACTATCATTTAAGTTTTACCTTTTAAAACACAATTTTTCAATAATACTAACATTACTAACACAAATACACACCGCCTTTATTTGATCAATTATTAAAGAGCTACAGAGATTAGTAAAAATACCTAAATTACTTTCAAAGTTTGCAATTTGCCCCAACAAACGAACGGAAACGTAAAAAACTACGAAATAGGTCTGTGGTTCTTTTATTTTTTAAAGTTTTTTTTTTCTAAAAACGCTGCGTTTATTTAGGTTTCTTAGGTTGGCAGTAATTTATTTTATATTAATTGTCGTGTTTGCACGCGATTACGCGATACTATTTTGGCGCTTTTATAGAACAAGTGTTATTTTGGGGAATAGACTAGATAGACATTTCATCGAGTGTATTATCTATGTTCTTATAAAGGTGTTGACGAATGTATAAATGACAGATAAAAGTACATGAGTAGAAAAAGTATTGAAACGTTAATCTAGTACAAACTCATCTAGCTTATAATTTATCTTAATCTAGGAAGAAATAGCAGGACAGCTCAGGTGAGAAAGCATATCAAAGGTTTTGTGAAGCAGACAGATTTGAATTTTAATATTTATTTCTCTTTTATATACACAATAGGTAGGTACTTTGTGTCTTTTGATATGTATGTCTTCTGGAAGTTCTGGAAGAACTACGATCATTGTGTATTTTTTTGATTTAATGTGTTATTGTTTTGAAAAAATAAGTCCTGTCGAGTTTTTTTGCCGGCCATCATTACTTCTCGGGTCAGAGGTGTAGGGTTAGAACCGGTGGTAGTTTTTTTTTACCTCTCTGACGTTCATAAGTGCATTGTAATGTGCCTAAATTCAAGAATAAATTTATTTTTTCAAGCCTGACTTGCTTGAGGATTTCCGCGATCGAGATTTTCACTAGACGGCAGCACCGTGACGAGAGGTCTTTGACAGCAGCTGTCAAAATCCACCAATAAAAAAAAATGATTCAACTTGATTGGTGGATTATGACAGCTAGACCTCTCGTCACGGTGCTGCCATCTAGTGGTGGAAAAAGTCGATCGCGGAAACCCTCATAGGGTATGTCCATAAATGGCCAAAAGCATTTGTATACAGGCCTTTTTCGTCCTGTCGGGTCCTTAGCGTAGAGCTTATGCGTTACATATGGTTTAGTCTTTACAATCTCGTGAGCACCACTTCAAGATTTATTTAAGATGTCAGATTATTACTGAAGAGTGTGACTGTCCTACCAATCAGGCATCTTAGAAAAATCTAATTATACATTAAAGGAAGTTTCGTGTTGCCCATTTTCATTGACCTTCAGTACTTTTACATTACATCAATAAGTTAAGAAAACTGTAACCCGACTACGAAAAAAAACATGTTGAAGTAGGTTAAAATGTATCCTATGTTACCCGGGCCATAATAACGAATCGATTGACACCTTCATCATCAAAATCGGATGAGTAATTTCGGCGCTATGATGGAAGTGGAACATACGTAAATACAAACATACATACATACTTACATATATAGACTGCTAACCATAACCAGGAAGGGTTTGTCTATGCCATAGTGGGGTAAAAAATATCATGATACAAACTCACACAAATCGACCTAGTCCCACAGAACACTTAGTAAGTAGTACATTAGTTGACTGTTTATTATTTTACAGACACTGTTATTAAGAAAAAAGATACACACGTACCAGGCACTTTTTCAATGCAATGTACAATAGTACCCGTGGGCAGTGCTCCTAAGACATAAGCATCACCTTCATTGGCTCGAACTGGAATATGATAAAATAATTATGTATTATATTATATTATGTATTACTCTCTACTGAGCTTCATAAAGTATGAACAACCTCAACTTTCATGAAATAGGTTTTATTTTTTTTCACTAGACTGTTATTATTTTTACACACAGAAATAAGAGGATTACATTCCACTTATGTTGATATCAGTGACTTTATAAAGCTACATAGAACAGTCTTGTTGCAGCAGGTAAAATCTTCTTGTATTGGAAGTCAGTAATATTCTTGTATGGATTGAACACTCTAAGCTTACTTATTCCTCTATGACCATGTATAAGTTTATTACGTTAAGGCTAAGTGGAATCAAAAATCTTATAGAAGTTATACCTAGTTTTTTTTTAAATAATAATCGATTTCGCCAATACCAGGGAAAAATTTAAAAGAGAACTACTGTTTCGTACCAATACTTGGTTTACGAAACACTTATGGGATCACTCCGGTCGCCGAAATCGGTAAAACGCGTCTTTCTCGGAAACAGTTTAACGTAGAAAGCTGAAAATTGGAATAGGTATAGAAAATGTCGGCTGTAACAAGGTACCAGGCTTTAACTGCTTAAATTTAATTTTATGAGGAAGTTTAGGGGGACTAAGGGGAAAACTGATTTTTTTCTATAAGATGTAAAATGGTGAATTTTAAAATCATATTCCCAAAAATCGCACGATTTTTCTAGTCTGGAAAAAAGGAAGTATAGCTGGTGTAAAAAGGCCCATTATATAAACAGTCTATAATTATAACTTAAGGCTACTAACCAGGTATCCTAAATTATAACTTAAGGATACTAACCAGGTATCCTAGGCAAGTGTCTAGATGTTTTGAGAATGTCACCGGCTTTCATGTTTTCCGTAGCAAGAATATACTTGATCTTGGCACCAACAGCTACTAAGGCAATGTTTGCTGTCCTACACCCATCTTCCATAACCTGCAAGTAATTTTATGAAATACAGCAGGTCACGCTTAAAATATGATCACATTTAATTTAATACGATTTCGCGCCCGCAGAAGATTCCCGCAATGAGGGTTTACTTACGCGATCGAGTTTTTAACTCGACGGCAGCACCGTGGCGAGAGGTATTTTTGACAGCAGCTGTCAAAATCCACCAATCAAAGAAAATATGATTAAACATGATTGGTGGTGGGGATAATCGTTTGAGCTTCAAAGATGGCTGCATCGTCTTTGGAATAGTTTTTTGTTTTTTGCTCATATACGTAGTTCAGTGTGTAATATTGATAGCTTATTGTGCGGTGACCTAACGAACAAGTGTGCAGCTAATGAAAAATTAGTCCCAAAACGCGAGTAACCACCCTTTAGTTGAGCAAACGGTTATCCGGGGTCCCGGCCACCCACATGTTTGTAAGGAGGCTATCACTTTACAATCAACAAGACCTTAACCGAACAACATTGCTTTTATTTTATTTTACGAAAATGAATAAAATCCTAAGTGTACATTGGCAGAATTCACCTCGCTAAAATAGGCGAGGAGTAAAAGCCATTTATTAAAAGAAAAAAAAAATATTGGTGGATTATGACAGCTAGGCCTCTCGCCACGGTGCTGCCATCTAGTAAAAAACTCGATCGCGGAAACACTCATTATTATTATTATGTAAGCGTATTAACGCGTTCCTGTGTAAGAGAAGTTTTTGGCTGGGTCCCTTCAAAATAGTCTTTTTTTAAATACCCTGTGACAATGACAAACAAGCATGCGGCCCGCCCGATGGTAAGCAGCTACCATAGCCTATGGACACCTGCAACTCCAGAGGTTTGTGGGGAGGAGGGAGGAGAGTTTTTTGGCAACCTTACTCACCAGGAGGAACACAACACTATGACTACTATGAGTAGCCTCTTAAGCAATTTTTACTGTAACAACTTTGATAATAACCTATACAGCCAATAGCAAAAGTAGTTTAGCAACTGGTGTCCAAAATGGTCTTGGACAACTTTTTTCTTAACACATTCATTGCCACCCAGCCAAACAAGACATCCGCGCCAGGCCACTAAAATTTCGTCATATAAAGCTGTAGTACCACGATCCTGACTATAGGGTCGTCTGGTCTGGGAACTAAATCATAAAATACCCGATAGTCGGGTTTTCGGCACTGAATGTGTTAAGAGAGTACAAAGGTTGTTTGGAGCACCCCACTCACTGAGCTACTTCTGCTGGTGACTGTACATAAGTGTACATTTTTATTCTTAAATATTTATGGAAAAAAAGAGTTACAATTAAGATGTGCATGTAGTAATTGAACACTAAAATACAAAAAAAACTCAACATCCATTCATGCATAACTAACCTCTGTATCTGTTTCATTCTTTGTATTTAAAAAAAAATTTGGCATAGCAATTCTATAAGGGTTCCATAGAGGGGAGAGGTTAAAATGGGAGTTGAACATTAGTTTAATATTAAGATATAAGGTAATGTGAGGTATGTGAGGAATGTCATGCCAAATAGGCGTGTCCACACCGGACGCACCGCCTCGCAAGGAAATTGCCGCGCGAGGCAGCTCGGCTAGTGTGGACGTGCCTCGCCCGCCCGAGGCAAACGCAAGCGCAGCCGCGATGCCTCAGGCGAGAAGTGGTGTCGTCCAGTGTAGAGATGTGTAGCTCGCGAGCGAGTGATTCAAAAGATATATATCTTTTCATTCAACTCACTCACTCTCTCGCTCACTTGTGAATCAAACAACTCACTATATCAGTAACTCTTCCCGATCTCGAGTACACTACGAACGAACTGACAGCCGAGCGAATGCGAGCGAGTCAGCTCGGCTGATGTGTAGGTTGTACTGTTCGCACTTATTAACCGAATGTATATATTTGTCTCTCTTTGTTGAGTGCAGTGTAGTGATAGGGGCCACTTCAGTGTGTGAGTCGCTCTTTTGTATTAGTGTGGGTACGCTTCGTTTCACCACTGTTGCTGTGTTTAGTTTTACCGCTGTATATATTAGAACTATTTCTAAATAAATACTGTCTCGATAAATGAAAAAATACATTCTGTTTAATTCTTATGTCTCAACTCACGATTTACGCAGCAAGAAAAATCATGTGTTAAATTCTTTTTTTTTTTAATATCCATGTGTGATGCTTTTTTTGTAATTAAATTATAATTTGAATTAAACTCGAAAATTTTAATTTATTTTAAGAGAATTCAACTTTCGTAACATCTATATGACCAATCCGATTTTACTGATTGGCCTATTCTCTAAAATTTTATAATTTTTTTCCTAAATTGACAGATCAATTTGCGAATGAGGGATCGAAAGAACCGTTTAGATATGTATAGATCAACTGAGCGAAGTGAGCGAAATGAGTGATACATATCTCCGCGAGCGAAAGATATGAATCAATCTTTTCACTTCAGTGAAGCGTTTTGCGCATCTCTAGTCCAGTGTGGACACGCCTAATGGTGAGCTAGCACAATATTAATATTGTGAAATATTGACTGGTAAAATCTGTACCTGTATAACCTTCTCCTCTTGAGGTGGGCCCTCTGTAGGTCCATCCCTGATCCATGCAATCCAGTGGTATTTGTGCTTAATCCCACCTCCAATGCCTTTCGCTACAACGCGACCTGTAATCAAGCAAATTTTATGTTATATTGAAAACCGATCAGTGGAATGAAAACAGATCGTGGGGCTTAAAATTGATTTTAAAAATGCCTAAGTTACCTGTTTCCGGATCTCTGCCGGCAAGATTGGTTACTTCTAAAGGCTTAACGGTGTATTCTTCTGGAAAATGCACTATACGTCTATAAGCTATACCGAATCCAGGCTTGGGCTTATCTAAACGGGGTTTACTGGCAAAGTTTGCTACTCCCGTATAAATGGTTCGTCGCCCCAGAACTGTGGGCGTTATTGATAGCCCAGCGAAAAGCCTATTTAAAGCCATAATGGCGAATTAGGTTGAAAGTTTACTAAGTGTATTATTTTATTTATTATATTTGGCTTAAACTAGGAACCTGTATTTTACTATGAAAATTATGAAATAACAACCAAGAAATAACATTAACCTCAAAACTTTGACATGACAATGACATTGAGGTCTGTCATTTGCACATTTTGCACTGTTTCAGTTATATGGAAAAACTCGGATAACGTAAAACACGAACACAGAAGATTTTTTCTACAGAAAAAAATCATCTCTTTTCTTATTATAGTAAAAGAAAGTGATAACTGATATACAATGGCAACTCGACGAAATGAATATTACTTTTTCGGTATAAGGTCTTACTACAGGATATGAGTGTTTCTCAAGTGTTCTCGAGGCTATATTGAACAGTATCAACAAATTTAATAATGTATAAGCTAACATTATAAGTATTAACGACTAAAATTAAATTATTTTAAATAAAATTGTAACCTATAGCTTCGTGTAACGGGCCGGGTGTACATACACTACATGCTCATCGAGTATACACCATATCAATAGGTATACACACTCACACATACTTAAATTCTAGGATACTTGTATTTCTAACTGGTTTCTGCTAACTCTTTGAAAATGATTGTGTAAAATGAAAATATTTCACCCTAAGGGTATTTTTTTCACGAACCCAAGGCATTGTTTATAGATTTAATAACGTTAAACTCAGCATTTATACAATGTAGCATCCATGCATTTCATGAGTGACGCCATTTTGCGCAATTCATGAGCATATGAATTTGTTCTAACTATCTCTTTCACTCGCGTACAGAATGCGTGTGTAAAAAAGAGTTAGCTATGAAATTCTCTAGCTTTCTCTTACCCTATCTAGGCATCTTCCTATATATTTTATTTTATTTGAATGATTTGTAAACATGGAGGCCAAGTGTTGTGCTCTCAAGTGAACCAACTGCGTTTATCTTTGCATTAAAGGAGTATAATATATGGTTGGTATCTAATTACTTCTTTTACTTGTAGTATGCATTGTTTTCTTATGATTAAATCAGCTTTCTTCGATATTATTCCAGTTATGTATGTAAACGTATGCACTTATTTGGCGCCAATGTCCTAAAAGACCGTTACTCCTAATTATTATCGCAACGTAAAAAGAAAGCGGTTATTAAGTATTTATTCGTTCAGCTTGAAGTGATAGTATTGAATCCATGGTTTTGGAATGGTATAATGTTACGTCGTGATGTGATAGGAAACTGGTCCTTCTAGTGTCGGATCTGTCATCTCGACTAATTTTGTACCATCAAAATCATGCTCGTAAGTACAATAGGATATTTCGTTCAAATGATCGCATTCTCTTTATATTTTAGTGATATTTTTACCTTATTTTACAGAGACAATGTCGTTTTTGTATATCCAGTGATATAATGCGGGAATTTATGCAGTTGGACTTGGAAACATCTTGACCAACCTTGAAGTGAGTATACCTCGTATATCAATTATCTATGTGTCCGTGTGTATTTGGAAGAATTATGCCTAAATTGCTAAATAGCGATTAGAATTGGAAGGATTACGCATCACTAACTCACACGATATACGTATTGTTATTGTATGGAATCTATATTCTGAAATAAACATTATTGTATTGTTTCAACCAGTTTTGTAAAGACAGGCGTTTAATCATGTTTTACACTAGTTAAGACGGCAGTCATAGTATAACGGAGTATCGCGTCAATTCCTATTGTCACACATAAGCTTAATTCAAAATTGCAACAAGTAATAGTTTGTTGTTTGTATGAAATGATGTTACCATGACTTATATCATTTTTGCTACACTGCATAATAGTTACTATGTAGTTGAAGTTGGGAATACCTTAATATTTATATGTGTTAGCTATAGACGATCTAACCTTGTTGCACGGTAGGTACCTTGATTAGTTACAGCCAGTGCAACACATGTGTACTATAATCATTGTTTCTTATTACAGAAATGGGTACTGAATTACCAAAGACCCATGATTCAAGTGGAGAGTCAGATTCTAACACAGATTCAGAGGTATGTTCACTCTGTTTTAAATAGTGCTTGAATATCAGCCACATCAACAACTACCACTCTGGATATGTTAAGATTTCCTAATACTTATTATAAGGAAAAATTGTGTAATCTCATATATAATAATTATGATAAATGTGTAAGAAGAAATCTGTTTGTTCGCTAACTATGCCATACTGCACAGAATTTGATGAAATTTTGATATAGAACTAAAAATTTTAAAATTTATATAAATTTTTTAGAAACAGTTTATATCCTGAAGCAACATTTAGGGTAGTTTTTCCTCCAAAATGCATGTGGGTTAAACCACATGTACAGCTAGAATCTTAAAATCATTGCTTATTGTCTTTATGATTACAGAACAGCAGTTCAAGTGAGTCATCAGGAAGTGAATTTGAATGCTCAGGTGCTAAGCAAACTTCTGCTTCTAAACCCCACTTCTCCGTTACGTCTTGCGACACCGGCCTGAGGCTCAAAATCGCTGCTATTCCTGCACGGAAGGTTTCACCTAGAAGAAGCGCCAAGCCGTCTGTCAAGACGAAACCTTCCGAGGCAGCAGACTCCCAAAAATCAAAGGTGAAGAAGAAAACAAAGCTATCCGACAGTAGTTCAAGTTCGGCATCATGTAGCAAATGCTCATCGGACTCGTCCAGCGACGATGATTTGCCTCTCAAAGTTGTGTCTAAAACGTTGCCTAAATGTGGCCAGAAGGCACGGACTGCTAAATCTGTCCAAAGTGAGAGTGACGATGACAAGAAACTCAGTGAGGCGATTAAGGACATTAAGGCCTCCAAGGACAAGCCTAGTGCACCTAAGACTAGTAATGCTGTGAAAAAGACTAATAGTGATGAACCAGTGGAGGAGGTGGCAGTGAAGAAGGGAAGGGGCCGGCCGCGCACTAAGGTATGTTCTGCATGTTTTTGTAATGAACATTTACCATTGATAAGCGTGGAAATCATACTAGCTCTGAAAAATGAGCCCCCCATTTTTGTGGGTGTTCAAAAAATAGGACGGGTTAATATTTAAAGATAAATATAGGCGAGTTATACGTAATAAACAATAATTTTGCTGCCTTTTCCGGGTCAAGACAATTTCTTGGCACGTCATAAATTAGGCCTGCAGCACTGAAGTGCACCGACTTGTTCCACATCTGCATCCGCATAAGCTCCGCATCGATTTGATGCGGAGGCGGATGCCGAAAAGGATTTTGAAAATGATGCGGAAGGCGAATATTTTCAACATCCCTGGGTGAGACTATGGGCAGAAAGATGTGATTGGAATTTAACAACATTACGTGTGAAAATGTCTAAGAATAAAGAATACAGAAAGCTTTAACAATTAACTAGGGCAATATCTTCCTAAGAGGGAAATGGAGGGAACTCCTTTAACAATTTCCGCACCTGGAACCCGCCAGGCGGGCTCTCTGTGTATATCGAATTTTCGATACAAAGCGGGAAATCGCTGGAATAGGCTACGAGGGTAGTGAGCATACAGCTGTATGGAAAGTGGGTGTTGTAGTTCGATCAATTGTTTTTTTTTTTACAACAGGCCCCATGATCTAACCTTGGAGTTTTTAAGAAAGACTGAAAATGATATAAAAGTTTTATTTAAAAGTATCTCCATGAGCAAGAAGCAAGGGGGGCAAGTTAATATAAATGGAGGGTGAAGAAAATATGAATTGTGGGTACAACATTTGGCAACATTTTTTTATATCTAGGGGGACAGCTGCCCCTCCCTGCCCCCCCTTGGCAACGCGCTTGAGTATCTCTAAACCTAAATAAAGCAGGGATCAGATAATAGATATGACTAGACATGCAACGGATAGTTGGACAACGGACCCCTTAGCCAGATAGCCGGATATCCCAGTGTACCTATATACACGGTGCCCGCGAGGAAAGGGAAAAAAGTAACCACGCATTCCTGAGACCAAAAGAAGGAAAAAATATTAAAGGTTGAACACGCCAAAACTTGGGCACGTAAAATTTGTTTTTAAACCAGTTTGTAAATAAATAACTGCGTTATGAATACCATATTTAATGACAAATTTAATGACTTCTAAAATCACATTTTTAATTTTAATTAATGTTTACACAGTAAGCCATAATCGAACTTAATTTTCTACGCACACAGGTCATAAGACTTTGCACGCTTTATTTAGAAATGATTTTTGTCGCCCATGTCCATATTTTTTGTAGATCAGGGACTGATTTTACTTCTCCGCCTTTCTTTTTTAGAATTCCTTTCATAATACTCCAGTACTCTTCAACAGGCCGCACTTCTGGACTATTTGGCGGATTGCATATTTTGGGTACCACCGTGATCCTGTTAGCGTTGTACCATTCCATAACTGATTTTGCGTATGGCAACTGGCTAGATCTGGACAAAACAGCGGTAATGAGGCATGCTGTCTTATAAAAGGCAGCAAACGCTTCTGTAAACAATCTTTCCGATAAATATCGCCGTTTATTGTCCCGGTGGTGATAAAAGAGCGACTTCTTTTACCACAGCTACATATTGCCTGCCAAAGAAAGTATTTTTTTGGAAATTGCCCTCGTTTTTTTAATTCAAAATCTTCAAGAATATCTGTCCGAGATTTTCTAGTATAAAACTCTTGACCAGGTATTTGTTTAAAATCCAATTTTGTATACGTATCGTCGTCCATCACCGCGCATTCAAATTTTGTAAGAAAATCTTCGTAAAAATAGAGTTATCGCGACCTTATCTATGCGGATAAGTTCTGTTTTGAGTGTCGATCTGGTGCAGCCTGGGCTTTATAACTCCTCAGTCCTGCCCTCTGTTTCACTTTTTGTACATAGGACTGAGACATTTTCACTTTTTTAGCATCATCACGAGATGAGATCGTATGATTTGAGGCAAAAACCTTTAAAATACTCTTTCCTTTTTCTTATTCTTGACTCCCTGCAACCCACCACTTCCTGGCTTTCTACCTATTGTCAAGCGTTCAAGGAAAGTTTTTAATACGTGACCGTACCGTAGATTGTGGATATTTCAGCCTTTTCGCGATATCTCTGTAGCTTAACATGGGATTTTATACATGTTCGTGCAAAACGCGTTCACGTTTTTGATATTGTACGCTCGACATTTTGCCAACGAATAAATAAAAGAAAATAAAACTATCATCATTTTATAGCCCAGTTCCTTGTGAGAAAATTTTTGTTTAAAAAGTTTGAATATCTCCATTTTTCGAATAACTAGCTATTTTTACATGCCCAGGTTTTGGCGTGTTCAACCTTTATGTGACTTTAAATTTTAAATAGGTCAATTGCGCCAAAAAAAAAAATTTTTTTTATATTTTTTCAAATGTCTTGCACATGAAAAGTAAATGTTATTAATAAAATTATCGTCCAAAAGAAATTGGTACATTTTTTTGGAAAAATTTAGTTGCTGCATACTTTTCCTTGTCACGATATCTGTCAATAAAGACGTGTAAACTATGCCCAATAGTGGCAACAACGTCATCAGAAAGGCGTTTTTAAAGTTATAATAAAAAGTGTATTTTTTATAAATTGGTATTAACTCTGAAACTAGGCGTATTCCACAAAAGTTTATAGGACATTTTTGTCTCTAAATAGGATCTAGAGTTGTCTCTAAATAGAATATACTGTTAAAATCTTTCCCTTTCCTCGTGGGCACCGTGTATACCGTAGGTGTCACTCCGAGTAGCTTGCAATTTTTTCTAGAAATTGTAAGCTACCTAAAGTTATCCCCTTTATTGAGTGGAAGAATCACGTGATGTAATAAACTAATATTAATAATTGATAAGTAAATTATTTAGTGGTTTACTATGTATGTATTCATCCCATGCTTAAACTTAACTGTGTGTTAATTTACTATCCGGTATCTGGCCGGATAGTACGCAACTATCCGAATAGGCCGAATAGTAAAATTGTGGCCGGATAACCCGGATACCGGATAGTGGCCGGATATCCGTTAGATCTCCAGACCACGATAACCAAAGGAAAATGCTGCCATCGAGTTAAACTTACTAATATACAATACAATACAATACAAATACTCTTTATTAAACACCTCAAAAAGAAAACCAGTACAGAAAATGCATAAAGTCAGAATAGAGGTAAACAACAGGCGGTCTTATCGCTAAAAACCGATTTCTCTCGGACAACCTTTAGGTAGTGGAATTGTGTTAAATAAACTAAGTCAGTAGGTGTTGCAACACATTGAAGAAAAGCGGAAAAAAACTTAATATCACAAAACAATATCCTAATTAAATAAATAACCATATTAAGATACAATACACGTAAACAGAATAAATATATAAATATATATACATATATAGTGCCGGCTGTAAAGAGAAAGTGTCACGGACGAGACAAATAAAACATAATATTGACAACAGGTGACGATAGTATTACAATTTTATTTACAAGCCGAGTTTAGTTGAGGTTTTAGTGTCATTACAGATCTATCTCTATCTATTCAGCCCGTACCCACCCACTGCTAAGTATAGGCCTCTTCTTTATTACGCCACTCACCTCGGTCCCGTGCCAGTCCCATCCACTGCACACCCCAGCGTTCGGCAGATATCATCTGACCATCTGGCCCTGTAGCCAATATGACAATCGCTTGTAGAAAACGAAACGAAACGCTACACGTTCTCGCTCACTCTTCATTACTGGGATAGAGAGACGGATAGATTTTCGATTCGTTATCTGCAAACGATTGTCATCTTGGCTAAGCCCCCTGGTTGACGGTCTCCACGTTAACCTTTTGGCCCATTTTAGCCACCATTCAGTAACCCGTCTCGTCCATCTCCCATCATTCCTTCTCGCCAAGTGTCTTGCCCACCTCCACTTTAATTGTGTCCTGCGTTTGCCAATGTCCAATACTTTCGTTCGGCGTCGTATTTCGCTATTCCGTACTCGATCAACAAGAGTGATGCCTACTAACATGGCATTACAGATATGTTTGATTAAAGACTTGCTATAGTGACGCTATCTACTATAACCATATGTGGTTGTACCACGCACAATGATTAACATTAAATATGGTGGCGCTGCCCCATGTCTGTTCCTTTTCGTTCCCTCATTGCTGAGGAGGTGTTGCAGTTCTCGTGATTTGTCCCAATCGGACTCGATCTCTCGTAGGCCTCACCGCTCGGATTTTGTCTGAGGTGTCCTTAACTTGGGCAGACCTTGGACGGCCCTGCATCTAGTTATTCAATGGGGGACATTTAGGTCTTTTAGGTCTTCCACCTTCCACTTTTCCGACTACGATAATTTTTTTAAGCTTTCATAGAGAAATGTATTTTTTAATACAATTGTTCAAAAAGTTTAGTTTATGTAGCTGCAAATCGTGCGTAAAGTTTGATTTTATGCACTAGTGCTAAAAAGTAATCTGATCTGCAAATCGTGCGTAAAGTTTGATTTTACGCACGATTTGCAGATCAGAATTTTAAATAAATGAGTATTATGCGAGACCCGCTTATAAATGACCCACCTGAACTACGCGCGATTGGGCATAAAGGAGTATTATGCGCGACCCAATAGTATTACTTGAAAAACGCGCGATTAAATGAAGCTGTCTTTCGTACACTGACAGAATATAAATGTAATTTTATTTCATTGTAGTTTTTTCGCAATTGTATTAGAAAACGTTGTTCGACACACGTGCGGAAGTGTCATATTCACTCGTCCCGAGTAACCTCGCTACTCGTGCAATATGACATACTTCTCGCACTTGTATCGAAAACTTCTATTTTTATACAAGCAAATTTTAAACGATGACGATGACTGACGTTAACAGAGGGTTTGGTGCAACCGGCCCTAAATATTACTTAGGTTAAAAACCCTCAGGTAATAAATCCACGCTGGGTATACTTTTAGATACTACTATAGAGTGTACGGATTACACATATTTCCAGTATGGAGTAATGCAATTTTGGTATAGGGATTAACAGTCTAGAATATTTAGGCATCTCTGATTCAAGGCAACTTTAATCTAATATCGAATCCTTACGAATCTACGCAACTGGAAAACTCCGAAGGTCTGTTGAAAGTTTAAATAATAGGCATTATAAATAAAACAATTCTTTTTTGTTTCAATTTGTGAAAAGACTTTCACAAACTGAAACGAAAAAGAATTGCTTTATTATAAACATAGTTTCGAAACATTTCTGAGGAGTTAATTAAACTTCTCCAAGTTTTCCTTAGTTTGGCCCCAACAGTGTTGCGGTCTTTGTATACACCTTAATCTTAATAAAAATTATTTTGTAAATACCTACTTATTTCATTTACTGGTTACTGGGATAGTTAGAAGCAGAAATATCAACCGGGCGTGTTATGGTCATTTTAGCGCCTCATCCGCTTAGCTATTTCGTCTTCTGACTGGATTTCCAATCATAGCTAATTCAA
This sequence comes from Pammene aurita, assembly GCA_947086415.1. Taxonomy (NCBI): domain Eukaryota; kingdom Metazoa; phylum Arthropoda; class Insecta; order Lepidoptera; family Tortricidae; genus Pammene; species Pammene aurita. The sequence goes on from OX352305.1 coordinate 10,638,805, forward strand.
CCCATTTCACAGTGTTCGATTGAGATGAAATATTCATATAAGCCTGATAACAGTGATAACGATATTAACGAAGTATTATTATACTATATAACTGGCTTGACGGCAAAAGTCTCGAGTTGAGAATCTTTGGCTAAAAAAGTTCCACCTAGTACCATCGCATACACTGTTAACTGCCCATCGGTGGACCTTATACCTTTTGTAATACAGTTAAAGAGTGCTGCTGTTCAGGCTCTAAATTAGGTTCGTGCGTAGTCGTACGAATGTCGTGCGCACTGCACATTATATCTGTTATGCGTTATTTGTAAGCGATCTTTGGGAACCGCTGGATTCACGCCGCTTTCACTATATCTAGCAGTTACAGCCCTTACAGACTCCTGGTGAGCCGCCGATTGTCGTTTAGTATTATTAAGATAGTTATTCTCCACTACGGCAGATAGGTAAGTTACTGATTGACAGTTCAATTAATTGAACAGAACATTACGTAGCGGTCAAAATCATTGCACCAATTTCATCCTTCGCCGTACTCTGATATAAACTAATCTGCTATTGTCGCCAAAATTCAATTCTTAACATAGCTTGTTTTGAAATTGTTTTCTATGAACTCTCACAGAATATCGACTTTTATGCATCTATCCCCAATTCCGGCCGTATTGAAACACGTTTAAATAGCTCGAACAACCCCTTTTAACATTAACTACACCATAAACGGGTCCGGTGGGTACTAAATAAGTTACAATAATACTTTAAATGGTACCCCAATTCTTTGTCGTCAGTCTAATCCAGTTTCTTATACACACAAAGGCGCTTTTATTCGTGTTTACCGCGCCGTCTACATGTTATGAAGCGCGTTCTTTGTGCCGGCAATAATTTATTAATTGTATCAAAAGTGATGCAGATGCACTCCTTTGTCACTAAAACAGCGGTATTTGCTTATTCATGAGCTCGCTTTTATGATCTTCAATCTTAATCATAAATAGTAATGTGAAAAATATTGTGCTTATTTGAAGGATCGTACTCAGATCTTGAAAATATTGAGACGAATATACTTGGAATTATATTTTACTAGCTTTTGCCCGCGGCTTCGCTCGCGTTAAATTCGGGGTAACACGGTTCCCCTTTCCTGATTGCCCCCCCCGGTAATACTCCATACAAACTTCCACCCCCCCCCCCCCATTTTAGGGAAGTGGGGGGTTAGAAAGAGACAAAAAGTAGCCTATGTCACTCTCCATCCCTTCAACTATCTCCACTTAAAATCACGTCAATTTGTCGCCCCGTTTTGCCGTGAAAGACGGACAAACAAACACACACATACACTTTGCCATTTATAATATTATTATGGATTATGCCGATCAGGTATAAGTAGAGATGTTATAGTCACCCTCAGTCGTTGTGAGGCAATTGCACAAGAATGAGATGGACTGATACTGAATACTTAAATATTTATAATAATAAATAATAATAATAATAAATACTCTTTATTGCACACCTCATACAGTTACAAGCACAAATTTTACAATTAGATAAATTTAGGTAGAGGTAACAACAGGCGGTCTTATCGCTAATGAGCGATTTCTTCCAGACAACCTTTGGGTAGTGGAGACTAGAGAAAAACAATAAGCAGTAGGTAGGGTTATATTATTGTTTTTTAGTATTTTTTGTTATAGCGGCAACAGTAATACATACACTATCACGGTTCATGAGATACAGCCTGGTAACAGACGGACAGCGGAGTCTGAGTAATAGGGTCCCGTTTTACCCTTTGTACGGAACCCTAAAAACGGCTGGTTATATAGTGTTTGACACCGACATAGAATGCTGCCAAAGAAACGGTCATTTAAGTTGTATTGTTTTCTCATTGCAACAGTTATTTGGCATTTAGGATGATTGATTGTGTGTGTGGTCTGTGGCTGGTTTGGTTTCTCCTAGTGTTTACCAGGAGAAAGCTGTTCCTATTCGTAGGTAATTTGTATATGTATTGCTTTGTTCGGTGTTGTCGCTATTTGAGTATTCTTTTGAAGACTTCTAGGCTCGTTGACGTGGAAGTTGATTAGTGTGATATTTACCTAGTGTTATGCGTTATGCTGGTTATTGCTAGTTTACTTCACGAAAACAACTTGATTGGACATGAACATGCACTGATTATACCTACAGTGTCAGAAATAATGATTAAATACCTGATATATTTATTTAATAAAATGTATGTGCATAATTTCGTTGGCTTGTTTAGCATGTTTTCTTCGAGAAAATCGATTTTCCGCGGGGAAAATGTTATATATTTTTTCGCTTCCATGCGACTACGAGTATTAGGCTGATCAAAACCAACATCACTGCAAACATGAGATACCCATTAATCAGCGATGCCGTTTAATATTGGTTCGCTTCGTATGCACTGGTTCCAAGATTGGATTAACAGACCTTTCTGAAAAGTTCTAAGTACCTATTAGTGTTACTATTCTATTTTATGAAGAAATGGTTTTGTTTATGTTCATTAGCAAACATGAGTTATGAATACACGACCTCTTTTGCTATATTTAACTTTTGTCTAATCCTTTACCAAGTATGAGGTCACTATGACGCTGCCTAGTGTCTAATAGTTTTCGACTGTTTCGAGTTAGGAACTGTACATTTTATATTACTTACTGGCACAGCATACAACCTGTTTATTACAGTAGCTTACTGAGAATAGGGGAGTTGACCGTTAGAACTAAGTAACTGAGCAGATGACCACTTAACTACTAAACGGAGTACGTAAGATGACTCTTGGAAGACGACCTTTAGTCGTTAATTACAATTATTACCAAATATTGAGTTATAGAAGTAACAGAGGTTCTTGAGCATAAGTAGTGTTAAGTATATTGGGACTAAGTGGTGTGGCTCGGTGCAAGGTATTTTCAACCGACTTCAAGATTTCGAAGGAGGAGGTTATCAATTCGTCGGGATCTTTGCTCGTTTTTAGGGTTCCGTAGTCAACTAGGAACCCTTATAGTTTCGCCATGTCTGCCCGTCCGTCCGTCCGTCCGTCCGCCCGCGGATAATCTCAGTGACCGTTAGCACTAGAAAGCTGAAATTTGGTACTAATATGTATATCAATCACGCCGACAAAGTGGTAAAATAAAAAGTGGAATTTTTTTTATTAGGGTACCTCCCCTATACGTAAAGTGGGGAGTGATTTTTTTTTTCATTTCAACCCTAACGTGTGATATATTGTTGGATAGGTATTTAAAAATGAATAGGGGTTTACTAAAATCATTTTTCGATAATGTAAATATTTTCGGAAATAATCGCTCCAGAAGTAAAAAAATATGCGTCCCCCCCCTCTAACTTTTGAACCATAAGTTTTAAAAATATGAAAAAAATCTCAAAAGTAGAACTTTATAAAAACTTTCTAGGAAAATTATTTTGAACTTGATAGGATGAATAGTTTTTGAAAAAAAAATACAAAATAATTTCTGAATTAAGTTTGTAATTTAACCGTATAAGCAGGTGTTTATTGTACCTGTGATTTCTACAAAATTACAACGAAATGACGTGCTTTCAAATAAAGTAAAAACGGTGAAAATCGGTTCACGCAATAAAGAATTATTCCATAAAAATCATCTCCCATACTTTAAGCTCGCGCGCAATAGTTTACTTAATTTGCCGATAGATGTCGCTGTACGTGGAACTCTCATATCATATCCTACATGGCGGTGTTATTAACTCTTAAGTGGGGACACTTACTGTGACGGACGGAAAACTACGGAACCCTACACTGAGCGTGGCCCGACACGCTCTTGGCCGGTTTTTTTTTTACAATTTTTTTTATGTATGTTCACCGATTATTCGAAGACGGCTGGACCGATTTGGAAAATTCTTTTTTTGTTTGAAAGAGTATACTTCACAGTTGGTCGCATTGTAACTAGGTCAGAATCTGATGATGGGATCCTGGAGAAATCGAGGAAACTCTTCAACTATTATAGGCCCACCTATAGTGATTTGAGTATTTTTTACAGCAGCTCAAGCATTTGATGTTGGAAAGGTGGATGCTAAGTGAAGTCGGTTCATTTTTGTTTAAAATTATACTACTTAGAAAAATAACCCTTAAATATATGTGTGGTGTTGTCAAGGCCCTTGAATACATTATAATAGGCATGGTGAATTTTTTTCATGTATGGGATCAATCGATTCGTTTTGTTGTGAGGATCAAATGTCTATATGGGGCCAATTGCGTTAAAGCAACACAAAAGTCAGAAATGAGACTTAAAGTCCGAGATTTGCATTTGTTTCTCAAAACGCTCCTAACAAAATGACGTGCAAAAGTGACGTCACGATCACATAGATAGTCTAGTCGCCCTATTTAAAGTATGGAAAAAATATGAAATTGCTATTTTTACAGTGAAATGTTGCGTTTATGTATATGGTTGCTATACAATTTATTTTACAGTAAAATGTTAAAAATCTAATGGTATCAATGTTTTTTTAAAATTACGCACTTTAAACAATCGTAAAATTTAGATATTTTGCAGCTTGATATCTTTGAGCCATTTCAATAGAATTTATAAAATTTTTACGTTAGTTGGATATATTGATTATTTTGCATCCTATCAACTAAATTTTATTGCATAATTCAGCATGTGTCATCATGCCTATTAGGGAGTCCCGCCGTCCCGGAGAGTCACTCAGGCATATCATCTCCGGTTGTTCTCATCTTGCTAACGGCGAGTACTTGCACAGACATAACCTCGTAGCTAGGATTATACACCAGCAGCTTGCTCTTCTATACGGTCTTGTGGACCACGAAGTGCCGTACTACAAGTACACACCTGCGCCAGTTCTCGAAAATGGTCTTGCCACGCTCTATTGGGATCGATCTATTATCACGGACAGGACTATTGTAGCCAATAAGCCTGATATCGTGGTAATAGATCGACCGCAACGCCGTGCCATGCTCGTCGACATCACCGTCCCATGTGACGAGAACCTCGTGAAGGCCGAGAAGGACAAGTCCAGCAAGTACCTAGACTTGGCTCACGAGGTAACCGCCATGTGGGAGGTTGATTCGGCGATCATTGTGCCGATAGTTGTTTCTGCGAACGGTCTCATAGCGAAGAGTCTCGACCAACACCTAGAGAGACTTTCGCTACGGGGTTGTGGTTGGATCAAGGGTCAGATTCAGAAGGCGGTTATCCTGGACACGGCGCGCATAGTCCGAAGGTTCCTCTCTCTGCGGCCCTGACCATCGGCAGCCTGGGCCTTGCTCCGTTGCCGGCGGCACCCTAGGATAGGTTTTTTACAATGTTTTTATTGTTTTTCTATGTTTTAGATGTATTTTTATAGTTTACTTTTATAAAAATATTGTAAAAACCTAATCCTAAGAAGGAAAATAAATAAAGAGAAATAATAATAAATACTCTTTATTGCACACCTCATACAGTTACAAGCACAAATTTTACAATTAGATAAATTTAGGTAGAGGTAACAACAGGCGGTCTTATCGCTAATGAGCGATTTCTTCCAGACAACCTTTGGGTAGTGGAGACTAGAGAAAAACAATAAGCAGTAGGTGGTGCATAGAAACAAAAGAGACGAAATAGATAACACAGCACATTCATATGAATATACATACTTAAATAAATACAAAATAAACATACATATACGTACATATATACATATATAATACACACAATAAGAAACAACAGTGTCAACTTAAAAACCTAAGGAAGAGATAAATAGTATTCCTTAAGTTGCGATTTAAAGCTACCAATAGATTGCGCGCGTTTAATGTTGAGAGGGAGAGAATTCCACAAACGAACGGCCTGGAACGTAAATGAGCAATTATAAAATTTGGAAGATGAAGATGGCACTTTTAGGAGCAATTTTTGAGAGGATCTAATAGAATTAAGATAAGAGAAACGCTCTTTGAGGTAGCGGGGAGTTGCAGGGTTAAAAAGTATAGAAAAGAGTAAAGAAAGTATGTGAGAGTTACGGCGGTGACGGATAGGGAGCCATTTGAGTTGAGAACGAAAACTAGAAACATGGTCGAATTTGCGTAATCCGAAAATGAACCGAATGCAGGCATTTTGAATACGCTCAAGCTTATTAAGTTGCTCCTCGGTTAGGTCTAAATAGGAGATATCTGCATAATCAAGAATGGGGAGAAGTAACGACTGAGCAAGCGCAATTTTAGTAGCATTTGGCAGGAAATTCCGGAGCCGTCTGAGAGACCCTATGGCAGCAAACATCTTCCTGCTCACTTCACTCACCTGAGGCACCCATGATAGACAACGATCCATGATTACGCCAAGATTTTTCACTTGGTTGGAAAAAGGAATTTGGATACCATCGAAGACTATCGGAGGGAGCCTGAGAAAGTCAATTTTGGAGATTTGTTTAGCGCTACCCATCACAATTACCTGTGACTTTAGGGGGTTTACTTTTAAACCGTAATTTTGACTCCAATTTGATTTGCTATTATACTGACTTGCGCAGCAAAAAAAAACTAAATTCACGTCAAAACATTTTGATTTACGGAAACAAAAATATGATGACACAGATTGAGTTTTTTTAAAGCTATACGGAGTACCTTAATTAGTATTCGCATTGAGATGTTAGACGTGAGACAAGCGACATCCCTAGTTATAATAGGTACCGCTATAATCCTGAAGATCCGTGACTTGTTTCAGTTTCAGAAGCATTTGGATACCTAAGGCTACGGTAACTGCTTACCATCAGGTGGGCCGTATGCTTGTTTGCCACCGTCGTAGTATAAAAAAAAAAAAAAAAATATAATAAAACATCTGCTGTACATACCATGGAATATCATTGCCTTCCAAAAATAGCCGAACTGTTTTGTTTATCGTACACTCGTGTTTGTAATTGATTTCTAAGAACGTAGCCCTATTAAACTGATGTTTTGCAATTTCAGTCGCATTGCTTTCCGTGTTTCGAAGAAAATGGAACAGATTTAGTTAAAAGCACTTTTTCACATTTCAAGATTTTTTTTTTAAATTAAAATTAATGCTTGTTGTCTGGTTTTTAACAATCATCAACTTATCGTACCTAATCGGGACAATTTTGACTAGCCCTTATTTTTTTCTTTTTTTAATGTAATTAACGTAGGTAAGGCATAATGGTATTTCATTGCCATCGCACTCGCATATGTTTATATGCATGCAAGATGTCTGCTCAGTCGGCTACCAGAATATGGGCCAACTGGGCCAAGCTTAACTTGTAAGATTTGATGTAAGAGAGACACCCAGACAGGTGAAACATAATATAAACTTGTACGGTCAGTTGCATATAAACCTTTACTAAGAATGATTGACTGACAGACACTGTCAGTAATATTAATGACATTATTTCTCTACTCATCCTTCTCATACTTCACATTCATAGAAAAGGACGGGTACAGAAATAATGACATTATTACTGACTGTCTGGACCGTTATTGCTCTACTAACAAGGAATTAAGAATAAATATGCTAACCATTTTCAATTCTAACCCTAGAGGACTTTAAAGTTTGAGCTGTCGATAGTCTTGTGGTATTGACCGTAGCCAATATTCGTAAAATGTAGGTAATCGGTCGTTTTCTTCATTTGTTATTTCCATCGTTGACCATTCATCGGTTCGGTCTTATTAGTCTTATTACCATGACATAATATTTAAAAGTGTTTATTATTATTGGTAGAATGTAAGCGTCTTGATTTGATCGCGGGGTGCACATGTACCCCAGGTTTGCACCATTATAAAATGGTTGCGGTGTCGACGGTCGTTCACTTTGCGGCTTGCGGGCACAGATTGCATAATATTGTTGTTACTTGTTACTTTTGTTAGTCAGCGACAACTGAGCAACTATCACATAAGTACACGTCTATATTTATTTAACTGAATTCCCAAAACAAGGATATCAATTAGACTGCTTTTTAATTGTGTTTTATGCAACAGTTGTATAAGAAAGCTCAAAAAAGGCAAGTGGCGTGATTTAGACGCCACAAGCATGTTTTGACTCAGTTATACATCGTTCCATACAATACTTTTTCTACGACTTATATACTTACTTTTATATAAAATTCGAAGCAATAAATTTTCGGTCACTTCTTTGGCTATTGCAGATATTTCATCAACAAAATTAATCATCAATACGTGACTTAAGTTAAACTCTTCAAAACACTGTATTTCAAGAAGGTACACTAACACAAATATTTACACGCAGTTATTAAATCTAAAATTCGATAAAACAAATCTAGATAAAATTCGATTATCTGTGTCTCTTTCACTAAAATGAGGAGAGAGATAGAGATCAAAGAAATAATCGAAGTTTGCGATTTTTGACCTTCAGAACGCGCAGGAAACGTAAAAACGGTAATATGCATCTGGTATGATTGTTTTTTTTTTTTTCTAAAAACGCTGCGTTTATTTACGTTTCTTAGTTTGGCAACAATTTATTTTGTCCTAAAGCCGAGTCTGCACGCGATACTGTTTTCGCGATTTTATAGAACAAGTGCTTATTTGGGGAATAGACTAGATAGACTTTTCTTCATGCATATTATGTATGTTCTTATATAGGTGTTGACGAATGTATAAATGACTAAAATGACAGATAAAAGTACAGGAGTAGAAAAAAGGAGTTACCTCAGAACTCTTTATTTAAGAGCTGATTTCGGTAATTATGTTATATATTAGCTAGCTTTAATCGCGCATTTTTTTCAATTTTGTTTCTAATTGTTGAAATCTGGAACTGGATTCGATGTCCAAATATTTGTATAGATAGATGTACAAAAATAAATACGGGTTTTTCCTAGTTATACATGACACTTCTCTATGCTCTCAAAAATTTTTTTGGTTTCACTTTATGAATGTCAGGTTTATAAAATTCTGATTTATTGATTACAGAACAGACATATATTAACTACCAGATTAATGGGCATATTAAAAATAACAAACGCGTTGAAATAAAAATGTATCACTTCCAAATTAATTGGTCGTTTTGAACGCTACTCTTTTTTATTAGAACTCGTTGAGCAGGTTCAACGTTCACTATTCTTATACCGGCCTCGGGGGCCCAAAAAGGATTTCTAGTGTCAATGAAAAAAGTTCGTTAAATCGCCTTAAAGCTTATTATTTAGTTCCACCTGCCCGGTGTCTGTGTATATGTATAACCTCTGCGTAATCAATCCTTCCAAGTTAAATTTGACCTACTTCCCTGTTTCCGACTTTGATAAAAATATCCATAACATTACAGTGTTACGTAGACAGTTATTTGTACAGTCACGTCTGAAAATATGGATACATTTAATGTGACAAAAATATGTAACCACGACTCTATTTACCAAGGCGTAAAGTCTTGGATACATGTTTTTGTCACATTAAATGTATCCATGTTATCAGACGTGACCACTACCATCAAGTTTGTCAAATGATAAAGACCGAAGCCATTGGAAATCTAATAAAAAAGTACCTTATTTAGATTATTAGATTAATCTCATTAGAAACGTCTTTATGATTGTATAAAGACAATGTGGGGTTTAAAGACAAGTTAGATAATTTTGTATCAAAAAGGGATGTTTCGATAAAAACTTGTGTAATCGCAGGTGACAATCAGAATCGCGCGTTCACTATTAATGTAGCAGTTAATAGGTGCGTGCATTTTCGTTGACAATTAGACGTGTGTTGTGATAGTGCATTGCGTGGCTGCTAGAGGGGTAACTACCCCTTCTATTCTCATGTGTGTAACGTTCGAAGAGACGCACCAGTATATATGTGAGCTCAGAGTGTAATGGCTATGCGTAATCTTAGGGTGTATTTATAGTGGTTGCCTTCAATTGATCGCTTGCTTATTAGGTTGGTACGCGATGTTAATAAGGTGGAACAATTTGAGCATTTCCATAGCTTGCTTTACGCAGGCGAGCGAACGACCCGACCTCAAGCTCGGTAACAACAGTGCGTGAGCAACAAACACGCTTATACTGGATTGAGCGTTTGATTAGTTAGCACCCTGAACAACATCGAAGCCCTTAGAGGTGCGAGCGAAGGGGTAGGTGTGCAGCATTTAATTAAGGCGGTGGGTGCGCTTGGCTCGCGTGCAGGCCGCTGCATTTCCGGTGCGCCCCCGGCCGCTTTCCTCCCCCGTGGAAAGCGCGGTCGTCACCCGGTATTAAAATTTTTCACGTAAACTGGTTTGATAGCGTTGTGGAGGGGATCGCGAATACGCCGCGCCGGTCATTAGCTAGCTCGCGTTGAGCGCGCTCGCGTCTCGGCGCACTGTATGCGCACTCGACGCGATATTCCCGCCAATCGTTTTATAGACTGAGTGCCCGTGCTAAACAGTGGATCTTGTTTGATTGATATTGTGATCTTTAGTGCTGTGATTAAACTGCCATAACATTGGATGTTTGTGAGAAATTGGGTTAAATGTTTTGACAATTGTTTTTTTTTTACATCACTGTTACTTCTAGTTTAGGATTGATCGTTGGTTTAAAATTTCTGATTATTAACAAATAATTAAAGTATTAACTCCATACACACGACATAAAGCTTTTGTTGTAATTTGTAATGGACTTTGTAAATATTACGTTGAAGTAGAAAATGTATCACCTAAACGCCATCCGTTAATCCCAAACTAAAAATAATCATGATTTATCAAGTAATAGCGATGTTAATAAATATGTAGAGCGTGCCTTATCAGTTCATTAATTCGTGATCACGTCTGTATCGCGCCTCGCGACACTAATTTCATGCAAAACAAACAGCAAACAAGCGGTGATAACGCCGGAGCGCCGAATTTCCCTTATCAGACGTTTAGTCAAGGTCGCGCTATCAGCGCGGAGCCGATGGATTCGTCCCGAGATTGCTTCACAGCAAATTAGTCATTATTATGAGTGCACTTTGCTCTTAATTGCTTAGCAATAGATAAGCATTTAGTACTTTTTAAGTGTGTTTAAGTACCTACATTAATTTAATTTTAAACAATAACTCTGTTATTCGTTTCTCGCTGCAGTCATATAGAGTTAATTTTATCACACATCACCGGCTCAAAATACATCACGTATTAAGTGTTGTTTTATGACTGCTTGAAATATTTTCATACCTATATTAACATCAAGTGCATATTCCTTCTTTGATCAAGACACAAAATCGAGAAAATATTTTTTCACGATCTTTTAGAGCCATATTTTTTACCGGTAAACAGGATTCTTAATACCGAAAATTTGGATAGTACCGATACAGATCTTGCAGTGTGTGATGTAGATCGCGACCTAGTTGCGCGTGATTGAGGATAAAACAATATAAATAGCCCGTCAATGCGAGTGTCGGCTCGGCCCGTCAGGCGCGCTAGTTACACTCAATGTATACCTATAGTCTATCTATACAGAAACCTAACGTTAGGAAAGTTTGCATTTCACGGCTTACAAGAGGTAGGCAAACGGTTATGCTTTCCTTTATAGGACGTATTCACGTCTATACAGAAATCTAAAATTACGACGAGTGAAGTGTTGTGAAGTTTATACCCCGGTACCTAAAACTTCTACATATTGTATACAAACTGAATGCATCAGTTGCTAAACGCCCTGGATTATAAAGACAGCTCGTACAAAGTACTTGGTGCTAAAACTTGACATAGTGAGAGTTTTAAAGTGTTGTCTGTGATGCTGGCATGATGCGGCACGCAGCTAACGCGGCAGCCTGGACCGCGCCCGGCGAGGTCTGGGAGTACGTCAGCCAACTGGTCAGCTCGTACCACGATCAGCATGATTGTCAGGTTGGTATTCTGTACTTAGTTGTGATTGGGTTTTATGTTTCCTAAGCATTGTAGGTGGGTAATGAATCTAATGAAAAAAAATCTATCTCGAAAATAGACAGTCTTATCGTTAAAACTATGGCCTTGGTTGTCCTCTCACTTTAAATACCTACCTTCAGCTTCTCCTATTTCCAAACATTATTACCTATGATCTGAAATGTGTGTCTAGGTCACCATCCAGTATAGCTGACATGAATACCTGCATACTTTGGACTCCAGTCCACATGTTATCACTTAGATTGGCATAGGGTCTTCCCACGCTATGTCTTCCCGGACGTTCAGGAGTAGTGTTTAGTCTGCTCGACGGTTTCGCTGTGGAACTATGATCGCTTCATTTGAACATCTAAACGTAGGTATGTATTTTATAAAAAATAATATTTACTGACATTAGTATGCGGCGTTATCTAGGGTCAAGTTATTAATAATTCGTACCTACTCCCCGCTTGACTGATCGCTTATGCTATGACTTCATCTGATATTTCCATAACATCTACAAAAACATTAGGTACTTTCATTCTTCTGTTTATGCAGTATTATTAATTATAATACCTGAATTCACTACATTTCATCATTTCATTGGCGTTTCGTCCCATGAATTTTCAATGTGTTTAATAATTTAGGGCTCATGTTTTAATCATGCATTTGCTTCCACTTGCTCGTGCATTACCATGAATAACATTAAACATACGTCCGATTTCCGTAGCCTTGAATTTTTCTTGCAATGGCTTCAGCTCGTCAAAATGTTATCTTAAGTACACAAATTGACAACTTAGCGTTTACAACTTAATTAATATACGGCCTTGTCAGGACTATTCGACGCTTTTGCGAAATATTCAATCTTCAGTAGCAGCATATAAACAAAGGTTTCTGACGTATTATTAGTCGAATAATACGTTTATTGGAAACATTGTTACCGTGTACATACGTTTCGTTAAGCCAAATGTGAACTTTGTTTGTTCTGATCATATCCAGGTCAACGTGTTAGGATGGCTACAAGTTAGGGCATATTGGGTCGAATGTGACAACCGGCGAAATGTAAACACGCGATCATAAAACCGACCTCACTGAAATTTGATGTTGCGTATACGCGGTATTCGGAATGGTGTTTGATGCGTTGCGTATTGCGTTTGACTTTGCTACATAGATTTTGTGTATTCGTTTCGACCCATCCATATCTGCCAGGTCCTTTAAAGCTATAAATGTAGGCAAATTATAAATTATGAAATAGGGTATAGACTACCATCGCTTCTAGAAAATACGCCACAAGAAACTCGGCAATCATTTTTTTTTCAAGTTACATACTGTAGGCACTCCGTAGGCAGTAAACAACTGTATATAGTATAAATAAATAAAGGAGTCGATATCCTGCAAGCATTAACAAAAAACGTAATACAACAACCCCTTTATTTTGGGTGCCCTCTTAGTTCTCCACACGTGTACGACGAATCCGAAGAAAACAACATTATAAGATAAATATGATATCCGCCTATAGCCATGTCGGGCGCGTTAATACTTCAAGAAGGGGAACTTGCCCGGTACCGGTAGACGAACACGCGTAGACTGGCCATATTCCTGTCGCAACGAGTGATACCGACTCGAGCTTTGGACGAACCTGTGTAGTGTTTTTTTTTATACCACGACGGAGGCAAACAAGCATACGGCCCGCCTGATGGTAAGCAGCTACCGTAACCTATGGACGCCTGCAACTCCAAAGGAGTCACATGCGCGTTGGCGACCCTTTACAAAAAGGAGTATTCACTGTGTTGTCTGTGATGGCAAAAGGAACAAGAAGGTCCCTCATCGTCAACACACTGGATGCTCTTTGGCAACCTTACTCACCAGCAGGAACACAACACTATGAGTAGGGTCTAGTGCTATTAGGCTGTGGTTTTCTGTAAGGTGGAGGTGCTTCCCCAGTCGGGCTCTGCTCCAGAAATAATTGAAATAATGTGTAAAATAATTGCCCACGCAAATAAGAACTAGGCGGAGAACAGTCTTAGACTGGTTCGCCTAGGTCACAAACGCAAATTAATTTGGACGAGCATAAGCATGCATGGCGCTCCCAGCTTATCAAGTAAGAGCGCTATTATAAGCACTGCTAATTTTAGATGTGCTACATTTCCGATATTACTTACTTGATTACAAATGTCTATCAATCAAAATTGAGTGCCACAGGTAAAGATGGCTTGTTGTACAATGTACCTACTTGTCCATACGACTTTCCTGACAATTGCGGCTCACGGTGTAGTATTTTAAAAGAATACGACCGACTAGTTGTGTTGACCACCGGACGTGAACTTTTTACGAAGCGAAGTTGGTTTATAGCCTCAGCATCCAATATCCGAAATGCCTAAACAGAGCCCACCTACACTGGTTTAACTAAGCTCTGTAACTAAACTCGATCGTCTAGAACGACAGCACTGTTCCCAGTGCATACATTACCCGGCTATCTGCCCGTATCGGTAAACAACGTGTGACTCACCGCACGTCTGGTAATTCACATGTTTGTAATTGCATATTCATGCGAGAGACCTACTTTCGGTGATAGGCAATTCCCAAATTTGTACCTAGAGCTCTCATTTTAGGGCGAGGTAAGGCGCAGCTCGTATGAGTTTTGCAATTTTGCGAGCTGATGGATAATAGGCAGTCAAGTGTGTTAGTATGATAATTTTGTTTAACTAATAGTAGATATCTATGTAGTTTCGCAGTGTATTAGTGATAAGACTGTAATGCTGTGTAAACTTAAATAAACAATAAACAATTATGTTAATTGAAATAAAGACGTTGATTGATTTGAAGAAGAAACAAGTTTGCATAAACAAAACGAAAGAATGAAAACTTTGGGAAATAGGTACAGTAGGTAGTCTCTGACGTTAATCAATTTTGGGTGCGAGTAACACTTCAGAAGACTATATTCATACATTCGTTCATCATTTTAAAGTTTAGAGACGTTAAATCCTATTTGGACCACAAAATGCATCTTTGTATTCTTCAATACAATTTATAGTCCCATTACCTTTCTTTATAATTTCCTCGTCTCGGCTAAATTGCCTTTAGTTGCGTAGTTTCGATCCAAATCTGAAACTGTTTTATGAAATGATTCTAATAAGGGCATTTTACATTCCTATTCTAAGTTGAGAAGATATCGAGTCTAATAGATAGCACATTATATGTTGATGCGAGTGCATTCCGAAGCGGCCATGTATTGTATGGCTTAATTCTGCGAGCGCAGGAGTTAGCTAGCTCTTGTGCGAACCAGTGTTACGTGACCCCAAAATTCGCAGACTGTCTAGGCGAAGTTTGCATCCACTTGGCACTGGCAGTGACTTACGTTGGTCACTTGACAGCACTTGGCGTAAAGCTAGCGGGATTGGACTCTTTAAAGACCGATAATACCGTTCGCTTTGCTATCCATACCGGAGGCAGGACCAGGAGTGTTTTCATCATCCCAATCATCAGCAGTCGTTCGCTCAATGAGGAGGATACGTCACGTCATGTTCCGTTCGCGAAGACGAGGTTATGCACAGGCTTCTGTCCTTCGCCAAATGCACGCCATTGTACAGTATTTATAATATTATATTAACAGTAATTATGCATTATTTTGGGCGCACCTTCTAGAAGCAGAGAATCTCGAGCTTAACCTTTGCATTCGCTTTACATGCAATTTATGATTACTGCAGAGCAAGGTTAATATAACAATTGACAGGGTTGAATCTTGAAGCAAATCAAATTATTTTGTTCAATATTTTTTTGATTTGCAATTTTTAAGTAGTTATGTATATTTACACTACTATATATAAACTGAAAACTGGCCTCGGACACCGGAGGGTTTGGTCACTTTTTCTGAAGTATATGACATCTATTTTCAATTGACAGGGTTATTTATTAACACTAAAATTGTTTATTGAATTACACTTTATTATTACTTATATCGTTTATTTATTACTTATACCTACGCTACGCACGTCCAAGTACCAAAATGTTTCTATTCAGGATTACGTAGTTATTAGCGCAAAGTTTCTTAAAACTTCTCAACTCAAGTTAATTCGGATTAAACTCAAGTCTCAGTCTCGTACGACTCGAGTTCATACTTCTTTCTAACTCTTTCACTGGCTTGATTAGCGATCGGAATACCCCCGCTAAGTAGGTGCTTGCGCGGCGCAGTCACGCTTGGGCGGCTAACGAATGGCCTTCAATCGTTTCACGGTCAAATAAACTAAGTTTGATCTGTCTATTACCCTCATTCGTCAAACGGGTTCAACGGACATTTGGAGCAGGAGACTCGACTCACGGTCATTCTCATTTAATTTTCGCTATAAGAATCGTACAGGGTTGGCAGTTGCAAGTTATTGACAAAATCCCAGATTTATTGAGTGAACTCCATTCCTCTTTATTATTGAAACTATTTGGAATCGAGACTATCCTGACCGATCTAGTAATTAGTAATCTATCACAATTGTACGGTTCTATGTATATATTAGGATGAAGGGTGGTAGTTTAACTCGCTACTTGACCGACGTAGTACGTGACCGATTATATTTACTATAAGAAAATACTGATATGACAGAAAAAAATCTTTAAGCCTGAAAACCCTAGAGCTACCTGTTAATTAAATAATCTACTCTCCAATTTAAAAGCACTCCTCTTAATATTTCATTACTATTATATTACGGTCAATTACTCTCGTTAAACCTTTTACTGCTTGCATTTCTGATAACGTTTTACTAGACTGGTTTAACTTAATTGGTGTCCGATCATTACGCAGGGAGTCGAGAGGGACTTCCACAGATCACTTGGAATACTTAGATTTACACACTAGATAGAGCAAATATGCAGACTTTCATTCACCAGACATACATTGGCATTCCAAATAATTTGGCAGGACGCACCCTGCTCTACAGCTCTCTTATCTAAAAACTGCCACCGTGCGACCGTTACATTGCTTTATTTCTAATTTTATTTGCATTTGCTTAGTATAGAAAAATAAAAAAAGATGCAATGCAATGCCGTAGTTGCACATCTAAGGCAAATGAACAAAACTACAGTTCTGTTCTAAAACTCAAAATAGAATATTAAAATTAAGAGGGGTATAAAGCCTGACGAGTAATATATGATCATGCGCCATGTTGCCAATTTCATTGGAAGTCATTTCTTACACTGGCAATAATATTAATGACAGGATGATAGGCATGTGATAGGTTGTCAGTGTCATTGTGGCGGTTTACCTGAATAACGGTAAAGTGTTGAATATTAAATAATAAACGAATATTAAATATTAAATAAACGACAAAAAATGCCCAAAACTATTCATAGTCAAGAGCGAAACATTGTTTATAATGTATATAATAAACTGCTGTAAAGAATACGCTCGGGAAATGAAACTATTGCGCTACGTAACATTACCAAATTAACATCAGAGCTGACAGGTAAACAAATCAAGACACGAAATACCATAGAGAATAATACAATCTATGGCTATACTGAACTGTTGCCATATAAATGAGAGTAATAGCGCCCTCTTGACAATGATCATATATTTCTGGTCAGCCTTTAAATAAAATGCAACATGAGGTGTCTTTCGGATTGACATTCTGCAAGTAAAAGAGCGTACCTATCGATACGTACAAGTACCTCCGTGAGAATCTGCCGCGAATTTTCGCAAACCCATAAAAATACGGGGTCTTTAAGAGGTAGTCTATGGTGACTAGCAATGGCGAATGCAATACAGATTGATGCGTTTCGCCGGCACCGTTAGGGCCCTGTTGATCTTGTCTCTTATCCAATGGGCTTAACGAGATTATTACGGTATCTGGTTAGGAATTTAGGTAGGCGTCCGCGTATTCTCCTGGATTATCTTATTGAGCACGGGCTACGGCCAGTGTATGCTAGGTGAACATCGCTAAGGCGGCTTCCACACTGCTGCGGTTACCGCATGCGGCGCCGGTGTACGAGCGAGATAGCGCTCTGCATGTGTATAGCGCATCTGGTTGCGGCTCCAGTGTGATACTGATAAATTAATAATCGCCTAACCTAGTAACATTTAGGTACAGACAACTCCTTAGTTAAACAAAGCGCTTATAAACAAACCTTCATATGACTTTGAAACTAACATTTTGGCGGGTATTTTTTTCGTTTGAGGCGTAGCTAGTTAGACTACTAATGTAAAGATTTTTCGGGTAATCATTACTCTTCGCTATTTTTTAATTACATACGTCAAAAATTTAAACAACAATGTCTAAGGGTTAACGATGATCAGCCGAGACGCAAAATCTCGTAGTCAAAACAAAATAGCACTTTACTCATTGACGACGGACGCCTTAATAGCAATTGTTATTAAACGTCTGGAGATGAACCTATCTTTATCCTAGTATTTATTCGTTAGTCTCAACTTTACGCTCTTCGTCATTTTCTTAATTTCTTATGACAGAATCGTGATTCGTGACCGTTCATAAACATCCACATGTAGCGTTCAAAGGTCATGGGACCACGAGCTTTCTTGAAGATGTGTATATATACCACAGGTGGTACCAGGTACCAGGTAGGGTGTCGTCTTCTGGTGCGTTTTGTGCCTTACATATCTTGCGCGATAAGCACAAAGGTAATATGTCAGCAATCCATCATAATGTCGTCAATGCCAATTAAGACAAATATGAATTTATGTACACAATACACTTGTGCTAATCTAAGTATGTGTGTAACCTTGAAGATACGAAGTTATACACGTACCTACTTGCAGTTAATGTTTGGTTAACCGTCTGTAATTGTATGCATGTCGTCGCGGACTTGAAGTGATTGCGTAATCTATTCAGTCGCATCTAATGTCCGCGATGCTTCAATGCCGTTAATAGAAACAACTTGTATTGTTTCTTCTTTATGTGTGCTGTTTATGTGTTAACTCTTTGTTGACACGACAAGACGTGTATTCTAGTAGCTTAGCGAGTTCGAACGCTCAAGGAATTGTCCTCGTAAACCATGTATGTACCTTCTTATATTGGTTTCCCTAAGAGATCTACTTGCATGCGCTCGGTAAACGATTTTAATCACACCCCAGGACAGGACAGACGATTATCAGTAATGACAGTAATTGTTAATCGCCACTCGATATTGCCAATTCCAATGCCTAGGAACTCTGCTTGCTAATTTCCTGTCAGTATATTGTGAAAACACAATTTTAACAACTAGGTAAATTATTCAAGTATGCACATAAGCTTGTTCAGTTTAAATACAAATAACATAACATTCCGGAGAAGCGTGTTTGAAACATGGAATTCCTTGACAGTTGGCTTGTTAGGCTAGTGGTTGCTATGCAAGTGGGAAATAAACTGACAAGACTATGCGATCATATTCATAAATATGACACTTGAGGGTTGTGATCTCGACGTTTTTTCTAAGCTGCATATTCAGTTACATCACTTAAAAAGCGTAGTCTTCAAATAAATATACCTTGTGTGGGCTAGGAATAATTATGGTATAACTGCACCAGTCATTTGACAATTTTTAAGTCAAATGTGACCTTAATTATAAATATTGCGGGCTTCATAACGCCCGATTATGATTGCAGCTGAACTGAATGCACTGTGTGTGTACTCTGTACCCAACTTACCCAAGTATTTGATGAGTGTCGAATTTTCAGATGGGATGATGACGGCATGGGGGCGGGAGGGATGGTAATTTAAACCGGTTGGACACCTTTGTGGCGCAAGCTCAACCGCCGGCTTTTAGTTGACATCCGCAAAAAGTGCGTCGAGGAATGCGCGCGACTTCGGTGCGCGGCGATTTTTAATCGTCGATGCTCGTGTTTCAATCGCACACTGAACGCAGGCCAATTCAAAAGAACTAGTGTAACTCCGCTCTCCCATTACGCATAGCCGTTATTAATCTCGAGGTCACAGGTACTCTGGTTCGTAACTCGGTGGCAATGGGATTTATGGGCCTGGGATATCGGAAAATAACCACCGAACATGGCGCGCTCGAATCTGACTGGGAACATTATGACTCAACTTTAACGCTTTATTATAATACCATGTTTGTCGTGAATGCTTTAATAATTACATCGTTTATTTTTTTACTACTTGAAATAACAGGTTAAAGGATTGACTTAAAAATTATAAGGTTCCCATGGGAGAGTTCATCGAGGAAGTTTCCTAGTTGCAAAGCTTGACAAATCATATTTACGCGTACGTTAACTCTTTGCTACGACGCTCATTAATAAAGTGATTTATTAGCAAGCGTAAATATATCAACATACGGTTGCGGTGTGAAACAGGTTAATGCTACAGCGAAAACAGCATGAACGTTAGGTTAACAAGCGCGCTCCATTAATTAATTTAGTAGTAGTTCGTTTTATATTTATTAGGCTAATTGCCTTTAATAGTTTACCTAGTTATAAAACCTAGAATTATTTATTGTTTTGCTATTAATCGGACACAAGATTTCTGGTTGTTTTGTACAATTTATTGAAAGCTCAAAATTTGCGATATTACGACACCGTTTTTTACCAAATTTTTGCAAACACTATCTTTTTGCAAATTCTTTTGCGTTCAAGGCTACACTGCTGTTTTCGGAGCGGGCTTATCTTTAAAAAGAATAAAAGCGGCTCATAGGTCAAGTCTGCACTTTGGTTAGTGGGTAGGGTACCTATAATGGTGCATATACACAGTTTCAATTTATTAACTATATGGTGTAACATAACTAACATAGTGTGGATATCATATAATAAAATAATTATCAATGCTATGATAAAATATTTCCATTGTTGTTTGTGAAGTTTTCTGAGCAGGTTTGACAATTGTATTGATTTTTTGTCGACTCAGTTTGGCGGAGATATGGGGAATGAAAAATCGAAGTCTACTAGCTTACACATATATAGGACCACTAGTACACATATATAGGACCGAGAACCCCGTAATTTTTTTGTAATCGATTAAAATTGAGCATAACATGTCTCGCGCGCTTGACTCGCTCACATCGATTTTATGCACCATCGCTGCTCATACTCAATCGGCCTCTCCATAAATAATTCGCGACCCTCACACAGCCGCGTATTAATAATAAACGCATTCAGTCAATCTCGTCCTCGTGTGCCAATTAAATATTTATAAAGGTTATTTACCATTGCATTTCTTTCTCTCTTTTAATTGCTCGAGTTCTCATTCTTACCTTTTTATGGTTTTCATTGCTTCTAAGAAAATTGTTAGTAATTTTCAATACGCAAATACCTTTTTTTTTTTCATTCTGGTCGGGCGCCAAAAATGCCAAAATGTCACTTCTGTTTTATATATAGGCAATTTGACTGTTGTCTATGGGATTGATTGAAGCTGCCGGTGCAGTATTTACCTAGAGTCAGTTTATATTTGGGCGAATATATCTCTACTCAAGGATTTTATATTAGTAGAAGCTGATTTGCTCAAGACATACTATAATTTGAAAGTACAGTTGCTAGAATTACGAGTATATTTTGTGGAAAATGTTGAGAGTAATCACGCGGTAGAGAAAGAAATGAATTTTCTGTAAACGGCTTATTTAGGTGCAATAGTAGTCTGTTTACACCTCCCAGGAGTCCCAGAACAGGGTAATATGTTACAATAGACCATGATATTTCACTTGTTTATGTGCATTTTACAGTATATACTTGAATAAAGTAGTTATATCATAAAATAATGTATGGGTAATATAAAGTTTGATTATGGACGCGTCGTGAGCGAGGAGGAAGCGGGATGAAGCCGGTCCGACGGCCATCTTAGCGTCGTTTAATAAACCTCCGCGACAACTGCGTGCGCGCCGTAGGGTTACCAGATGCGATTGAAGAAAGTCCAGACGTAATCCATAGTTGTTCAAAAAAGTCCTTGCACATCAGGAGATATTTAAGATTTATAACCAGCCATTGCTGCCAAAGGTTAATGATTTATGGCAGATAGCAGTGATTCCAGATTCAACTGTTAAAAGATACCTACAGGTCAAAGTAACTGGTGAATTTTGATCACTCATGTTGAAGTTTTTTCGTCAACTCGTATACTTGGTTCTCTGCCTTTTCGCCGAATAACGTTTCCCAAACTGTTTCATTTGCCAACTGTGTCATTTGGCATATTGCATTTTTTTCTGAAACTATAAGAATTTCAGGATTGTTATAAAACAAACCTAACCTAACCTATATGGTAATACACGATGATTATAAAATAAACCCTGAAAATTGTCAGTTTGGGAAACGTTATTCGGCGAAAAGGCAGGATCCCCGTATGGGTTTAAGGTAAGAAACTTACCTAGTCTACCTACATATAAGTTTCGAATTTAGAAAGTACCACCTACCTAGGTTTTGTTTGTTATTACGACAGTATTGACTTTTAGACAGCTATTCAAAACTACATTATTGAAACTCCGCTTATGGTAGTCCGCTTAAAACAACATTACCGTGTGTAAACACGCATTCCACAAAAGAGGCTGTAAAGTTTTATTACTATTTCGGAGCCCGCGGCTCCGATAGGGACCCGGACTCAGCCCTGGCTCCCGATCGAGTAATGCAAAACGAGACTCGGGAATAAATCGTTTACATGGTTGTCGGCGTAAACTGGTCGGGCTGGCCGCGCGGAGGTAAGAAGCGTCACTCGGTGCACTCGGAGCGCCCGTGTCCAATCTAATAGACGCCATCGATACGCTCTTTATCGCACAATACTTCTTGTTATCCGTTACCCTTTCAATATATTCAATTATGCAATCTGGTTTTCGACGGTTGGTTAAATTTAAATCCAATCTGTCACGGCGATTACGGCATTGTAAAAGTCTCAACCCAAATTGTCATAATTACACATGTCGGTTTTTTGCTTAAATTAAGATGTTGTCAGTTAAAGAGGAGAAGTAGATTATAGATTGCCGCATCTGATGGTGCGGGTGCGGTGTTAGAGCACATTTATGCCGCTGGAGGTTGTATCCGCAGTGGCGGCCTTATCTCGCCATTAGAGTTATTACGGGCCAGTATCTCGCGCATCGCATCGCTTCGATTGTTTCTGAGCCCCGCGGACCGAGCGCCGCGGCCCGCGCGCCCACCGCCGTAATTGACCACTGTTTACTTCCACAAAGACCTCTTATTTTATAAAATTATTCTGCGGTTTTTAACATTTTGTAAAACGACCGCGTATGAGGAAGTTTTCGCAATGTATTGAGCGCTGACATTAAACAATAATGTGCTATTTTCATTAAAATGTTGGGCTTAAATGTTTTAAACGTGTTTAATCGCGCGGTATGTCTGTAATAATGCTTACCGCTGGTCTCACGAGTTAGCGTTCGATTTTACGAGCTATTTATTGCGAAATTAACGATTGAACAATTCGATATTTATAGTAACGGCAGCTGCATTCGTCGATTTTCTCAATTCGTAATTATTGAGTGCGAGCTTTTCTGGCTCCTTTATTTGCATCGATCACCGTTAAAAGATCAAACTCACAATAATTACAAGCCTAAAGTAAATTCAATTAGAATGAGTAAAGCAATAGTGTTCTAGCATTGAAGTAAAAGCTCTCAGATAGCATCGGATGTTACGAGGGTCGGTTGATAAGTATCCGAAACGGCACAGAAATAAGACAATATATCTAAATGTGATATTTTATTTTTCAACGTAGGTCCCTTCTAAGTCTACGCACTTAGTCCAACGTCTCTCCAAGGCCATTATCCCATTTTTAAAAAATGACTCTTCAAGTCCCTCAAAATACCTATTAACAGCATCTATCACTTCAGTATTCGAAGAAAATTTTTGTCCGCCTAGCCACTTTTTGAGGTTCGGGAACAGATGGAAGTCGCAAGGGGCCAAGTCTGGTGAATACGGGGGATGGGGTAACAATTCGATGTGCAACTCCTCGATTTTAGCCATTGCAACTTTGGCTGTGTGAACAGGGGTGTTATCCTGGTGGAGCAAAATTTTTTTCTTTTTTAAGTGAAGCCTTTTTTCTTGAATTGCGTTGTGGAGGCTTTGTAGCAGATCGGCATAATATTGGGCGTTTATTGTTTTTCCCTTTTGAAGATAATCCACAAAAACTACTCCTTTGCAATCCCAAAATACGGTAGCCATTACTTTACCGGCGGACAAAACCGTTTTCGCTTTCTTAGGGGCAGGTTCACCACGATTGGTCCACTGCCTAGACTGCTCTTTTGTTTCTGGCGTGTAGTGGTGGATCCACGTCTCGTCAACCGTTATGTATCGACGTAAAAACTCCTTAGGATTATGCCTGTACTTCTCCAAACACTTGTCCGAAACATCCTTGCGGGTTTGTTTTTGCTCGTCTGTAAAGAGACGCGGCACCCAACGTGCACAAAGCTTGTTCATTTCCAAATGTTGATGCAAAATGTTAAAAACACGTTCCTTTGAAATGTTTACCATATCTGCTATTTCCACCAATTTCACACGACGATCATCTAGTACAATTTTTTTTACCTTGTTGATAATTTCCGATGTCGTTACCTCTATAGGCCGTCCGCTGCGGGGAGCATCTGTACAGCTCTGCCGACCACGTCTGAAGTCGGTAACCCAAGTGTGAACTGTGCTTAAAGATGGCGAAGAAGAGCCCAAAACGCGGTCCAGTTTGGTTTTTATTTGTGTTGCAGTTTTACCTTTCAAAACATAATACTTAATTACCGCACGCACTTCGGATTTTTCCATTTTCATGAAAATCAATACAGCTTTTCTTTAGGTCTCTCGAATATATAATTATTCAATTTATAAGAACCTAATATTGCCTTGTTATTTACGTAAAAGCCTAAAGATCAGAATGACATTACAACTTTTTTAATTTTTTTTTTTTTAATTACTCACTTCGGTGACTTATCATCAGCCAGCCCTCGTAGCTCCCACGCGTCTCGTCGACTTGTTCTTGTCTCCTTTATCATTAAGGATATAATTATTTCCATTCTGGAAACATGTCCCGGGGATTTACATGCTGAGCATTAGCCTCTATGCTCTATGATAATCTCGTAAACGGGTTTCTAAAGTAATTACAGTAAACATTATTTTCTTGATTACCACTTGCAAAGCGTTTTACTTCAGAACTTTTAATGCAAATCTTCATTAATTTATTCAATTTAGTATCGTGTAAGTATTAACTACATTTTACAATACACACCAACCAGTGCCTAATTACAGTTATCTAGAATGTGTCCACTATAGGTACAGTGGACATGATGGACAGTGAGGTCCCGGCATGGTGTCCTTGGCATCCCATACGGTCAATTAGTGCGTTCGGTGATCGGAACCGCACCGCGCATCCGTGCGGCCCCGTGCGTGGGAATAATAGGAATGCCTTAACAACGTCTCCACACATGTACGCCTGGGCAGGATCCAACCCAACGCAAACCCACTCCACCACTTTACAAGGAATAACTTTCTTTTACTGTGATTAAATTATAATTGGATAGTATGTGACAACCCTTGAAGTTGCAAACGTTAATATTAGGCTACGGTAACCGCTTGCCGTTAATCAACTTTCCACCAAAGTAATGTATCAGGTATTATTGCATCTCGTCTCGCGTGGTTGAAATCAGGTCACTTCCAGGTTATCAGATTTTTTACCCTCTCAAAATTACTACGGAATTTAGGATTCATGCCAATTTACATAAGCTATTTTAAAACACTGTACGTTTACGCTGCAGTCACTTTTTTTATAGTACAGTCGCCGTCAAATATATCAGAGCGGCCAGGGTACTCAAAAATATCTGAACATGCACTTTATCGCCTTGACAATAGAGGCGTTGTTCAGATATTTGTGACCACCTTGGCCGCTCCGATATATCTGATGGCGACTGTACTTCGGTAATTATATTTTGAAAATAAAAATATGCTTTTACTTCCACCAGAAGGCGATGGGCATGAATAGGGAAGCGTTGTCACGCTCAGTTGAGGCAGGTCGGCATTCGCCCGGCTCCGTCGGTGCAACTTTATGATCGCTGCTGCTTCTATTGTTCTAATAGGCCCGGCTTCAACACCCGTCTCGTTATTCCTTGAGGTCACGCGCTCAACTTGATCTCGCCGATTCTCTACGCTTTTATGGCATTGCGTAGATTTTCAAGGCAATATTATATTTCTCGATTGCTGTGCGATGTTTGGAATCGGAGCGTGTAGGCGTCATAACAGCTTCTGTAATCGGATATGTATAGTTAGGTAAAGAATGCAAACTATTATTACTTAAGGAAGTCATCGGCTACGTGTCGACTTGGACATGCCGGTTACTTTCTTCCATACTTTGTCAACATTACGCAGAGTGGATGCTTCAGCTGCATTAGGTAGCATACATACGGAAACGATCTTTATTTATAATTTAACGGCGTCTTGTGCTCCCTTGCCCTTCTCAACTCTCAAGGACTGGCAGGATAATATGATTGACATAAAGGTCTTCTTTCCCCGCGGACGCCATTTCGCGTTGGTTGATCAATGTAGAGCAGACACCATTAAACCACCACCGTTTTCTAAGGCGTATCTACTTGTATAGTCAGTATGGACCTGCTTTTTCAGTTGTCGCCGTTAATCCAGCTATCGCGCTCAATTAATCTCGCACTCCGTGACTTGACGCGGACCCGATTCCGTGTTGCAGTGACGATCCGAGCCCCGCAATATTTTACACATGATTAGAGCGGCGCTGGCACTGTATGGGTAAGCAAATTGCGCCGACGCGACGCGCAGTCACGATCTCAACCTCGCGGGAACCCGGGAGAGTTTCTAGAGAATTCCGACATAAATGCTACACTTGCTTTAAACTGAAACGACTTAAGAACTGTTTGATGACGGATATGATTAAGCTTTTTTGATGTGCTAAGTGCACGTATATTAATGGCGGCATTGCCGTTGATGTACCGCTTCACTCAGGAATAGTAGTGACGATTCGTAATCAAAAGTTTATAGGATTATTTTATTGATTGTATACAGTCAATTGTAATTGAATTATTATATTCCGTTAATACCCGATAGGTATTGTATAAAAATAAAATAATTTATTGTGTTACTGACAGTTTTTACAGTAGCTGTGCTATTTAAGTATTGATACTTGTATCAAGGGGGCGTCCATTAATCGCGTAATACGGTTTTGGCTTGTTTTAGACCCCCCCCCTCCCCCATGGTGATCTTTGGTGATATTTTCAGGACCCCTCCCCCCCCTATCCAATATGACGTGTAATTTTTTGCTTACTAAATTAAGTAAGTACTGTTTTCTAACACGTGAACCTACTTACGTAACGTACGTACACGTAAAGGGTAAAAAAATTAAACTACATGTATACATATAAAATAATATTATCTTTAATTGAAAAAAAAAACCTGTCAATTGCGTGTCGGACCACGCGGTTTCGTACCTACTATCGAAAAAGTAATATCTAAAGGTCGTATTTGCGTATGAAATGAGTTCTCAATTTTTTTCATTTTTTTTTGGATCTCCGGTTCAAAAGTGACAGGGGACACACAAGTTTTTTAGACTTACGGGGTGATTTTTCCTTAAAATATTCACTAAATAAAAAAAACAAAAAGTCCTCAATGTTATTTTGAAAGATCTATCGAGTGATGTGCATCATGTCAATATTTGGTAAATAAATTTTTTTTGGACAAATAATTACATGTATGGAGTAGTGCCCCTCCTTAAAATATCAACAATTTTACTAAAAAACTAAGTAGCGGCATACAAAAACACACCATATATTTAAATATTTATTAAGATACGTTTTATAGTTTCCGTGTAAAATAGCTGTGACATACGGACGGACGCCACTTTTTGCCACTTTGGCTACGGAACCCTAAAAACCTACTTCACAAAATAATATGTCAAATGCCATTAAAAATTATTTACAATCATAGTGCTAGTGCAATTTTACTCTTGCTTTTAACAGATTGATTCATTTAAAAGTTGATAATTTTTATTTTATTGACCATAATACAGTATAGCACAAGGAACAAAAAAATTACACGTAATATGTGTCCAGACCCCCCTCCCCCCTATACAATATGACGCGATTAATGGACGCCCCCCAAGAGATACTGCTCTTCCACAGATGTATGATACAATTATAATGTAATATTGTAATATAATATAATTCAGTTTCATGACTTAAAAATGAAAACAATAGAATATTAAAATAAATTGAGTAATTCTAACATATAAATTTGCATGCTAAATAAAACTAAACAAATCATTATAATTTACAGGAGATTATTATATAAAGCAAAATTTCTTTCATCACAGTAATTATAGGTAGGTAGATAGATAGATAAACCGTTTTACTGGCTTCCTTCATAACATTTAAATGGAAATAACTCCAGAGTTAAATGAATACAAAGTCGTTTGTCTGATCGTGGTCTGATCGCAGCAAAAGAAAAAGAGTTCTAGAGCGAGCATTTGGTGAAACTCTAGAAAATCAGTATACTCTGCTGCCCCAACTCAAGTTACATTAACAAAACAAGTAGTCAGCTCAGTACAAAAAAAGACACTAATAATAAGAGTTAATAGGGATATACGCGTGTCTTTTCTCAAGGAAATGAGTAATTCCATTCGGGAACGAATGCAAATGCAGTTATCACGTCGCCGGTTATTCAAATTAGGCCGAGGCGATAGTATCTTCAGGGTAACGGATAAGGGTCCGCGGCTACCGTCCCGCCTTACACTCGGAGCCCAAGCCTCCACGCTCAATGCTTCCTTCTATTCTACCACTTCTAACTAATTAATGCATTCAAAAATATTCAGAACAAGAATGAAGATAACTGGGTTAAGTGTTGAAATATTCTGATATTCTGTACACATTTTATTGTTCGGGAAGAGAGTGCGTTGCGTTGAGCATTTCGAGCGGGTTCTAAGATCGGGAAATAGGTGTTAGGTCAACAGGTCATGAAACTTTTTGGAAGATATTAAAAAGTTTTAGGCTTACTATTTTTTAGTTTACTTATCGCTATTAAGTAAGTGAGAAAATTGATTGTATATTGTGTGCTATCCGCATGTACTTAAACTCAGCTACGCCATAAAATATCTTGGAATCATTGTTTCTGACTAGAAATCCTCCCATTCGCATTTCCTCTACAAGCAATCTGCATTCCACCGATCTCTAGCTGTAGAAATATATGACTTAGCATTAACATAAAATAGAATGGATATAAACTGAGCAGTTGCTAAACTCAAGTGTTAATTAAACCTTATTGATGGAAACTACGCGAAGCTAAACAAAGGGGGCTTGTACAACATGCGAGTTAAGACATAATACATGTTATTTTTCATTCGCTCGCCACCCTAAACGTTTCTTAATTAAGTATCGGTTCTGCTCTGCCGAAACAAAAGTGTCTTAAACATGTACCATCATCGACTAATTTACTAATTGTAAACCTTAATGCAACGAGATTAGGTCTATCAATGTTTTAATAAGCGTGTCTCTGTTAGGACGAACAGCGACAAAAATATGTTAACATTTATGGACCTTAATCCATTGTAATAAAAGCGAAAAATGTCTTTATATATCCGGGGACTTTTAATCTTCAATCGTTCTTAGTGCGTTTCTGGTTTAGAGAGCAGCTGCTGATTATGATCGCAAGTATGGTAATGGTGCCTAATTCAGAGTAGGTAAGGGAGGGGCCGGGGAAGCCGCCTGGAACGGACTTCACCCTCCGCCGGACACCCGGTCAAACATTCAATTTTGAACTTGGAACTGTCGATTTACGGCTCACGGTCAGTTATGATGCGATGATTCAAAATGACTTGATGTGAAAGACAAAGCCAAATCCTCCGAATACAACGATTTGTGTTTTTTTTTGTTCAGCAGATCAGATAGAGAGAATAAAAATTTTGAATGTAGGAAAAAGACACTGGATCTGGAGAGATGCGAACTTGCGGGTCGGAGGCATATTATCAGGCACTCTTCCAACTTACTGAGCTACCCAATCTGGGAAGGAATGATTTTCGCCTTTTAACATAAATCTTTAAGCAGCATCTGCCTACGTTAAGTTCTAGATTGACACTGGAGTCACAACTAGTATTGAGGAATTTGAAAATTAACTTTTGTCGTTTTAAAAATTATCAAATAAACAATCGCACATACAGCCTTGGCCAGAAGTGTTGAGCACCCTTGCGATTTTCATACAAAACTCGAAACCTTATTCCAGCGTTTCTATCTTTTTTGAAGTTATTTTATCAATTAATTCAAACTGAACAGGCATGTTTTGTTGAAGTTAGTAGTAACTGCATAGAATATTTGTAATTTGTCGCACCGACCTAAAGTCTCATTTTTGTTACCTCCACTTTTCCTTTTTTTTAGGTACCTTGAAATTGTTATTAAGTGAAGTTTTCTAGATATATAAATAAAATATAACATTTTACGTCATCGTACATTGTTATGATAGGGAAATAATATTTAACATCAAAATTGTAAACAAAAAACTGCTATGCTCAACACTTCTGGCCAAGGCTGTACACTGTTCAATAAACGAAATAAGGTCAAAGTCACTTAGTAGCAGCATGCTCAGTATTTATTAATGACTAAAGACGGGATATGTACCTAACTCGTGTATCGTATACTTAAAAAAGTTAATAGTCATCTTGTGTTACCATTTCGTCATATATCGTTCTCTGAAGCGGTGATACACGAATGATATTTAAATTTAAAAAGACCACAGACATCTTTATGTAGGACTGTAGGTAGATCACAAAAAGCAAGGTGCATAGGTGACCAAGAATTAATTCTTGTCAAAACAATTATTTTCCTGTAAACCTTAAAACGAAACTCTATTAGGTACACTATATGAATTATTTAATGCACCTTATGCATGCGAATCGAAAAAAAATATTGTATAAGCCATATGCCATCTATTTATCAATTTAGATATGTACATACAAAATCTATTCACCCACATGTGTGCAGGCACAAACCAATAGTTTCCTGTATATCTTATTGATACGTATCGCATTTTAAACGTTGCTAAGATGATGGAGCCCGTAAACAGTGTCTTGGTTTTATTTCGGCACTTGTGTCCACAGCGACGTGACGGAGTGACATCACGTCGCATAAATGTCGCCGAATACGAATGATTTCGTCTTTATAAAGCACATTTTTTACCACATTTTGTATTGCGCAGCTCCAGTCGCTGAATGAGTTAATAAATAACTAATTATTGTTTTGAATTTCGGTTATCGAACATGAAAATAGCTATCTCGCTCGTACACCGTCGTCGCATCCGGAAACCGCAGCGCCGTGATAGTAATAGCCACCTTTGTGTTGTGCCGTTTACATGGTCCTTTTTCAGATTTGTGTGAAAAATACACTCGAATGAAAAGGTTACCGGCCAAAACTGGGAACGTTCTAGAGAATCGGCATGACTCTATGTAGTATCTAATGTACAATCGGGTTCATAATTGATTAATTGCATACCCAATTTATGAATGAATTCATTGATAAATTGGGTATGCAATTATGAACCCGATGGTACCTACCTAAATTAAAGATCCTAAATGGTCAAATTAAGTAATTCTAATCCAACTTCGTACATTTATAATGGCCTTTAAATAAGTTTCTATAAAAAAAACATGAGATTATCAACCTTACATCTTACATTGTTAAATAGATGCTATTAGCATTCTTTAACACAAAGTTCAATCGCTTATCTCTATCCAATAAAGATCTAATTTATTGAGGTCGAGGCAGGCAAATAAAGCTAATTTAATAAAAAAACCCCAGCCTTTTTATTGGTTATTCGGAGTGCGTTAAAAAAGGATCATCCTCAATTGATTCCAAAGCGGTAGCAGGGGCCCGAAGCAGTGGTATTATCATCGCTTACAAGAGTCGCAAGCTCAGTCGAGCCAGTAATACGTGCGCTTTCCGCTTACGCATAGTTGTGACGGATTCGTTACACTGGTCTTTATGACATGTGGACTCTGTAAGAAATGGCACTTCGCAGTACTCGGTCAGTGGTCTAACCATCGCGCGGGTCCGATTAACTCATAACCCGAACACCCACTCACACATGCTCTTTTTACTGCCAAAATAAGTGTTAATGAAAGCTTTTAAGATTATTGGAATGATTTTGCTTTGTGGATTCATATGATTTTGAGTCACTAGCTGATGTTTTCATGCGTATGTCAATGTTATTTCATCATCATCAGTGTCTGTAAACATTAAACTGCAGGGATAAGGGTCAGTAGGAGGAGGCTCACAAGTTGGCAACTCTACGTTTCAGACGGAAAAAAAAAATACTTACATAGGTAGTTATAACTTTATAACCAATTGCGTTTCTGAATTATTCTTAATTCAAGTTCTAGTGAGTTGTAAGCAATTTGAAGATTTTTGGGTGAATCAACTGCGCTGAAGGAATTCAAATTAACGAATTCGAGGTGTTAATTGCTCAATTTAAACATTAGCTAATTAAAATCAGTGTGACTACGTACTAAAAATAAGCATGTGTCGAGTGCGAAACGACGGTGCGAATAATGCGATACGCGTGGCTTGTAACTAAGCTACTC
Source organism: Pammene aurita (assembly GCA_947086415.1). Classification (NCBI taxonomy): domain Eukaryota; kingdom Metazoa; phylum Arthropoda; class Insecta; order Lepidoptera; family Tortricidae; genus Pammene; species Pammene aurita. The sequence goes on from OX352305.1 coordinate 10,671,038, forward strand.
GTTAAGAACGCACTTCGCTTCGCATTAAATACGCGGTTAACCGTTGACACATCGTGATTGCACGGGACAACTACTAAACTGCGACATGTCAAACAATCATAGCAACATAGGTTCCATATACTACAATACAATACAAATACTCTATATTGCACACCTCAATAAAATATAACAGTACAGTACACAGATTAAAAGTAGAGGCAGTCAACACTAACTACTACTAGTACATCTGGTGCAGGGACCGGAACCGGTAACCATTAAAGGGGTATTAGATTGGGTATTTGATAGAGTTGTTTTTAAAAACCCTATCAATTCGGTAAGCGTATCATTTTACTTACCCGAACGAAAGGCTAACCATGTCAATACAGTTAATTCGGGTAAGTGGTTACAACCCAGCATATGGTTTCCCTATCAGATAGGGTTTTTCAAATGCGATTAAGCTATTTTAAACTCTGTGACCAATACATTTGCTTATTTATTATTCGAGCATCCTACGAGCTAAGCGCTGCCGGTTGGCGGCACGAGCGAGCCTACAGACAAACAAGAATCTTTTTGCGTATGTTTTCGTACTTACGCCTTTGATCTAGACGCTATTATTGCTTGTTAGTGCGCTAAAAGATCGTTGTGTGGTGCCGGTGTTTTTGTTCTTGCCATTCGAGCGTGACGGCTCGAGTCGATTGAATCTTAGACCCAGGCTTATAGGAACCAAAATCAAATGCATATTGTGAAGTGTTAAAATATATAATTTGGTGTTATTCTAGTTATAGGTAGTACTTTGTTTCAATGGCTCCAGCAAAATGTGACGCCGTTCACCGATACTTCTAGTACGAGTATAATGAAACGATCAATATCAGTCATTGTTGGACAATCAAGAATAAAATGATTATTTGAAAAAAATATCTTAAGAATAAACTTACGTTGATTTTTTCCCGTTAAAATGATTCAAAATAATTTCGTCGGGACTAATTCATATGCGAGAAAATGTAATAAAAATAATTGATTCTTAACAGAATTATTTAATCATGCTTTTTATTTTAAATAATGTTCCGCGTATAAGAATGTATTCTGGGTTTTTCGGTGTAAGAAAACATCGTGTGGAAACTGGACCTAATCCCAATAAGGCGTAGTTTCCCTTATGCCCAGCAAAAATTATATCTGTTTTAAAATCCACGGTAGGCAGATATACTCTTTTCACTTCTCATGCTCGTAAAGTTCGACTTTAAATCGTGCGTGGACGATATAAAATCGCATTTTATGCTCTAGGGCATAAAGAAAAATTTTCTTCTAAGACCAAGAATGTGGCTCAACAGCCAAACAGAGTCAAAATATATTGCACAATTTAATTGAACAGTAAAATTTCGAAGAATACTGAAACTTGTTCTTTTATTATATTCTTGTACTCAGATAGAATAAGCTTTCTGGCCCAGACAAATCCTATTGGATAAGAATTTTTTTTTGTGTAGATCAAAGGGTCAGGAATTGATACCAATAAAATTTATTAGTGAATATTGAGCGCTAAGGTGCCAAAAAATGGTAAAAATGGTAAAAACCAGTTTTTCGCTTCTAGAGGAAAAACTACGGCTCCGACAAAAAATAGTTAAGTGTAACAAATGTGCGCAATAAAAAAACAAAGAGAATGAGCCCCAGTAGAGCAAAATCTGTTTAGAGGATCGTCCGCAATGTGAAAAAAGTACCAATGTAAGTTGACCTTTGTATAAGAATAATTACTAGGGCAGAAGAGGTCAGCTAAACATGGTTATTTAATTTTAAGAGAAATGAAGCATTATTGCAAATGGCATCTAAAATATAAGAATAGCAGAATTAAAATACTTAAATATAGTTTAAGTTAATTATAATTTTTTTTAGGTGCCATTTGTAATAATGCTTCATTCTCTTAAAATTATACAACCAAGTATAGCTGACCTCTTCTGCCCTAGTAATTATTCTTATACAGAGGTCAACTTACACTGGTTAAAACACGTTTTTTTTTTTGCAAATATTGTAAATTCAATAACTCGCGTTCCGAAGGTTCTGGAGAGCTGAAATTAGAATATGATGTCAGGTTTGTGGTCCTCTAACTAGTTAAATGTTCAAATGAAAATGTTGTAAACTTTTTACAAACCGTCAAATTTTGCAAAAAGTGACCTTTTTTTAAATCGACTGGGAGGGTATTTTAATTTTCGAAAAACGTTATAATTTTGATTTAAAATTTGGAAATTTGTAGTTCAACTCCTCGTTAATGCATAGAAACCGAAATTATAACGTTTTTCGAAAATTAAAATACCCTCCCAATCGATTTAAAAAAAGGTCACTTTTTGCAAAAGTCGACGGTTTGCAAAAAGTTTACAATATTTTAATTTGAACAATTAACTGTAGTTAGACGACCACAAAACTGACATCATATTCAAATTTCAGCTCTCCAGCACTTCCGGAACGCGAGTAATTGAATTTACAATATTTGCAAAAAAAGTGTGTTTTTTTACGAATTGCGGACGATCCTCTGGACCGATTTTGCTCTACCGAGGCTCATTCTCTTTGTTTTATAATTGCGCACATTTGTTACATTTAACTATTTTTGGTCCGACCCGTAGTTTTTCCTCTAGAAGCGAAAAACTGGTTTTTACCATTTTTTTGGCACCTTAGCGCCCAATATTGATCACTTATACATTTTATTGATATCAATTCCTGACACTTTGATCTATACAAACAATTTTTTTCCCGTCCAATAGGAATTGACTGTACTTTTTATGATTGTTCCGCTAATTCTATCTGAGTATTGCTATAATTATTTGAATTGCGTGTTTTCTATAATTAAATAAATGAAATCAAATAAAATAGGAGTTGATAATAGTTTAGAAATGCCCCGAAATGTTTTGATGACTTGGTAGAAAATTTCTAAATTCACATTTTAAAAATTCAAAAAAGTATATTAAAAAAATTATTGGTTGGAACCATATTTGTTTTCATTGTAATATTTTTGTTAGAACTTGAAATTGTTTTACGATTACCGATAAATAATTTCCTCGCAAATGAAGTGAAAATTAGAATGTAACCCTCGTCCATAAAACCCATTTTACACTAGACTTTTAAACCGCGTAAAATCTTACGTTTTATGCACTTGTTGTACAATCTACTATTATAATAAAAACGAAAATAAAAATGAAAATAAAAACGAAAATAAAAACGAAAATAAAAACGAAAATAAAAACGGAAATAAAAACGGAAATAAAAACGAAAATAAAAACGAAAATAAAAACGAAAATAAAAACGAAAATGAAAATAAAAACGAAAATAAAAACGAAAATAAAAACGAAACGAAAACGAAACGGAAACGAAACGAGAACGAAACGAAAACGAAACGAAAACGAAACGAAAACGAAACGGAAACGAAACGAAAACGAAACGAAAACGAAACGAAAACGAAACGAAAACGAAACGAAAACGAAACGAAAACGAAACGAAAACGAAACGAAAACGAAACGAAAACGAAACGAAAACGAAACGAAAACGAAACGAAAACGAAACGAAACGAAAACGAAACGAAAACGAAACGAAAACGAAACGAAAACGAAACGAAAAAGAAACGAAAACGAAACGAAAACGAAACGAAAACGAAAACGAAATGAAAAAAAAACAAATAAAATTAACAAAAATATTATACACTGAATTTTATAAAATATAAAATGAAAAAAAAATTATATACACGGTGAATCTGAGTATCCCGACAGATTTTAACCATAAATTCCTGATACTGATAAATAACTGACTGAGACTAAAATGTCGTATAAACTTTTCTGGAATTAGCCTAGTTTCAGAGTTCTTCTTCTTTGTCGTTACACTCTTTACAGAGTGGTCGTGGCCAAAATGTACTAATTTATTTTAATTGACAGTTTTACCAATAACATTTATGTTTTTATGTTCAAAAGCATTTTAAAAATCCGAAAAATGAAAAAAAAAATTAATCGACCTAAATTCGTAAAACATTTATTACTCCTTATGACCTCAGGAATTTATGGTTGAAATCTTTCGGGTTACTCAGATTCACCGTGTATAATAATAATAATAAAAAAACCAGTCTGTCTTGAATTTTAAAACAGATATAATTTATACACCTCGAATAATTAACCGAAAATAAGTACCATGACTATTTTTCAGTAAAAAGTATATAACCTTGGATTATAAAAAAGAAATTATTTTCGAAATTACATCCCCTAATTATAAATATTAATTATTTGAAACGGGGTATTTACCTCGCACCCGAAATATCGGGTGCCCAATAACGCTAATATACATGGTAAATACCCCTTTTCAAATAATATTTATAATGTGAATGACAATGTGAGCTTAAAAAATCGTATATCCCATAATTAGCTGAAAACGACTACCAATCCGTACGCCAATTCATGGGATTAGGTTGCCAAGCGGACCACAGACTCAACTGAGTCGTGGCAAAAGCCGGGACAAACTCTAGGAGGATGAATATTGGTTTTTGTCAAATCGATTTGAATATGAATAAAAATTGTGTTTTTATTCTTATTCAAAATAATTATTGCCCATCTCATCAGTACGTGCGAACTATGCAAAAATAAACTGAACGTAAGACACATTTCTTTAACAGAAATTCTTTAATCGAAAGTTGTGTACGTGAGCAGAGGACTGGACTGTGAGTGTGACTTTTCCAGAATGAATAAACGATAGCAAATCTTATATTTACTCAATTTGTTCCGCCGCCACCTCTCCTGTTCCATTTCAAATGAGAAAGACAGAACCGCCTGCCTGCGTGGAAAAGAGACAGGAAAAGGGTAGCCCTATGATAGGGTAAGCGGTAAATATTAAAGCTATCTTTACCCCATTCGACTCGGAAACCACATTGAAAAGGGTTAAGCCTATTCAAAATGATTTCCATATCGATAGGGTAACCCAATGATAGGGTAACCCTATCATTAGGGTAAGACTTTAATAGGGTTACCCTATCGAAACGATTAATCAAATGAAGGGGTTTTCCGGTCCCTGATCTGGTGATACTAATAGTAATCAAACAGGTGATACTAATAGAATCGAAATTGACTGGAGTTGAGTATATAGCTCTCGGAAAAACTTGTTCATCAGTCTGAATGGTAAAAGACCATTATAGCGTTAATTAACTACTACATCGAAAGATCATTGTCTTATCCACCGTATGAACCGTATCCAAGACGCGTAGGTACACATACTACGTAGCCCATAAAGTACACCGACTAAACCATTGCTTAGCGAAACACGTTACAAACTCAATGCATTACTGACTATACTCGATTGACATGGCCAATTTTATGTGTCGTTTTAAATTTTACAACACGACTACCAGTATTCATGTTTTTTAGTTTGTTTAATCGCTTTAATATTGTTACCACAGTGAGATGCAGACTGTAGACGACCTTCACGCTCATGGCGCACATGTGGAGCATACTCCACACTTATGTGACTCAGATTGCCATGAAGTATTCAATTACAACAATAGCCCTCGAATACCCTCGAGCGGCGTTAACGACCATGAGATTAACCGCGATTATGTCATTTGTCTAAACGCGGATACCTGTTTTTGTTATTTTTATTGACAGGTTAATTAAGACTATATGTTTTCAATTGTATTATAAATTTAAATACGCGATTACTTGAGTAAACATCGACATTAAAATAAAATGGTTCGCACTCGGAATGTGACCCGAAACGCTCTACCTTAACCTCGATTATCTTATTTGTATAAACAGTATTTGTTAAGTAACAAAAGCAAGACCTGATATTATTACTATTAATAGTATTCATATTACGAGGAGAATATCTATTTAATAAACCTAAATTCATGCTTTAACATTTTTATCGTCCTAACAATTACAAAACGAAATAGACAGTGTAAAAATGTGCGTTTTAGATCAACGTATGCTATAAAACTCCCACATTTCGTGTTCACGGGTTTAAATACCGCAAAATTCGCGTTTAATGTAAGCAGATGGACGGGATAATTTACAGCCACTGTGATGTGGTGCTAACTGTTTTGACTTTTAGCTATAGGTATTTCTTGGAAGTTATTACTACAACTACTGTTAAATTTGCAGTTAGTCAATTGTATCTATTTATGTGCTGCTTTTACACGCTATTGACGCTATAGCTCCCATAGCTTCTGCAGCGCAGGCCTCAAATACTAATTTTCATTGTATAAAAAATATATATGCTTCCGAAGCTCCCACGATATATCCTTCAATGTTAAATCCAAGAGAACATTTAGTAAAAAAAGCCATGGCCATATCTTGGAGACTCGTTTCGATTGCTTGTCGCGTTTCCGTAAACGCGGACAATATGTCTTACCATATTTAAATGCATGTTATTTGGATATGTAATGGCAGCCGGCAGGATGGTACAGTACAGGTACAGACCGTGTATTGCTATAGCTACGCAAGCGCTGTCGATACGGTTATTTTTCAGAACCAATGTATCGCGATCTCAAAATCCATGGTATCTAAATTTGCGTACCCTGAGAGCGTTCTTTTACAGGTTCACCCAAGCGTTCGATACTTTCGTGCTTGGTTAGCAATTGGAATGACACCCAGCTTGTTGCGTAGGCTACTGGCTGATTTATACTTGCAAGCGCGACTGCCCAGCAATTACTCGTGTTTACTTACCTGGAGATACTTACGTGACGATTATCTGTGCCCGACGTCGCGGAAGAAATAAACAAACGTATCATTACGAAATGAAGATTCCCGTTTTTGATTTAAGCCGTTTTGTAATGTTTTTGGGGACATCTGGATGAATCGAATACAAATAGTAAAAATATCATGGTTTAAATAAGCCGGTCTTTGCAGTCAGACTATTTATCATCTTCTGTTGCTATTCTCACTTGCGCTACACGGACTACCACTCGCCTTGACTCATTCATAAATCAAATAAATTTAGCGTCTTTATGAAAATTATTTTGATTAGTTAGGTACTTCGCCGTGCTGTGCTGCAAATCTAAAGATACATGAATTACTCGGTCTAGAACTAATTCTTCGGACCACGATTTATCCCACCTGCGTATGAAAGTAGCTTGTGTGGTAGCATATTCGTACTGTAAATAAAACACCAAGCATATACTCCAGACGTATATTTTATAGCATTAAACGATGACAATGACAAGCCTTTGGGATCTTGTTAAAGTTTATTATTCAGCTGTTGATTCAAAAGAGCTGTGCGCTGATGCATCGCAAGTTATGGAAACGTGTCCCAAAAGGTGCACACCTTTTGTATTTATTTTACACGTGGATTTTATTTTTATGCTTTGTGCTCACATTATGATGTACCTACTCTTTAATGTGTATTTGCATATTCTTTGACTCGAAACGTCCGAGTGGTCGCTTTGTTCGCGATGATTCAATAAGTCTCAGTGGAACCAAAATGATTCTAAATGCGTTTGAAATTCGGATGCCTTTAATGTTCATGTTAGCCACCTTAAATTGCCATGATCAGCTCGAGTGTAACAAAAAACGCGTAATAGACAATGAGTTTACATTCGAAAATATGGAGGTAGGTGGTTGAACTCCTAGAGCATGAATAGTTTTTGTTCGTTTTTTGCTCCCTGTATAAAAGTACGCTAACATTGAGAGCGTCGTCGACGGAGAGCGCGTCTGCATTGAGTCCAGCACGATATAAATAAACTGACGGGTACTTATCATACAGGTTTTAGAACTTATTCTGATACACATCGACGGTTGAACATTCAAATATTTATACTCACCTATTACTATTAGCTACACGACTTTTATTTGATCAAATGACCACCAATATTAGCATTCGCAACTATCAAAGTGAATTATGAGCTAACGATTAAAGAATTCCTTAAGAGTAAACTAAGATTATCGGCGATATAATTTATAGATATAAGCGTCGATATGTATCATGAATATAAATGAGCGTTGGACAAAAACAAGATGTGTCTGCGGGGATAATAAGAGGCGTTCGACAGTTGCGTCTAGGCGCGTCCTTGAGTGCGGAGCCTTGATGAGTACAATCAACCGCCGCCAGGGCTACCACGAGGCTTAGACTACACAGTCCAGCCAATGCCGATCTATGCCTCTTTTTAGGGTTCCGTAGTCAACTAGGAACCCTTATAGTTTCGCCATGTCTGCCCGTCCGTCCGTCCGTCCGTCCGCGGATAATCTCAGTGACCGTTAGCACTAGAAAGCTGAAATTTGGTACTAATATGTATATCAATCACGCCGACAAAGTGGTAAAATAAAAAGTGGAAATTATTTTTTTATTAGGGTACCTCCCCTATACGTAAAGTGGGGAGTGATTTTTTTTTTCATTTCAACCCTAACGTGTGATATATTATTGGATAGGTATTTAAAAATGAATAGGGGTTTCCTAAAATCATTTTTCGTTAATGTAAATATTTTCGGAAATAATCGCTCCAGAAGTAAAAAAATATGCGTCCCCCCCCTCTAACTTTTGAACCATAAGTTTTAAAAATATGAAAAAAATCTCAAAAGTAGAACTTTATAAAAACTTTCTAGGAAAATTATTTTGAACTTGATAGGATGAATAGTTTTTGAAAAAAAAATACAAAATAATTTCTGAACTAAGTTTGTAATTTAACCGTATAAGCAGGTGTTTATTGTACCTGTAATTTCTACAAAATTACAATGAAATGACGTGCTTTCAAATAAAGTAAAAACGGTGAAAATCGGTTCACGCAATAAAGAATTATCCCATAAAAATCATCTTCCATACTTTATGCTCGCGCGCTAGTTTACTTAATTTGCCGATAGATGTCGCTGTACGTGGAACGCTCATATCATATCCTACATGGCGGTGTTATTTTAACTCTTAAGTGGGGACACTTACTGTGACGGACGGAAAACTACGGAACCCTACAGTGAGCGTGGCCCGACACGCTCTTGGCCGGTTTTTTTTATGTATGGTCGACCGTTTTCGACCCATAGTCCTGCCATTATGGGAACTATAGCACTAGGGCATACGAAATATGTATTTACACAACGAATATTATACATACGAAACATTTTACTGACAAAAACAAAACGTCGAAATGTCCGAGAGCTGCGTTTCAAGTGATATGTATAATGTATGTTTATGTGTAGTCTGTGCGGATAGATAAGTACAGCACGACAGCTCTTTCCACTCTTGATAGAGTCAAAGTTTATTATAAAATTTAAATATTTTAAAGTTTATTAAAAGTTAAAGTTGCAAAATGATTTTATAGTTTTGATGAATGCGATATAGGACCTTTAATGTTATAGTCGAAATTACGCAGACTTCATTGACTGGGGTACACTACCAGGACAGTAGAATACTCAGTAACCCACCATGCCACTGACTTCACCACAAATCAAATCGTAATTATGTGGTACCGAGCTTCTTCATTTTAATTGTAGGTAGCGAGTAGGTTCTCTGTTTTATTATATTTAGGCGTCAAGATCGTTTATAAAAAAAAACAAATGTAGTTATTAGAGCCAAATTATATGATATAGTATTAAGAAACCCAAATTTAATAAACACTGAACTTAGTATCTTACCTATAATTCCATTTCCAATTATTACAAACAGTTCCAAGAAGTCAAGGGATTTACGCAAGAGAAAAATACTCAAATACTTTTAACAGGATTACTAGCTGTAATTTTCTACTCAGGGTTACAACCCTAAGCTAATATGTTGCGTAGGTGCTAGCAAGTGTAACGACAAAAACTAAGACTGAAAATAAATGGGCGCGAAACGCCTATTAGTGCAGTGGTCGATGTCAGATAGTCGCCGATCCGGCCGTATTTGTAATAGCCGATTACCTACCTCGCCGAGAAAAAACCGGACAGGCGCGATTCCATTCTCACAAGCGAGAATTTCGCTCAATGTGACGCCGGTGCCTACTTACGATGTGTTTGTACTATTGAATGTAACGGGATAGACATTATGAAAGTATGTATGTGTGGAAGAACTTTATTGGACATGATCATGATTTAAGTTAAAATGTCCATTGTCCACGCATAAAAATGTTTATAGGAGTACCTGGCTCTAAAAGAAATTGGAAATGATATCAATTCCAGTGTCTTTTCAAAAGTGGTACCTTTATAATTATGTTCATGTAGAATTTAGTAGGTCGGTCTTTGGATAGCTTGTGTTTAAAATTGATTGGCATAGGTATGCATTTTTGGATACATATTTTTGATATAATCATGTACTTTGGATATTGCACACCTGCACACTATCTCTAGGGAGTTTATTTAATAAAGTATTGGAGATTTTAAGTTTCATATTGTTACCAAAAAGTACCTATGCTTGTTTTCCTGGGTGTATTCCCATCTGTCTCGATAAATAGTATGTCGATGGCGGGGAGTGATGGGAATGATTATTAAAGCAAACCCATTCCCCATCAGTCCCCAGCGGTCATACATACACTGTTTACTGCTTCTCTAGCCTATAATATGTGAAGACTTCCCCCGATTTCTCCAGGATCCCGTCATCAGAACCTGACCTGGTGACAATGGGATCAACTGTAAAGTATACTCTTTCAAATAAAAAAATAATTTTCCAAATCGGTGCAGCCGTCTCCGAATAATCGGTGAACATACAAAAAAAAACAACAAAACCAAAGATTCCGACGAATTGAGAACCTTGAAGTCGGTTGAAAACGTCAGATCACAGGTATCCATTGCATTCGCTACCAAATAAAACAAAACCCGCTTGTACCACAGGCCATTCTCTCCAAGAACCGAATTTATAAAATACCAAAGGATAATTATTCTTCTACTGAATTAAAACTGAAGTCCATTAGTCAGGCACGTTTTACAAAACGAATCGAGCACGTAAACATGTCCCTGTTTAACTTCAATCGAATCGGGCTTAACCCGTCAACTTATCGAATATAAATTCTCTTAATAATCGTTACCAATTACGTGAGCGCTCGGCCTCGGGACCCTCTACCTCGCACAAAGGCTTAAACTTACATTAAATGCGTAGCATTATAATCCTTTTGCCTATTTATTTAAGGAAGAAATTAAATGAAACATGGGTCCTTTGATTAGAGCTTAGCGCCGTATGGCTACCGCGAAGCCGGTCTACGTCTCTCGAGATCTAGCTGGACGTTATGAAACCGCCACTGACAAACTGCGAGAGTTACGTGAATGTGCCCTTTTAGACCACTCACCGCGTTCTCACGAGTTTATTATTTGGATAACCTTATCAAAATAATAGACTAGCTCGATTACTTCCCGGCTAACGCCCGTGTTATTTTCTTAAGCAATGCTTTTCGGTTGTGTTATGTCGGTTTATGATATTGTATCAAGGGGCAATGGCTTAAAAGATTAATAGCTAATTTAACCCATTCAAGGAACACTGAAGTATTGTTTTAAATTTCATTTTATAGGTTTTTATTTCAGTAGCTACCCTGGCTACACAAAGATTTAGAAAAGCGGATTGCGAAAGGTCACTTACATTTAGATAGCAAGGAAAGCGCAAGCCTCAATTAATATCCAAGGTAGCTATCGGTAATTTATTAATCTCAACTGATAAGTATCTGCCGGAGATATGAACCGTATAATCGCAATTGGCGGACAATGACATTTAGGCGCGACCTCTCTCCGGCCTCGACGACTCCGCACCGATCGGTTATCACGTTCAAGTTCACGGCCCTACCGCACCGCGAAACACTTCCCTTTTGCACGATAGGTAATGCTAATGTACACTTTCGCAATAAAAAAATATATCAATAGATTATTAATTAGACAACTAATTATTTTATTAGCATTAAGTCGATGAGTAGCGATGATATCCAGCAGTGTGGTGACAACACAGCCGCACGAGCACCACAAACTCGCTGAATTGCCGAGAAAAGTGGATACCACTTACCACTGTAGCCTAACTAGTTGCCCTTTACGGCATATAGACAGGGAATAAAGACTGCGTACTATTCTCACTTTTTTTACAAACCCACTTGCAACGATGAAACAATGCAACTACAGCAATTTTATTGTGGATATGGGATTTGTGAGCAGCTTACTTCCGCCTTATCGTGCGATTTGATATCGCTCGCGGCTGGTTATCGCGGCGGTCGGTGGTCAAGTTCACGGTCCGGTCCCGGCACACCATTACGAAATGATTTCTCATTCAACGTTTACCTACCTATTAGTTGTACATACTACCTAATAACGACCAAGCGACCAAAATAAAATTGGCACTGTAAAAGTGCAACCGCTAATCAAAATCAACCTGACCTTTTAAATATGGTTATTTTTCTCTACTTGAGAATATAAATAGCGGAGATCAATAACTGCAGTTTTGTTACTGAGTCGAAAGAAAGCTTCTGCTAAGTATTTTGTTTAACGTATGCGGAATGAAATCTGGACAAAAGTTTGAAGACGTAAAAAGTAAGTAAAGAAATAAACTCAAATTTTATATACGAGGGTTGCTACTTATATATCCGGAAACAAAAAAACAAACAAACGTACACGGCTGAAAACACCCATACCGTTGATTGTTGCTTCGTTTCGGGATCGTATGCATAGATCCAGGATTCGTCACCTGTATAGATGTTATAAACGGCTTTTGAGTCACCACGGTTATATTTTTTTAACATTTTATTGCACCATTCGACGCGAGCATCTTTTTGCTCTTTTGTTAAGTTGTGGGGTATCCAACGCGAACAAATTTTTTTTACAGCCAAATAATTATGTAATATGCTATTAATGCTGGTCATAGAAATACCCAGAGTCGCCTCTATCTCGCAGTACGTAACATGTCGGTCGTCCATTATAAGTTTTCGCACAGCCTCGATATTTTGTTGTACAACGACCGATTTCGGGCGACCTGCCTTAACTTCGTCCGTAAGCATACTACGTCCACGATTGAACTCACTAAACCAGTGATACACAGTAGTTTTAGATGGGGCTTCATCACCAAAAGTTGAAGTTAGTTGATCTATGCACTGTTGTTGCGTTAAACCACGCCGAAAATCATAATAAATCATAGCACGAATATTTTCACGAGTGAGTTCCATTCTTGCTGCGAGATGACATTTAAAACCCGTCAAAAACAAAACACGAGCGTTAATAAGAAAAAAAAAATATACCGGCCAGTACTTAAAAAAGTTCAAATTTTACCATGGAGGTCAAATATGCTATTTAAGAAGATTGTAAACCCGGTTTCCGGATATATAAATAGCAGCCTATGTAACTGCCAATTGAAAGCTTATACACCTGTTAATGAATCCCGTACTTATACACCTGTTAATAAATCCCGTACTTTTAATGGGCATTGGATTCTTTAACTTAAAATTATGGTTAATCGAGGAGAACAACTTCGCGAAACAGTATGTAATTTCTACAGTATTAATTCCCTATTGCTGAAAGCGAAGACCGTGGAAAATTTTGTGGAAATAGGATAGAGCTAAAGAGCTATTTATAAGTCCTTTTTCTTTACAAAAATTGCCACAAGAAGGCTTGGTTCAGGGAAATATTCCAGCATTAGCTAGTTTGCAGAGAGAGTTCGATTAAAGAAAATGACAGCCCGCTAAGTCACAAAATCTTATAGAGAACTCAGGAAAGCATTCAAATGTGGCAGTAAAACTGTTTTAAAATATCTTGAAGATTTAAAAAATAACCGAAAATACGGCCACGTCGTTTGGTCAAAAAAATGTAAAAACAGATGTTTTTTTTTCATTTTTGGATTTTGAATGACTAATATTATGTAGTTTAAAATGGAAATTCGTGGCAAGGTAACTATTATTTTGAGAACACCAATAATCTTACGGTCAAGAATGTGAAAACTGTCAAGTATACGAAGCCTCCTTAAAAAGTTATCCGATGGAAGATAAGTTTAGATCTTAAAAAATCTGTTCATTGTTGTTGTCGACAGCGATGGACATAACGTACCACAACTTTCGTTTGAAACCTCGCATTGGACTAAACTTACTCTGGCGTTTAATATGATTAAATACATTATTAAAAACCATGAAAGATTATAAAAATAACTATGTTATATTTATTTTATAAGAAATTGAATGTTGTCCAGATTTCATTCCGCATACCTTAAGTCACGTGTTATGTGAAAGGTAAATCTCTAGTTAAATCAAACATGGATGATATGCATATCTTTGTCTCGAGTTGCCGAAGGCGTGATAAAAGAGCATGTCAATTGAACATGCTCACCCGGAGGCAATACAAATGAGGACGCACCTTAACACATCTCGCGGACGCTAGAAACCGCTCAATTATGCGCGGTGCGTGTTTGCGCGTGCTAAGTGCTTTCTATCCCCATTCATTACGCATTTAATATCATCTCCGAACCTCAATAAGCGATAATTTCGTCTGTTGTTCTGCCGGCGTTCCTCGGTCGACGACCCGAACACTGTTTGTCGACTGTCGACATCCACACTCGCAGGTAATAGCAAAAACAATTTCAACAGAAGGATAGTTTTTGTTGCGTCACTGTGTGTCAACGAAACTGCGGAACGATTTACGTGGCTAGATTGGAAGTCTTGTTGGCTTTTTCAATTATTTCATCCTAAATTGGTGGAGGTATTGATGATAGTTTTTTGCAAAATGTTCTAGGTTGTCGCACTTCGTTAGCGCTATTTATTGGCGCTATTTTATCCACGCCTAGGTTTTTTATAATGTTCAACGTTCATTTTATTTTTCTTAGAAAATCGAACCTTAATTTAAACTTATAATGACGTGCTGGAAAAGAAATTTAATCTTAATTGTTTTCATATTAATCAATGCACTGCTTTTATGAGATTTTTGACTGACCAGAAAATACGGACTTTGAGGATTGTTGTTATAGCGATTTTCTTATTTTTTGTGCGTCTTAGAGGTGATGTATTATTGAGCGATACTGTATATCGAATGAACCACGCAACAAACCAAGTTAGACAAATATACATAGCCATTCGCGAGATGTAACATTTCTCAGCACTGCCATAACTTTTACATAGTTTCGCTTGTTAGCTAGGAGCGATCGTGAATAAAATCGACACCGAAGACTGTAATGTATGCGATGGCGATAGCATATTGTGTTTGTTTGAGGCCCGCTGTCAGATATAAATCTCCGCAGATCACGAGCCCGTTAATGTGATATTCGTGTCGGCGCCGTCTCTAACCGTTATCCCATTGTCGATTCAATGCTCCGAGCTTTCATATTTGTCTATGTAGCAATTGTATTATTTAGCTGCATGCCCCAGATGGTGGATACGAATGCGTGTTTGCATTCGCTAGGCCTTATTCGATCGGAACAGTTATGCTGATCACGTCAGCCGCTGCTCGGATTAGAAGCTGACGTTGCGAAATCGTGTAATTGGGAATGGACCACCCCATTTGCGTCCCTGTTATGGCCAAACAACTAACCACGGAGTAAAGTCTGCAAATGTCATGTAATGTAAAACCATCTCGTGCGCTGGTTTCACATTAAGAAGTAAGCCACTAGCTACGCCCAAGTTGGATTAAATAATACACAAATGCAATATCATAAAAGAAGCACAGCTAGTTTTTTATTGTTTATAAATTCATTTTTTGTTGCAAGTAAACCTGCACGTAGGACAAGTTTATGGGGTAGTTTCCACGGCGATTGATATGCGGCTGTGATAAGGCCGTCGGCCACGCGACATATGCTCAACCCCTTCCAGAGGGTTGTTCGCCCTTCCGCCTTATTGATTAGCACCCTCGCCACCGGCTTAATAGTAAAAAACAATCCAAATAGCACAGCGCTTACTCATTACCTTAGCACACACACTACAGGGGTACAAAAAACAAAAACACAGCTACAGCGCACAAAAAAACAAATTGACAATACACTCTATGCTAACCTAGACAAGCATAGTTATTCAGACGTCGCTATATTCCAAAATTTTCGGCCATTGGTTACTGCCGTTCGTCCTTCTACTACCAATACTCATAAATCTCGCAATTCCTACTTCGAGAATGTTCGACGGCTCCACGCCCCGCCTCACGAACTAAGGATTGAAATTGACGGAGCATTAAAATATGATCACGCCTGTCAGCACAACAAACAACTAATGATTTCCTGCTCTTATTTCGAATCCCTTAATAAAAATAGAGCATGATATTTATAACTTCTATTAAGAAATGTGGGACGCTCTAAATTTATACTCGCTGTCAGGTGTTCACTGTTCAGTTCGAACTTCACAGCTGTTTATCTAAATATATAAAAGAAGAAACTGACTGACTGACTGATTGACTGACTGACTGACTGACTGACATATCAACGCACAGCCCAAACCGCTGGTTCTAGAGATTCCAAATTTGGCACGTATGTTCCTTATAAGGTCTAGGGGTGCACTAAGAAAGGATTTTTCAAAATTCACCCCCTAAGGGGGTAAAATGGGGGTCCAAAATTAGTATGGCGAATCAAGATTTGTTAGACTATTTTATTCGAAACTTCACAGGAGTATTCCTAACGATAAATGAGTAAACACGTGTTTCAGGTTTTTTGAAAATTCAACCCCTAAAAGGGGCAAATGTGGTCACAAAGTCTGAAAATCAACATGGGTATCGTATTCTTTTTGAGTACTTATAGTACGCGGGCGAAGCCGCGGGAAAAGGCTAGTTAAATATCATTGTAGTTTTATTAATCCGCGATCAGGTATGTTAATCGGTAATACCATTTAAAGGAACATATCGCCAGTCGTTAAATTTTATGTCGCCGCATATGAGATTTGAATGGCTAGTTGGTGTGTATTGCGGTCACCGAGGGTCTACATCTAGACTACTTTTTATAGGCTCCGCACCGTGAAGCTACTAGCCTTCCACTAATAAAGGCCTACTCGTTACGTTCTACGTCGCGGGTCTTACCACTCAGTTACATCCTACATGTTATACTACAACAACGCTAATTGTAAACATGTTGATAATATGTAATTGTATTTTATCTACACTCATATTGTAAGTTCTCTAAAACGTGTTCGAAAACGGTAGGCAATGGCTAGCATTACCACGACCAATTTTACTATGATAAGCTTTTATCCGTGGCAGTAACGTAATTTTAACTTTTCATGCTCAATTATTGATGTGCTATGAGTTTTGATAACATAATGTACACCTGCACCCTCCCGCGCATCCGCCGACAGTCCGACACGCGCCCGCGCGACCGCCGGCACAATCGAGTTGGCCATGGCGGTGCAATGGCGGCCATTCTATGGTTTCCGAATACGGCATTTTGGATAAATAATATGAGTGTAGATAAAGCAGTGTATGCAATTGTACGTAATTAGGCCTTAAAACACTCGTGTGATCTTATTATGAAACTCACCTGCGGCTCGTTTCATAAAACCACACTCATGTTTTAAGGACCCTTATTACGTAACAGTTACATAATAGTAGTTTATGCAACAGTTGTATAAGAGGGGTTAAAAAAGGTGAGTGGCGTGGGTAACAATTTGAGCCGTAGGCGAAAATTGTTAAGAAAAACGCCACGAACATTTTTTTCCTACTTATACGACGTTGCATACAATACTTTTTCTACGAATACACTTACTTTTACATAAAATGCGAAATTGAAACCTTCATGGATATCGCATTTATTTTGTCAACATAATCAACAATCATTTAAGTTTTACCTTTTAAAACACTATTTTTCAATAATACTAACATTACTAACACAAATACACACCGTCGTTATTTGATCAATTATTAAAGAGCTACAGAGATTAGTAAAAATACCTAAATTACTTTCAAAGTTTGCAATTCGCCCCAACAAACGAATGGGAAACGTGAAAAACTACGAAGTAGGTCTGTGGTTCTCTAATTTTTTTCTTTTTTATAGTTTTTTTTTCTAAAAACGCTGCGTTTATTTAGGTTTCTTAGGTTGGCAGTAATTTATTTTATATTAATAGTCGTGTTTGCACGCGATTACGCGATACTATTTTGGCGCTTTTATAGAACAAGTGTTATTTTGGGGAATAGACTAGATAGACTTTTCATCGAGTGTATTATCTATGTTCTTATAAAGGTGTTGACGAATGTATAAATGACAGATAAAAGTACAGGAGTAGAAAAACTACTATTAAAGTATCGTAAATTAAATTGACATGAAATAGAGGTAGTATGGGTGGCCAATCCTGACTTGTTGTGGGGCGAGGCTGCAGCGGCGCCAGGCGACTATTGGACGTATTATATAATGAAAATGTGGTAGATCTCAAATAGTATGAAAAAATTGGTCACCAAAATTTCTTATCGCATTTAATTGACATATCACGCACTTCGCACGCATGTGATATATGCCATCCAGCAAGTAAGAGGTCTGCGGCATTACAACACCTCTGTCGTGGCAAATCGCCGCTTGCCAATTGCACTCACCTCACTCGCTAACTCGCAATAATGATATTTATTAAACTAACGAAATGTAGGTCTCGCCTTTTGCGGCTTACATTTGCTCAGATTATGAGTGACTACAAGAATTACCTAAGCTACATGATATTTGTAGTTTCTATCTATATGGGTGGTATTTCCAAGTTTTGACAGTATTTTATTTCTGCGTTTAAAGCGTGGATTAGTGCATATGTAATGAAATGAACTTAAAAGTTCAAATCTCTGTTGTTTAAATAGTTTAGTATGCCTAATGTTTCCGAATTAAAATGCGTGAATAATCATCCCACCAGTATCGATATTCTCGTAGTTTGCCGCGATTAAACTTAGGATAAAAATATTTCTGCCTAGGCTGAGATGCACATATGTTTCTAAGCATGTTCATACATATGTACGCTCGTATACCTATTTAAAATAGTGTCAACAGGAAGGACACATTAAATTCAATCAACCAATTAAGAGTTAGTAATTATTTTTTTAATTCTTATCTGATTATGTTATTGTTAGCTTGAAATATAAAAACTTACCGGAATATTTCACTTGTCCACAGTTCGCGTCACAGACGCCGCCGGAAAGTGCGGCCAGCAGTAGTACGTCGTCGTCGTCGTCATCATCGTCGTCTTCGTCCTCCTCGTCCTCCGACTCGGACTCGGCCGAGGCCGCGGGCTCGGCGCACGCGTCCCCGGACGACTCGAGCGCTGCCCTCGTCGCTGCTTGCCAGCTACAGGTATGTATGCTGCACGACTTGAACGGATCTCAACTCTTCTCAGCAATTGCTAGCACGTCGTCCTCCTCGTTCTCCGACTCGGACTCGGCCGAGGCCGCGGGCTCGGTGCACGCGTCCCCGGACGACTCGAGCGCTGTCCTCGTCGCTGCTTGCCAGGCTGCCAGCTACATGTAAGTTTGTATACTAGTCTGTCATTCGTCCCGACTTGAACATTTATCAACTGCTCTTTAAGTGCCAAACCTAAGCAACTTACTGACAGATTACTTATTTATACAAATATTATGGCCTGCCTATTAAGTGTTTAGATCTACGTTATACCTACAACTACATAACACACTCGTATCTAGCCTATTTTGACTTGGGCGCTAACCTGAAATACCTTTGACAGGTTATTGATGATGCGGACCTCGCGGAGCTATTTCCGGAACAAACATCGAGCGCGGCGACGCAACAGTCTAACTTCCCTGCGTTCGTCGGAGCCGCAGCAGCTGACGACGACAAATCCATCGCCGACAATGGTGAGTACTGCTCCACCTACCCTCACTACCAAGTCTGCGAGTCACTGACGTTTCATGTCCATTTCAGGAGACGGGTCGAGCAGCGAGATGGAACTCACACCCCAACTGGTCACGGCTGCTATACAGAGGGCGACGGCGGACTCGTCGGGGTCGGAAAACGAGTGCTCCAACCCGGGCATCCCGCACCCGAGCACCACTCATTACGCCTCTAGTCTGTTGCAACAGTTCAATGCGCAGACACAACTGCTTAGCAGCAACACCGTGCCGCTGACGCCCATCCCCACCGTTGTGGCGCCACTCGCCTGCGCGCTGCCCGCGAACCCCATCGAGGGTGTCGGCACTGTCAGTGACTGCGTCCTAGGTCAAATAAACACGTTGCCCGACATACCGCCTATAGCAACCAACTTCTTAAACCCCACACAACATCTGAGCCCGCAACAAACAGAGGAGCTCTCACAAATTAATCAAGATCTCGAAGAGATCACTTCCGTAACTGAGTCGGTGGGGATATCGATACCTAATCCACCCAGTCTGGAAGACTGCGTGGATAATAATGACTTTATGAATATAGATATTACACAGGGTAGCTCGGAGCTGGGAACCGCAAGTGATATGTTGAAATGCTCTTCTTTATCTGTAGTTAGTTCTGATATAAGTCCAATGAGTCACATTGATCCTCAAAAATTAGATACAATCAGCACAAATTCTGTTGAATCTCAAGAAGATGTTAAGAATGTTATTGTAGAATCTAGAAGAAAGCGAGGGCGACCTCGGAAAGTCAGAGATCCTCCAAACGATTTCAGAAGTAAAGCAGCAGAATCTCACGGTATGAATGATTTTCATAATAATGATCCGCCTAACGTGTCCCCCGACTCCGGTATACTCTCCAATCACAATTCTCCCACACATTCCCCGCTCCGGCGGCACGACATAGACGAGCCGCACGGCAGGCAGAGTAGGAAATCTGTGCAGAAAGAAAACAACACTAGGGAAAGGAGAAACATGAGATCGAAATCTGCGAGTAGAAATACTGCGCACTTGAGGTCAGACTCTAGTGATAGTGAATATCAAAAGAAGAGAATAGAAAATGAAATTAAACAAATCAAAACGGAAGCACCTTCGCCAGTCCCATTAAAGCAAGAGCAAAACAAGTTCGAAAAGGCTAAGAAAAATGATCACAAATTGGATATCGCCGCCCTTGATAGAATGCTCTACGCGACAGACCGAGTGCTGTATCCGCCAAGGAAAAAGGTCGGTAGAAAACCTGTTAACAAAGCTAAACCCACAAAAAGTCCCAAAGCGACAAAAGATAAAAACCACTACGACTCTGCCGATAGTGACGAGGAGTCGGCACCGTCCAACAGGTCTGTTTTATCCGGGGTTTACGCGAAGCGCAAAGAAGTTAACAGCAAGCTGGCAAATCTTCCGAAGAAGACTACCAAGTCGTTCACTAACACATGGAGAGACAATCAGAGTGAAAACGAAGCCGCCGCCGATGACCCCTTGGATCCGACGTGGAAGCAAATTGATCTAAATCCCAAGTACAAAGATATTTTGTCTGGTTACAAAAGCGATCACGAGTTTAAACCATACAAGAGCTGCAGCAGGCTCATGGAGTCCGGCTATAAAAGTGACTACGGTTGTAGATCTGGTTATAAGAGTGACTACTATCGCTCCGGTTACAAAAGTGACCACAAATCTGGTTATAAAAGTGACAAGTCTGGGTATAAAACCGATTACAGTGTCAGGAGTATGCGACGGCGCATGAGAAAACTCAAGAAGACGAGATCGGTACGGGACAGGTCGTATTACAAAAATCAAAAGCATTTCGTCTCCGATCAAGAGATTCTATCATTGGCTAACAAAACATTTAGTAGTCTCACTCTTGGCCACAGTTCAAGTGACTCAGATTGTGAAAGTTACTTGAGAAAACCCAATGCTAGTCCTAAATATGTCAGCGTTTGTACTAAATACCCAATACAATCGAAGTATAGCTTTGGTTTCTCAAAAATGAACCGTAAACATGTACTTCGACTGAATTCTTCAGACCCCTTTGCGCCGGGCCCGGTGTTCAGTGGTCTGCAGAGACCGGTCACCACCTATAACATATTTAAAGTTAGCCACAATAATAACAATACCCTGCTCAAATCGCCATCAAAATCAAACCATTCTGGACGAAGTTTACCCGGACTGAAACCGACCTTCACGCATAAATTTGGAGCACTGCCAATTTGTACCGTTTCTAAGTCACATGGATCTAAGAGCAGCTCTAAAACGTCTCCGAAGAAGTTGAAAAATTCTAATACGCATTTTTCACAAAGTGCGAAAAAAGAAAGTCATACTAAAGAAATTCCTCCTAATGTTTTTGAGGGCGCCAAAAATACATATGTTCCGAATAAATCACTGACGAGGAATGCTTTTCTAAATGTCAAGAAAACCCAAATGAAGCCGTTGTTGAATGTTCGGAAACACAGAAGGACTGTAGTTTTAGCGCCGCCCAAAATCAATTTGAAACCTTCCGAAAGACCTTCAAGAATTACCATCAAAACTGAAAACAAACATCATAGGCATCGGAGTAGAAGAAGACATCGATCGAGATCAGTGTCACGATGTAGGGAGACATATACGAAATCTGTAGACACGATAGATCAAAAATTTTCCCAGGACGTGGACAATTTAATAGGCAACTTTATCAAATTGTGTCAAATTGCGCCAAAATTAATAACAGGTATTGGCACACCTCCAGTAAAAAGTGTCGATAAGCCCCCGCCTGAACCATCAGCCGCCCCAAAAGTAGTCAAAAGGGGCTCCAAGAAAAGAAAGACTTCCGACAACCAGGAAACAGTTACTCTTACTACGAAACGAAGGCACAAAAAACAATTAACAGAATCTCAAAGCAAGGGTGGTAAGGACACTAATGAACACAAATTACCTCTTAAAAAGAGACATTATCACATTAATTCATCCACAAGCAACTCCCTAAGTTTGAGTTTGGTTACAGCAGAATTTGACGATAACTTGAAAAGCGGAACTAATCCCGAACAGTTTCTGTGCACAGAAACAGATTGCATGGGTGAACTGCGCAGTAACAATCAGCAAGAATCTCCAAAACCAAAAGTTTCACACGAGAAGGTAAAAAAGGGTGCTGACAATGTTAAAGGTGCTTCATCTTCGACAATGAGCCAAGAAACTAAATTACTGAACTCTGATACTACATTTAAGGTATCAAAGACTATTGTCAGCTCTGTCACTGATAACCTAGTCGTGAAAGTTGACGAAAGTAGTCCGTGCTTAAGTAAAAATCATTCGCCAAATTCATTAAACGCCACTGACGATGAGCTCTCCATAAAGAAACCAACTGCAGAACAATCCGAATTATCGAAAAGGATTTTTGAAACGTCTGAAAAACTCAAAGCTGTGCACAGAATAGTTCACGATTTAGAAAAGTCATTACCGAAGACCAAAGAATCAGATATCAAAATAGAAACTTTGAAATTGGACACACACAAAGTGTCTTCGCCTAGATCGGAAAGAAAAGTTTCGCCAGTTCGCCATACAGCACCAATCGTAACCCCAAAGAAGCGACATAGACTAGAGGCAGACAAGATTTTATCAAACTCTAGTTTGGACCAAGTAGTACAATCTTTATCAAAAAAGTTGGCTGAAGATAAAACTGCCAGCGCACACATTTGTAAAGACGTCAATCAAAACAACTCCAAGGAAGAGATAAAAGAAGACCAGAAATCTGAATCAGTATCCCCGTCTAATGAAACATCCGCGAACAACTCAGCTACCGATCCTTTAAAGAGCATGTCTGCTCGATCATTATATAAGAGTTCTATACCACCTGCACAGAAATCTGAAATAATGACTCGTAAGAAAAACAGATTAGAAGGCCTGACAAGTAATTTAGTTTCAAAGATAAACCCAAGTGCTGCGACTAAAGTGCTGGACACTCTTTTGAACAACAATATACGCAAATCAATAGAGTCCCGTATACTTGAAAAAGAAAAAGTTAATTCAGATCCAGTTAAGACATTAGACGACAAAGGCAGAGTGAAAGAAGTAGCGCAAGTAAGCACTAGAGCGACTGTTATTAAATCCCCCGTGTCTAAAGGGAAGGTAATGGACACTAAAAAGGCGAAAGTATCGGATCTGGCTACCGAACATTCTCTAGTTGTCAACATTGACAAACCAACGGGCATTTTTGAGTCGTCCGTCGATTTGGAAGATCAAATACCGAAGTCGTCAATTTGTGTCTCAAATGCATTAGGCGATCAGAAGTCTAAATTGAAATCGAAAAGCTCTGACGGCAGGGGTATAGCTTCTCTTCTTACGCCGATAGACACCGAGTCGGAAATCCCATTGGCGTTAATTTCCGAGACGCCGGAACCGATTATTAGGCCTAAGCGAGGGGAGTCCATAGCGTCCGTGTTATCAGATAAAATTCAAGAAACAACAAGTAGCCACAATTTACGGCAACACAAAAGAAATCTAAGCAATGAGAATGATGACGGGCGTGACAAGAAGAAAAAGAAAACTATTAACAACATCATAAAGGAAAGCAAACTCTCCTTGTTGTCCACTAAACTGCTGGTGCCTAAAATTCAAGCCGAGAAACTGTCAATGGCGGAGTGTATGAAGAAAATGAATTTACCAGAGAAAAAAACTGAAGTCACTGATTCCAGCGACAGCAAAACAGTCGATACCTCGAAGAAAAAGACGAGGAGGCGAAAAGCAATTAATAGGACTGGTTTTCCAAGCGTCAAGAGGAAAAAGAAGAAATTGGATCCAAGTAGTAGTCAGAATGTGACTACATCTGATAGCCATCTGACTTCCGAGGACACTGATAATAACTCCGCGTTTGACAGAGTACCTAAAGCCGGAGAAGCGATGAACAGCTTCCTGGAACGGACTAGTAAGAAGCCGGAACTAAAGGTTGTACTAAATAAAGACGAATGTCCGAGGCAGCAGGCTCGCCTCACAGTTGTGGCTCTCGAAAAATTGCAAGGAAAGGTCGTAAATGAAAACAATAACAAAACTTCTGGCAGTACACTGACCTCCACCACAACAAAGAAGAGCGGTAGTTCATCCATCTTGAGAGCACCGGCTCTACAACTGAAGCAAACTAAGACTGACAAGGAGATCAAAAACCACGTGAATAAATGGGAAGTTATGAGTGAGACCGACAGCATACCCTCGCTAACTAGTTCTCTCGGAAACGACCCCGAAGACAGCATACCACTTAGCTTACTAAACCTGAAAGCCGACAGGCCGGCGAGTCAGATAGAAGGCTTGAAGCGCAAAACCCGAGCGTTATCTCCCTCGCAAGAAATCGACGAAATTCTTTCCAAGAGAAAAAATGTCGAGAAAAACAGCAAAGTTGGTTTGCGGCCGAAATCTAGTTTAGCCGTTCTGTACCCGTGCGAAAGAAGATTAACCAGAAGTTCGGACAACACCAATGAAGAGGCAAAGAGCAAAACTAAAACCGAACAAAAGGTCGAAACTCCAAAAGAAACACCGGCCAAATCAGTCAAGCCCTCTATCATAACAAGGAGGAAGTCTCGCTCGTATCAAACTAACAAGAAAATCGGCGAAATCCATTCAAGTTCACGAGAAAGCTCTCTCGACACCGTTACTAGTCGCAAGCCGCGTTCCAAGTCCCGCGAGCCATCGGTCGATACGCGAGACCACGACGAGAACGACCCGCTCCCGCTGCACGAGAAGGAGATCGACTTCGAGAAGAGCATCGACGTGTTGTCGAAGAGCGTCATCAGTAAGAAGCGGATGGCGGCGCGCGACGACAGCCCGGCCGGCAGCGACCGCGACAAGCCGGTGTCCAAGCGCAACCCGCGGCTGAGGAAGAAGTTCCTCGTTGCTGGCTTGTTCTCTGACTACTACAAAGACGAGTGAGTAATGGCCCGTTTTTAGGGTTCCGTAGTCAACTAGGAACCCTTATAGTTTCGCCATGTCTGCCCGTCCGTCCGTCCGTCCGCGGATAATCTCGGTGACCAGAACAATAGAAAGCACTAGAAAGCTGAAATTTAATACTAACATGTATATCAATCACGCCGACAAAGTGGTAAAATAAAAAGTGGAAAATTTTTTTTTATTAGGTTACCTCCCCTATACGTAAAGTGGGGAGTGATTTTTTTTTTCATTTCAACCCTAACGTGTGATATATTGTTGGATAGGTATTTAAAAATGAATAGGGGTTTAGTAAAATCATTTTTCGATAATGTAAATATTTTCGGAAATAATCGCTCCAGAAGTAAAAAAATATGCGTCCCCCCCCTCTAACTTTTGAACCATAAGTTTGAAAAATATGAAAAAAATCTCAAAAGTAGAACTTTATAAAAACTTTCTAGGAAAATTATTTTGAACTTGATAGGTTGAATAGTTTTTGAAAAAAAATTACAAAATAATTTCTGAACTAAGTTTGTAGTTTAACCGTATAAGCAGGTGTTTATTGTACCTGCAATTTCTACAAAACCACAATGAAATGACGTGCTTTCAAATAAAGTAAAAACGGTGAAAATCGATTCACGCAATAAAGAATTATCCCATAAAAATCATCTTCCATACTTTAAGCTCGCGCGCAATAGATTACTTAATTTGCCGATAGATGTCGCTGTACGTGGAACGCTCATATCCTACATGGCGCTGTTAAGATTTTTTAACTCTTAAGTGGGGACACTTACTGTGACGGACGGAAAACTACGGAACCCTACACTGAGCGTGGCCCGACACGCTCTTGGCCGGTTTTTTTCTATCCTCGTGCTGCAAACGTACAGCATGTAATTTTATTGCAAAAAAACTTTTTTCAGTAGGGATGCGACTTTGCACCAGAAAAATCGATTATTAAATAATCGATATTTGTATGAAAAATAATCGATTTAGTATCATTAATCGATTTTTTTTCTTTTTTAATATGAGGTCATATAAAACTCCTTTGGTATTCAAAATCAATATTTATTTATTTAAACTATAGCCACTATAGGGTGCAAAATACATATATACGTGCTACATTATACACATATTTTGCACCCAGGACTCCAAGGAACCATTGACAGCTACTGTTTACTTGTAGTTAGCTTTTGGTATTGGTAGTAATCCTTCTTATGGACAGATGGCGCATCTTATTTCGTTGTTGGTTATAGGTAATTGTAGTAATGTAGGAACTAGGTACTAAAAAAAAATCGTTTGTGAGACAAGTAATCGATTTTTTATTAATCGAGTTTTCGCGATATGGAAATCGATTAATAAAATCGATTTTTTATCTTAAATAATCGATTTTTAATCGATTATTCCTATAATCGATTATTTTTTCACATTCCTATTTTTCAGTAACAAACCATCGGGCAAAACCAAAGCCGCCCCGATAGCTGGCGCGGTAATACCGTCCGGGCTGCTCGCGCCGCCGCCGTACTGCGAGCGCTGGGTGCGGCGCCGCGCGCAGCCCTACGCGCTGCCCTACGACATCTGGTGGCAGCACCACTACAACCAGCCCGTGCCCTCGTGGAACTACAAGAAGATCCGCACGAGTGAGTAGCTGTGTTCTTTCATGACAGGCCATTGGGCGACGAAAAGACGCGCTAAAGCCGGCAAGTTGATCCTTAGCGGGCGGGCGGGTGTTTGTTATGAATATGGTTTGGGACTTTTGTTAGGATATTTTGTCGATATACCGAGTTTAAAGGAATTTTATAGGGTTCATGCGAACAATTCTCAATTGAATGAACGATAACCGGTTCCGAACTCAAAAGTTAAATGTAATTGTTACAGACGTATATTACGACGTGAAGCCGTCGGCGGAGGAGTGCGAGAGCGTGGCGTGCAACTGCGCGCCGGCGTCGCGCTGCAACGAGGACTGCATCAACCGCCTCGTGTACGCCGAGTGCTCGCCGCAGCTGTGTCCGTGCGGGTCAGTGTACAGACAGCAACGCTCTTAACTGTACATCGGTGGACCTTATTACAAAAGGCATAAAGTCCACCGATGGACGGATGGATGGATGTGGGCGATGGTACTAGTGAATCCTACTGTAGATACGTCGTACAGCAGGCGTTTTCATGTAACCGCCCCTTCGGGTTGCCATAACATTTTAGGCTGACTGACATTGGGCAAAAAGTTCGAAACCCCGGAGTGTTTTTAAAGGATGCTTTTAGAAACCCCAGACGGATTGCAAACTTCAAACGCATGGCAACCTCCGCCCCTGCCTCTGAGACATTAACGGCAATATTTTATCACATTGTTTACATGGCTTGTTAGTACCTGCGATGATGGCCGTACTGCAACGAGGCACTGCAAGATTCCAAGTTAATAATAATAAATACTCTTTATTGCACACCTCATACAGTTACAATTTTACAATTACATAAATTTAGGTAGAGGTAACAACAGGCGGTCTTATCGCTAATGAGCGATTTCTTCCAGACAACCTTTGGGTTAAATGAGTATATCTCTGGCTATTTCCATTAATATATCGCGAGGATTGCGTCATAGCGCGCAAGCATTTTTTCAGTCCGATTTTTGTCATTTGGGTTTTTCTTTGAATTTATTGACAGCATGAATCATCATCAAGTCAGTGATATGCTTTTCTATGAAAATGACATTAATTTAACCAATTGAATTGCAGGGACCTGTGCAAGAACCAGCGTATCCAGCGGCATGAGTGGGCCGGCGCCTTGGAGCGGTTCATGACGGAGAGCAAGGGCTGGGGCGTGAGGTGCAAGCAGCCCATCATCTCCGGGGACTTCATCCTCGAGTACGTCGGAGAGGTCGTCTCCGACAAGGAGTTCAAGGTATATCTTATAGACCTGGTCGTATTCATGCTAGCTGCAACTTGTTCAAACATTTGAGAGACGGCTCTGACGAATATGAATCGAAGAACCCACGGAGCAGTGGTGAGAAAGTTTGAATGGCTGTCTAAATGGCATTCTCATCAGCATCACGTAAATCGCCACGGCATGCGGTATGCGTGTAAAAAAAGCGCACGATAAGTACGAAACTTAAATGACCGTTCTGTGTGTTTAATGGTTTTCTCTCTTTGCTCAAGGCAATGGGAACTTTGCCAATATCGACGTTAAACGTTAATTACACTTTTATTCATTTTTAATAAAATATAGGCAACGTTGTTCGGTAGAGGCCTTGCTGATTGTCTTGCGATAGCCTCCCTACAAACACGTGGGTGGCCGAAACTTTGTTCAACTAAAGGGTGGTTACGCGCGTTTTGAGACTAATTTTTAATTAGCTGCACACTTGTTCGTTAGGTCACCACACAATAAGCTATTAATATTATATTGAACTAGGCCTGACCAGAAATATATGATTATTGTCAAGAGGGCGCTATTATTCTCATTCAGATGGCAACAGTTCAGTATAGTCATTCTCTATGGTATGGTGACATCTTGATTTGTTTACCTGTCAGCTCTAATGTTAATGTGAAAATGTTTCACAGCGAAATAGTTTAATTTCCCAAACGTATTATTTACACAGCAGTTTATTAGGTATATACACTATTTCGCTCTTGACTATGAATAATTTTTGAATTTTTTTATCGTTTATTATTTAATATTCAACACTTTATTATTATTCAAGTAAACCACCTCAATGACACTGTCAACTGTGACAGCCTATCACATGCACTCACTCATGCATGTCATCCTGTCATTAAAATTATTGTCAGTGTAAGAAATTAAAGCCTGACCAGAAATATATGATTATTGTCAAGAGGCCGCTATTACTCTCATTTATATGGCAACAGTTCAGTTTATCCATAGAGCGTATTATTTCTCTATGGTATGGTGACATCTTGATTTGTTTACCTGTCAGCTCTGATGTTAATTTGAAAATGTTTCACAGCGAAATAGTTCCATTTCCCGAGCGTATTATTTACAGCTGTTTATTACATACACTATTTACAATGTTTCGCTCTTGACTATGAATAATTTTGGGATATTTTTGTCTTTTATGATTTAATATTCAACACTTTACTGTAATTCAAATAAACCGCGACAATGAAACTGACAGCCTATCAATCACATACACTCACACATGCATATTATTATGTAAGTAAAATGATTGCCAGTGCAAGAAATTAGTTCCAATGAAATTCCGCAACATGGCGCATGATCATATATTTCTGGTCAGGCTTTACGTAAATGAGCAAAAAACAATAAAACTATTCTAAAGACGTCGCAGCCATCTTGAGCTCAAACGATTATATCTTGATTTTAAAATTCCCCAACGAAATGTAGTCAGTTTGAGTGTTGTAAGTTGCAACGTCGCTTGTATTGTTTTCACCCATGGTCTCATCGGAAGATCAGCGCTGACAACCGCCAGCATCATGCTGAGATGAGGCCATTTCGTGGCACTTTCTCGTATTATGTTTTCTTTCCTTCTGTTTCTTTTATATGTATGTGTTTACGAATAAACTATTTATATTTCTATTGTACGTACCAGGAGCGCATGGCCACGCGGTACGCGCGCGACACGCACCACTACTGCCTGCACCTGGACGGCGGCCTGGTCATCGACGGCCACCGCATGGGCGGCGACGGCCGCTTCGTCAACCACTCCTGCAGCCCCAACTGCGAGATGCAGAAGTGGACCGCCAACGGTGGGTTCCACTCATGCTCTCCCAGTGCTCACTTGCTCAGTTAAATATGTTGCTGTAGAGGGCCCTCCAGACTCGTGCGTGAATCAAGGTGTGAAGTCTTAGCACGCGGTTGTAGACGTGTTTTTCGCACCTTGATTTCGCGCCTTGATTTCCTGCCTTGTTTTTAATTTTGGTCGGTTTTTAGCCTGCGACAAAGAGAGCCTATCATCGCCTCATCCTTGATGTGTGTACGTCAGCGGCTAACGCACGTGATTTCTGCACTTAGTATGTCGCGGGGATCACTAGTTGATATGACGGGGCCAATTGATGATAAACGAGCTTCTAAAGTCTGTAAATTAAGATAATGTACAAATGCTAGTTTCGATACCAAGCAGCGCTGCGGTTTTGTCCATTGTTAGAAGGGTAAAATTATGCAAAATTAACAAACAGAGAATGAGAAACCGCTTTAATATTACTTTTTTCGTTATTGGTACGAGTACTAACATTATTATCTACGATTCACAGGAACATTCAGAATGGCGCTGTTTGCCCTGCGGGACATTGAGCCGTGCGAGGAGTTGACGTATGACTACAACTTCTCGCTGTTCAACCCAGCGGTGGGACAGGTGAGAGATATATACTTAATACACAATAATGAACCTTATTGGGATGTGTGAAGGTTCATTTTAAACTGCAGCTATTTTATTGCCAAATGTAGCAGTTGCAGTAGTGATATTTATTTGATAACTGTATATTTCTAAAGTAAAAACAAAACAAAAAAAAATACAACAGTGGAAATAACACATCACTTGTACAATGGCGAACTTATCCTTTTAAGGGATCACTGGGAGAAATACCTACATACTAAACAAAACGGCAAAGAAACTACAACACCAGTCTCACCAGTTTAATACATGTTATCCATCTATATTTCATATGGATTAATCTACCATATAGTGAAAACGTTTCCATGGCCATTGTGATCGTAATCAATAGAAATATTTCCTATTCCAGCCATGCAAATGCGATTCCGAAGACTGCCGCGGTGTAATAGGCGGGAAATCTCAAAGAATCACCAAACTGCCCGTGAAAACGCAAGCTCGGACACCCTCCAACACCTCCAGCCAGTCCCAGGGCTCCAACGGCAGCCAGCCGCGCGTCGGCCGGCCCAGGAAAGCCGTCAAGTGCAACAAGAAATCCGAACAGGCCAGTTTGACGGCTTGTGAGATCAAGAATATGACCATATTGAAGTATCAACAGCATTTGAATAAGCTGTGGCAAGAGCCGCCGGTCAAGCCGCTGACGGCGAAGGAGAGGAATCTGGTTAAGGAGAGACACTGCTTCTTGTTCAGGAATTTGGAGAGCGTGAGTACTTGGTTGTGTTTATTGTTTTGTAAACTTTAAGGTCCGTTAGTTTTATATGTGGACGAGTTTAGTAAAAGGACTAAGCTTGTCAATTTATAAGGACAGTTAATTCTCTCTCATTAATTTAAAGTGTAGTTGTAGGTTTAGGAAGCATTGCATACTAAGTGGGACCCTGCATTTACACATATTTAAATTATTGGAATACTTTTTTTTTTAAATAAAATGGTTATAGTCCGGCCAGCCAACGAACGCAGTAGCAATGTACAGCGAACAAAAGTATGACAACACTAAGAATCAGTGAAAAAAGCATCAATGATCATCAAATTTTATGTTTTTAATTTTAGTCGGTATTTTCGCCCCTTTCATTAGGTGATATTTACGGTGTGTAAAAAGGAGACGGATATATTTCGTCTTATCTGTCATCAACTGCAACAGATAATCTGGTTGAGGCAATTAACATATGCCTTAAAATGAATTTAAATTTAATTGGGAACGTTGCAGGAGTTCTATCTCACTCGCGCTTAAGATGAGAGAGTGAAATGCCCTAGAAACAAATTCAATGTGAATATAAATGTTCGTCATGTACAAGGATGATTAAGACATGGATTAACAATGCCTACACAAAATCGCGTTCTCTTATTTCAGGCTAAAGCACTAGCGTCATCTATCGGTCACCACAAACACTAAATTCCTACTTAACCTTTCTGTTAAGCCCATTGGTTGACTGGTATAGAATGCCTTATGGCATTAAGTCCGCCATTTGTACCATCTTATTTTGTGCAATTAAGATTAAATAAATAAATTCTAGCTTCTAATATTTTGTTCGGCGATTAACGCTGACAGAATAACTCGACTCCAGACTCAACAGATGGCGCTGTGGAACTCAGTACCGAAAACAGACGTATAGCCTGGAGGTTCGAGGAACGCGATTTTGTATAGGCATTGTCCATCCATGTCTTAATCATCCTTGGTCATGTAATACGTTGTCTCATCACAAAGGGTTGCCACATGTACGTATTTTGAATTTGCCGCGCGTTTCTACTGACAGAAATGGTTTGCCAGACTATATAATGAATTTAAAAAAAAATACTTGTAGACTATAATGCTTGAATTACGACTGTAGACCGAACTAAGGCATACTTGCAATGGAGCTCTATTGTCTATGCTGAAATGGATTTTTATACAATATTATACGATCCACTGGGAGACCGAAGTTACTAAATTGTATCGAGGGAGCAGGTTGTATAAGGCATTCTTCGAATTTAAATTTTACCGGCTTGTCTAATTTGAGCGCTCGTAGAAGAGTATTGTGTAAGTAAGGTACTCGAATGAAAAGCTTTTTTTTTTTTTTTTTTATACTACGACGGTGGCAAACAAGCATACGGCCTGCCTGATGGTAAGCAGCTACCGTAACCTATGGACGCCTGTAACTCCACAGGAGTCACATGCGCGTTGCCGACCCTTTACAAAAAGGAGGATTCACTGTGTTGACGGCTAAAGGAACAAGAGGGTCCCTCATCGTCAACACACTGGGTCCTCTTTGAGCTCTTTGGCAACCTTACTCACCAGCAGGAACACAACACTATGAGTAGGGTCTAGTGCTATTTGGCTGTGGTTTTCTGTAAGGTGGAGGTACTTCCCCAGTCGGGCTCTGCTCCAGATTTGAGCGAGATGACATTCACTGAACGTGCCCTACCACACTAAGCGAGATGCCATTCGCAGTGCCCATACCTCTCTTTTTGGCATAGTTTAAGGACATACCCAAGTCCGGACGTAGTTTAAGGACATACCCCGGGTCCAAAAGCTCTTCATTATGTCACGATTGTATAAAATACAAGATGGGAGTCGTTTTGCTTTCTACCATAATGAAGCGAATGCCAAGTTTGACAACGGGCGGCCCGCTCCTCCCTCAGTCAAGAGACTGAGGTAGTCTCATGCCTTGGTTATGTTAATCATTTGGGTTAACCAGTTGTATGTATGGAGTGAGCATTAGAGTGTCCCTTATATTGCTATTTTGAAAAATTTATAACGCATACTCCCTAAATGTATTTGTTTTATCCCAAAATACTCTGCAAGAAAAAACAGGACATTCTTGTAACTGCATCGTAATTTCCCCATACAAATGACTATGAAGAAATTTGGGCAGAGGATAAGTTGCTACTTTTTTATCGGTTTTCGGTTCGTAGCGAGATTTTTTAAATTAAAAACGTTCATACAGGTGTGGGATGCACTGATTACATGAAAAAAAATTTTTTTTGTTGTTTTCATACTTAGTATGGGAAAATCTGATAAAAGTCGGCACGGGTTACAGTTACAGGAATGGCCTGAATTTTTTTTGTGGAGTATTTTGGGGTAAACGAAATATATTTAGGGGGTATGTGTGGGTAATTTTGCTTATGCTAAAGTTCA
This sequence comes from Pammene aurita, assembly GCA_947086415.1. Classification (NCBI taxonomy): domain Eukaryota; kingdom Metazoa; phylum Arthropoda; class Insecta; order Lepidoptera; family Tortricidae; genus Pammene; species Pammene aurita. The sequence goes on from OX352305.1 coordinate 10,704,990, forward strand.
TATTTTATGGAAGATGTTTATGGCCCATATTAAGTCTTGTTTAAACACGGATACGTCAGTATTTTTTTAAATATAAATAGCATAAGCAAAATTTATATTTTTATCAAATTTATTTGGCCACGACTGTAAGTAGTTAAGCTGCCACCGACCGCTCAAATCTTCCGTGGTATACAGGTGCGCCGCACGCGCCACCGGCCCCCGCCGCCCGCCTCGCCGCCCGCCGCCCCCGCCCCCGCCCCCGCCCCCGCCCCCGCGGCCCCCGCCGCCCCCGCCCCCGCCGCGCCGGCCCCCGTGGACCCGCTGGAGCTGCCGGACACCATGAGGCCGGAGCTGTTCCAGCGCCGGCTGCAGGCGCTGCGGGCGCCGCGCTCGCAGGCGGGCCGGCTGGCGCGCGTGGAGGACGACCCCGGCCGGACCAGGAAGGAGCGGCTCGCGGCGGTCTTCGGGGCGGTCTACGACTACGTTGTCGGAGTCACGGGTGAGATCACGCATAATGCACATTTTAAAGAAAAAAAAAAACTTACTTCACTTAACCAGGGGGGTCACTACGCAGTTTAGGTACATTTGTCCGGCGCGCCTCCCGGGCAGGCGTATGGCAGTGGGCTGCCGCTCGGCTCGCACGATACTCGTGTCACGTGGCGCTCGCATAAATTTAAAATCCACAATGGCTTCGAAACCTATTTCGATCTAATCCGCATAAAAGATGTATTTACGGATGTCTGAATAAACGGAAGAACGGACGATATTAAAAGGTCCAGAAGTCCTTACTTAGTTTAAAATAAACATCCTTAAGAATATCGGTTGCCCAGAAACAATATTAGGAACTAACCGACAATATTTTCAAAAGAATACGGCTGTGGCATGTCTACTTCCGTGAGAATCAGACATAATCTCTATAAAAATTCTATCTCCGGATAAAAAATTCAGGTTTACATAATCAACGTATGTAATTCCTACATATTTATCTAAAAATAATAAATCAGTAGGTATAGGTATATAGCGTCGTGTGTGAACTTTTATTTACGACCACAATCCCAACACAGTTGTACCTATAATATACCAATCATACCCTAATTGCCAAAGGTACAAAAACTTGTCAAGTGCCAACCCCGTGCCGACGCTCACAGCTCGGTCATAAAACTGCGGCGCGCAAAGAAGATTCACGGTTCGTGCGCGGTTATAAGTTTCAATTTTTTTTGCAGGCGGCGAGTATAGGTATAATTTTATACCTAAATCTGACTTTTGTTAAGGAGTGAATTTTCTGTACGTTAGTACTATTAGTTATTCTGTGACTTAGCCTACTTTACCTTTCCAAGAACAAGTGCCCGAGCTACTGTAAAAAATACTGGAATCACTATAAGGGTGCCTACAATATTTAAAGAGTTCCCTCATTTTCTAAAACCCATCATCAAATCCTCGCCTGAAAATGGAATAGTCTATCAAAGATACACTTTCAACAAATAAAAAAAATCCAAATGTATCCAGCCGTCTTCGAGTAACCAGCAAACATACAGCCTTGGCCAGAAGTGTTTGAGAACCCTTGCGATTTTCATACAAAACTGGAAAGTTTAGACCGGCGTTTCTATCTTTTTTGAAGTTATTTTATTAATTAATTCAAACTGAACAGGCATGTTTTGTTGAAGTCAGTAGTAACTGCATAGAATATTTGCAATTTTTCGCACCGACCTAAATTTGCATTTTTGGGACCTCAACTTTTCATATTTTATAAGTACCTTGAAAATGTTATTAACCTTTTGAACGCCACGCATCGGACAGAAAAATCGTGCCACCAGCGCCAGAGCGAAATTTGCACGAGCGCACTCAGATACCGTAGTGATTGGAAAACAACATATCGACGAAACATTTCTTTCCGCCTAATAGTGGATTTAGTTAGGCCAAATCACTTAATATATTTAGAAATCATAATAGTAAAGAATATTCATTTCGTATTTTTCTTATACACCTAAAAGCAACTACAAAAATATGAAAATTAATATACAATTTTATTTTATTTTGTCAATATAGCCACAGCACTACTTACGTGATAACGTCACGCGCTGACGTGTTATGACGGCTTTGGCGCTGGTGGCACCGTAACTTATTATGAATGTTAGAGTTGGGGGTGAGAGATATTCATTCATTTCTGTATCGATATTTCCGTGGTGTAACTGTATGAAGGAAAATTCGTAGGTTAGGTTTTTTAAGTGTTTGGTTGAGTAAAAAAATGTTTAACAATACCATCAAATAAATAAATTTTATAATAAAAACTAATGAACATCGGACAGAACGGGTGTGTAGGTAAAAAACACCTCGCGTACATTTCATTTTTTGGTACCTAAAGAAACTTGTTATATCCCTAATAATGACATATTCTTTGTTCACTTAAACTCGGTCTCTCACCGATAACATTCATATTGGTTGACATTTTATCTAAAATACCATTTTATTATTTTTACTTATTTGCTATGAATGAAATGGACCGAAAGCCCACGTGTCGTGGTATTTATCATCATTGTTTAAGGATTAACAAGAATGCGGCGAAGCAATAAGATTAAAAGAAACGACATTGTTAGGTTTTAAATACGGCCCTTATAACACGCATTGTATTTATTCCATTGCGACTTAAATAAAACTCTTTCTTTTTTAATAATGCATATTAAAGTAAAAATTGTAAAAATTTAAAATATATACCTTTTTTAACATTACGATATGTAGTTCCTAAAACTAATCTTCTACACGAATCAGTTTAATAATTAGTTTTATTATATAATAAAGCTTAAAATGCGAAAAACATTCATAATTACAGTGTTTGGTTAATGTTCATACAATAATCAACATCGACCACTATGCTTTCAAACGAACAACACTATTTCGAAGTGACGTCACGCCGCTTGACGTGATTACCCGTCAACGGCGAGGAGGGCAGTGCCTTTTTGTTCTTTTAAATAGCTTTGAGGTATTTTCTAATTTTTTCTTGAGTTACGGGTTATTTTGAATGAAATTTTAACTAAAAAGATAGGTGAATGGTGGAGCTATAATAAATATACAAAAATATTTCTATAAAGGTTGTTTTTTAAGGAGTATTTTGATCTCTCATTTTAGACGTTTTAACACGTCATGGCGCTGAGGGCACGACTTTTCGTTGACGTGTTTGAACGGCTTTGGCGGTCAAAGGGTTAAGTGAAGTTTTCTAGATATATCAATAAAATATAACATTTTACGTCATTGTACATTGTTATGATAGGGAATTAATACTTAACATCAAAATTGTAAACAAAAGAGCTATGCTCAACACTTCTGGCCAAGGCTGTATATAAAAATACAGATTCCGACTAATGAAGGTTTCTTCGATTGATTTTTTCACCAGATGGTAGCAACGTAACGAGACTTCTCGTTACGTTTGACAGTAACTGTCACAGTCCACCAATAAAAAACCTGACTGACTGAAGAAAAGACCTCTCGCCATAATGCTACCACCTGATGAAAAAATCAATCGGAAAAACCCTCATTGAAAACCTTTTCCTTCTCAATCGTGGAGTCAATTAAAAAGAGAATTCTAGTCAAAAAATTGTATTATATTATTATCTTAATCGCCCTGACAATAACTGCATTGTTCCGTTATTTGTGACCACCTTGGCCGCTCCAATATATCTGATAACTATAAACGCGACTCTGTTAACAGTCTAATCATTTCCATATTACAATATTAACTTCCACAGATGACAAAGACAAGGCGCTATGCACGCCGCTGCTTAAAGCCAAATGCAGTCAAAGCAAGGAGCCGCTCTGCGACCTGCCAGGCATCGAGGCCAACATAACTGCCAGGCGCTACGACAGTGTATCAGCGTTCGATGCCGACATGAATGCAGTCTTCAGCAATGTCACCAGGGAACATGGCCGGATGTCCGCGCTTGGATCCATCGCGGTCAACTTGAAGAAGGTATATTTTGTTGACTTACACATCTAGTGATCCGTTTTCATTGAGCCTGAATGTATTTATCTACGACAAATAGTTTGGCTTGATTCAAATACTGTTATGTAATCATTAGTAAGTATTACGACATCATAGGTCATTGCCTACCTCCGGAAAAAATGGGGATGGAGCGACCAGGAGTGTTGCGTCTGTGGATACCCAAAGCAAACGGTTGGGCATATCGTTTTGGAGTGTCAACTTACAAAGTATGATGGCCCAGTGGAAGATTTTAAGATCGTAACGAGCGCCTATTGACTACTTGGGGAAATGCAAATTTAGAATATAAGTAATATAGCTAACACAGTGTACCTACTTGCCATACGATACAAAAAAATAGGTCTACCGATCTAATCAGAACTTTTGCTTGTCCTTGCTTGTCAGTTGGGTTAAGAACAAAAAAGGACACTATAAAAAACAAATATTTATAGCAATTGGAGAAATTGTAAAATTCTACGTCATTAGACGACAACTGATATCAATAATATTTTTCAGGAATATAACGTTGCTAAAGCGGAATTCGTCGAGCAGTTGAACAAGATCCTCGGGCCCGATGACCCCTTGCCTGCTGGATTCTTACATAAGGCTAAGCAAGGTAATTGTTTTCAACCGACTTCAAGATTTCGAAGGAGGTGGTTATCAATTCGTCGGGATCTTTGTTTTTGCAATTTTTTTTTTTTTATGTATGTTCACCGATTATTCGAAGACGGCTGGACCGATTTGGACAATTCTTTTTTTGTTTGAAAGCGTATACTTCACAGTTGGTCCCATTGTAACCATGTCAGGGTCTGATGATGGGATCCTGGAGAAATCGAGGGAACTCTTCAACTATTATAGGCACACCTATAGTGATTTGAGTATTTTTTACAGCAGCTCGAGCATTTGCTGTTGGAAAGGTGGATGCTAAGTGAAGTCGGTTCTTTTTTGTTTAAAATTATTTATATCATATCATATAAGGCCGGGTCTACACAGGCCGGGCAGCTTCGTGCTGCAATAGGGAAGATGGCTGCATTTTCCCTATTGCTTCCATAATTTCATAAATTATAGTATTTTAATTTTTTTATACACTCGTGGCCTATTCTATGTGCAATTCTTTCAAATGAACAACATTTCCTCGTGACATGTAAACAATCTTATCGTGATTTGGTCCATCATAAAGAATGACTCAATTCTTTTTTAAATGTGGAAAACCTAATGTTAATTTTGATTTGTCTTGTATGTGGTAGACGTTAGAAATCCCTCACGTGTTGTTTTCATTGACAGAGGAGGTGATAATGTGCATATGCGGGCTGCACGTGGAGGAGGGGCTCATGGTGCAGTGCGGCGCGTGCGGCGTGTGGCAGCACGCGCGCTGCATGCGCGTCAAGGACACGCGCGCGCCGCACTTCTGTCAGCACTGCCACAAGGACAACCACGAGGTATGTTGCTCTCTAACTGTGACAGAGGAGGTGATCATGTGCATATGCGGGCTGCACGTGGAGGAGGGGCTCATGGTGCAGTGCGGCGCGTGCGGCGTGTGGCAGCACGCGCGCTGCATGCGCGTCAAGGACACGCGCGCGCCGCACTTCTGTCAGCACTGCCACAAGGACAACCACGAGGTATGTTGCTCTCTAACTGTGACAGAGGAGGTGATCATGTGCATATGCGGGCTGCACGTGGAGGAGGGGCTCATGGTGCAGTGCGGCGCGTGCGGCGTGTGGCAGCACGCGCGCTGCATGCGCGTCAAGGACACGCGCGCGCCGCACTTCTGTCAGCACTGCCACAAGGACAACCACGAGGTATGTTGCTCTCTAACTGTGACAGAGGAGGTGATCATGTGCATATGCGGGCTGCACGTGGAGGAGGGGCTCATGGTGCAGTGCGGCGCGTGCGGCGTGTGGCAGCACGCGCGCTGCATGCGCGTCAAGGACACGCGCGCGCCGCACTTCTGTCAGCACTGCCACAAGGACAACCACGAGGTATGTTGCTCTCTAACTGTGACAGAGGAGGTGATCATGTGCATATGCGGGCTGCACGTGGAGGAGGGGCTCATGGTGCAGTGCGGCGCGTGCGGCGTGTGGCAGCACGCGCGCTGCATACGCGTCAAGGACACGCGCGCGCCGCACTTCTGTCAGCACTGCCACAAGGACAACCACGAGGTATGTTGCTCTCTAACTGTGACAGAGGAGGTGATCATGTGCATATGCGAGCTGCACGTGGAGGAGGGGCTCATGGTGCAGTGCGGCGCGTGCGGCGTGTGGCAGCACGCGCGCTGCATGCGCGTCAAGGACACGCGCGCGCCGCACTTCTGTCAGCACTGCCACAAGGACAACCACGAGGTATGTTGCTCTCTAGTTGGATTCAAGCTAGGATCTTCCAAATTGTCGTAGGATTACCTTATTGGCCAGTATGGACTTAATTTGAAGCCTTAAACGATCTTATCGATGTCTTGTCCGGTGTTGTGGCAATTCGTCGTAAGAAAATGTACGTGCCCTTAGATCCCTGACGACATTAAAATAATTTTGAAATTGAAATTTAATGAATGAAAAATGAAATTTTATTTAGGAAATTTATTAACTGAAAACTTGATTCTTACTGATCCATTTACACCTGGTAAATGGATCAGTGGGAGTATTCATTACTGGAAAATGTTTTTGGAAAGTTTATAACTAAATGATATTTACGTTGTATGTTTTAGGTGGATCGCGAGATCCCTCTCGAGGAGTGGACGGAGGAAGGGCACCAGTTCTACGTGTCGCTGATGCGCGGCGCGCTGCAGGTGCGGCAGGGCGACACCGTGTACGTGCTGCGGGACATCCCCGTCGACGCGGCCCGGCCCGACCGCAGCCAGAGCCAGGGCAAGGACGAGGCCAAGACCAAGCGCCCGGACCGCAAGCTCAAGCAGCTCAAGGGGAAGGAGGACGCTGCTGCTAATAAGGTTAGTTTGCGGGAGGAATGAGACATTCTTTGTCAGGAGGAGAAGTGCACCGAGCGACCGGATCAGAAGCTTAAGCGGCTTAAGGGAAAGGAAAACGCTGCCGATTGTAAGTTCTAGTTATATGGCAGGGTCGCCATAAGGCGATACTGGAAAATAAGTAAAATAGTTGAAAGAAGTATTGATTACGAAATGCCGATGTTATTCAATGCTACTATAAAGTGAAACTAAAAATGATATGTTTGCTAATGACCCCTGATTCTAGTCTGAAAATAAGTTAACTGATACTTTTTCTCGATTCAACTCAGTAAAAAAGTAAATGAGCTCCAAAATGGTAGAGCCTTACTGCGTTTTAATAGGACCGTACACGTTTATGATTTATATTAGAACCTACTATACATATGTACAATATTCATCCTCAGGAAACCTCGGTCCGCAAGCACACGTACCAGACGATCGGCTCCATCCCCGTGTCGGAGCTGGACATCTTCCGCGTGGAGCGGCTGTGGAAGCACAAGGACACGCAGGAGCGGTTCGTGTACGGCCACCACTACCTGCGGCCGCACGAGACCTTCCACGAGCCCACGCGCAAGTCAGTACTGTTATACGATACCATACTGCACCGATACATCCTGTGGAACAAAAGCGCTACAAGAATGTGCTCAAAACGCTTAATAGCGTCGCGTAGTCTAGTCTATAAGCGAGTTCGAGCCTTTCGTCTGCTGTTATCTATGTTCAATGATGCCACGATTTCCCAGAGTGTTTTTGTGTTTTATATGATTTCTTTTTACCGTAACAGACCTTCATCGTTTTATAGAAAATTTGTCAGTAAAATCTGGTGAAAACGTATCTTTAATTAACATTTTATTTGACATTTTTATACCTTACTAGCTTTTGTCCGCGGCTTCGCTCGCGTTAAATTCGGGGTAACACGGTTCCCCTTTGCCCCCCGGAATGCTCCATACAAACTTCCACCCCCCCATTTTAGGGAAGTGGGGGGTTAGAAAGAGACAAAAAGTAGCATATGTCACTCTCCATCCCTTCAATTATCTCCACTTAAAAAATCACGTCAATTCGTCGCCCCGTTGTGCCGTGAAAGACGGACAAACAAACAAACACATACACTTTCCCATTTATAATGTTAGTATGGATAATTCAGCGAGTAGGTTACAAGACTTCTTTTATAAGTTAGTATTTTCTTAATATAATTTTATTTAATTTTTTTAGGTTCTTCCATAACGAGGTGATGCGAGTCCCACTGTACGAGGCGGTGCCCATCGAACTGGTCATGTCGCAGTGCTGGGTCATGGACCTTAACACCTATTGCAAGGTAAGTAACTTGTAGAATTGTCGATACTTCTGCACATACACCTAATTTCAGTAAAATAACAAGAGACAAAGTTTTTTTTGTTAAGATGATACACATAAATTGAGGAACGATTTTAGTATGCATTAAAATACTTTTCAGCATTGCATGTGGTCCCGTACAATCCTTCTTTTTGTATGTTGTATGAAGTATTTTTTAATCTTATAAACGTTTCTTTTCGGGCTACTAGTGCCTTATCTATTTATTATTAAATAAAATTCTTAGACATGTTGAGGTTAGTGTAACGGAGTGTGTGTGTGTGTGTCCGCAGGGTCGGCCGCTAGGCGCGCGTGAGCAACACGTGTACATCTGCGAGCTGCGCGTGGACCGCGGCGCGCGGCTGTTCACGAAGATCTCGCGCCCCAAGTACCCCATCTGCACCAAGGCCTACGCCTTTGACCACTTCCCCGCCCGCCTCAAGATCACCCGGACGTATGCTGTGAGTATACACGTGTACATCTGCGAGCTGCGCGTGGACCGCGGCGCGCGGCTGTTCACGAAGATCTCGCGCCCCAAGTACCCCATCTGCACCAAGGCCTACGCCTTTGACCACTTCCCCGCCCGCCTCAAGATCACCCGGACGTATGCTGTGAGTATACACGTGTACATCTGCGAGCTGCGCGTGGACCGCGGCGCGCGGCTGTTCACGAAGATCTCGCGCCCCAAGTACCCCATCTGCACCAAGGCCTACGCCTTTGACCACTTCCCCGCCCGCCTCAAGATCACCCGGACGTATGCTGTGAGTATACACGTGTACATCTGCGAGCTGCGCATGGACCGCGGCGCGCGGCTGTTCACGAAGATCTCGCGCCCCAAGTACCCCATCTGCACCAAGGCCTACGCCTTCGACCACTTCCCCGCCCGCCTCAAGATCACCCGGACGTATGCTGTGAGTATACACGTGTACATCTGCGAGCTGCGCGTGGACCGCGGCGCGCGGCTGTTCACGAAGATCTCGCGCCCCAAGTACCCCATCTGCACCAAGGCCTGCGCCTTCGACCACTTCCCCGCCCGCCTCAAGATCACCCGGACGTATGCTGTGAGTATACACGTGTACATCTGCGAGCTGCGCGTGGACCGCGACGCGCGGCTGTTCACGTAGATCTCGCGCCCCAAGTACCCCATCTGCACCAAGGCCTACGCCTTCGACCACTTCCCCGCCCACCTCAAGATCACCCGGACGTATGCTGTGAGTATACACGTGTACATCTGCGAGCTGCGCGTGGACCGCGGCGCGCGGCTGTTCACGAAGATCTCGCGCCCCAAGTACCCCATCTGCACCAAGGCCTACGCCTTCGACCACCTCCCCGCCCGCCTCAAGATCACCCGGACGTATGCTGTGAGTATACACGTGTACATCTGCGAGCTGCGCGTGGACCGCGGCGCGCGGCTGTTCACGAAGATCTCGCGCCCCAAGTACCCCATCTGCACCAAGGCCTACGCCTTCGACCACTTCCCCGCCCACCTCAAGATCACCCGGACGTATGGTGTGAGTATACACGTGTACATCTGCGAGCTGCGCGTGGACCGCGGCGCGCGGATGTTCACGAAGATCTCGCGCCCCAAGTACCCCATCTGCACCAAGGCCTACGCCTTCGACCACCTCCCCGCCCGCCTCAAGATCACCCGGACGTATGCTGTGAGTATACACGTGTACATCTGCGAGCTGCGCGTGGACCGCGGCGCGCGGCTGTTCACGAAGATCTCGCGCCCCAAGTACCCCATCTGCACCAAGGCCTACGCCTTCGACCACTTCCCCGCCCGCCTCAAGATCACCCGGATGTATGCTGTGAGTATACACGTGTACATCTGCGAGCTGCGCGTGGACCGCGGCGCGCGGCTGTTCACGAAGATCTCGCGCCCCAAGTACCCCATCTGCACCAAGGCCTACGCCTTCGACCACCTCCCCGCCCGCCTCAAGATCACCCGGACGTATGCTGTGAGTATACACGTGTACATCTGCGAGCTGCGCGTGGACCGCGGCGCGCGGCTGTTCACGAAGATCTCGCGCCCCAAGTATCCCATCTGCACCAAGGCCTACGCCTTCGACCACCTCCCCGCCCGCCTCAAGATCACCCGGACGTATGCTGTGAGTATACACGTGTACATCTGCGAGCTGCGCGTGGACCGCGGCGCGCGACTGTTCACGAAGATCTGGCGCCCCAAGTACCCCATCTGCACCAAGGCCTACGCCTTCGACCACCTCCCCGCCCGCCTCAAGATCACCCGGACGTATGCTGTGAGTATACACGTGTACATCTGCGACATTTGATCCTCACAACAAAACGAATCTATAGATAGTATTGATACTATACATGAAAAAAAAAACGTCATGCAGTCATGCCTATTCATATCCCGACCTCAAAAAGTGTGTCTGTTATTCTACACGTACAATTTGTTTTACAGCCCCACGAGGTATCGCCCGAGTACCTGAAAGGCCGAGCGGCCAAGAACGCTGCGCCAGCCGACAAGAACAAGCCTGCTGGCAAAGATACCAGCAAGAAAAAGCTGCCAGCCATCACCTACCCCGAGACCAGTAAGGTGAGTAATATTTAGCGTAGTGACACTCCTCATATGAGTAGCAATGTGAATAAGTAACATTTATTGATTAGGACAGATGCTCCGGTTGTGACCACTGTCCCGGTTTTGGCCTTTTTCAACTTTATTAAGGTATAAATTAATTTACAAGTCTATGGTTTATTGTTAATATAAGAGTAAATTATGGCAGCACAGATGGCACTGTCATGTATCAGTTCTTATTCAGTTGTCAGGAGCCATGGAAAAAAGTGGCCAAAACTGGCTCCTGGCCCCCTTTTTGACATTACATTAAATAAAAAAATAAGATCTAATGTCAGAATCTTAACAGCCGAAATTCATATAAATATAGTAAATTACTATATTTATATGAATTTCGAGTAATACTAGCTTTCCGCCCGCGACTTCGTCCGCGTATAATACGGTTCCTCATAGAGTTTCATATCCAATTGTAACTTTTGGTAATCCCCGAACCATCTTCTGAATCTATTTATACTTATAGCTATTTTGGCGAAAAAACGGGTAACGTAGACATAGTTTCAGTTACAAATAAGTGTTAATATGCAAATAATAACGTAAATGTACCCTATTATTTGCGTAACTTCTTTGTGTACTATATAGTGGTGGTTTTATTTGGCGATACGATGACCAAACTATTGTCAGAGCTCACTCTGGTACATGGAAATGGAACGGAAATAGGAACAATAATTCCTAGTAAATCTCAAACCAAAAAAATAGTAAATCTCTACCCGTTTTTAGCCCCGTTCTAGGTTGAATTTTAAAAACGCTAAAATTTCGTTTAATATTTTTTAATTATTAGTATACGTACGAAGTTTCAAATCTCTAACTCTAAACCCCACCGATAAAAACGTTTAACACCCATTTTATCCCCCCTTAGGGGATGAATTTTTCAAAGTCGCTTCTTATTAGTTGTACAGATTGTAAATGTGACCCGTCCTGCAAATTACAACTTTCTAGCTTCAGTAGTTACGGCCTCCCTTTAATACAAATTTTTCAACCTCGTTTCAACCCCTCTGGGGTGGAATTTTGAAAAACGCTGATATTAGTTTTTTTTGCCTTGAATTTAGTAGCTTACAAACGAACTTTCAAGTCTGTCAAAACAATTAATCTCTATACAAACTTTCAACCCCTTTTTTACACTGTTAGAGGTTGAATTTTGAAAAACGCTGAAATCACTTTTATTGTTTTTTAATTATTAGTAAACGTACGAAGTTTCAAATCTCTAACTCAAAATTTAAACCCGATCCATACAAACTATCAACCCTCTTTTTACCCCCTTACTTAGTGGATACTAACGTTATAAAAACTACCTATTGTGAAAAATTCAGTTCTCTAGGTCCAACGGTTCGGGCTGGGCGTTGATTTAAGTGAGTCAGTCAGTCAGTCAGGCAGTCAGTCAGGACTTTTACGTTTATATATATAGATATTGTCAATGACTCAGTACATAAAAAGTGTCATAATTCCTTATTGACACAACGACCGACGTCTGAATAGACAAACTCTCCTTAAAGTGGCCAAAACCGGGGCATCTGCCCTACATGCTGTACAGTCGCCATCAAATATATCGGAGCGGCCAAGGTACTCAAAATATCTGAACATGCACTTTATCGCCTTGACAATAGAGGCGTTGTTCAGGTATTTGTGACCACCTTGGCTGCTCCGATATATCTGATGGCCACTGTACATGCTCGTATCTTAGTATCCGTATTTAGCATTTAAATTGATAAGTGACAGAGTTTCTTGTAAGTTCGGACACGTTTTGGTTTGTAATTGACTTGCTTTAATAGGTTTATAGTGCTTTCACTGTAGACTAAGTAGGTATGATACTGATATTGTATTATTTCGGCTCCCATCTGGCTCCAAAAGTCCAAATATCTACGGCCATTTTGAGACGCAGTGTTTTGATAAGTAATGTTTTTAAGAATTATATTTGGGCATTTTCACTTAACTGTGTACAGTCACGTCTGAAAATATGGATACATTTAATGTGACAAAAATATGTAGCCACGACCGTATTACCAAGGCGTAAAGTCTTCTCTATTAGACATGCGAGCCGGGTGCGAAACAGTCGGCGGCGGCGCGCCTGTAAAATTTTCGCGGCGGCGGCTTCTAGCCGGCGGCTCGTTTTTGATTCCTACCCTAATCTAACTTTTAGGCTGAAATCAAGCAATACTAACAGTTTAGTCTTCTCGTAAGTGTCTCAACATATTTCCAGTACTAGCTGTTCTGCTTTTATTTTTATTTTTATCCTGAAAAAGCGGAAAGCCTGATCAAATGCAAAAATGCAAACAAGTCACACAAAAAACAAAATTAGACATTAAAGTTGGATTCTCACATGAAGAAAAGAAGAAGAAGGTAGTTAAGTACTTACGGTCCAAATAAAACATCGTCACTTGAGTCTTTTGCAGAATCAAGGCAAACGTTACAGAACACTTGATCTTCTATAATTTTCTTCTTTTTGTTGTCATTTTCATCGTGAAGAACTAAATCTCCAAAATACTTCCAAACAGTACTGTTTCTTGTTTTTGCATGATAAAGAACACTTATTGATAGTCGTTTCACTTTTATTTTGTCGACGTCCGATCGGGATGCCATCGCGATATTCGCGATCTTAGTTAACCACACGGAGTACCTTTATGCAAGCTAACTAACCACTTAAATCGGGTAGGAAATCAAAATTTACTTTACACAACCACCAAGGAACATTCGTTTGTATACAAAACAAATTACAAACAATTACAATCAAAGACCGCCAAAGACGGACAACGGCAAGTGGTAGCGAGCCGAGCTGAGCTTAGACGCGAGTTTGCCTTGCGCTGGCCAATCGCGGGCGAGCTTGCTATCAGGATCGCGGACCGCGCCGCGCGGCGCGAATTTTGAACAAGCCGGCGGCGGCGGCGGCGCGCCACCTCTTCATAGCGGCGGCTAGCCGGCGCGGCTCGCATGTCTAATCCATATTTTCAGACGTGACCGTACCATTAACGGCCGGTTAGCAATCGTTACAAAACTGACGGTCAGTGTCAAATTTTATTATTATTAAGTTAAAAATGTCTATACACTGACCTTATTGAAAATACGAATTTCATGGTACATTTGTTGTTACATGGCTTGGATTATTAAAATTCGCCAGGTTTAGCAACGTGTAATTTGAACAGTGCGTGTTAAATTTGATATAGATTGCCATGTAACGTATTTGCGCTATTTTTTGTAGACTTGGCAACAACAAAAAATTTAAGAATTTACTAAAAAAGGATGTATGGGCAAGTCTGTAACTATAAGACAAAGAAAGATCTGTTTTTTAGGAACCATGTCATCGATTTTAATAACTAAATAGGGGTGTGTAAAAAACACCTTATGTCTAAATAATTAAATAATAGTACATTACTTACCAAGGACTGTAAAATAAAGAAAGCCCGAAATCGCAGGTATTTGTGACCTGAGCCGCAGGCGAGGGTTGTAAATATGCGATAGAGGGCTTTCTTTTTTACTGCCCGTGGTGAGTACATAATTTTACGTCTCCACCTGGCCATAATGCGAGTTTTACCGTACGTGTTGCGTGCGGTAATACTCACATTATGGCCAGGTGTGACGTAATAGTAGTTTTCGATACAAGTGCGAGAAGTATGTCATTTTGCACGAGCACCGAGGTAGACTCGGGACGAGTGAAAATGACACTTCTGCACGTGTGTCGAACAACGTTTTTTAATACAATTGCGAAAAAACTACAATGAAATAAAGTAGATTGTTTGACAAGGGTCTAAAGTAGGCCATATTACCACCAGGTGGTTATTTTCCCGACCGCAGTGGGGGAAAATTGTTCGAGTGGTAATATGGCTTTTAGACCAGAGTAATGCATACTATGTTTCACTTCGATTGCGAGAAAATATCATAAAAATACTTATTATTTACGTACATTAACTAAACTAAGGTGAAATTATGGTATAACTTGACGGTCTTTTAATTTTTTTAACTTCTTTGACATAGATACAAAATATCAATACAGCGAATAAATGCCACAGACGACGGTATAATTAGCTCTTTAAAACAGCTATTAGACATGGCAATTTGTAGGGCCCAACCTGTTGTGTACCCTGCCTCTCCCACACCCTCCTTCAGCTCCCTACGGGCCCAACCTCCTATTACACCTCCCAACACAACAGGTTGGGCCCTACAAATTGCCATGTCTAATAGCTGTTTTAACAGTTTAAAACACACTTTAAAGCGTTTCCCAAAAAATTAAATCTTTTTTAATGATTGTGAAGTAGGAACTAAAAAACACCTCATGTTTTGAGAAATAAATTGCGTTTCCTGATTGGTCGATTTTAACATTGCTGTATTCTGATTGGTTGATATTAAATACAATGTTTTTTTTAAGGACTTAAATTATTTACACAGCATAGGTACGCACCAAAAAGTATCTAAGCGTTCCGATTAACTCCGATATGTTTTGTGATTGGTGGATTTAATATAGTGAAGTGTTCTGATTGGTCAATTTAAAATGCAATATATCTGCAAATTGTGCCTAAAATCAAACTTTACGCACGATTTGCAGGTACATAAAGTAAACTTTTTGAGCAATTGTATTAAAAAGAATATTTTTATTCATTTTACATATCGTGTTTCATAGTAACATTTACTTTTTATGGACTACACAATTGATATCCAAATTAGGGAATGCTCTCGGTTCTGATTTTGTATGGCGAGAACCGGGAAGTCCCGGTTCCGGTACTGGATTTGTATAGAAAACGAGTACCGGGAGCAAATCCTAATCCAAATAGAAGTAATGTAAGTTTTACCTAACATTTTTTCAAGTCAATGTATGCAGTTTTTCTTGTTCTGAAAATTGATGACGTGGTGCCTAAGAACAGATCTTTGTATGTCTTATAGTTATAAACTTGTTCAAACTGACCGGTCTAAATGTAACATTCTGTATAGCTGTCATACAATTTCATTTACATTAAAATACTAGACACTGAAATTACGAGGCCTGGTATATTTGGACTATTTCAATAGATTTTTAATTTTTACTTAATAAGTTAGTTTTGTTACAAAATTTAACATGTGTCATCATTATCATTCCTATTGTAAATAAGCTTCATCTGAATGTCGTGTAATGTGTGGGTGTTTGTTATAGAAGTGTGGGGCCGGGGGCGGGGGCTCGCGGCGGGAGCGGCAGAAGGAGCGCGTCAACAGCATCGCGCGCCGGCTGCTGGCGCGGGGCGGGGGCGGGGGCGGGGGCGGGGGCGCGGGCGGGGCCGGCGCGGCGGGCGCGGGGGGGCGGGGCGCGCTGGACGCCTCGTACCTGCTGCGGCCCGTGGCCCGCGCGCGCGCGCCCTGACCCGCGCGCTGCCCGTGCTGCGCCGACTAGCGCGCCCGCGCCCGCGCCCGCGCCCGCGCCCGCGCCCGCGCCCGCGCCCGCGCCCGCGCCCGCGCCCGCGCCCGCGCCCGCGCCCGCGTCGATTGATGCAACCTGAAAAAAGGTCGATTAATCGGAAAATTCAATCGCGTTGTAAAACTTCGAGGGTCCCGAGAGTCCCTAAATATGAAGACGTCACATCTCAAAGTCGCCGAGAAAAAATAACCAACCGTGCGATTTGAAATTTAAAAGGGTTGAAAGTGTTTGAAAACTAACAAAAATAACAGTAATATGGCGGAACTCTGAAGAAAATATCGAGTGACACCGTAATAAACACTTAATTCGCGTGATTTAAAATACAAAGAGATAAATTAAAATTAATATAAATTATATAACTATTTGTATGTTGTATATTTAAAAAAATGTAATCGTATTATATGTTTACATATAATGAACAACATCATACGACAAAAAAAGTACTTACATACTTTCAATGAGATTAAGGAGTTCACAAATTTCATTTACAACAACATACAATATAGTATACTTATGTAACATAACGTATAACTGTATACCTAAACTAGAATGAATATGCCTATAATGAACACCCATAAATGTAAATATATATAAATGAAAAAACTAAACGACGCTTCAAAAGTGCACATTATACAGCAGCTCTTAAATAGTAAATCTCTTGTTAATACGTTTCTTAGGCACATCTAGCATAATACGTATTTAAAGTACATAAATCTTCCGATAAATACCTTCTTAGTCGCCTTAGTGTATATTTTCGACGTGTCCCATCTTTGATAGTGTTTACATTCTTGTTTTGGTTTAACCTTTTGACCGTACCCCTCTCGCCAGACCCAAAAAATAACTAATTAATAATGCCAAACATTATAAAAGGGTTCTAGGAGTGGTAGGCTCAAAAGGTTCATATTTGAAATGGAAAAGGTATTAAATTTAAACAGACAGAGAGACATACTAACACTATAAAATATAACGGTTACACTCGCATCACTTTAGCCACTTCGCGCGACATGTTTCGGAGAGCTTGCTTGAACATGTTGTGCAAAGTGGCTAAAGTGACGTGAGTGTAACCGTTATATTTTATAGTGAATAAAGGTAAGGTAAGTGACATTGGCAGTTTGTGTGGCGGCTGATGTTCTCGTGGAACCGTGGTTCGTAACATTCCTCTAGTAATCTAGTTTACGATTGGAGACAATAAGTTAGCCGGAAAGATGGACGGGGAATCTCTGATGTTTTGTACGAGTATTTAGTTATAGATAACTTCTAACGATGTCGTTCTCGATGGTATAAAGTATTTTTGTATAATATAATTATTATTCGCTAGATAGCTTAAGGTTGACATAAATGCTGTGTCTGATAACATTAGGTTCTCGTCTCGTTTGCTTTGGTTATTAATTTATTTACATCACGACTAAGGTTTGATAAGATGTTGTATTTACGTATGTAATCTCGAGTATATTGTTAGTAAAGTAAGCTCCATATTTCGTGCTCTTGTCGACATGCCTATAGACCGCATTACTGTTGATTCAGATGCGAAATCCTTGTTTAAATCAGATATAATATAAGTGATAGTTATATTTTTACATTAGTAAATATTGTTATAGCTACGTAAGGGTAGTGTAGGCTAAAACAATACTAGTTAACGACCAGTGGTGCGAACTGATGTTGAATGTTGCAGAGTTTACAAGAGGTTACGAGGGCGTTGTTTGGCAGGTTGTTAATTTAGTGTTAGCGTTAATCATTTTATTCTTTTTAATCATCTTCCGTTATACAACCGGTGATTTAAAAAGGATACTTTTCAGTAGTCTGGTCATTTTTATTAATTGTGTTTCGAATACGTTTAGAAGTAAATAACGATTTAATCTCTCTATTTTTCTATTATGATTTTGATAAGTTGTACATATGTTAGCGGTTAAGGTTGATTGTTTTGTGTTAAATGCGGAAAGTAATATATTGCTTGATCTTGAGTTAGTGGGTAAGATTCTCTGCTTTGTTAAGGTCGCGCGCGCACGCATTGATCTTGTGATCACAGAGAACAAAATTGTTTTTGTTTCTAATTTATTTGTAAAATACTGTTAGCTTTTTACACCGGCTTACCTTATATTTATCTTCTTTTCGACTATTTACAAGCTAATTTTATATCGCTTGCGCGTGTTTTGTGAAGGATGAAGTAATATTATCAATAGAGTAAGATTATTGATCCCAAAATGTATCATTCAAACTGCAGTATTCAAAATCAACGGAAATGGTAGTGACTGATGGTGATGATTACTCGATTAATATAATTTACTAATATTGATTATTGATATAAGTATAAAACAAGATAGAGTGCACTTAGACAATTCATAGAATTATCGCTGTTGACATCTGTAAATATATTGACATTGTAAATCACAGATATCATAATATTTTACGATCACTGATGTTTCCGAATGCACATGTACTTAGAATTTTGCCTTGTAGATAAATAATAATAGTTCAAGTTATGAATTAACCATATCTTCTATATTGCACTTGCATTCTGATGTACTTAATTAGTTAATGAAGCCCCTATTATACGGTGTCAGAACTTGAAACTTTATATACATTGCAGCGTCGTAAGGAACAATAAATCGACCGTTTGTATGCAGTATATATTAGTTTATAATATAAGTTTTAGCACCGTTTAATTGGGCCTTTCGAGTTGATAGCTTCATGGATGTACTATTTATGTTTGTCTAGACTAGACTTTTGGGATCAAAACAATCTATCCAGTTTTGGCAATAGAAATTGATTTGAACTATTTTTTCCGATGAGTTTATGATATAACGAGCAGCTTTACTATTTATATCATTTGTTTTAAGATGCCATTTGTTGTAACTCATGTTTTAATATTAAATTAAAATTGGATCAAATTCTTGTTTTCTTTATGTTATACAATCTCCAAAATTGACTTTCTCAGGCTCCCTCCGATAGTCTTCGATGGTATCCAAATTCCTTTTTCCAACCAAGTGAAAAATCTTGGCGTAATCATGGATCGTTGTCTATCATGGGTGCCTCAGGTGAGTGAAGTGAGCAGGAAGATGTTTGCTGCCATAGGGTCTCTCAGACGGCTTCGGAATTTCCTGCCAATTGCTACTAAAATTGCGCTTGCTCGGTCGTTACTTCTCCCCATTCTTGATTATGCAGATATCTCCTATTTAGACCTAACCGAGGAGCAACTTAATAAGCTTGAGCGCATTCAAAATGCCTGCATTCGGTTCATTTTCGGATTACGCAAATTCGACCATGTTTCTACACTCGCGATCAAAAAAATCGACTCAAGCAACATTTTTTACTTTTGGTCGTATTTCCGGAAAGCGGGAAATATTTTAATAAAACTTTGAATGCAATTTTATTACGAATTTATTCAGCTACAAAAAACAGTAAAAGATATCGATCTCAGTTGCGTAGTTTTTAGGTTATCGCAGTTTTTGTACAAAATGGCATTTTACATGGTTATGATATGCACGAGTTGTGCCCTCTTGAGACCAATAAAAACCGGTGTAACCGGTTATTTCTTATCATTCGCTTATCAGAAGTTGACCAGTGCACATCTCCTCGCAATCTTACACCGGAATCACCTTCGAAAAATGGATACCACCGAAACTGAAGCCACCGAAGTCGTCACCTTGGTGAATCGAGGATTCTCGCAGCGTTCTGTTGCTGAGCAGCTGAATTTAAGCCAGTCTGCTGTCTCCAGAGTTTATCGTCGGTTTTGTCGGTTTGGAACCTTGAAACGGAAACAAGGATCTGGCCGTCAGCGGTGCACATCGGAGAGGGATGACCGCTTCATCGCCACCTCCAGTCTTCGTAATCGCCACCGTACCGCTGTTGCCATCCAGCAAGACCTGATGCGGAACCGGGTTGTGCCTGTTAGCACCTCAACAGTTCGGCGGAGACTCAAGGAAGCCAACCTTACCCCAAGAAGACCTGCTACTGGGCCCAAACTGACTCAGAGGCATCGGGACGCTCGGAAGGAATTCGTGGCGACCTACGAAAATTGGACCTACGACCAATGGAGCCGCGTACTCTTCAGCGACGAGTGCAGAGTGTGTCTCCATGGCAGCGACAGAAGAGGACGGGTGTACCGAAGACCTGGAGAGAGGTTCGCCCAGTGTTGCTTCGCTGAAACAGTCGCCTACGGTGGAGGTTCCGTCATGATGTGGGCGGGGATTTCCATGGAGGGGCGGACCGAGCTGGTTTTTGTTGATGGCGGGGGTCGAGGCGGTGGTTTGAATGCAGACAGGTACATCACCGACATCCTGCAAGACCATGTCGTCCCCTACGCCGGGTTCTTTGACGAGGGGTTCCATTTCATGCAAGACAACGCCCCTTGTCATACCGCCCGCGTCACAAAGGAGTACCTTGACGCAGTTGGCATCCCGACTCTGAAGTGGCCACCTCTGAGTCCTGATTTAAATCCTATCGAGCACTTATGGGATTACCTGAAACGCAAGGTTCGAGCTCGCAATCCTGCTCCGGAGACAATTTTGGCCCTGAAAGAAGCTTTGGTCGAAGAGTGGGAAGCATGCCCCCAGGATACCATCAGGAAGCTGATAAGGTCAATGAAGAGACGCATGGCATGTGTGAAAAAGGTTTTTGGTGGTAACACCAGGTATTAAAGATAAAAATAAATTGTTATTCGTTCATGAAAATGTTTTTTCTTTCGTTGTTAAGGTCATTTTTGCACCCAAATTTTACACCTCCTTGGTATGCTAGCTTGTTTTTCATGAACTGAAATTTTTCGCCTGAAAAACATGCTCGTATTGAAAGCTGACACTGTTAGCTCTAAAATGGTACCGTTGCTTTTTTGATCTCATGATTGGTTCCTGAGATATTAAACGATGAAATTAAAAATTAGTTTGAGTCGATTTTTTTGATCGCGAGTGTAGTTTTCGTTCTCAACTCAAATGGCTCCCTATCCGTCACCGCCGTAACTCTCACATACTTTCTTTACTCTTTTCTATACTTTTTAACCCTGCAACTCCCCGCTACCTCAAAGAGCGTTTCTCTTATCTTAATTCTATTAGATCCTCTCAAAAATTGCTCCTAAAAGTGCCATCTTCATCTTCCAAATTTTATAATTGCTCATTTACGTTCCAGGCCGTTCGTTTGTGGAATTCTCTCCCTCTCAACATAAAACGCGCGCAATCTATTGGTAGCTTTAAATCGCAACTTAAGGAATACTTCTACTCTACTTAATTTATCTCTTCCTTAGGTTTTTAAGTTGACACTGTTGTTTCTTATTGTGTGTATTATATATGTATATATGTACGTATATGTATGTTTATTTAGTATTTATTTAAGTATGTATATTCATATGAATGTGCTGTGTTATCTATTTCGTCTCTTTTGTTTCTATGCACCACCTACTGCTTATTGTTTTTCTCTAGTCTCCACTACCCAAAGGTTGTCTGGAAGAAATCGCTCATTAGCGATAAGACCGCCTGTTGTTACCTCTACCTAAATTTATCTAATTGTAAAA
Source organism: Pammene aurita (assembly GCA_947086415.1). NCBI lineage: Eukaryota > Metazoa > Arthropoda > Insecta > Lepidoptera > Tortricidae > Pammene > Pammene aurita. The sequence continues at coordinate 10,726,688 of OX352305.1, forward strand.
TTTGTGCTTGTAACTGTATGAGGTGTGCAATAAAGAGTATTTATTATTATTATTATTACAATATCCTCAATAACGTTAACTTCGACGGCCATTTGTAAAGCTTCGATTTCCGGTGGACGACAGACGCAGCGTCACATTATACGGGAAAATGTCTATAGAAGTTGGCGCTGGGTCAGAACGTACGAAGTTTCAAGTGTCTGACTTATGGGCTGTTTCACAATCTCCAGTTAAAGCATATTCACAATCTCCAGTTAAAGCATATCTGTCAGATAAATGTTTGCTGTCCTTTTCTTTTATATGACTGGAGAAAAGGATAGCAATAATTTTAACTGGCAGATAAGTTTATCTGGAGATTGTGAAACAGGCCCTTAAAATTGAGTCGCTTAACTTCAAACTCGGGTAAATCCATCTGTCAGATTATGCGATTTTGGTATTAAGGAAAGGTAATTAATAGGGTAGATATTTGCTGAGAGGGTCGAATGGATTTACCCGAGTTCGAAGTTTAGCGACACAATTTTAAACCCTACCCATACAGACTTAACACGTTTTACCCCCTTAGGGGTGGATTTTTTTTAAATCGCTTCTTATTGTACAGTCGCCATCAAATGCATTAGAGCGGCCAGGGTACTCAAAAATATTTGAATATGCACTTTATCACCTTGACAATAGAGGCGTTATTCAGATATTTGTGACCACCTTGGCCGCTCCGATATATCTGATGGCGACTGTACACATTATAAGTGTGTCAGGACATATTAGGCATTTACTCGTGTATATATATATATACGAGTAAATGTATATATATATATATATATATATATATATACTAGCTGTGCCCGCGGCTCCGCCCGCGTGGAATTCGGTCTGTGTCAGTAAGCGGCTAATTCACCCCTAATTTCTCTCCCGCTACCCTGGAGGCGGAACTTGAAGTAAAGTTGACAGATGGATACGCTAGAGGACAGTAGTCCTAATAAAATATTTTACAATTACCACTAAATGAAACTACACTCAAAAATGAATACTTTTTTTATCCTATTAATTTTCTTTGGCATGATTTAAACGACATAGAGTAGCAGGTGTATATCGGACGATACAGGACCACTTTTATATTTATACGTTCATGTCCACGGCAAATATCATCCAAATCGATCCTCCCGTCAAATCAGTCTAAGCATGAAAGAACAGGCGCGGTTGAAATTGGGGGGGGGGGGGGGGGGGTCACAAATGCAGAATTGTTTCTTTTATAGGCTACGTATAACCTGGCTGGGGATTTTCTTGAATTGGAATTAGTTCCGGGATAACAATGCAAGAACAACCGGCCAAGAGCATGTCGGGCGATGCTGCGATGGGCGGGCGGCGCCCTGTTACAAAACGGGGGGGGGGGGGGCGCTCCGACGGTCGGGGGGGGGGGCGTGCCGGCGGTCGGGGGGGGGGGGGGCGGATTTTCATTACGTTACCGTAGGTAATGAATTTTCATACGTTTTTACCACACTGTCACAGATAATACACTGATGTTACGTTACTGGTTGCAATAATGGTGGTAATTACATACGGTTCCGAACGCGGAATAGAGGATTGGTGTAGATCAAGATATTTATTATTCAATGTAAGCACATTACAATGCACTAATGAACGTCAGAGAAAAATAAAATACGTGAGTGTCGTGGAACACTCGGTTGAATTTTTGAAATTTAGATATTTTGCCATTATTGACATTTTCGACATTTTTTACTTTTAGGTTCTCGACTTTTTTCACTTTTATCACTTTGTCACTTCTCACTTTCACTTTTCACTACACTTCACTTCACTTCACTTTATTCTATATTATATATTTTTTATTTCATTCCATTTTACATGTGTCTCAATCGTATGGGTGTCGCGTTTTCGTGAGGTGACGCTTTTTCGTGACGGTCACGTGACTTTTTTTCGCCTAGCCCCTATTATCGCCCCCATCCGCGAACCGTCCGATAAGGAACTTCGTTCCAAAACTACCACCGGTTCTAACCCTACACCTCTGGCCCAAGAAGTATTATGACCGAAAAGAAACTCGACGGGACTTATTTTTTTCAAAACAGAAATAAGTACATTATTAGATCTTAAAGATACAAAATAATGCGTAGTTCTTCAAGAAGACATATCAAAACAGCTTGAGAGACAGATAATGTACCCATTGTTTAATAAAGAAAAATAAATCCTAATCTGACTACTTCACAAAACATTTGATATGTTTTCCTACCTAAACGGTGTCCTATAAATGTTAGATGATTTTGTAGCAGTTTTTTTGTTTGGGCTATGCATCTTTGTCCGTCATATATAGTAATCGAACCTGCAATAACCCTTTGACATTCATGATATTTTCAAATATTTCTTAAGAGCGGGTAAAGGTAAAGCCTGACCAGAAATATATGATTATTGTCAAGAGGGCGCTATTATTCTCATTTATATCTATGATATATAATAATGACAGATGGGTTATGTACGCTCCAAAAATTAAGCACTTAAAATGAGTGAATTCAAACAATTGTCGCTAGTCGCGCACCGACCAGCGCGAGATGCGGACGTACCAATGAGCTCCCGTCACCCGCGTGAGAAAGAGACAAACTGTAATTTTCTAACAATGAGAGTGACAGAGATGTAATGGTTGTCACAATAGATAAACATAACAGAATCTTTGCTAGGTTATGCAATAACTCTGGAAGTATTTTTTGTGCTCGTTTCGTTAGAGTATAACCCATCCATAGTAAATATCATTGATTTATATGGCAACAGTCGTAGAGCGTAGTATAGTCTATGGTATAGTGACATCTTGATTTGTTTACCTGTCAGCTCTGATGTTAGTTTGAAAATGTTTCACGGCGAAATAGTTTCATTTCCCGAGCGTATTATTTACAGCAGTTTATTATATACACTATTTACAACGTTTCGCTCTTGAATATGGATAATTTTGGGATTTTTTTGTGGTTTATAATTTCATATTCAACACTTTATTATTATAAAAGTAAACAGCCTCAATGACACACAGTGACAGCATCACATGCACTCACACATGCATATCATTCTGTCATTAAAAATATTGTCAGTGTAAGGAATTAGTTCCAATGAATGTCCGCAACATGGCGCATGATCATATATTTATGGTCAGGCTTTAAATTTAAAGCATCGTCGGGTAACATGTTATAAATATGAACACCTTGCCTTGACCAAAAAATTACAAATTATTTCAATACCAAATTTAATCTAAATACGTACAGCGGTTATTGGTTGTTTCTTCCCCATGTAAACTTCCACCCCTTTTGCATCCTTAAGGGATAATCTCCGAGATAAAACTATTTTATTTCCTTTTCCAGAGCTCAAATTATCTCCATACCAAATTTTATCTAAATTGATTCTGCGGTTAATAATTCCCTATACAAATTTCCAACTCCCTTTTCACCCTTTTAGGGTTGATTTTCGGGGTGAAAACTATTCTTTCTCCTTTCTTGAGACCAATACTATACCAAATTTCATCTTTACCAGTTCAGCGGTAAAAAAATCATCATACCAACTTCCAACCCCCTTGTCACCCCCACAAGGGTTTATTTTCGGGATGAAAACTATTCTGTCGTTTCTCGGGACTCAAATTATCTCCATACTAATTTCTATTAAAAATTCTCCATACAAACTTTCAACCCCCTTTTCACCCCCCTCCAGGGTTGATTTTCGGGATGAAAACTATTCTTTGTCCTTTCCCGGGACTCAAACTATCTCTACACAAAATTTCATCAAAATCCGTTCAGCCGTTTTCACGTGATGCGCGGTCAAATAAACAGACAAACAGATAAACAGATATACAGCCAAACAGACAAAAATTCTAAAAATTGTTGGAACGTGTTCTGTTATCGATTCTAAGTATCCCTAGCCAACTTTTTTTCGAATATATTCCATGAACAGACTTTCGACCCTCTTCAGCTTTATTATATGTATAGAAGATATATAGTTTTTATTGAGAGTACCTTTCAGGCTTCACTTCCATTAATTTTTTCAAATTTTTTGGACCTATGGTTCTGAAGTAAGATGGGGGGGGGGGGGGCTTTTTTGAAGATGAAACTATCCTTTGTCCATTCTCGAGACCCATACTATCTCTATACCAATTTTCATCTAAATCAGTTCAGCGGTAAAAAATTCCTCATACCAACTTCCAACCCCCTTTTCACCTCCACAAGGGTTTGAAAACTATCCTATGACGTTACTCGAGACACAAATTATCTACATTTCTATCTAAATCATTTGAGCGGTTAAAAATTCTCCATACAAACTTTCAACCCTATTTTCACCCCCACCAGGGTTGATTTTCTGGATTAAAACTATATATTATCCTTTCCCGAGACTCAAACTATCTCTATACAAAATTTCATCAAAATCCGTTCAGCCGTTTTCACGTGATGCGCGGTCAAATAAACAGAGAAATAGATAAACAGATAAACAGACAAAAATTCTAAAAATTGTTGGAACGTGTTCTGTTATCGATTCTAAGTATCCCCAGCCAACTTTTTTTCGATTATCTTCCATGTACAGACTTTCGACCCTTTTCAGCTTTATTATATGTATAGATATACATTTAATGTGACAAAAACATCTATCCAAAGCCTTATTAATAGAGTCGTGTCGTGGCTACATTTTTTTGTCACATTAAATGTATCCATATTTTCCGACTTGACTGTACCTAGTGAAAATTCAGAATCCCGAGAATAAATAAAAATAAATCTTTGGATAGTGACCCGAAACTGCGTATGACGAATGACTACGCCGTAAGGGAATGCAACGGCGGATCTGTGTCACGGCGTGGTTTACCGCAGTAAACCTAGTGGACTAAGAGCTGGCCACGTCAGATATGACACAATAATGAGAGCAACAAAACCCGTCAGGTTAGATTGCTAAACTATCCTTATTGCTAGATCCGGGCACCTGGAAGCTTTAAATGGGTGGAGGTCAGAGTGACAGACTAGCAAAATTTTTGAATTGGAGAATAGTAATACCAAAATAGATAAAAACTGCCGAAGTTCTCTCAGTTATAAAGGACGGACTATATTTTAACACATTCAGTGCCGAGAACCCGACTATCGGGTATTTAATGATTTCGTTCGGGTCGGGATCGTGGTACTTCAACTTTATATGACGAAATTTTTGTGGCCTGGCGCGAATGTCTTGTTTGGCTGGGTGGCAATGAATGTGTTAACATTAACACTTTCGCAACCGGGCAAAATTTTGAACGATACCCCAGAAACCGACAGAACCCGCCAGGCGGGCTACGACGTACAACGCAATGCCGCACGCCGCCTACCCGGCATCTGAGCTAACATTACGAGTGCCTACCAGGCGGGTTCTCGGTAGTCAAAGTGTTAAAACAAAAAGCATTGCGTATTATTACGAAAACAAAAACAGTAGGCGACAAACTATGAATTACATTATACGTCGTTTGGCACTACTTTCCCCCAACAGAAACTTATGGCAATGATAATCTAATTATTTATATAAATTTTTCATAATATTGCATCAAACCCAGAACTCTAGGATTTGTTTTCTTGAAGTGGTTTGCATTCTTTGACCTCCACGACAAAAACGACAAAAAATATGAAAAAAAAAAAATCTTGTCTGTTTTTAGTAAGAGTTGGGGCATTAAATTGCTTGTTGTTTATGGAGTTAGAAAAACATATTACTGTTCACGACTTAAGTTTCACCCTGTATGCTGTCAGGCGATTCGTCTGCTCGTTTGCCTACTATTTCATTAAAAAAAACACCGTTGTAATAAGGTGCAAACATGTAAGCCACTGTACAGATTTATTATGTACCTATATTAGATGTGACATCTAGAACTAATGTTATGCGCACTGTTTGGCGGTTGACAACTGTGGCAGAATCAAAGAGTAGTATAGATTTGTAGTGATTTTCACTACAACTTTTGGGACAAAGAATTTCTTAAGGATGTCATCTCCTGTTACTCAATGGTACAGACTAAATAAGTCAATCGTAAAATGATAATACTAGAATTGTGCCATTATTTTGGTAGATGTACCATTTGTAGGCTCGCACTTAATACGTCGTACGTTGTACTGATTTATTATTACATTCGAGCAATAAACGGAGGCTTCACAAGTGGGCAAGTGGTTCCTTTAACATATTAATGACACAATTTATCTCTGCGTAATTAGTATACCTTCGACCACACGGTCGGGTTTCTGCAAATATTTCTGCGCCTGCGTAATTATTCACATCTATGTTTAATAGAGACACCTCGGAACTTGGTCGAAACCTGACGCTGCAGTGTTAGACGCAGTTAGAGCAAGTGGAAGCTCTAGTACGCCCATTCATTTCCACACGTGTATAACACCACACGTATTGTAACACGACATGCAGCAGACGGCGAGGTCGTGCCTAATCTATCTAGACCTCGAAATGAATAACAATTGTGCAGAGACCTGACACTGGTTGTTTTGCGATACAGTCTGCAAGTTGTTATTAAGAATGCCGTCTGCGTCTGCTAAGACGTAAACAAACTAGCGATCCTCAGCCCCAAATGCCGTATGTCACTTGATTCGGTATGGAGATAGGATGTTATAGATACCTACTCAAGTAGCAGAAATATTCGACGTGCCTTCCCACGGTACTGCCCCGCCTGCAGAGTCAGCGAAACTGGAGCCACATGCCACCCGGGGACAGGTTCAGGTGAATGAACCTGCCGCGCGCTGTGCACCTGTTTCTTCAAAACAACGATAATTATCACGGTTAAAGTAGTAGGTAAACGCTCATAAAATAATTATTAACATATGATTCAATTTAGGTCTGAAATGATCCATAAATATCTTTATAAAACGACATCTGAAACGAATAGCGAATAATGGTAACCTACAAGTGAACCGCGATTCGCTTAACGCGTGATTTTTCACACCTTTCAGTTGCACGGTTAACCTGTTATTACTTATTAACTACATCCCTAACAGGCAGTTTACCTTCGCAAGTGATATTTTGGCAATGAAGGCGCTCACGAGTATATATCGGGGAAGTCTTTAGTCAAGTGTCGTCAGAGTTGTTTGCTTATAACATTGACCTTAAATAACAATTTACATTTACGATTCCCGGGGCTGCGCCCGCGGGGCCTGTCGTGCCGCTGGGGTCACTCGCAATGAGAAGATTGGGCCCAGCGTCCGCCCGCACGCAGTCTCCGCCCGTAGCACCAAAATAATCTGATGATGCGTAGCATTTTGCGTACTTATCGCCTTCCGTGAACTGGCCTTCTCCTGCCGTTACGCGTGTAAAGTAGCTCTGTAAACAAAACAAACACGTTCGAGGCGACATTGTTGCGGATTGTCGTATCTACATATTTAGGAAGTTCTCGTGATTAAGCCACTGATTTACGACTGTCACTTTTTGCTACCTACATAAACATTTGACTAGTCGGTACTTAGGTTTATCGCAATAGGTACTGTATGAGCTACTGAAAACTCGCTACGTCCGATGGAATCACTACAATGGTTGTAATTGTAACGTCTCTTGTTCGATTGCATAATCGAATTAAGCGTATAAGTTTGCATGTACTATACATATCTAAGTATATAGCGATTCATTTTCACAGCGTTAGGAAACACGTGACTTCATTGAGTAATCAAGACTGAAAAATACGAAACATCCAGGGAAAAGCTCCATGACAAAAGGACCGACCGCTGCACGCCGGCTTCGTAGCTAGGTAAGGCATTATTATTAACAACCTTAAAATACTAATGCCTTACCTTAAGAATAAAGACAATAAAATAAATGCCCTGACCCTACCTAGTTATTTGCAATGTATGACCTATCTTAAATTAGAACTGCCATATCTTAACTTCAACTCTGACTACGGACGGCCCTGCCGCTGCTCGATTTCGATAATTGAAAAGGCGGTGCCTAATATAACATGATACTTCATATTAATTACCGGTACTTCATACTAAAAGTTTTAGTACCTACTTACCTAGTGGACTTTTCTACCTATACAAATAAAATAAATAAAATAAATAAATAAATATTAAGGGACAATTTTACACAAATCAACCTAGTCCCACAGTAAGCTCAATAAGGCTTGTGTTGTGGGTACTAGACGACGCTATATATAATAGATAGATATAGATACATAGACAACATCCATAACTCAGGAACAAATATCTGTGATAAACACACAAATAAATGCCCTGACCCTACCTTGTTATTTGCAATGTATGACCTATCTTAAATTAGAACTGCCATATCTTAACTTCAACTCTGACTACGGACGGCCCTGCCGCTGCTCGATTTCGATAATTGAAAAGGCGGTGCCTAATATAACATATTAATTATCGGTACTTCATGCTAAAAGTTTTAGTACCTACTTACCTAGTGGACTTTTCTACCTATACAAATAAAATAAATAAAATCATTATATATAATAAAACTAAGTTGAGAAAATGTGCGTGCCGATAAAACTTAAAAAGGAGTCCCAGCACGATAAAGGGACTTATATAGTGTGATAGCCCTTTATTCCCCCTCGAACAAGAAAGTTCCCGTTTTAACCTAAAGGGTGTGTCTTTAAAGATATAAGGGCTTTTCCAACCCTTCAACTCGGAAAGTAAGTGTAGTGGCGCCATCTGTTGTCGAGTAGTTGAACTTCATTCATTGTCCAAAGTGGCGCCATCTGTTGTCGAATAGTTGAATTTCATTCATTGTACACAATATGGACTTAAACGAACGATTATTCCCAAACTTTCTCGAATATCCTAGCGCCAACTTTCTCGAATATCCTAGAGCCTAGCTTTCTGAATATATAAGAGCCCGGTGTCACCCGCCAGAGTTAGTTTGATTTGAACAGCGAAACAAGCGATTTCGAAACGAAAAAGAAAGAAATTATGTGTGTGTAAGCCTTTATTTTGAAGTATCACGTGTGAGTATTTTTAATAGTATGTTTAATTAATTCTCGATTTCGAAGCGAAGAAGAAAAAAGTTATCTGTGAGCCTTTATTGTGAAATATCAAATGTGAGTATTTTTAATAGTGTATTTAATTAATTCTAATGGTTTTTTTTTCTTTTAATTGTAATTTCCTTAACTTTCAAGTAGTCGCGCGGCGTTGAATCGATGCCTTCTATATACTTTGGCCGTAAACAAAATATCGCGCGACCGCTTGAAGATTAAATTTTTTTTTCTTTGTCTCAACGTGCTCCACGTTTACGTAACAATATATTTGTCTATAAAATGTTCATTTAATTTATATTTTACAGAATACAATGCCTAGACGTAAAAGAGGTGGAGATCTTGCCAGTTCTGCAGCGAAACGGCGGAAACAAAAAGAAAATCGAAGAAATGAAACGGAAGAAGAGCGCGAAGCACGTTTACAAAATCAACGAACCAGAATGAGCACCCTGAGAAGCGGAAAAAGCGAAGAAAGAAAAGAAAATAAAAGTATTGAAGAATCAAGCATTTTAAAAGATAATCTAACAAAGGAAGGATTCCACTACGAACCGACGGAGAAATATTACGATCATAAATATGTTGTGATCGGAAAAATGAATAACATTTGCCAATTTTGCCACGCGAAAAAATTCAGTAAAGAAACACCAGGTCTCTGTTGCATGAATGGAAAAATTCGATTACCACCACTGGAAGCACCTCCACAGGAATTTCTACATTACATGACCGGGGAAACACCAGAATCAAAACACTTTCTTCAAAATATAAGATCATACAACTCCTGCTTTCAAATGACTTCTTTCGGTGTTACTTCGACTGACACTAATAGAGACAAATTTGAATATGTATTTTCAATTCAAGGGCAAATTTATCACAAAATTGGATCGTTACTACCAATGCCTAACGATGACTATAAATTTCTGCAAGTATATTTCATCGGAAATGAAGAAAACGAAATTGATCAACGATGTACAAATTTTATTGGATTGAAACGCGAAATAATCCAAGATGTACAGAGGATCTTACACAAATACAATCAACTGATTTACATATTCAAAACAACACTAGGCCGCATGATTTCTGATGACTATAAAATTGTAATTCGAGCCGATAAAAGACCACGTGGAGAACACGAACGTAGATTTAATGCACCTCAGATAGATGAAGTCGCCATCGTAATTGTGGACAATGAAAATACAAGCCGTGACATAATTGTACAACGAAGAAGAAAAGGACTACAACGCATTGCAGAGACACACCGTTCATATGATGCTCTTCAATATCCGTTAATATTTCTGCACGGAGAGGATGGTTATCATTTCAATATAAAACAAATTCATCCTAAAACAGGCATAGGAACAAACAAAAAAGTCACTTCCAAGGAGTTCTATGCTTACCGCTTAATGATCAGAGACAATGAAATATACAATCACATTCTCAACACTCGCCGTTTATTCCAACAATTTCTGGTAGATATGTACGCAAAAATAGAAGCAGAACGGATGCTTTACATAAGACTGAATCAGAAGAAACTACGCACAGAAGAATACATCCACCTTCGAGATGCGATCATAAATGACGGCAATATTGACGATATTGGAACAATGGTAATCTTACCCTCATCATACATAGGAAGTCCAAGACATATGCACGAATATACTATACTCAAGATGCCATGACCTACGTAAGAAAATATGGACGACCTGATCTCTTCATAACATTTACATGCAACTCATCATGGCCAGAAATCAAAGAACAACTAAAATACGGACAAACCTCCATGGATCGACACGACATGATAGCCCGAGTTTTTCGACAAAAACAAATAAGATTTATTGAAGTCATCACAAAATACCACATCTTTGGAACCGTTAGATGCTGGATGTATACAATCGAGTGGCAAAAACGAGGATTACCTCACTCACACAATCTCATATGGCTACACGATAAAATTTATCCCACGGATATCGACAAAATCATCCAAGCTGAATTTCCCAATCCACAAAATGATCCGGAACTATACAACATAGTAGTGAAAAACATGATTCACGGACCATGTGGACCATTAAACTTCAATGCGCCATGCATGAGTGATGGAAAATGTACAAAAAAAAAACCAAAACCATACTTGGACGATACAAAAACTGAAGATGACGGCTATCCCAAATATAGAAGACGATCACCGAAAAACGGTGGCTTCACAGCAAAAATACGAATACAAGGCAGAGACGAACTGGAAATAGATAATCAATGGGTAGTACCATATAACCCACTACTTTCCAAAATGTTCCAAGCACACATAAACGTTGAATATTGCAATTCAGTAAAATCTATTAAATATATATGTAAGTACGTAAACAAAGGTAGTGATATGGCAGTATTTCAAATAGTCCAAAATAGCGAACAAAATAATAGAAATGATGAAATCCTCATGTACCAAATGGGAAGATACATCAACAGTAACGAAGCAGCGTGGAGGATTTTTAGTTTTCCCATACACGAACGCGAACCAGCTGTGCAACATCTAGCAGTACATTTGGAGAATGGACAGAGAGTTTACTTCACAAAAGACTCGGCTAGAAAAATTGCAAGCGAACCACCTCAGAACACAACATTAACAGCTTTTTTCCAACTTTGCCAAACGGATCCATTCGCAAAGACGTTACTGTATATCGACGTCCCTATTTATTATACGTGGGACAAAACAAGGAAAATTTTTCAACGACGAAAACAAGGAATGCCAGAAGAGGGTCATCCAGAAATAATGAAAACTAACGCAATAGGTCGAGTATACACTGTACATCCAAACAATGCCGAATGTTTCTATCTCCGAATGTTGTTACACGAAATACGGGTCCCCGTATTTATGTGTATCAACAAGTTTCACAGATCTCAGGACTATTGACGGCTACATATGCCAGACTTACAGAGAAGCATGTCAACGTTTAGGATTATTGGAAAACGATAACCACTGGGAATTAACACTACAAGAAGCCACACTCACAGCTTCAGCTGAACAAATTCGAGAGTTATTCGCCATAATTCTAACAACATGTAACCCATCAAACCCAAAACAGCTATGGGACTCTTTCAAAAGGAATATGAGTGATAGTATATTGTACCAAATCCGACAAGCTAATCCAGAACTGACTATAGAATTCAATGACGACATCTTCAATGAAACACTCATTCGCTTAGAAGATAAATGTTTAGCAATAAATAACCAGACCTTAGTAGAAATTGGAATGCCAGCACCACAAAGAAATACTTTCAGTGTGCTAAACTACGAAATTACAAAGGAAAAAAGCTACAACGTCAATGAACTACTTGAATACATTGCTCACAACAAACCACTCCTCAATGACAGTCAAAAAAAAATTTACAACGTTATAATGAACCGAATAAATAACAACTCTGGTGGAATTATTTACTTGGACGCACCAGGAGGCACCGGTAAAACGTTTCTAATAAATCTAATACTGGCGGAAATACGTGCTGAAAAACACATCGCACTGGCACTAGCATCATCCGGCATTGCAGCCACACTTATGGAAGGAGGACGAACTGCCCATTCTGCCTTACAACTACCGTTGAATATAGCCGAACAACAATTCCCGGTATGTAAAATCTCAGGAACATCTGGACGGGGTCAACTTCTAAAACATGCTAAAATTATCTTCTGGGATGAATGCACCATGGCCCATAAAAAATCACTAGAAGCCATGGACAGAACATTACAAGAATTGCGAAAAAACTCTGAAATGATGGGAGGAGCTCTACTCATACTCTCAGGAGATTTTCGACAAACACTTCCAGTTATTCCCAAATCAACACCAGCAGACGAGATCAATGCATGCTTAAAAAAGTCACATCTCTGGCCGCAAGTACAAATACTGCAATTAACAAAAAACATGAGGGTTGAATTATCAAAAGATGAAACAACAGCACATTTTGCTAAAATACTTTTACAAATAGGCGAAGGTACATATCCTACTGACCAAACGACCGGCCTCATTGAACTCAATAGTGATTTCTGTAACATAGCCACTACTGAAAACGAACTAATCGACAAAATTTATCCAAATATTATTCAGAACTATACCAATGTAGAGTGGTTATTTCAAAGAGCAATTTTGGCCACTAAAATTAATATTGTTGACGATATCAATTTTAATATTCTAAAGAAAATACCTGGTGAAGAGAAAGTATATAAATCGATCGACACGATGGTATCCATTGAAGAAAGTGTCAACTTTCCTACTGAATTTCTAAACTCTTTACAAGTACCAGGAATGCCATTACACTGCCTTCGTCTGAAAATTGGATCTCCAATCATACTACTCAGAAATCTCAACTCCCCAAAACTATGTAATGGAACGAGGATGATCGTAAAACAGCTATCGAATAATGTCATTGAAGCTGAACTTATTTCTGGAAAGAACAAAGGACACACAGTATTTATACCTAGAATACCACTGATCTCTACTGAATTGCCATTTCAATTTAAAAGATTGCAGTTTCCAATTAAATTAGCCTTTAGTTTTACAATTAACAAAGCGCAAGGGCAAACTTTGAAATATTGTGGCATCAACCTCAAAGAATCCTGCTTCTCTCACGGTCAGCTATATGTAGCTTGCTCAAGAGTAGGAAGTTCGAAAAATTTATATATATATACCCCGGACAATAAAATGAAAAATGTTGTTTATAAACAAGTAGTGTAAATAATGAGAAAATGTAAATACATGTAAATATAGAAAATGTTTTCAAAATATATTTTTTACTTTTTACGTCATAGTATGTTTTTTTATTTCATCTACCACGTAATCTCATATCAACTCCCGAGCGAAGCCGGGTATCATAGCTAGTAAATAAATAAATATTAAGGGACAATTTTACACAAATCAACCTAGTCCCACAGTAAGCTCAATAAGGCTTGTGTTGTGGGTACTAGACGACGATATATATAATAGATAGATATAGATAAATACTTAAATACATAGAAAACATCCATAACTCAGGAACAAATATCTGTGATAAAAACACAAATAAATGCCCTGACCAGGATTTGAACCCGGGACCTCCTGCTTCATAGGCAGGGTCACTACCAACTAGGCTAGGAGACCGTTAAAAATATCAATTTAAGATACGAAGGGCTTCGCATTTCTACATGATATATTTTTAATTTGATACAAATAAATAAATGGTGATATGAATGCCCACTATTTTGATCCTCCCGAAAACTACGTCCTTAATACATGCCTACGAGTAGACCGGTTTTGGACGATGTCTACTTACTCGTAACCTTCAGACATAGACTCCGGTGCCCTTAACTTTCCTTGACTTTGCCGGGTACGGCAGGTTCTTTTGAATATTCTATACCTGTATGTGTAGATCATTAAACATAGGCCCTAATTTTTTTTAGGTATGTGCGCAGGCGCGGATCCAGGATTTCGTTCAGGGGGGGGGGTGGCACTTTCGAGGATTTCATTCAGGGGGGGCACTTTCCAGGATTTCGTTCAGGGAGGGGCACTTTCCTTCACAAAAAATCTCGCGGTCCGCACCGATCGACCGATCGACCGGCCCTGTAGTATACGAGGTTTGCGTTTCAGGGGGGGGGGGGGGGGGGGGCAATTACCCCTCTTGCCCCCCCCCTGTATCCGCGCCTGTATGTGCGTCATTCTACTTTTTCATGCCCATTAATCAATTGCCAGAAAAAGTATGATAGACATTGAATTCGTGTATAAAATTGTATGCTAAAATTGTACCTGAACTAAATAATAAGAATTTGTCGACCAAAATTCATAAATTCATATCGTTTAATGTAAAAAGATGGTAACGCCACTGCGTTACTATCTTTAAATTACCTTATTTTCATACAAATCGTGAGACAATCAAGGACCACCGAGTTACTGTGATTAAGAATATTTTCACACCACCTGCTCGACAATGCTAAATTATATATCATGCAAACCTGACCGAAAGCAAATCATTATAGCCCTTGGCTTTAGCCGGGTTATATTGTTGTACTAAATCTCATTATAACCCGCTGGTTAATAATGTGATTTCACTTCCCATAGTTCTTATTGTTATGTGCTTAAAGTCTAATTTCGTAAAGTCCGCAAGGTGCACGGGCCCGCGCCGCCGCGTCGTCGAACTGATTTGAAACTCGCGCTGGCCACCTCAATTTTAAATACCAATAATTTTTAAGAAAAAAAAACCGACTTCCATGGGGGTAGCCGGTGAAGCATTATTGTAGATGGTGCACTTAGATTCCATACAATGAAATAACTTGCTTAACAAACGCAGCGGAGAGGACAAATCGCCAAACCTGAACTATGCGTAGTTGAAGAGTTCCGTTCTGATCATCATCAGCAGTTCCACTTCATCAAATGTCACTCTTTTGAATGAAAATGCTTGATTTGTTGATAAAAATACAAAAGTCACTTTGTGTATGCCTTTAAGATTTGAGGAATTCCCTCGATTCCTCATGGAACTCATCATCAGAACTTGAGCTTGACGAAAATTGGTCCTGACAATCTAACTTGCTTAACAAACACAGCGAAGGGGACGAATCGCCAAACGTGAACTATGCGTCGTTGAAGAGTTCCGTTCTGATCATCATCAGCAGTTCCACTTCATCAAATGTCACTCTTTTGAATGAAAATGCTTGACTTGTTGATAAAAATACAAAAATCACTATGTGTAAGCCCTTAAGATTTGAGGAGTTCCCTCGATTCTTCATGGATCCCCTCATCAGAACTTGAGCTTGACGAAAATTTGTCCTGACAATTAAACTTGCTAAACAAACACAGCGAAGAGGACAAATCGCCAAACGTGAACTATGCGTCGTTGAAGAGTTCCGTTCTGATCATCATCAGCAGTTCCACTTCATCAAATGTCACTCTTTTGAATGAAAATGCTTGATTTGTTGATAAAAATACAAAAGTCACTTTATGTATGCCTTTAAGATTTGAGGAATTCCCTCGATTCCTCATGGAACTCATCATCAGAACTTGAGCTTGACGAAAATTGGTCCTGACAATCTAACTTGCTTAACAAACACAGCGAAGGGGACGAATCGCCAAACGTGAACTATGCGTCGTTGAAGAGTTCCGTTCTGATCATCATCAGCAGTTCCACTTCATCAAATGTCACTCTTTTGAATGAAAATGCTTGACTTGTTGATAAAAATACAAAAATCACTATGTGTAAGCCCTTAAGATTTGAGGAGTTCCCTCGATTCTTCATGGATCCCATCATCAGAACTTGAGCTTGACGAAAATTTGTCCTGACAATTAAACTTGCTAAACAAACACAGCGAAGAGGACAAATCGCCAAACGTGAACTATGCGTCGTTGAAGAGTTCCGTTCTGATCATCATCAGCAGTTCTACTTCATCAAATGTCACTGTTTTGAATGAAAATGATGGATTTGTTGATAAAAATATAAAAATCACTATATGTATGCCTTTAAGATTTGAGGAGTTCCCTACAAAAATAAAAAAAAAAAAAAAAAAACGCCGCCGAATTGAGAACCTCCTCTTTTGAAATCTGGAAGTCGGTTAAAAACAAATGCCGCGAGTGTCATATGAGCTGCAGTATACGGAGTAAAACTGCAGGTTATACAAAAATAGAAGATAAAATTCGAATAAAATGGACTAATGTATCAAGAATCAATTTATACTTTTGATTTACTTTAAAAAACCGGCCAAGTACGTGTCGGACCACGCATAGGAGGATTCCGTACATTCAATGGAATAAGAAGCAAACTAATACCAAAAGGTCGTATCTGATGCCTATGGAGGAAGTTTCTTGGAGGTAACTCAAAAATGGCTGAACCGATAATGTTCAAAACAATTTTCGTAGAAAGTATGATAAGGCGCATCTCCTCAAATTTCTTCATATTTTTGGACTTACGGTTCAAAAGTTACAGGGGGGGGACACAATTTTTCTGACTGTCGAAGCGATTATTTCAGAAAATATTCACTTAATCAAAAAATGGTCAAAGAAATCTCAATGTTATTTTTAAAGAACTATCGATTGATGTGTCACATGTTGATATTTGGTTAAATTTTTTTCATTTTTTATTTAGTTACATGTATGGAGCCCCCCCCCCCTAAAATTTTTGTTTTTTCAAATTTAACTACATAACTAAGTAGCGGCATACAAAATACACCTTATGTGTAAATTTTATTCATATACGTCGTATAGTTTCCAAGTAAAATGGCTGTGACATACGGACGGACAGACAGACAGACAGACAGTCATGACAAATACATAAGGGTTCCGTTTTTTGCCATTTGGCTACGGGACCCTAATAAAAATCCGTTTCTAATAGTAGCCTTAACTATTTTATTGTCTCACAAGAGGTGAGAAAAGTAGAGTATACTCCTCGGGGATAAAGCTGTTTTTGTCACGGGCGCGCTTAAACCCCTCACTGCACTCAGGACTCAGTCCCCCCTCGCTGCGCTCGGGAGTAAAGTCTGGAGTCCTTCGTTCCGTTCGGGATTCAATATCGCGCCCGTGACATAAAACAGTGCTTTATCCCCTTGGTGTACAATCTACTATTATTGTTGTGTGCAGACCGGATTACCACGTCGAACCAAGCAGCGCTGACCCGCTGTACCATTTACCAGGTCATGTAGGGAGATGAATAAAAACACTTAATTAGAATTGTAAAACATTTGAGCAGTGTAGTTGCAGGTGTTTCCCCGTACTGAGTACTTGTAGAAGTGAGCAACGAGTACGTTTTTTTTTTTTTTTTTTTTTTTTTTTTTTTTTTTTTTTTTTTTTTTTTTTTTTTTTTTTTTTTTTTGAGCCTGACTTGGGCTTTATGCTTCTGGAGCGTTAAAGCGGGCGGACTGTTTGGTGGGATGGTTGCCGGGGGAAAATCCAGGACCCTTCCGCGACCTAACGTGACGAGTTTTGCTACGCTGGAATGCTCCTACCGAGCTTGCGCTTCCAGCGAGATCAGTTGAAGCGAGTTCAACCTGATCTGGGTGAGTGGGGGGGGATCGAGCTGATGGGAGTTTTGTCGCTGGTTCGCTACTCCTAGCCTAGCTGAGAAGACTCCAGCAAGAAACTCAGCTAGGCCCGACGACAGTCGGGGTGACTCTATCCGGTATGCGGCGGTACCGGGTGGATAAGGGACTGAACGTGTCGATGTGGTCGCGACTGTTCCGAGGTGGGCGACCCCGCCGGCGGGGGCGCCGCAGTGTACATGTGGGGGAGGGCGCACGCACAGCGTTCCATTTCTCATGAATGGCCGCTGTGAGTGCGTCGTCCTGGTCCGTGACGTAGTGTCTAGGCCGCCGAACCGAGCGGCCCCTAATCAGTGACTTCCGTGTTAAGAGTCCGAGTGGGGGAGGGTTGGGAATATAGTTCGCAGCCTTCCTAACTAACGGATTACTACTGTGCGGGGCGTTGTCAAAATAACGCCGGGCAGTCTGCTTAAAGAAACCATAAAGGGAGTCAAGCCCCGCGTCATGGTGCAAACTGAGGGTCGTCTGGTACCACGGGGCACCAGTCGCCCTACGGAGGAAACGATTCTGAACGACCTGAAGCGGCTCGAGACTTGACATACCCACGTGGGTAAAAACCACACTTGAGTATGCCATGATTGGACGAACACAAGTCTTGTAGAGTGTCAGCTTATTTCTAAGTGACATTTTACTAAACTTGTTAATCATCGGCCCTAGCCTTCCTAATACGAACAGCGCTCTGTTGCGTACCCTACGGATGTGGCTTTTGAAAGTCATACGACGGTCGAGAGTGACGCCTAGATATTTGACCTCGTTAACCCACGGAATGGGCTGGTCAAAAAGCCGGACCGGAGCCACCTTCCTGCCTATCGGACCTATGGCAGTAGGGTGGAAGATAATCGCTGCGCTCTTGTCCGGATTGACTTCAATACGCCAAAGACGAAACCATTGACCTAAGCCATTGATTGCCTCTTGGAGGTATTTCCGAACAAGAATGTAGCGATTGTGCGTCGTAAAGAGCGCGGTGTCGTCCGCGAACAACCCTAGTTCGACACGCGGGTGCCTAGGAATATCGTTCGTGAACAACGAATAGAGTGTAGGCGAGAGAACGGAGCCTTGCGGGACTCCTGCCCTAATAGGATGTGGAGGTGAAAGCGTTCCCTCCAGTCGGTAGCAAAAGCTTCTGTCCGTAAGGAAATCTCGTATTATGAGTACGAGTCTGTCCGGCATACCGATTTGATATAACTTGTATATCAACCCGTTATGCCAGACCTTGTCGAAGGCTTTCGCCACGTCAAGAAAGATCGCTCCCGTCTTCAACCCTGTTCGACGCGAGAAGCCGTCCAGCACGTGCTCCGTGATGCGGTGCACCTGTTGGACGCACGAGTGCCCGGCACGAAAGCCGAACTGCTCGTCCGTGATAATTGAATTCTCAGTCGTGAACCTGAGGATCCGAGCGAGGATGATTCGCTCATACAGCTTAGCAAGCGAACTGAGTAAGCTGATGGGCCTGTAAGAGGCTGGCGAGGCCCGGGGTTTGCCGGGCTTCGCTATCCCGATGACCGTGGCACGTTTCCACGCGGCTGGAAAGTGACTATTGGTCAGGGCGGCATTGAAGATGCCGACCAGAATGAGTAAGAGATGTTCGGGCAGAAGTCTCAGCATGCGGTTGGAGATGCCATCCGCACCCGGGGACTTCCTTACTCGAAGATACCTTACTCGATCGTGGACTTCCTTAACCGACACCGGTACGAGAGGTGAAGTTACGGGGAGACGCGATCTCCTGTCCACCTCAGAATTTACCCTCTCGACATGGGCTTCATCGGCAGGCAGGAGGCTGGGCGAACATTGAGATTCTAAACTATTGGCGAGACATTCTGCTTTCTCGTCGTCCTCGAGTGCGCGGGTTGGACTACCGGGGCGTTCCAAAGGGGGGATAGTCCAGACGGTATCTGATTTGAGAGATCTCAACGAGTACGAGTGCTGGCCTCTTTTATGGGTTTTTTAGCGTGCTCGTACTAGTGGCTGGTATGTGCCGTGTAAATTAGATATTTATTCACGAATAAGCTTACAGTATTACATGTTGGTAGGAGGGTTAAAATTGATATTTATATGGGACATTTCTTCATAAATTAGTACAAAATTCTTATAATCTAGACATTTTGCGTATTATTACATGATATCAATAAAATTAAGACATAAATCAGTACTTAAGAACTAGACATGTAAACACGAATTTATACACTTTATTAAATTACAAAAATAAACAAATTGGTATAAATCGAGAAAATGATTAACTTAGATCTAGTTACACAAAAACAACAGTAATTTTAAGCTATCTGCGACAATTCTCCCCCACGTGCGTCAGCACCGTCGATTGGTGTGGAGCAGATGAGAATGAGTCTGGAAACCGGGCGGCGGACTTCTCCTGCGCGAGTACGTACAATGGCTACTCTTATGTGGCCATCAGGACCTGGAAAGAGCTGTGTGATCAGGCTGATCACGCCTCTAGGCCAAGTACCTCGTGGCATCGTACCGTCGGCTATAATTACTACATCTCCTACGTGTAGTTTCGTCGCGTTCTGGTGTGCACTGGATCGTGGCATCAGGTTTGGACGATATTCTTTCAGCCAGCGTTTCCAGAAGTTGTCAGCTAGTGCTTGAGCTGTTTTCCAGGACGAAAGGCTCATATTTTCGTCGGAGAAGACTCCCAGCGGGGACATAGCGTTCGATCGGCCGATGAGAAAGTGGTTCGGCGTGAGCGCTTCAGCCTCTAAGTCAGGATTCACTGGGGTCAGCGGTCTGGAGTTTACCAGGTGTTCAGCTTCCAGCAGTAGCATATGGAGAACTTCTTCATGGGGTGCTCTGTCTTTTAGCGTGACTTTCAGAGCTGTTTTCACGCTTCCGACTAGACGCTCCCAAGCCCCGCCGGCGGAGGGGTTGCCAGGCGGGATCTTCTTCCAGATTATGCGTCGTTCGGTCATAAATTGTTTGAGACTATCGGGCAGAGAGTTTTTGGCCTCTGATAGCTCGCGTTCTGCGCCGTAAAAGTTTGTGGCGTTATCTGAGTACAGAACGGTGGGTGCGCCGCGTCGAGACATCATTCTTCGTAGCGATAGGATCATAGAGGCTGCCGATAGGGAGGGGGCTAGCTCTAGGTGCACGGCTCTAGTGGTGAGGCACGTGTAAAGGACGCCCCATCGCTTTTCTCGGCGGCGGCCTATGACAATTTGCATAGGACCGAACAAATCTACGGCTGCTGCGGTAAATGGCGGTTGATTCGCCTTGAGCCTCTCTGGCGGTAGGTCGCCTACAGGAACCTTGAGGGTAGCTCCTTTATAGGTCCGACACCATTGGCACTTATTCGTCAGATAACGAATTGTACCGCGCAGTCCGACTATGTAATATCTTTGCTTCAATTCGTTGATCACCGTCGCATGATTTCCGTGGTTGAAAAGTGCGTGGAAATGATGGATCAACAGCTTGGTAAATGCCTCCTTAGCGTGCAGGACAGGTATATGGGCTTCGTCTCTGTCTATTCGGGCATCTAGCACAATTATTCCGTTCTTATCAAGCTTCATAGCAACTCGATGTAATGCAGACTTCCTCGGCAGCGCGCGCCCGGCTTCCATTAGTCGTATCTCTTCGGCATACGACTCATTTTGGCTCCGTTTAATCAGCAGTATCTCCGTTAGACTTATGTGTCTGTTATTCATTTCTGTTTCTGGATTTCTATTGACAGACAATCTGGCTTTGAATACCTCGGCAGCAATCAAAACTCTGGCCGTAGTGCGAACCAGCCTAGTGAACTTCGAGAATCTACATATCTCGGGCAAGTATGCGAACTTGTTTTGAACGGTATTTACAGAGCAAACCGGTTTTTTGACGCGCTCTTCGCACGTTTCTACGACGGGCTCTACTGTTTTCTCGCGCGGCCAATGCTCCTCGGCTTGCCGTATAAAATCAGGCCCTATAAACCACCGGTGGTTAGCTCCGAACTGGGCCGGGACGCCCTTAGTAGCGTCGTCGGCGACGTTTAACACGCTAGGTACCCAACGCCAATCGGTAGGTTTAGTTGTGTTTTTTATTTCGGCTACTCTATGTGCGACAAAGCTTTTGTACCGACGTGGATCCGACCTTATCCAGGATAACGCTGTCCTAGCGTCGCTCCAGAAATACCTATGTTTAATGACATAATCGGACTCCTTTACTACTGTGTCGGCTAGCCGTGTCGCTAGCACACAACCTTGCAATTCTAACCTAGGAATGCTGACAATACGCAACGGTGCGACTCGCGCCTTGGCGGCTACTAAGGCTGCGGACTTTTGTCCGTCCGGGCCTTCGCTAACTAAGTATATCGCGGCGGCGTATATCTTTTCGCTAGCGTCGCAAAAAACGTGCATGTCGGCCTCTCTATTTCTCGCGGGTACGTATCGCGGTATTTCTAACTCCCTAAGTTGCTGAATATTACTCACGAATGAATTCCACGCGGGTGCGAGCGAGGTGGGTATAACGGTATCCCAGCCTATCCCTGTACGCCAGACTTCCTGCATCAATGCCTTCCCTAAGACAGAGATCGGGCTTACGTAGCCTATGGGATCGAATATCGACATCGCGCTACTCGTCACCTGTCGCTTAGTGGGTAATTTCGTACCGTTGAGCACGTCTTCGGGCGTGTTGCGTAAATTTACGTTAAACCCTAACGTGTCGCGTCCATGGTTCCATTTTAAGCCCAATGTGCGCTCGCTTTCGCCTCCCCCGATGAGGGACGTATCCTCTTTGCTAGGAACTACGTCAGAAATTACGTTTGGGTTGTTAGAGGCGAACCCGCGGAGCTCGAACGACGCGCGTAAATTAAGCGCGTAAATTTCGTTTACTATGCGCCTAACGTCGCTCTCACACTGGTCAAAAGCTACGACTAAGTCGTCCATATACGTGCTTTTTATAGTTTTCTCAGCGGCGATCGGAAATTCTTTCGCATGTTCGTATGCGTTTTTGTTTTTGACGTACAATGCCGTCGTCGGCGAAGCCGCGGACCCGAATATCAGTCTTTTCATCCTATATTCTTGCGGTGAGGCTGAGCGGTCCTCCCCCCGCCAAACAAAACGTAACGAATCTCGATCGCGTTCTACAATCTCTATCTGCAGGAACATTTCTTTAATGTCGGCTATTACCGCGGTCCTGCCTTCCCTAAAACGGACTAACACGCCGAATAAGGATTCTAACAGATCAGGACCCGCTAGAAGAGCACTATTTAGCGACCTACCGTACGCGGTAGCGGCTGCGTCCCAAACTACGCGCATTTTTCCGCGCTGCGGATGAAACGTTGCGAAATGCGCCAAGTACCATGCCCTAGGCGCGTCCTGCGGGGGCGGCGAGTCTACTTTTTCCGCGTAACCTTTGTCTAACAGGTTATTTATGTGCTTAGTATACTCGATTTTCAGAATAGGGTCGCGATCTAACTTATTTTCCAGGCTGTACAGCCGCCGTAACGCGTGCGCTTTATTATTTGGCAATTCTTCGTTATCGGTACGCCATAACAAACCCGCTCGGAACCTATCTTCCCCGGGGATTTTTTCACATGTCGCTTCTAGTAAATCTATTGCTCTTTGATCGGGATCGGCCCGAGGTAACTTTTTAACTACCCCTAGTGACTCGATATCGAAATGTTCCTTCATGAGAGCTAAAGCTTCATCGTCGGCCGTTTGTGGCCCCATGTGGCCTACAAACGCTACGGTTGCCTCCGATGACCTATGCGGTCCGTGCAGTGACCATCCTAGCCGCGTCAAACTAGCTACCGGGAGGTGCGATTTACCGCTGATAATTTGGCGCGTCACTATCAAATGCCAATTATCTTGACCTATAATTATTGAAGGCGCGGCAGAATCGTAACACAGCTCCTCGGCTATGTCGGCTAAATGGTCGCACTGCGCGACTATGTTTTTGGAGACGCCTTGCGCTCCTACGTTCAATCGATTGATGATAAGCGCTTCCATCATTTCTAGATGCCTACTGCAAAAGCCGCGGATTGCGAATCGCACGTTACAAGAGTCCGGATCGCTCACGCTCCCACCTATACCTTCTATGTCGAGCGTTTCTCCCCGCTCTCGGGGCATTATACGATCGGCTGTTTCGTGTGAAATCAAACTAAGGGCCGCCCCTTCATCTAACAGGGCTAAGGCTTGCGTAGTACCTAGTGGGCCCGTAACCTCTACGGGCATCATTTTCAAAAACGTGGGCGCTATTCTAATCGCGTGAACGTTACTGACTTTTTTGTCTTCCACGGGCGCTTTAGATGCGTTCAAACCGTGTAGTAACCTGTGATGCCCGGCTTCGCACTGTTGCACTCCGCAAGCCACATACCTGCATTTGAAGCGACCACGGTGCGCCGCGCCTAGACATTTATAGCACAGCTTTTCGTTTTTCGCCCAATCCCAACGTTCGGATACCGATGCATTCAAAAATTTAGTACACGCTTCCACTTTGTGTTCATGATTATGACATATTAAACACTTATCACGTGACGTAAACCGTGCTGGTACCGAATGTTGTTTGGGCTTGGTCCCCGTATACGCGGGCCTTTTAGCCTCGCGGGGCTTCGTTTGAGCTACCGTCGGCGACCTATACTCCCCCGTGTGAGCTCTATCTACTCTATTTCGCGGGCGAGTGCTCTGGTAGCTGTTGTTGGAGTCGCTCGAATAGTCGCGGGAGAACACGGGGGCGGGAGTACGGGTGGGGGCGGTATGACGCCCTGACCTATTGTCCAGCTCAAAGGAAACCGTGTTCACGGCATTTTTCGGCTTCGGACCTCGATGACGACTCGTTCTTTTAGCCGCGGAACTAATTTCTAGCAGAAATTCTGATATCGCGACTAAATCGGGCGAGTTCAAATTAGCTTGTTTGAACTTGCCCCATTCGTACCTAACAATAAGGTTCAACTTATCGACGATCTTGTTGACTAGCTCTGGCGCGTACAAGTGTTTTTCTTGCTTTAATGATTTTATTGTCGCTACTGCATTTGCGACGTGCGCGGCAAAAGACACGATATTACTGTTATCTTCGGCTAGGCGCGGCATGCGTTTAACATTATGTAGCTCAGTCAACACGATCTCTTCAGGGTTCCCGAACTGCCTCTCTAAGGCCTCCATTATCTCGTATGGATCCTGGACGGTATACATTATGGATTTCACCGCGGTACGCGCTTCACCTTTCAACGCGCGCCTAATTCGACTGACGTTATTTACGTAACTAAACATGGGCGCGGTATCGTTAAATTCGGCACGGAATGCGATCCATTCTGTGATATTACCGTCGAAAGCGGGTAATTCGGGTGGCCTATGCATAATGGGCGCATACTGACTAGACACATCTCGCGGCGGGCGATGAGTACTCATATGCGGCTCGCGGGGCGCGGGGGCGCTGGGCGCCGGCGCGCTAGAGGCGAAATTACGTATTGTGTGTAACGCGGACGCTTCATTTTTAGTTACGTAATTGCTCTGATCTAGCTGGGACTGTCGTTCTACCCAATTCCTCACGCGTTGCTCGTCTTTTTCGACAAGAGGTTCGGACTTACCGCTAACAGATTGCGCCTCATGCTGGGCAATCTGTAGCCTTAACTTGGCAGTTTCCGTCTCTTTATTAGCAACGGCGAGGGCGGCTTTATGAACCTCGAGTTCCGCTAGCAACAGAGCTAACTTTTCGTCGCACTTTTCACTATACACACTTCGATTTTCGCGCACTTTTTTACTACCGCGGTCGCCGCACTGAGAAAAGCGGTCTTTTTCCCCGGCGGACGTGTTAGGTTTACACGATGTCCCCGGTGGACTTTTAACTAACGTCTTTTCCGCCTCGTCTTCCGATATTTCCGAATAAGCGGGCGCCGGCGCTATTGCCGGCGGCGGCTGTAGACGCGGTTCGACACTAGGACCATCGCCAAGAGTGCTGGTGGTGCCTTTGTCCCATGTATTGGTATCGCCGGAGGTTGTTTCACCAGACGGCGGGGTAACGGCTCTGGAGGGTTGTCCCTTGTGTGAGCGAAGAGACATCTTGAGCGTATGATCGGACATCTTCTTCTTTCTTCTTGCTTCTTGACGCACGTGGGGTTCCCTAACCTTACCTACCTAAAACTTAATGGCTGACACTGCCTAGTGCAGTGAAAGCGGCCCTACGTTCAATTTACTTACTCGTGGGCGTTAATCCCTGATGCACTGAATCAAGTGCCAGAGCGTCCGAAAGCAGTGTAAAGACGTCAACCATGTGACGTTGCAACGAAAGTTGCCAGGACACGAACGTGGAGTATGGCCTCTACACGAGCGGTCCGTCCAGCAAGCTGGTAAATAGCACAGGGCTCTTCCGCGAAAGCGGGCAGGTGTATCAGCGGTTAGGCCGGACACCGTATGAAGATTCTGAGCGAAATTAATCCAGCTCAGCGCGTACTTGTTTCTTTCTTCAATTGGCCGCAGTTTTCTGATATCCGGAGCTCGAAGGACCAGCTGTTGTGTGCAGACCGGATTACCACGTCGAACCAAGCAGCGCTGACCCGCTGTACCATTTACCAGGTCATGTAGGGAGATGAATAAAAACACTTATTTAGAATTGTAAAACATTTGAGCAGTGTAGTTGCAGGTGTTTCCCCGCTGGGAGTAGTTGTAGAAGTGAGCAACGAGTACGAGTGCTGGCCTCTTTTATGGGTTTTTTAGCGTGCTCGTACTAGTGGCTGGTATGTGCCGTGTAAATTAGATATTTATTCACGAATAAGCTTACAGTATTACATGTTGGTAGGAGGGTTAAAATTGATATTTATATGGGACATTTCTTCATAAATTAGTACAAAATTCTTATAATCTAGACATTTTGCGTATTATTACATGATATCAATAAAATTAAGACATAAATCAGTACTTAAGAACTAGACATGTAAACACGAATTTATACACTTTATTAAATTACAAAAATAAACAAATTGGTATAAATCGAGAAAATGATTAACTTAGATCTAGTTACACAAAAACAACAGTAATTTTAAGCTATCTGCGACAATTATAGTTGTCATTATTAAACTAAGTTAACTCTAATTTTAGTTAGTACCTAGATGTCGCTTACGGCTGCTGTAAAGCCGAAGTAGATCAAAATAAATGCAAAAAGATGATTGAAGGCATTGAAAATTTCGTCAACTTAGTAACTTGACCCATAGCTTAATTGGTAAAGCGATCGAGCCCCGGCAAGGCGTATCGATGCAGGTTCAAGTCCTGCTGGGTTGATTATTTTTTTCAATGTTTTCAATATTTGTATTTGATTTAATAACAATCTAAGTTATGGGGATTGATAGCCTAATTAAGCCTCTTTCTACGTCACAAAACAGCAAATGAAAGTAATGGCCAAGTATTCTAAAATATGCATTTTACGAAAAAGTGTCAAAAACTTATGTAGGTACAACCAAAAGTAGAATGGCCCATCATCAGTCAGCTGCAAAATTGCATTAATTCAATCAGTTTATGAATTCATTCAGTCATAAAGTGCCCATGCAATTTTAACCTTACCGTACCTACTATATACCTCGTACCTACATTTCTAATTTTCTTGAAATATAGAAATTGTCATTAACATGAACGTTTATAATTCATATTTCAGTTCAATCTGTTCATATTATAAATGCAACTTGACCTCAGGTAGATTATCTTATCCGCCCTTCAATAGGGAGGCGCTGATGAGAGTGATGAGATGAGCCACTATCAGGAGACAAAAGCTCTTTCCGCTGTGGTTTAAAGTGACATCATGTTAAAATGAGTAATGTAGGTACCGTGGCACAAATGACATTATTTCATATAGTGAAATGATGTGTAGGGTCGGCAGTCGGCACGTAGCCCCAGGACGTGCAATCCTGTGCCATTCGTGATCGCTGGCATATGTCCTCCGGCGTACCTCGTAGACGCACGCAGTCGCTAATCTCCACCGCCCACCGGCTGTTGGATTAACCCCGAGTTAACCGCGAGTTTAAATCGGAAGTTCATTAATGTTCCATGTGGACTGGACGGATGCATGGTAATCGCGCGAAGACATTTACGAAGAACCCTGCAGTTTCAATTGTTTCGCCTTGGAGTAATTATGCCCAGGTAAGTACCGACGAGAAATATCACCGTTCGTGCCACTCGTGCAAGTCTAGCAAATAAAATGGTTTATAGGTACTTTCACGTGGCCATGGCACACGTCGATAATTTATATTGGTTACGCTTGTGAAGATGTCCATTTGAAAACTCTGAGAAGCACCGACAATTGACGTTTTGTAGGTACATTGTGTAAATGCAGAAAATGTAGAGATGAGAATGAGAGCAGGGGGATGACCGCGACGAAACAACAGTTGTTTTACACGTTTTTTAGATTTTGACTGTCAAAAATACAATTATTAAGACCAAAACTCGTAGACCTAAAATCTGTAGGGACAAACCCTTATAGGTTCTAAATTCTTATAGCAGGGCCGACTTAGAGTAGTATAGAGCAAGCAGAGCGTTCGCTCTAGGCGCCAAATGGCAAGGAGGGCGCGTGGCTTAGACACAAAGATACCGAATGTTATAATTACTTATAATATAATATAATATAATGCTATAATAATATACTCGTAATTCCTGACTTGATCAAGGGCTAGAACCGGCGCTGCCTTGGGGAAGCTTATGTATTATCAACTAACTATTATATAACATATTAATGCTATCAAAGTTGCTGGTTAGTAAACTAATGACGATGACGTCAGAATTTCATGTAAGATATATAATAATATATTTACTTTAATTTAATTGTGGGTATCATTCGGCCACGGCCTCCTATATAGCCTAGTCCAGGGGTTTTCAAAGTGGGGGGCGTGACCACATTTTAAGGGGGGCGCGGGGCCTTGGGAAATTTGAACAGGGCTAGCTAGACCACTTACGTCCGTTTCCTTGCATCGAAGCAAGGGGGGCGTGGGAATTTCATTTTAGGTAGCAGGGGGGCGTGCCTAAAAAAAGTTTGGGAACCCATGCCCTAGTCGGTAGTGACCCTGCCTACGAAGCAGGAGGTCCCAGGTTCGAATCCTGGTTAGGGCATTTATTTGTGTGTTTATCACAGATATTTGGTCCTGAGTTATGGATGTTTTCTATGTATTATTCTAAGTATTTATCAATTTTTATTTATTATATATATCGTCGTCTAGTACACATACAGCCTTATTGAGGTTACGGGGCTAGGTCGATTTGTGTAAGATTGTCCTATAATATTTTTTATTATTTATTTATGTTGCACGTGTTTGAGCTTTAGAAATTACATACTTAGTTTCATAAATTACTTATCATTTGATACAATTGACACCCGTATGGAGAATACAGTCTTGTAAAACGAACTAGCATTAACTGTTTTGTTGTTATTTTTATCTTGTTTACACCTATCCAGACACGTGTTTCAAACAATAGCCTGGCCAGACATTAGACACAACTGTAGTGCCCTAGTCAAAACAGTAGCAATCTAGCAATGTCACGTACGAGTATCCTGATAACTAAGAATACCTATAGCTACCTAAGTTATCTTCAAATTACTTAGGTACCTACGAGTACTACATTCAAGAAAATTGTAATCTGGTATGGAAATTTCTATACGAAGGGACCCATTTGCTTTGTGCTTGAGTACTAAAACGCTTGGTACATAAACGTAATAAAATAAATAAATAAAAAATATTACGGGTCAATCTTACACAAATCGACCTAGTCCCACAGTAAGCTTAATAATAGGTTCTTGATGTGGGTACTAAGCGACGATAAACCGGGTGCCCGGTAGATAATGGATAACCTTCTAACCACCGACAGAGGCACCTCCAGGCTGGTCCAGAAAATGTACTAATAGGTTTAGTAAAAGTCCTCTGGTTTTCGAGATAATCGCAATTTTCTTTTTTCTTAATTCGTATTTCCTCATGAATATGAATAGCAATATATTTGTTTGTAAATGTATTAATAGTAAGTGTTATACCATTTCAGAATCAATATTAGATAAAGCAATTTTTTAAACAGTTGGCCACTCGGGTCTTCATAACATTCTTATTCACCACAAGCGATCAAACGAAAAATTTACCAATCCAATGCTGATTCCAAAATTAAAAAATTAAAAACCCCCTGACACAAAAAAATTACTTTAAAAACTAACAAATAATATTTTATACCTATTATAATTATTATCATCACATATATTATGTAAGTTCAAATATTTTTATTTTCCAAGCGTCGTCCCGTCGGGGGACCGCTAAGTGAGAAAAACAGGTGTAGTATTATTCCAACAATAGCTACCTGATAACCTAAAATTTTCAACAAACTCTCTTCCATAAAAACTGCGGGTACCCACGTATTTCTGAATAAATTGAAAAGGTGGCTATTAAACCATAATGTCATATAGTTATATGACATAAACATAATTTTACAATTACTACTCAGAATTATTATTAATGACTTAGGAAATCACTTAATTTAAAATCTAAATTTAATAATTAAGTATACATAATGTATTAATCAATAAGTACCAATTTATAATGTAATTTGACATGTAATATTTTAAATAAATGACTATGACTATGACTAAACGTCATATTTTCATATAAATTCGACATCCCTCATTCGAACCTAATACTCATAGAGGTACTGTTGGTCGTGCCGATGTTGCCAAGAGAGTTCAAAGAGGACACAGGGTGTTAGCGACAGGCGACCCTCTTTTCCCTTTAGCCATCAACCAGTTAATCCTCTTATAAATAAAAGGGCCGGCAGCGCAGATGTGACACCTCTAGAGTTGCAGGCGTCCATAGGCTATATACTTAAGTGGTATACAAAAACGCTCCCATACTTTTCGTTTAGATGGGTACAGAATTGGCGTGGCTAGGCTCTAGCTGTTTTGTCGCGCGAGTAGGGACAGCATAGCAATCCGTCAGTCGTTGACAAGGGCGTCGTTAGCCTGTCACTCTGCTCCCCGTAACGTAATTACATAGCCGTTCTGTGCCTATTGTTATTATTCTATTCTTCCGAGTGTGATTTCAGAACGTTATAAATTGTTATTTAACTTATTTACCTAAAACCAGTACGTCCAGACTTGCCGTATTTGGGAGCAAAATTAATTTTGAGGACTTTGAAATTAAAGATTTATAGGTGAATTGCAAACAAAAGTAGGTACCTACATGCCAAAAAATGCCTCTTAACTTTTAAAATCTGTAAAAAAAAATACTTGACTACTAGTAATATCATGCACTATTTTACAATTTATTACAGGAAAATTAATATTCTTGTACGATTCTGATATAATTCTAAATATTAGAAAAATGGTTTAACCCAAAGTCACCTTTTTGCTACCATACAAAATGCAAGTGTCCCCGCTACTACTCGTAACGTAACGGAACATAATATTAAATAAAATAATTTCTGTACCCACTTTCCTAAAGTAAATTCCCGAATATATATTGCCCAAAAGGAAGCAATAACGCAACAAAGCGAACTTAATGCCATTGAGGCTGGGGCACTCTCTACCAACTGCCTTTCTCATTGGCGCCGCCAGGATTACTTTCGGAGAGGTGCATCTCCATATTTATTTTCTATGTAAGTACCTACATTATCTTTAGGATAGATAGGATTCGCAACGAACATATCCGTGGAATTCTCGGAGTAAGAGACGTTGCCGATAAGCTCCAGGAAAGTCGACTACGGTGGTTTGGGCATATAAGAAGGCACCCAGAGTACGTAGGCTATAGAGCCCTCGGCTTCGCCTTGCCCGGGCCAAATAGAAGAGGCAAGCCAAGGCAGCGGTGGCGGAATGTCATCACCAAATACCTGAACGCCTGTGGGTTAGATGAAAACAATGTCCAGGATAGAGCGAAGTGGAAGCAGAAAAACAGGAAAGCGGACCCCGTCACTGCACGTGACAAACGCTAGAAGGATGATGATATGTACCTACATTGTCTTTCTATCCAAGGGAAACACCCAGGGTGCAAGGGGGTGCAAATGCAGCTCCCCCTTGCACCCTGCTGCGGTGCTGCCGGCGCCTTGGCCTTTCAACTTAGGATTTAGGCCATCCGATATAGGAATGAACAATTTGAACACGCTCTAAGTAGGTACCTAAGTACTACGAGTATACAGTAGTTTGTGCGTCATACAATAAAACAATTGCATAGTCAGCGAAACAGCTAAACGGTGAGATAACCAAATTGTAGTACGCGCTCATTCATTGAAAGCATCGCAAGCATTAATGAACTACGCTCCTGTGGTTAGTTATACAAATACATATACAAATACATACATAGGTATACTATGTTGATTCAGGACTCTCACGAAACGTAATTAGCAACTAACAAAATCAAGTTGGTATTCGTTATTTAAGCCGTTATCGCAAGACAATTAAAAATATTTACAACTAATGCACGACTAACACGACTAGTACCTACACGTCATCAGAGTTGAAAATGTGAACGCCCATATATGGATTCGTGTGCGGTAAAGGGTAAAAAAATGTAGAGCCTTGATTTATGATTATCCCACATGGGGCTGTATTCTAACTTTAATATACACGATGCAACTTTAATACAATTCCAATGCAGTAACTAGGCAATACAGCTAGTGCCTAAACGGTTCAGAAATATCAGAATTTGCTTGAAAATTATTCCGATGCAACTCCAATACCGCTTCAATATTTGTTGATTATTTGTTGTGTGTAACTCCAGTTATGTTTGAGATAGATTGTATTTTTAATGTATTGTTTATGTATTTTAAAATTAGAATACGGAACATGGCTGTTAGTTGTCGTTGCTCTTAAGGTCTAATTTACACTAATTTTCCCAAAAATTCCGCTCATCTCCGCTCGCGCAAGCAGCGTCAATTTACAAATAAGTACACGGGCTGAGTACCGGTGCCTTGCGTGAGCGGACGCCGCCGAAATCGCGTCGCACGCCACTACCGGAACACTTGATACTGTCGTTATTGATAAATTGAGCTGAATTGAGCTCCTTAAGCACTGCACCGATACCTCCCGCTAATCTAACAATGTCACATTGTCACGCCAAAGGGGGCGTCCATTAATCGCGTCATATTGTTTAGGGGGGGGAGGGGGTCAAGAAAAAATCACCAATGATCACCACTGGGGGGAGGGGGTCTGGACACATATCACGTGTAATTTTTTTGTTCCTTGTGCTACACTGTATTATGGTCAATAAAATAAATATTATCAACTATTAAATGAATCAATCTGTCAAAAGCAGAGTAAAATTGCACTAGCACTATGATTGTAAATATTTTTAATGGCATTTGACATATTATTTTGTGAAGTAGGTTTTTGGGGTTCCGTAGCCAAAGTGGCAAAAACGTAACCCTTATAGTTTCGTTATGTCCGTCTGTCCGTCCGTCCGTCCGTATATCACAGCCATTTTACTCGGAAACTATAAAACGTATATCTTAATAAATATTTAAATATAAGGTGTGTTTTTGTATGCCGCTACTTAGTTTTGTAGTAAAATTGCTGAAAAAGATATTTTAAGGAGGGGCACTACTCCATACATGTAATTATTTGTCCAAAAAAATTGAGGTCTGTTTGAATTTTTTTTATTTAGTGAATATTTTAAGAAAAAAATCACCCCGTAAGTCTAAAAAACTTGTGTCCCACCTGTCACTTTTGAACCGGAGATCAAAAAAAATTGAGAACATTATCGGTTTAGGAATTATTGAGTTATCTCCTAAAAACTCATTTCATACGCAGATACGACCTTTTGATATGATGATAGTAGGTACGAAACCGCGTGGTCCGACACACACTTGGCCGGTTATTTTTCTATTAAAGATAATTTTATTTTATATGTATGCATGTAGTTTCATTTATTTACCCTTTACGTGTACGTACGTTACGTTAGTAGGTTCACGTGTTAGAAAACTGTACTAACTTTAGTTAGCAAATAATTACACGTCATATTGGACAGGGGGAGGAGGGGTCCTAAAAAAAAATATCACCAAAGATCACCATGGGGGAGGGGGGGGGGGGGGTCTAAAACAAGCCAAAAACGTATGACGCGATTAATGGACGCCCCCAAAGATAGAATGCCAACTAACTCAAACATTTACTCTAACACCTGATATCCTTGGCAGGCTGTCTTAGCTACCTACTGCGTATTTCATTAAGCTATGATATGATACGGAAGTTGCTATTCCGTGTTTTGATGCGAAATGAATGACCCGTTATACAAAAACTGATCAGTTTATTCACATCGCACGTTGGCTCTTCGTCAAGGTTGTTTTAGTTTTTTTGCTTTTATATTAAGAGCAAGCAAATCGAGTTCCAGGGGTACTTGCCAAAAAACAAAGCGTTACATTGGTAGCCCAGCTTGCTTGCTTGCTCTTATATTATCTCTCCGTACATTTGTCACGATCTATATAGTATAATAGGGTCTATAGGTATAGATAACCCATCAAAAACATAAATGTGAAAGGCTGCCAAGTTCGATACTATGGGAATGCTTCGCCTATAAAAGAAGTGAGATCTGAATAAGTACCAAGTTCCATAAAAATACCTCAAATCATAAATAGTTATAGGAATGCACACTTGATTTCCAGCAGTTTTTAAGGTACATTTTGAATAAGTATCACGTTACATAGAAATACCTAAAATTATAATAGTCAGAGAAACGCACACCGGTTTTTTTACGCAGTTTGCTGATAACATTTATTATTTTCAGTACTTTTAATGATGTTACTTGGCAAGTTTTCACACACCACACACCTTTTCAATGCAATGAATCGACACCTTTGGACTGCAATGTGTCAAGTATATAATTTTCTATTAAAACTTGCCAAGTTACATCATTAAAAAGTACTGAAAATAATAAATGTTATCAGGAAACTGCTAAAAAAACCGGTGTGCGTTTCTCTGACTATTATAATTTTAGGTATTTCTATGTAACGTGATACTTATTCAAAATGTACCTTAAAAACTGCTGGAAATCAAGTGTGCATTCCTATAACTATTTATGATTTGAGGTATTTTTATAGAACTTGGTACTTATTCAGATCTCACTTCTTTTATAGGCGAAGCATTCCCATAGTATCGAACTTGGCAGCCTTTCACATTTATGTTTTTGATGAGATTTCATTTATTTTTGTTAGGTGTAGGTTCTTTATTATTTTTTTATCACTTTTGCTTTAGGAAATGTCTCATTCCACTTAAGTATGTACTTTATACTATACCCTTTATACTAAGCGTCTAATTCTATTTTACTATTTATTTATAGGTGATTTTTACAAATAAACTGGCTCCCTACACCTATAAAATGTACCTACTTACATATATTACATACATCAATAACGTACTTTATTCTGTTTGTAAGTACGCTACCTACATAGATAATTAATAACTTGGTAATACCTACCTACCAGTAGGTATAATTGGTGGCCTATTATGTAGCCCTAGAAGTGCACCATCCCATCTCATCCCGTGGCGTATCGGAGGGTGAGATGGGCAGTAGTATATATAATTCCATCTTAGAGTATATATGATTTCCATGTTCTTGAATCTGCGATTTTATTAGTTGTAAAATTAGAAATTATTTAGACTATGCGAGAAAAAATAGTCTTTTCATTTTTGTTTGACTGATTTAGCGCACCTAGTGTACCTAGTGACCTGCTTTGTACTTCGTAAATCGTGGATTCGGTTCCCGCAACAGACACACATAGAGTGGTGAACAATTTTATTGTTCTTGTCTTTAAGACAAACATGTATTGTCTCAAATTGGTATGTATCTAAATTTAAATAAGTCTTATCTCATTTCCACTCTACACCTACTTATAGTAGAACAAAATTACACATTCGTTGTTTTCGAAACTGAGTCACACTTGGCCGTTTTCAGATTTTTACTTTATTTCGACCTAAAGACAAACCTTCGAGCCAAATTTCAGGTCGGTACGACCATTGAAAGATAGACCCACTTAGTTCATTATTACTTCATAGTAGAACAAAGTTACACCTTCGCTATTTTTAAAACTGACTCACACTTGGCTGTTTTCAGATTTTTCCCTTTACTTTGACCTTAAGACCTATCTCCATGCCAAATTTCAAGTCAGTACGACCATTGGAAGTGGTCTAGGTTTTTGATGAGTCAGTGAGTCAGTGAGTCAGTGAGTGTATAGTAAAAATAGCGATTTTCTGACGTCAATATCTCAAGAACTGCTATAGGTAGAATAATGAAATTTTGTATTCTAGACAATTAAGGGGATGTCAACAGACACTCGAAATTTCTTATGCGTAGATAAAATATGTTTTGAGTTATAGGGTGGTCGAAATTGGCCCGAAATGGTTCGTGTAATATAACCCACGGCCGGTGTGTCGCTTTTTTTTGCTCGAACTTGGCGGACACACTGCCGTGTGTCTAGATATAGTCTAGTACCTACATACTTAACTCTAATACATTTTTTACTGTCGCACTAATAAAACGGAAACTATGTACCTTACCTATTATGTAATTTGTAGGTAGGTATATTAACATACAATACAAACTCAATTTCATTCCAAGCTTTTAGCCATTTCGTTCGTGAACCATAAGTGAATAAGTGAATTACTCATAAGTATACGAGTACATATATAGCTCAGTCTTGATTATGACTTATGAGTAGGGAGTAGGTCAATCAACCTATTTGTTACTTACCTGTCGTTTGACATTCACGATCTGAACTAAATCGTGTGAAACATGAACCAACGTTATCTATATTGGACATGGCCATTCTGAAATGATCTATAAAGCATTGAACTAGTTTTCAAAAATCGTAAAATTATACGAACGAGCTTACCACGTACGTAGCAGTGTAAGGCTGGGCCCATAACCTGTAACGAAAATTGTGTCGCTGCTAACCGGGGAGCCCCTATTCTTGTCAACAGAATAGAGGAATATTTATAATATCAAAAATATTTAATTCAGTTCCATATTCTGTCAAAACGCCGTTGATCCCTCATTTCGTCACCTAATTGTGTCTGTATTGAGTTTTATGAATAGAATAGTTTGCATCGGCTCGGCGCCTGCGCTGGTCTCTCTCTACCAGGGACAATCTATAGGAGCATCATACTCATTTTATCTGTGGTCGTACTTGACGTGCGGTGCGGCATTCGCGTGGCCGAACTCGCAAATTATTGTTGTAATTTTTTTTTCAGAAGTCTAGGATACCTAGTTGTTTATTGAATTCAGAAACTTGTTAGGTAAGTAGGTACAGTCAACGGCAAACATATGTATACAATTTTGAACCTTAAACAAAGGAGCGAGTTGCAAATGTGCATTATTGGCGTCGACTGTACATAATACGAGTAAAAACATTAAATTACAGTAGTAGTATCAGTATTTCAGAATTCCACGGAAAGTACCTAGTCAATATGAAGTCTTTGTTTCATGAAATTGACCCTTAGCGCTTATCACTGGCACAAATAAAAAACGCTGCGACGATTATTTATGATGTTTGAATTCCGGTTTTGTCTTGTTTTTGTGAAAGTTTGTTGTTTAATTAGAATAATAAGATGTGAGAAAATCTAGGACATCTTGTTATCGTATTCTTATGTATGTATATTAACAAAATTCACTGCATTATGTTCAGTTATGGTTATGAACAATAATTTATTATTGTACCTACCTAACCTACTCTGCCTTCACTGGTTCAATTACGTATGTATTATATTAAAATTAAAGGTATGTAAAGAAAAACAAATCTTAAAAAAATAACTGTAAGAGACACGCATATGAGAGTAACTAAGCTTGCGATTTCATTCCAATTCCAATTTATTGAGGGCAAACAGTTGAACCACATGGACTAACCAATATAAAAATGCTCTCCGGCTATGCGCAGTAGTGAAACATTTCAAGTTTATACTACGCTGGCTTTCCTAACTACTCGTCTCCCCAGGGCTTGTATAGCCAATGAGAACACGGCCTGACGTCTCACTCATTACATCCTAAGATCAGTGTCATGACGAAAATTGACTTAAAGGCTTAGACGCCCGGCTAGAACGTACCTAAACACTCCACAGATCCCAGTTTAAAGAGTATTTACATATGTTACGTAGTATTTGCATTGGGATCTAGGTGTTGACAGCCGCAAGGCTTCTGCGGTATAAATAGGGTGCCGCGGAGAGCCTCCGTCCGCACTCTCTCGAGAGTGTTCCCTTGTGAAACTCTTCTGT
Source organism: Pammene aurita (assembly GCA_947086415.1). Lineage (NCBI taxonomy): Eukaryota > Metazoa > Arthropoda > Insecta > Lepidoptera > Tortricidae > Pammene > Pammene aurita. The sequence goes on from OX352305.1 coordinate 10,764,805, forward strand.
TTCAAGTCTCGTGTTGTGATCAACACTGTTCATAGCCACTCCGGTGGCAGGAGCAACTAACCGACCGAAGACAGCAGCCCTTACAGCCCGTTTTACATCGGTGAGTACTCTTGTTTATGGTGACGCTTATTCAACAGGTTTTTCACCTATGTACGGCCCTGACTTGGACTTGAGTCCAAGAAGGACTGGGTCTGCTCGCTAGAAGGAAGAATTTAGGATAGGTGTTACCAAATATTTCAATTTAAATAAATATAAAGGACAGATGCATTTTAGATAAACCGTTTATGATTCGTCGTTTCCGATTCCTGGAGAGCATTTGAATCACCAAATTAAGCATTTAATAAATTTCGAAACGGCAAAGGTTTACAGAATAAGTAACATAATACGTTCGCTCGACCGGTGACAAGTGAGTCGCGCTAATGAACGTCGCACGCGCACCGGCATCGATCACTTTGAATGTTACCTATTTTTTTTTTGACGTTAAGCATCGGAGACGTAGACGTAGAATAGCAAGGGAAAAGGCGTAAGAAAAGCGCAGCTATGAAAGAAAAGTTAACAGTGGAGGTAACACTTCGGCCGGCGCAAAACCCACTTTACACTACTGTAAAGACTCTTGAAAATCACATTGATAGCTTTCCTACTTGTAATTTTTTAATGGGCTACCATTACCTAGCAGTCCTAGCACTAACCCACTAAAAAGATGTCAGCCAACGTATAAGCCAATCTAAGGGACGCAGCTATATGACGGAACGAGATCGCAATATAATATCGCTTGCTCCCTCTAACGCATAGCTTAGCCCTTATATTCGCCTACGATTACGATTGGCTCAATGTGTGGATCAGGCATTAGAAATATGAATCTACCTTACCTTACCTCAAGTTAGCTGAATGTTCGCGATGGCTCGAGGCTGGCAATAAACAAGTTTTATTATGCTAGTTATCAATCATATCATTCCATGTTTGTGCATTCGTCATTATTTGCTTGGGACTTAATGTTCTAAGTTCATAATCACAGCGCAGCTACTTGGCAATTTGTAGAGATAAATTCGTACTTACGTGTCTTACGTATCTCACAATGACGTAAAAAGGTGCGATAACATACCTAAAAAAACCGGCCAAGAGCGTGTCGGGCCACGCTCAGTGTAGGGTTCCGTAGTTTTCCGTCCGTCACAGTAAGTGTCCCCACTTAAGAGTTAATAACACCGCCATGTAGGATATGATATGAGAGTTCCACGTACAGCGACATCTATCGGCAAATTAAGTAAACTATTGCGCGCGAGCTTAAAGTATGGAAGATGATTTTTATGGAATAATTCTTTATTGCGTGAACCGATTTTCACCGTTTTGACTTTATTTGAAAGCACGTCATTTCACTGTAATTTTGTAGAAATTACAGGTACAATAAACACCTGCTTATACCGTTAAATTACAAACTTAGTTCAGAAATTATTTTGTAATTTTTGTTCAAAAACTATTCATCCTATCAAGTTCAAAATAATTTTCCTAGAAAGTTTTTATAAAGTTCTACTTTTGAGATTTTTTTCATATTTTTAAAACTTATGGTTCAAAAGTTAGAGGGGGGGGGGGGACGCATATTTTTTTACTTCTGGAGCGATTATTTCCGAAAATATTTACATTATCGAAAAATGATTTTAGTAAACCCCTATTCATTTTTAAATACCTATCCAACAATATATCACACGTTAGGGTTGAAATGAAAAAAAAAATCACTCCCCACTTTACGTATAGGGGAGGTACCATAATAAAAAATAAAAAAACACTTTTTATTTTACCACTTTGTCGGCGTGATTGATATACATATTAGTACCAAATTTCAGCTTTCTAGTGCTAACGGTCACTGAGATTATCCGCGGACGGACGGACGGACGGACGGGCAGACATGGCGAAACTATAAGGGTTCCTAGTTGACTACGGAACCCTAAAAATACAAAAATTCTACGAAATTATAATTAAGTACAACCTACTTACTACAAACAGTCAAGACTTTATAGGTTTTATGAGTATTATCGTAGGTACGTACAGTCATGGACTTTAATTGTTGAGCCTTTTGAGGTTCCAGCTATTTTCTTTTGTTTAATATTTACTCTATGAATTGTCCAATGTAAAGTGGACCGTAATTGGGTCAATAACCGTGACCGTACCTACCTACAGATGACTAAATACGAGTTATCCTCTCCCCCCCCCTTCTTTTTGACAGCTTAGGTTTCAAAGAAAGTATAGAGATATCTTATATATGCACGGCGCCAATACAAACTGATTTTCCAATACGTACCTATTGTTGACACCAGCAGGCAACGTTGACTGTCTGTCAATAACGTTAACTGTCTGTCACATAACGTTGACTCTCTGTCACAAAACGTTGACAACTTGACATGTCAGTAGCAGTAGCCCGATCACATCTTGCTATCAGTGAGCAAATATAACCCACTAGCTAGCGATGAATGTGTCATAGATATGCTTGTGTACTTGGCTAATATTAAGTCGTCCGTCACGATCAAGATTGAGTGACGCATCTCGGCTGATGTCCTTTTATACAGGGTAAAGCTAGGAACAAGACGTTTTTAGACTTAGGGTGGATTGCACCACGCATAACTAACGAACTGATCAACGTTAATATAACGTTAAATATAGCGACGGAGCTGTCATCCTATAGAAAACTGTTAAACTTTTCATACAAGATTTTTTTGACGATGAGGTTGACGTTAACAGACGCTTTGGTGCGACCGGCCCTTAGTCGTAGTCTGATAAATGAGTAGTTACTGGGGCAGACACCAGCACTGCTGCACTGGGTGCTACCGCTCTTGCATTGTATATTAGAGCGATAGAGAGGAAATAGACGAACGAAAGAAGTGATTCGCGGTACCATGCCTGTAATTATCGTCAAATAAAGCTTCTATAAATGTGACAGTTTTTTTTTATAAATGTACCATTAGGCGGCTGGCGTTTACTTCGCACCTACAGTAAAAGTGTAAGCGCCGCCCGCAAATTGATACCTTTACCAAAATAATGTCACAAATACAGATGCGTCTACATAAAGAACTTAAGGTAAACTAAATTAGGTTGTGCCATAAAAATACACATATTATGCTAGTGCCAAGAGAGACCCGAGGCAGGTTTTTCAAATTACCAACCGCTGTTTTACTTTATCGCTTGCATCAAAATTCCGGAATGAGGAGAACCATCAGTAACTAAATGTCAGTGGCCACTTCAGTCTAGAATGTCTAGTACTATAGTCTGTACAGCGACTGTACAAGGCTACACGGAATTGCATTCACGCAAAAAATATACCTAGTGTTGACAATAAAAACCATGCTCCATCTTGAAACCCAAATATCTTTGACGCCTCAGAGAGATCCTGCGTCATACTTATTGTGCAGAGAAAGCGATGGTCGGCGTCGGGGGCTTTCTAATATCTCATCATCTGTTAGCATACGCAGGTCCTGGAGCTTCAAAACAACAAACATTGTGTAAGAACTTGTCGTAGGTTCTACCAATACCAAGTAACATGGCTATAATTATGATCATGCTACCTAAATAACATTTTTGACGAAAATAACTTTTAATTAAATTCTTCATGTCAAACGTTACACTAAGTGTCGGTCGTGGTCAATTGGTAGCTGGTAGCGTCAGTAATATGTATGTATTGCTCGCGGTAGTTATAGGTAATTTTTCGCGGTTAAAGGTAATTCTGGTAAACTTGTGTAGGGGTTTGTTCATCGCAATTTTTTTCTGGCTAGCCCATCGCACGGATAGGGCCTAGATAGATTCACAGACCAGTTCGTTTGCTTCACCCTGTATCACCAGGCGTTCTATAAGTATGGACTATGAAGGATTTTTCCTACGCAAATTGACAAAAGCCGTATTGTCCTAAAATCGACTCACGCTTGTCATTTTTCACTATACTTACATGCAGTACCTATGTTCCATGGAGCTTTGATGACTATCGACTATATAGTCTAGAAAAAGAAACAGATATTTTATTAGTATTTTACAATACGAACTAGAATAAGCGTATATTAAAACGATTACATGAAAGATATATTACAAGAAAGATCCGAAGGGCTCTTGTCAGCGTCAAAATGCCGGCCGTCCTCCGCTAGCTGGTGCGGACGCACGGAGCGGGTGAGCGGATTAACGCAAAATAGTATGAGCAGCGCTAGCTGGCGCGGACGCGTGCGACGGATTTTACCTACAATGGCCACCCGCGTGCGTGCGCACACGGCGGGCGTCCGCGCCAGCTAGTGGAGGCCCGTAGAGCCTGTTGCATCGTCTGGCGAGAGACAATGGCAAGAGGCCCGACGGAATGTCATTGGTGCCTTGTAGGATGAGACGGCCCTTATTCTGGGATGCTACATGAGACACCCTGGCGCGGTTCCAGATTCCAGACACCTGCAGTGATGTTGAATCTGCCGCAGCCGAAGACCTCAAACGCCACAAATGTTTTACGCGTAGGGTCTACATAGAGTTTGCATCGAATCTGATAGACGCAACGGCAGGCCGGTACTCGCCCAGCGAATAAGGATTGCCAGGCAATAATGCAGTCAGCCGTTCTGAGCACACTTGGTATAGGTAGTCTAATGTTAAATAATAGTAATCTTTGGTTGTATTTTTTATTTGTCGGGCCAGTTCGAGATTTTAATATTGTATTTTTTTAATTATATCCAATTGTACCTTTTTAAGACTTGTGCCAAATAAAACCAAAGCTATAAAATATCGGATAATGTCGGAATCGAAATTATGAACAAAGAACAGGAATTTTGAACATGCTAAGCAGTAGAAGTCCACAGAAAAAAATTAGAAGATTATTTTATTTCTCTTAAAACTGTTAATGATTGGAGTGGTTGCTGTAAGGATGGTTATAACCATCTGACAGGCGTACGTCTGTGAAGGCAATGCTTCCGTTTTCCATCCTGATGGTACGGACAGAAAATAATCATGTTTTGCACTTCCTGTTATTGATAAGAAAGTTAACTCTATCACAAGAACCTACGTTGATGACCTATTGAAAACGCCAATTAAAAAAAAAATATATAATTGAGAAAAACTTAAGGAAAATTATTTCTATCGCTTTTAGGCTTATCCCTATTATCAAACTATTTCCCTAGTGGTGTTAACCAGGCGACAACCTACATTAAATCTATGTGGCAATTACGAGTGTCAACAGCAGTTTTTTGCAAATTGATATATTTATGGGAACTTCCACCTACAGCCTATGTTATTTTAAATTTAAAAAACACACACAAAATGAAAAATACAAAAAATATAAACTAATTATGTGCTCACGAGAAAAACAAAAGATTTTAACCACCCATCACTGAAAAAGCAAAAACATTGTAGAAGTTCAGGGGGCGATTTTTGACAATCGAGCGCTCGAATTCAAAGAATTTAACCTCGAATATAATGGCACACAAAAGTTTGTCGCCATTATTTACGCCTGACATGAATAATATAAATAATCATGATTTTAAATAACTATCGCTGTTGTTTTTAAAACATCATTTCTTCGTTTTATTCAGAGTTATGTTATATTCGAGCGCTCGAATCTCAAAAATCGCCCCCCTGGTCAATTTTGCCAAAATAATTATTGTCTCTAAAACTAGGCGAAATCGGAAAAGAATATAGGACATTTTAGTCTGTAAAAATAATTTGGAATACACTATTAAAATCCTTTGGTTTCTTCGTCAGCACATTGTATATATGTACACATATATAATATAAAAAAACCTAATCTAGAATCAAGGGTTTCACCGGCAACGGGACAGGGTCCCAGCTGCCGGTGGTTAGGATAAGTAACGTTTTTGTTTTCGTTTTGTACTAACACTTTTACGGGCTTTGCCTGAATCAAATGATGAGTTGATTTTTGATTTTGACGAGAAAAACATGGAAATGATATGCTCGATAGTCTCTCCGGGACCGCGGCATGCCCGACCGTACTGTCCTTCAGGATACATTTCCGGTAGTTATTCGCAAGACCATTTATTATGACTAAAGAAATCACGCCTTAGTGCAAGTTTGCTATCTATTGTATGACTTTAATTATTTAAGACTGCTTACGCCAATTAAGGCCATGAAATAGGGAACTATTTATTTAAGTTTTATTTTTAAAATGCAAAAAACGTATGCTACAGGAGGTCGACTTGCCTGTATCATCCTTAACCAGTAAACCATCTAAGTCCCTCTCTCTCTTTACCTTTTCCCATTTCACTTGGAGTCGGTTCTCCTCGTCATTTTTCCCCAGGCGTATCAGAGCAGATACTCAAAGGCTGAGTGTAGATACTAGTCTGGGTTGTCAGTAAACTATCTACTAAATCAACTAATTGAAGGTGATGATACAACTGGGCCTACTTGCAAAATAAATGTTTGATTTTGGATTTAGAACATATTTACATGTACTGATATCGTCGGCACATAGGTATCCATAATTGTTGTTTTTGTGCCACATTATGCCGTCACTTGGTTGACGACTACGGGCTCCATATATATTTGATACTCGTAGTTGACAGTCATAAAAAGACAATTTTAACAAATGAAAGTTAACATTTTTATCAAGGTTTGATAGTAGTAAGCAAAAATAAACGCCCATTGGCTACTTATTGATCATCGCTTTGAGGATGAGCCCAAAGGATCGTAATGAAATTAATTAATATACCCCTATTTCGACAATCGCCGACGACGTAATTCATCTGGGTATTAGCTATTTACTAATTTAATTGACATTTGTCGTATTCATAATTAAACTAGCATTTAAATACTCGTAGTAGTATGTCATAGTAGATAGGACAGAATTCTTTTTCACCGACAATGAGACGACATTTTCTTTATTTTTCATTAAAATGATAAAAGTAAGTGTACGCGATTAAGTCCCGTGTTTTGTCTAAATAATTAAATTAAATATAAATTATATAATTTACAAAAATACTGAAAGACCATTTTAAGAGGACTAATAAATGTTACTTTTTATGCCGGAGATGAATTTTTATTTGCAGTGGTTTTTTAGTATTCTGTATTTGTGACAGAGTGGCCCTTTTCGGCGTAGACACCTTTACTTTTAACCACTATGAATATTTTTTAAATACAGGTACTAGCTTTGATATATTGCTTTGTATTGATTAGGTAAAACGAATTATAGGCATGTGCTTTCTATTAAAAAAAACTTATTAATAAAGCTTCCAAATCGGATACTTATCGAGATGAAGGGAAAGATCATTGTCATTAAAAAAGAATTTTGACCCAGGTACCCGCAAAAGCCTTAATCTTTCCGATAATTATGTCGTCAATGTAGACTTGTAGAGTCATTGTCCTTATTTACTTTAAACTGTTTTGATCCGAATGTGGTTCGTAACCAGTGCGGCGCCGGCGCAGCCTTCACCTTGACGACCGGTTACCTTCACCGGGACGGGATACATATGCCGTCTAAAATGACATCTCTACATATAGTAGGTAGATACAAATATGTAATATACTGCAGGCACAATAGGGCATTTGGATTTCTAAGAGCATATGACATCTAAAAAAAGTACCCAGTAAGCTCGTTTAACTAATCAATAAAAAAAAAACCAATTTAACAATACACAAATCGCCCTCGTTTTGTGGGTAGAGACAATGACAAATGTAGGGATAATAATAGATAATAAAATATGTGTTAAATTTATAGAAAACATCCATAAATAAGGAACCAACATCCATTCTCACCACACATTACCTATAAATACAATTCTCGTTTAGATAGTTTACCTACATAATAAAAAGTACGAGTACCTAGATATACCTACATATGTAATGTTTTTACTGCACTGCAAAAATTTTATTACTGAAGACATTTTTACCTTTACATGTGATAACATTTTCTACTAGGTAGGTAGATTTACTAATACCTAGTTACTGCCAAATTAACATTATGCTTTGCACTAGTAGCCCCGCGGACATCGAAATTCAGAAGTACATCGTCTGATAATTTATTTTTTTTTCTTTTTAGAGAAAGGCATATTTTTATGGTCTATGGTAATGGAAGTGTATCTATGTATACCTATACGTTAAAAAAACATCGTCATTGATCTGTGCTGAAGTTTGTCATTTGTACTCGCCGTTCCCAAAATTCCCAATAAATTAAATCAAGCCATAATGGCTCAATATTTCACAAAGTGACATATTGGACTAATACTAATAAGTAATAACATTACATTAGGCCCTCCGAACTCAAAAAATCTCAAACATTATTTACCACATAACTATGCCCTAATAACTGTAACATTAACGTCTAACAGGACTTTAAAGCTTGTAGTTAGAGAGCCCATGACACTGAACCTAGTTCGATAAGTCTCCTAGATGAGATATGTATAATTAATTAGTCGCGTCTTTAATGGGGGAACACGAAATGCCGATGCTGCAATGCAAAAAAAGTGGTGGCGTATATATATATATTTTTTTTAATAAAAATAAAAAACCGGTTTCTAGTACGATAAGTCTCCTAGATTTCCTTTGTTCCTCGAAGCAGGGGAGGGGTAGGGCTACACGATAATGCGGTGCTGCAAGCCCCTGTGCGTCAAGATCAGGCGTTTTGTTTTTTCATACATCTACAATCTTTTGATGCTGCTGCCACTGACAACGCCACGCATGGGGGCTTGCAGCACCGCATTATCGTATAGCCCTGCCCCTCCCCTGCTTCGAGGAACAAAGGAAATCTAGAAGACTTATCGTACTAGAAACCGGATTTTTTATTTTTGTTAAAAAAAAAATTAAAATACGCCACCACTTTTTTTGCATTGCAGCATCGGCATTTCGTGTTCCCCCATTAAAGACGCGACTAATTATATATATCTCATCTAGGAGACTTATCGAACTAGGTTCAGTGTCGTGGGCTCTCTAACTATTGTTAGTCCCTAAATAAAATCCCGAAAACGTATTTAAAACATATTCCTCTACCCGTCTGCAAATTCCACTTCGGGAAACCCAGCGATTATTTGCTCAAATCGAATAGATGACGCTAATCGCAAGTTTGGGCAATGTGCTATGTTGATGTTGACAATGTATGATGCGGCCTCAGAGCTCGCGCGTGAGGCCTCACGGTGACAAATTTGAGGGAGTGTGCGATAACCTTCACTCGAACAAACTAAGCTGGTAACGGTGGAAATCCCCCTTCAATGGAACTAAGAAAAACTGCAGTGTTTACTCTATAATTAACTTATGGGTACTTTTCTGTTGAAACTTTTTCAAATGGAAGCAAATATTAACGGGTGGACGATTTTTCCTGTAATCTTACAACATCTGTTTGAATAAGTGCTTCAAGCTCAATGAAGGGCGTAGCATATGATAGATAGCAATACGTATAAAATTGGGTTATATGAAAAAAAGTCATTGAATTAATGAATGAATCGTTTATTAAACATGCGTACATGAAGGTGCTATAATAGTTTTCTTGTGTCATATTTGTAAATTTGTAGTCTTATTTCTAACTAAATGAACTATGTACAAGATTTAACGTAGACTTACACTGAGACTATTTACAATCATTTTGATTAAAAAATAATATGAAAAATAAAATAATTTACAATTATAGGTAGGGTAGGGTAATTGTGCTAGTTTCCCGTCCAGGTCTAGTTTACCGTCCACTTGATTAAACTGCTGCAAATAAATGGGAAAAACTTTTTAAGGTCATTATATTTATAGTTATAGTTTATTCTTTAGTAGATTTTTTAAATTTTAACCTTTTATTTTGGGAAAAACTTATAAACATATAAATAAGTAATTAAGTATGGACGGAAAACTGACAAGAGTGGACGAAAACTAGCACAATCACCCTACTCTTGTACACACATAGCCTGGAATTATTGAAATTAAATATACTCAACATACAATTTACAATTAATAGTTAAATAGTTATTTATGCAATCATACCAATTTTCAGTGCTTCAATAAATGTTTCTGAAAGCTGTGCAAGTAAAATTCTTTCAATTCACCAGAAAGATTGTTGAATATTTTGATCGCCACAGACTACACAGACTACTCATCATTAAGCTTTTACAAGAAGCACGGGGTCGCCACAAATCAGCGCAATTTTATTCGTTAATTTCTACGATTCGAACATCTCAATGGTATTCTACACCATTTTGTAGTATAACAATCCAGGTTAGTCCATATAACTTGACTTGTGTTGATATTTTTAATTCACATGAGTAATGATCAAAAACTTTAAATCAAATGAAATAAGCGGTCGCGCTCTCATACTAATTTAGTACGGGAGCGCTGATGTGTGGTGACCTCGAGTTGTATGTACTTATGATCTATCTGGTGGTTGAGGTTATTTGTGATAGCCATACAGTAGACATGTTTTTTAGGTAACTCTTAGTTAGTTCAAGGCATTAGCAACTTCTTTCTATGTGTCCCTCTTTGAGAAATAATTAAAATATTTGATCTACTTTTTCATCGTTAATATCAAAATCCAAAAATGGACAGACTTAGGCTTTCGCCCTGCGGGCACCATAGCCTACGACAACTAAAATTAAAGGGAAAGCTAAGATATTAGGTATACGAGAGATGTTCTTACTTTGCGCATTTATTATTGGCTGTTTATCGTGGCTTAAGCAAATATCTTAAATGTTAATTCAACAATTACAATTTAATTATTACGTTATTAATTGTTTATTACGATGATCTGTCAAAAAAGCGAACGGAAGCAAGCCTCTACAGTCGACACCCTCGTGAATACTTATATGGCATGTGTCGCGCCGTCCTCTGTACATATAGCATATCTGCCAACAAACTAAATGTAGGTAACTTCAGGAAATTATAGACCGCGGTAAATATCGAGGACGTCGCGACAATAGACCAATAGTGTGTGAGGTAAAATTGGCTCCTTACCTCATATCCGCGGTCTCGCCTAATTATCTGCTTCGCACGACTCGCCTCATATGCTCGATCTGTGGGTGAATAAACACCCTGACTTATATGTCGTTAAGTGCCTTCAGTCTAGTACAGGTTATGGATTTAATAATGGTCAGCTATATATAGTATGTCAGTTGGTTGTGTGCTCCTAACGTCTCTTACGGATCGTCATATGGACCTTCCTATCCTCGTCCGTAGGGTAGGCCACACCTTCCCTCAATACAGTTGATTACGCCTAACAAGCTTATTGAAGGGGTCCGTCCAAACCAGCTAATGCCGGGGAAGAACCCTGTGCACCTCTACTAAGAGCGAGGTCGTACCTACCTAAGATACGACCGATCCTTACTCGTGCACTCTCTACTACTGGAGGGTAAGCCTCCATTATGCGCATAGACTATAGGGTACCTACCCCCTGGTGATAGGCCGCGCCCGCGCATCTAACCCGAAGACCCACCTGCCTTCGCTAGGGCGTTAAGAGTACTAGACTCACCACTGTTGAGCCTGTGGAGGATTTACACCTACCCCCACGCTACCTGTCCCCGGGGAACTACACAAATCGCCCGTGCGCAATAGACTACGGGGGCGGCTACCATACCCGCAGATGGGCAGCCCTTGCCCCTGCGCACTTCCCCTATCCAACAAGGGGGCCCTAAGAGAGCGGTCACTTCACCCGCCGATGGGCGTGCATCGCCTGTGCTTCACGCACGTTACTAAGCGCATAGACTAAGGGGCACTGTCCACCGTGAGACTGTGGTCCGGGCCCGCGCGGGGAATAATTCAAGGGAGGAAACATATATCACCTTCGTAGCAATCGTAACTATTGTTAGGATTATACTTAGATGACCGAGACATTTAAGGTAAAGAGAAACATCACAATCATTACGTATACTATAACTGTAAACACTTAACTTTCGGTAAACCAGCTAATGTGGCTACCATCCATGCACCATGGACTCTCACACATCGCGTCTGTTCTCGTAGGGAGACAACCAACCTTCACTAAGTCGTACGATAAAATGACCGCGTCAACGGTAATACGAATATTTGCCATTTCTTTATCTACTCTACTATTAACAGTAAAAGTACACAGTAAGTTAAATACACAACAATGCTCAAGCGTGGGAATTTCTCTTGACAGTTTGGTCCGATGACAGGTGAGCTGTCGTCTCGGTGATGTTCTAAAACCTGTCTAAAACCACTTTACAAACATGGAAAGTGATGTTACATGGAATGTTGTTTAAATGCTCGCGACACGATCTGATCCGGACACCCTGACCGATCGGACCTGACGGTCCAGATCGTAACTGTCGCGACACTCCCAACCACCAAGAAAGTGAGGCTTCACTCTACGCTCATTAGCCAAAAAATTTACAGCAAAATTTTACATGTTTTAATTTACAATTTTAAATTTTACATTTTTCACAAGTTTAGATGTTACAGCCTAATTTTTACAGTTTCATTTTACAGCCTGAAGCCTGAAGCTTTACAGCCTGAAATATATGACTAACTAAGGCATCTTCATTCATTTTACTTATTCACGTTATTTCCGTTTCCATACGGCCAACCAGTTTGAGATTTATTCTATTTTAAAGGCCACATGAAAACACCTTGTAGAAGAGAGTTATTTGAGCTTCAAAGTTAACTGGTGTTTATCTGTCAATTTAGTAATATACTTTTCATAGACCTACAATTACAATAACCATTTTTCATTGATATCAATTTCAAATTTTTCTTGAACTGATTTGAACTGTACCCCTCAACGTGCCATGAACGCAATATGGATATATATCGAACCTTTCTTATTACTTTGGATGTGTGTGTCCGAATCTGTCGACATGATAAGCTGTCCGTACCTGTATATACATCGTGTAGACAGCCCTCCCGAACGACAGAAAATAAAACGCAAAACACGTTCAAAATTATACGATTATAGTGATCATTCTGTTGGTCTCCCAGTCCGCATATAGAATGCCAATATTTTAATTATCAATCGCAGATATGATACCATACACGGAGATGGATTACTAGTAATCCGCTTTGTACCGAGAATTCGTGATTCATTTGCAAAGGAATCGACCAACATAACAAGACCCTCATGAAGATCCTTTCACGCCTTATAGCTCCACAATCCCTTTATCGATCCTGCTCATATACGAATTGTCAGACAATACTTATCCTTGCTACACCCCAACAAATTTCACAAAGATCAGAAAAACGGTAGTAAAGCTATCGTGGAACAACTATTCGAAATCTTTTAAAAGCCCTCGAAATGTACGGATGTCCCAGTAACCAGCTGACAGTTCCGTTATATTCCAAGCTGTCCGCAAGAACCTCACCTCGCTTACGTTCTGCTCGTTCGAATATTCTTTGTCGTTTTAAACAAGTCTACCGTATCACTGTTGTACACCCTTATCTTGTGACAACATTATTTGCTTTTAGATAGGTTGCATAATTCTTTTGAGCTGCTACCGCCAATCTAGGTTCGACTAGGTTCACGATAATTAATACTTCTTTAATACTAATAAGAACTGATTTGTCCAATGTAATAATTTACTTTGCTAAATTGATATATTTGTGAAGATTCGTGCGGATTTGTTTATTTAATTATATTTATACGTTCGGGAAAATATTTCCAGAAGGATCTATAAAGCCTTGCCTGATTCCTTAGTTTATTTTAGGTATCATAATAGGCTGTTCGGTGAGCTGAGCCTATATAATCTACTTAGCCTAACATATTTACCTATACATATACAGTTTCAGTCGCGTTTTGGTAGTAGCTACCTGAGGAACTAAATATCACAGTCAAGATGTCAGTGAATTTTTAATTGTGATTTAATTATCTAACATTGAAATGTTTTGAGATTCACACATAACGTCTCAATGTTCTTTATAAACTTTTCCCTACTCACATCAGTGGTTTATAGGCCAATCCAGACTAAGCAAAACTTACGATTTAGAGAAACGCGTTACGTCTCGCTGACATGCAGAAGATCTTCCCGTTCGATCCCATGTAGGTTATACCTTTTGGATCTCAGAACCCCTATTTACAGAGATACCAGAGTCAGCTTGCCAGACCAGAAAAGCGTTATTTTGGTTGGATGTTCTCACTCGACGTTATGGAATTCGAGTCGAGATACCCTTTGCCGATTATGTATGTTACTATATATTTGGATGTCGTGAATTCAAATAAAACGTTCGAACAAGAAAGTGTATCCACTTACTGCATACGAGTCATATGATTTATATGTGCATATACTAAAATTTACTTTAGATAGCTTCTTTAAACTCTGTATCTAAGTTCTCCGTTTTTTATAATATATGAACGTACCATCCTTTCCGTTCTAATGTTACTGATAGTCCATTTATAATATATCAACAAATATTCTAGGCTTAGTATCAAAGTGATCAAAGAATCTCCGATGCGTTCGCTCCCTTGACTCGGATTTCTAGGTATTCTTGTATGAATGTATCTAAATACAATGCTATTATCTCCCGTATGTTTAAGAGAGGACAAGCAATAAATCGTAGAGGAGAAGTAAGAGACTACTCCTTACCAATATCACTTGTTAAAGTCGTAGAAAGAGTCATAATAGGTACGAGAATAGAAGGTTCTCTTGTCGGGCATTAACGTTCAGCTACTATACGGAAACGTACACGTACCGTGCCTAAAGACTACGCCTATAGCCATGAACTACTTCGTTCGTTCGTCTATTTACCCCACTCCCCTTCAAATATGCAAGAGCGATATTCATATTCATATTCATTCATATTCATACTTTATTGGTAATATAAAATTACAGGTCAGAGCTTAAATAGAGAGAGAGAGTGATACCGAAACTTCAATTTTCAATGTTCGCGGTAGGCCCGCTTGTATATCAACGTGTTACACAAGAAGAAGTACAAAATATAGATAAAAAACGTCCTAAACCCCGACTACCCGAGCATTCGTACTGGCTCTAATTTAGCTTTAAGTAATTACTTAACTAAATTAAGTTTAATTTTATTCACTAAGTCCATGTGTACTATATGTTACGTCACGAATAAATGTTTTTCTTTCTTTCTAACATTATAATACTCTTCTCGCGAGTTCTTCTGGCAAGCCCTATAATACGAATGGTCGTATATCACTGTAATGGTACTAATGATATCGGTGTTCTCAACGCCTCACGCGAATTTTACCTGTAAATCATATTAAACCACGACGACGACGATGCAGTATCTTGACTATGATTATTTTGGAATACACCAAGCACGTAGGTAATTAAAGCATGCGCTGTTAAGTCTATCGTTGAGCTCATCCGACAATTCCTCGAATTGCGAGCCTTCGAAGGTGCGCTACGAGTACCTAGACTGTTATTCTATTTGTCATCGGAGCATTGTGTAGGCCACATTGCGTATCGTATGTCATAATCAATTTTAGTTTATTTATTATTATAAAGATGTGCGGGAAAACAATTACTCGTTTCTATTTCCTTTCAGTTTAAAACGTATTTCACTTCGCTAACACAATTGTTCGAACAATCACGGTATATGCTCCAGAAAGTAAATCAAATACGACCAAGAATGACGGGTTGACTATCGCTAATAATAGACTTTTATCGTACCATTAAAAGATCAATTACTATTTTCGATCACGCAAGAATTTTTCAACAACGACTTCGAAATTATATCACGATCATTGCCGCCATCGTGGCATCGCACCTTTAGAATATGCCTACACTTTGACTCTTCTATCGTTGTCTTTCTCAAGAAATTTTCAAGAATTCACCGCTAGACCCAGACAGCATGCGCGGTAGTAGCAACATCCTCTTGAGCATCATAGCTAACAAGCTAGAGTGTCCTCTGTTGTGGCAAGGGGTCAGAGGACCAAATCACCTTTGTGTTTTAATTATTAGGTACCTAACTAATATAGCAATTCAGTGCAATACTAACAATTGGTGGACTTTATGTTGTCTGGTAATTAAAGAAATTTAATCTAATGAGTGCATGAGTTTAAAGCGACTAAGTAGATACTTAGTTTAAGATTACGTCGCGAATGGATGTATCAACGCGGTCGGTATGACAGTGTTACCCAAAGGTGTCACACAATGCTGCTATCTAACAATTGGTGTCTCGCATGGACCTAATATATGTTTGATGACACAATAAGTACTAGCTGTTAATTACCGACATAAATCATTGTAGATACCAGTCTTATCTCATGATTTTTAATTTAAATATCTTGCAGCATTTAAACGTCGTCAATGCAGGCCTCTCAGTAAGATTGAATAAAGAATTTGACATGACCAAGAGATAAACAAGCATTCTCTATCCCATAGAGTTAAACTTTAAGCCTTTAGAAGTTTAAACTTTAATTTATATCATGGCTCGAGTCCCACAGCCTTGCCATAATATTAGGGAAATATACTATATAGGTACTCACTGCTGCTACCTATACGGCATTCGATCAAAACATGAACACTTTTCTATTGACAGCTGAACAAAGACGTTATTTATCTATATTCGGCGGAAACTGTATCTAGCACATAATATGACAACCATTACTCCTTTCTTATAACAATGCACGCATTCAATTAATCACAGTTTTATCTATAATTCACCCCCGTACACCATAAATATTAAGAGTAGTGTGGATGATAATTACTCTACAAAATTATACAGCAACCGAGCACTCCAAGAAGTCAGGTAAGTACCCTCCAGTAACGACCCTTTGTACATCACTACGCCCGTTCAATCACTTTATTATTCATCGCATGTTAGTTAAATCCGTGTAAAATTTAGTTGGATGTACTTATTTAATTACGGTAACTGTCATAGTCGATACAGAATTTCAACAAATTCCTGTACCTCGAACAGGTACATATTTTTGTTCCTTAAAGTCACAGACCTAAAATGGCGCTTACGCTAAAGACAAATGAAGTGCGCAAAAGAGAAACCAACACGTATATGAACATTCCGCAAGTGCGAAAAAGATATACGATCATTCTCCAAGTAGGACAACCTTTAAGGTCCCTCTTCACACTCGAACACCCGCGTCGTGAGAGCTAATATTTAATCGTAAAAAAAGATATACTATATTTCGGTGTTAAATCACTTAGAATAAAAAAGAAGAATGGTGTCGTGTTGCGTCCCGGATTGCACAACTACTCACAGGAAAAACCCCAGGCAATCATTAGTTTCACAAGTAAATATGATATTCCGATCGATGTCTTTGAACCCATATTTTATCATATTAGTTAATATTAAAGATTATTTTGTGTAAAAATCGAAATTGTTATTCTATGCTAGGACTAGATAAAATATCGTAGGGACATGTGTCGACAACTGTTCGATACATGTCTAGGTCTGTTATAGTTTCGAACGAATTATAATAAATAAATAAATGTTGTATCAACATTATGTCATTACGGTCATAATGTTAAATTGTGTTCTTATTGTCTTTTTGTACCCATTTGAATCTTGCATTTCACTTCTCGTCGCACTTTTGATCATTGTCAATCCATATTACTATACTAGATCTGTGCTTGAAGTAAATATACTCCTATTATTTCATAGAAATTTGTTGTCACGTACAATATTATTTCACATAATACAGAGGGTATCTTAACTACGAGCAAACTGTTGAAAATAGTATATAAATAAACTTTATGTTGCGCGGTGTGCCAGCCTCCTAATATTTACATACTGCTTATGCATTTGTATGTGTTCCAATTCTATTGTACTTGTATGCACGTTGTTTTTGGTCAAAGGTTCAAGCGGTAAACGTTAGGACAACTCTGTATAACTGTCATTCGTGGCATGCTCTTTCATTATTATTATTACCGTTATCAACAGTCAAGGTATTTACCGGAAACATATTCTAAAGAAAATTAATATTCTACACGTTACATTTTCCTTAAAATCAATTGCTACTTCATATTAGTAAAGTCAAAAATAATAAAAGAAAACGTATTATATTATGGTTCAACTAGAATAAAAAAAAATATTTTTTTATTCAAACCAAAACTGAGTTTAACATATAAGAACATTCCTCATTTGTTAAGATAGTTTGAAGTCTTGTAATTGCACAAAAATATTTTTCATCCATATATGTTATTAAGTTATTATTTAATACCCGAAAACTCAATTCTTGCAAAGCTTGTTTAGTGAGGACGCTTTTTTGTGCAACATTGTAGCTTGATTTATTAATGAAACAGAAAACTGAAAAACTGTACCGGACTCTTAACAAGACTACCGAATAAGCGCGCCTACTAAGAACATGGAGGTCAAGTTATACTACTCACGGACTCGCGGTCGAAACCTAGGTCTTGTCAATACAACCTGAATTGTTAAGTCGCAGATTAGATAGTTTGTTTGAGCCCGTTGGTCTCGTTAGTGCTAACAAACGTAGGTATTGAGTCTAACGTTTTAACTAAGAGATTTGTCTTGCATTTAATTTCTAATTTCTTTCTTCAAAGCTCAAACAACCTTATCCTCACTCCACTATCGACTTGCACCCGATATGTACGACTAAACGGCCAGTGTAAATTATTTAAGAATCAAGATTCAAGCCGTTCCTCGAACTACCACTCGAAGGCTTTGGTAGAAAATTGGAATCAATTCGCGGGTCGCTTGAATAGGTAAACTAATGTAATTAGCAATTTTATATAATGTAATATTTGCTAAAACATTTTATTTAATTTCAATTCATACATATTTTCATTACTTTTGGTAATAATATGGATTGGTAACGTGTGGTATAAGTCCCTTAAATTATTATGACTATGTTCTAATGAATATATATTAAATAATTATCTTTATTTTTACCACGACCGCGTAACATTCGTCCTGTAGCGGCAGGATGCCTACAGTGGACAGATACAAGCAATGTTCAACGCCCATAAATAAATTTTCCTTTTATTTGCCTACATGGGTACTATTGTACTAATAATGTTCGTGACTTTTAAGCATCTAATTTCACCTTAATAGTATCACTACCGAGTATTTTCCAATGAGTCTCTAATACGAACTACCATAAATGTGGTACGGATCCAATTATCCCAGCACTGCTTCACCATTTTGTCGCGCCGTCCTCTGTACATATAGCATATCTGCCAACAAACTAAATGTAGGTAACTTCAGGAAATTATAGACCGCGGTAAATATCGAGGACGTCGCGACAATAGACCAATAGTGTGTGAGGTAAAATTGGCTCCTTACCTCATATCCGCGGTCTCGCCTAATTATCTGCTTCGCACGACTCGCCTCATATGCTCGATCTGTGGGTGAATAAACACCCTGACTTATATGTCGTTAAGTGCCTTCAGTCTAGTACAGGTTATGGATTTAATAATGGTCAGCTATATATAGTATGTCAGTTGGTTGTGTGCTCCTAACGTCTCTTACGGATCGTCATATGGACCTTCCTATCCTCGTCCGTAGGGTAGGCCACACCTTCCCTCAATACAGTTGATTACGCCTAACAAGCTTATTGAAGGGGTCCGTCCAAACCAGCTAATGCCGGGGAAGAACCCTGTGCACCTCTACTAAGAGCGAGGTCGTACCTACCTAAGATACGACCGATCCTTACTCGTGCACTCTCTACTACTGGAGGGTAAGCCTCCATTATGCGCATAGACTATAGGGTACCTACCCCCTGGTGATAGGCCGCGCCCGCGCATCTAACCCGAAGACCCACCTGCCTTCGCTAGGGCGTTAAGAGTACTAGACTCACCACTGTTGAGCCTGTGGAGGATTTACACCTACCCCCACGCTACCTGTCCCCGGGGAACTACACAAATCGCCCGTGCGCAATAGACTACGGGGGCGGCTACCATACCCGCAGATGGGCAGCCCTTGCCCCTGCGCACTTCCCCTATCCAACAAGGGGGCCCTAAGAGAGCGGTCACTTCACCCGCCGATGGGCGTGCATCGCCTGTGCTTCACGCACGTTACTAAGCGCATAGACTAAGGGGCACTGTCCACCGTGAGACTGTGGTCCGGGCCCGCGCGGGGAATAATTCAAGGGAGGAAACATATATCACCTTCGTAGCAATCGTAACTATTGTTAGGATTATACTTAGATGACCGAGACATTTAAGGTAAAGAGAAACATCACAATCATTACGTATACTATAACTGTAAACACTTAACTTTCGGTAAACCAGCTAATGTGGCTACCATCCATGCACCATGGACTCTCACACATCGCGTCTGTTCTCGTAGGGAGACAACCAACCTTCACTAAGTCGTACGATAAAATGACCGCGTCAACGGTAATACGAATATTTGCCATTTCTTTATCTACTCTACTATTAACAGTAAAAGTACACAGTAAGTTAAATACACAACAATGCTCAAGCGTGGGAATTTCTCTTGACAGTTTGGTCCGATGACAGGTGAGCTGTCGTCTCGGTGATGTTCTAAAACCTGTCTAAAACCACTTTACAAACATGGAAAGTGATGTTACATGGAATGTTGTTTAAATGCTCGCGACACGATCTGATCCGGACACCCTGACCGATCGGACCTGACGGTCCAGATCGTAACTGTCGCGACAGCATGGATTCTTGGACCGAGGTGACGAGTGCTTCGGACGCCGGAACTTGACATTTTCTGATAAGCTCTGCCCTTCATGACATAAGCACGTGTAATAAACTGGTTGGTTTACCTTCACAAGGTACCTACGTAGGTTCAACGGCAGTTCAATAATCGTCCTAACATGAAAACATTATTGGGTATAAAAGGGAGCAAAGGGGTTATAAGGGGTGCAAAGGGGTTTGATGTTTTAACTACTTTTATACTTCATTATAATTCGCTTTAGACACAGTAATTAGCAACATGCAATTTTTTGGAAATTCATTCGATTTTCATCTCTTTGAAATTCGTCATTCGATTATATTTCCCGTTAGATTCAAATGTCTCTAATAAATCTAGTATCTATTGTAGCCCTGAAACATCAAAAATGCGTTAGGCGTCTGCGCCGCCGCGCCGCGCGTCATAACAACTCATACAATAAAAAAAATTCAGTCGAATTAAGAGCCTCCTCCTTTTTTGAAGTCGGTTAAAAACCGTTAGGTTGGTGAAGTCACCAGCCTCAAAGTTGCGGAAAAATCTTTGGAAGGATTATGTTTTTGAAAGATTTGTGTAATTTTAGGCACAAAAACCTACATAGTTGTTCTACACTTTTTTTCTTGTTAGAAACACAAGTAATCGAATTGTGGTTTTGAAAATACATTTGGGGTATAAAAAAAAGTGCGTGAGTGTCGTGGAACACTCGGTTGGAACGAAGAAACCATTCTCATTACATATTTCGCAATCGTATTGTTCAGTTGTAATGAGTTTTCGTGACGAAACACGTTTGACCGTCTCTACGGTCAAATGTCAAATCTGACAGTTATTTCGCCTACTCCGCCCACATCCGCCAACCGTCCGATAAGGAAATTCGTTCCAAAAAATGGTTCAACTTTTATGTTTTTATTTTAAACCGCAATATTTTTACAAAAATGTTTGTGTCGTTTTTTTGGTGTTGTTACGTTACGTGTTTATTAACGTTACGTATTCAATTAAATATTTACCTACCTAGTATGTATCAAATCAATATACGAACTCATAGGTAGGTTGTCTACTTCATAAGAGCCAAAAGCGCTGACCTCGGGGTCATAGATGTAGCATGCGATCGAAAAGTAAACAATAACATTTTAATTCGCGCATTTATAAGCAAACTGTTTGATATTAAATATCGTAGGTGATTAATAATCAAATCAGCGGACACATGAAAACTGACAGCGATTTATATTAATAATTAATCGGTTTGAATCATATTACCATACTTGCTAATCTTGATATCATTTATATGTGGCACAAAGAAACTCAACAAATTCAAGTTAATCCACACGGTTTCCTTCTGATGTCTTTGTTTACATTGAATTATATTTAAACTAGCGACCCGCCCCAGCTTCGCACGGGATAAAAAATGGTTATTGTTGTAGACCTTTTTAAGGTGTACAATATATATACTGTAGTACATTATTTTGATCTACTCATAGGGTTCAGCCAGCGTTTGCAATGTAAGCGCAAAAAATGTGTTTATTTACGTTTATGACATCACATTAGAAACCTCTAAAATTATCAGTGTTTCTCTACTACATAAAAACCTTCCTCATGAATTTCCACTCTATGTATTAAAAAAAACCGTATCAAAATCTATCGCGTAGTTTAAAAGATCTAAGTATACATAGGGACAGACAGCGGAAAGCGACTTTGTTTTATACTATGTATTAGTGTATGTTAAATTCATAACAAACGAGTAGGGAAATGACCAGAAGATTTTACATTTATTCCGAAATTGTTGTTGTTATGTTAATATAGCAATGGAATAAAAGGATGGTTGTATGTTCAGGTGTGCGTATTATTTTTTGGGTATTCACTGTTTACCTATTCAGAGCCACAGTCTGATGTTATAAATTCTTGTGTGAAATCAAAATCATATTTAAAAACTGATAGAAAACCAGAGGTTAACGGGTCATGAAGTTTTCAGGCAGTCATTGGTTTACATTTTTATTTACACACTAAACGGAAAACCGTTGGTAATTGTATGGTACCTGACCGTAAAAGCATCCAACTATAGTCCGGTACCTACTGCAACCATTGTCCACAAGTTCAAGATAAGCTAATAAAATAAGGTACCTATCAACCAAAGTTTTCATTTATTTTTTTCTAAGGTTTTCATTAATTTCTAATCTCTTATCAAAACTCATCAATAAATTATCATGTAAATACAGAACACACCTGAACATATTCAAGTTAAGTTAGTTAATTTTTGGACCATAGTTGGGAGCTTTGGACTATATACACCGTGGGCTGGAATAACCCGACAGATCTTAACCACGCATTTCTAAGACCAAAAGAAGGAAAAAATATTATGTGACTTTAGGTCAATTTCGCCAAAAAATATTTTTTTTTCGTTTTTTTTTTCCATTTTTTTAATGTTTATTGCACATGAAAAGCAAATGTTATTTATAAAATTATCGCCTAAAACAAATTGGTACATTTTTTTTTTTTAAATTTAGTTACTGCAAAGTTTTCCTTGTCACTGTGATATCTGTCAATAAGGACGTGTAAACTATGTCCAATAATGGCAACAACGCCATTAGAAAGACGTTTTGTGATGAGTTATAATAAAAAGTGTATTTAAAAAAAATTGGTATTATCTCTGAAACTAGGCGTATTCCAGAAAAGTTTATAGGATATTTTAGTATCTAAATATGATCAGGAATATACTGTTAAAATCTGTCTAGTTTTATGGGCCCACGGTGTATAAGTATTTGGGTGTAAGTTTCAGGATACTTAGACCACATAACAAAATGACTTACCTAAGTTAGTAGGTATAATAGACACTTATACAGATATGTAGGTCACTAATACTTAATAAATGGGTTTTCATTGAGTATTGAAATTTTATCTAACATTTGTACACGGCTAATTTTTTACCGCTATTTTGTACAAGGCCTAGTCCGATGAAAAACTAGTGCCTACGCCAATTCCTTGCCGAGCGGACCCCAGGCTCAATAGAGCCAAAAGTTGGGACAAACACTACTAGGAAGAAGAAGATTACCGCTAATTTGTAGGTACATATTAATAGTTACAGACATAATCGGAGTCCGATTACATGCGCGGTTAAACAACATGTCCGCATACTAACTTTGTAAAACAATAATAGCAAAAGCGCGGAACGAAAAAATAACAGTCTTAAAATGAGCTAATTAAAAAAACAATAGTAACGTGTTCAAGGTGGGGTTAGCGTTTGCAAAAGTTAGGTAAAACTAACCGCGCGTGGTTTCAGCGGACACTCGCGCGCCGACTCTGAGCCGAGCACGTACGTTACACCTGAACTCTAGTTCTATTAAATAAAGTTTTTTAAAAGTTCTTAGATTACTTAAGGTCTTAAAGTGTCTGTACGACGGTCGCGTTGAGACGGTCCCATGCTAATGTTAAGAACTAAGTGCAAAGATATGGTGCACAGTGTTAGCTGACGGAGATTTAAGTAGTGAACGAACATTTTTTATTTAGCTGAAAAGTGAACAATGCAATTGGGAACTTTGTGCTGAGATTTTTACGCACGCCCCGACACATACCTACAGGATCATTCTGTTGCACTACTCTCACTGCAAAATAGTTCTAAAGGTGAGAAATAAATCATAACCAAACCGAAATAGGTATAAAATAATTAGTTATTTTATACCTATTTCGGTTTGGTTATGATTTATTCAGCTATTAGTAGCTGATAATAGTTGCCCTGCATCAACCAACATGTCTCTATTTGGCCCAATAGTTGCATGGTAGAGAATGCCTTTTGGCATTAAGTCCGCAATTTGTGCATTCTTCTTCTTTTTCTGTGTTGAGCAATCAACTTTGAATAAATAAACTGACATACCAAGGCATATCAAGAGCAAGTTTTCAGGGTTTTTGTAAGGTGTTGAACACATTGACACTTGACATATGTTATTACGTGTCAAAACATTTATTAAAATTTATTTTAGGTTTCCATTAGTTACGTAGTGTTTATACTTTACAGATGTTACTGATTACTAAGAATATTAATTATAATAGAGTTTTCTAACTTAGGAAAATATTTACTACTACTTTTTAAAGATTCTACTATATACGGTACCTAGGTACCGTAGATATAAAACCGTGTAACGAACTTAGTTACACAGCTTAAAGTCGGCAACGCGCATACGACACCTCTGGATTTCCAACCGTTCATAGACTGCGGTACCTGCTTACCATCAGACAGATTTTGTTTGCCACCGTCATGGTATATAAGTTTGACCAATGCGATATTTCATAATGTACTTCGCCATTAAAATTTTTGAAACTTTAACAACATGTAACACCAGAAAATTTCCACCCGCGTTCGATTCGCATTGTAAGTATGTAGATATTGACTTAAATGCTGACAACGTTGCGACTTTATAAATATGAAAGGATGCTGTTATGTCAGCTGTTTCTGTTGCTGTTTCATATAGACTCGCTAATTCCTTCGTACACACAAACTCAAGCTCATTGTATGAGAGAAATCGTAGCCGGATCAAGGGACGATACCCTACACGGCCATGCTAAGCCAAAATTTGCCGAAAGGGGGGTAATATTTATATATCATTAATTAGATATATGTATAGGTATTATAAACCAAAAACGCTTCCTAAATATTTACCTACAATTACAACATAGGTACCTACTTAACTGATATGTGGACGAGTTTAGTGAAAAGGCCCACTTTGTCTATTTACAAGGACACTTCATTAATAAATAAATAAATAGCGTATGTAGTTTTCGGAAGTACTAATAACTCCGTATCTTAGACAAAGTGCGCCTTTTCCCGACACATTAAATATAAAATTAATATTTCCGTTTATATACTTACCTATTGAATACCTACAATAAAACCATTAAATATCTCTATCATTTTACTGCTTGGTATGCGCTGCATACGACAGGTGTCATAAATCATTGGAGTCAAGTAGGTAAACAGGTGTGTCCTAAAAAGTAGTAATTTCCACAACCATGCGCATATTATTCATGTAAATACCTACCTATGTACCTAAATAAGTTCATAGACAGTCAACTTATAGTAGATTAGATTTTTAACCTATGTAGAAACTTATATCTGTCCACTTGTTGAAAATGAAATTTTACATAACGTAAATTCCCTATCATCATCACAACATGTGCCGTCATGTGACGTGAAACCTGATGTAAGAGAAGAGGCAAACCACGGAAGAGAATGGAAGGACTGTGTGAGAGACGACATGAAAAGGAAGGGCGTGAATAACGAGTTGTTGGGCGACTGAGAAGTATGGAAGTCAAATAAATAGGATAAGGGCAAGCTAATGATGATTATGATGATGACGTAAATTCCCTTACAGAGTCGTACAACCTACACGAGTAAACAAACAAACAGCACTCTCTTACAGGTAGGTACTTAGTGTTCATTTTTAGGGTTCCGTAGTCAACTAGGAACCCTTATAGTTTCGCCATGTCTGCCCGTCCGTCCGTCCGTCCGTCCGCGGATAATCTCAGTGACCGTTAGCACTAGAAAGCTGAAATTTGGTACTAATATGTATATCAATCACGCCGACAAAGTGGTAAAATAAAAAGTGGAAAAAAATGTTTTATTAGGGTACCTCCCCTATACGTAAAGTGGGGAGTGATTTTTTTTTTCGTTTCCACCCTAACGTGTGATATATTGTTGGATAGGTATTTAAAAAAAAATAAGGGTTTACAATCATTTTTTGATAATGTAAATATTTTCGGAAATAATCGCTCCAGGAGTTAAAAAAAATGTGTGTCCCCCCCTCTAACTTTTGAACCATAACTTTTAAAAATATGAAAAAAAATTCTAAAGTAGAACTTTACAAAAACTTTCTAGGAAAATTATTTTGAACTTGATAGGTTGAATAGTTTTTGAAAAAAAAATACAAAATAATTTCTGAACTAAGTTTGTAATTTAACCGTATAAGCAGGTGTTTATTGTACCTGTAATTTCTACAAAATCACAATGAAATGACGTGCTTTCAAATAAACTAAAAACGGTGAAAATCGGTTCACGCAATAGAGAATTATCCCATAAAAATCATCTTCCACACTTTAAGCTCGCGCGCAATAGTTGACTTAATTTGCCGATAGATGTCGCTGTTCGTGGAACGCTCATATCATATCCTACATGGCGATGTTATTTTAACTCTTAAGTGGGGACACTTACTGTGACGGACGGAAAACTATGGAACCCTACACTGAGCGTGGCCCGACACGCTCTTGGCCGGTTTTTTTTATTAAAAAGGATGCGTTTTACACTCATAATGTCAACTTTAAATGATAGCCGCTTTCTTTGCAAACAAAAGAAGCCTGATCTTAAGATCTCGTTATGAACAGGTTTAGCACAATATTTGCACTAAGCTTGACAACCCAGATAACTCCTTATTACCCCACATTTATCACCGGGCAGTCTACGATCTTTCTAGTGCTAATGCAGTCCGAGTGCCCACCAAATTTCATTTGAAGCATAAATAATATACTAATCAAACAATTACGCACCATCTTGTACAATGACGTGAGGTAATGACGAAAAAAACTCTAAAAAATATTTATTAAAAAGGTAACAGAAACTATAACCCGCTTAAGATAATTTTAAAAATATTTTAATATTAATCAAAGTAATTGGGACGTTCATGTATGATTGAAAATGTTTTTACAATTGGCTACTTTCCTAAAAAAATATATTTTACGGGCTATAATAGCTTCACCAATTTTTGTTTGATTGACAAAGTAAAAAAAATAGTTTTTGGTAATCGAACTGACGGACTGGATAGAATTATATTTTTTTACCCGGGAAGTACCTGCGAAGATCTGAAGGAATGATTTTTTTGTTCTGTAAAAAACATAATTGGTCCCTTATTATTTTGTACCTAAATAACAATAATTGTGAAAAAAGATAGGTAAGTACCTAGTATTTTTAGTAAACAAACAGGTTAGACTTGCAATTGTAATAGATTGTTGATCTGGCCTCGGACACCGGAGGGTTTGGTCACTTTTTCTTAAGTATATGACATCTATTTTCAATTGTAATAGAATTAAAAATCCAATAGTACCTATTTAAACCGGGAACTTGGGATACGGTGAGATAATGTTTCTTTTTTTTATAGACATTTCTTTTTTTTCTTGCTTTATTTAAATGTATGATTCAAAAATTATTACTGTTATTAATTGCTAGAGTAATGGAGTATATAAGAAATTCATAGACACTGAAAAATATTGGCTACATTTATGGAAAATCTTTCAGGGCAAGATTTTAGAACTACCCAATTACGGTTACAGACGGGTGTGGTGCAACGAACCCTAGATAGAAACTAGAAAAATAGATTTTAACGCGCGCATCACATAAGTCCAATAAAATCTTACTGCAAGGAAACTAGAGAAATAAATTGGAAATATGAAGTCAAGATAGCTTGACCACAGTCAATCAAATATTCTTATTAGTAATTTTGTACTACCTATACCGAGTTAATAATACACCTTTTTTTTTAATACCACGACGGTGGCACAAAAACATACGGCCCGCCGGATGGTAAGCAGCTACCGTACCCTATAGACGCATGCAACTCCAGATGTTTCACATGCGCGTTGCCGACCCTTTAAAAAAGGAGGATTCACTGTGTTGACGGCTAAACAGCTAATTCGGACGTTTTACGAAAGTACGACAGACGGTAGACTTCATTTTGTTTTCTTATTGGTCTCTTTATTTGCTCCTATAAGATAATACTCGTATATCTGATGGTGACCGAACCTAATATGTAGTAAGGTAAACCGGTTAAATTGGGTTGTGGAGACAAATACGTTTTCTCTAGAAGTACAAGAAGATGGAAACTTGTGGGTAGACATGAGTTGCATCAAGGGCGAGATTCCATCAGTGATGTGGTTAAAATTTATTTCAATTTCAATTTTCAAATTATTTATTTGTTAAACATAGGTAACATCAGGTCTTACAATTCATTGGGATCTCTATGTTTTGCCTCTCGGTATACAAATAGCATGTTGCATGCAATATTTACAAAATATTATATAAAATTATTAAATGCTCCCAATGACATTGCATCTAATCAAAATTGTCATCTAATTCAAGAAAAATCGTATTAACCTCAAGAGACGCTATTTCTCCGGTAGACGGTTCTTGCCTACGCTGCCTCTCTAAAAATATTGGACGTGCCCACCTAGTATCAGTAGGTACAGTCAGTGTAAAGTAAATACTAGAGGTGTAACGAATATTGGTTTTTGAACATTCGCGAATACGATTAAGAATATTTACTGCTCATATAATATGTAGGAAATGGAGTCAATAACCTTCGTATATGGGAAGTTTTGGTAGTTAAGTAAATAATCCAGCAGTTATATCGAATTAAGTTAAGGGTAGCTGAAAAGTAATTTAACTTTGCCAAACCTTGTATGGCAAAGTTAAAGAGCAATAAATTTACTGAAAGTTAACTGTCATACCAGATTTTCAGGCCAAATATTAACAAAGATACAGTCGAAAAAAGTTATTAAAAATTTTAAAGTAGTTTAACTGGTATTTGTCATTGCTTTGTTAATTATGTCGATCAATCACCAATATTAACGTCTTTGAAAACCTATAACATCAGAACTTTGTGGATATACTATTTTCCGTTATGCTGTCAAGTGTCATCATCATACATCGGGGTTTTCGGTGCGGGAATGTTTGATATTAGCCAAAGAGTAGCATTAACTTAAAAAACAGAATGTACTCTAGCAGGTTTCTACCTAATGAATAATTGATTGAAAAAATCATAGGTATATACAATGTATATGTAATAGCTGACTATTATATATATATTGTAGGTACATATACGTATGATTTTTTCAAGTATTTTTTTATTAATTAATTTAATGACTGATCATTATCAATCTCTTCAGTTAAGTCCCCAATCATTTATAAGCAAATAGTTAAAAATATTTATAACGGGTTACTCACGTAATTTAAGTCGATTTTTGCTCGACATGTTTCGATCAAACTACGTGACTTAAATTACGTGAGTAATCCGTTATAAATATTTTTAATATGTTAGAGTCTCACGAAAGTTTTATAAGCAAATCGGACGTCAAGATTAATATTTGACACTTATTGTCATACGGTGTCTTCATCTTAGGTAATTATCTAGTTGATAAATTTTGCATATGAAATTGCATTTTTAAGAATAAGAATAAGAATAATCTTTATTGACTAAAAAACCTAATACAAGAGTAAGTAACATTTCAACAGTACTCTAATACCTTAAGATAAACTTATGTATTAGGTTTGATACAGTTTCATCGGAACTGAACCTCTGTCCCCCTAACTAGGCGGTTGCCTGTGACTCGGAAGTGAGTGATCTTTTTAAAATACTACATAATAGTCAATACAAACATGCCTCCAAGGAAAAAAGCTCGTATCATAGTGTGTATACTATTCACAGAGAGGTAGTTAATCATTAGGCATAATATGATATTTTCTCAGACTAACCGATCTGTTTATCTCTACTCTTTCTCAAATCGTTCCCGCACCGAAAACCCCGATCTATGGTCATCATACATTAATAGCAATTAATGTATGATATCCTGTGGATATTAAGTAAACGTAAAGTTAAATCCTCTCTATTGCACACCTTAGAAAAAGAAAACAGCACACCAAACCTTTTTACATATGAAGAGAGGCAAACAACAGGCGGCCTTAATGCTAATACGTGATCTCTTCCAGACAACCTTTGGATGTATTATTTTTCGTTAAGCTGTCAAGTGTTATGACACTTGAAAAGTCATAACTTTTCAGAATTGCTAAAAAAATTATGCTTCCGCCGCCATATTGGAATCTCAACAATAAATTGGCTGTATCTTCGTTAATATTTGGCCTTAAAATCTGATAAGACAGCTAACTTTGAGAAAATTTATTACTCTTTAACTTTGCCATACAAGGTGTACTCAAAAAGTGCTTAGTTTATGAGATATAAGCGAAAAACTGAAAAAAGAAGGTTAGGTTTTTGCCCCCCTCCAAATTCCACAAGGTCCTCGAGGTCGAAAACTTATGAGAGTCTTCGTGGCATACCCCCGAACCACCCGATAAAGTTCCATTGAGTTTGGATTACTTTCCAGGTGAAATGTACATAATTGCTGGACTAAAACGAATCAGACGTGATACTTTCAAACCGAACAAGAAAACAAATTTTGTATATGTCAATAATCTTTTCAACACTTCTGCACACAATATTTCAAAATCATTAAATAACAAATATATGTTTTTCACCAAAATAATTACCTAAAACCGGTGTTTCTCTGAAAAATGTTCTAAAGCAATCAAATAACAATGAAGTGTTCGATGACGAATACTAATATTCCTTACTTATATTACATCCCTAGTGCCGGATTCTAATTTTGAAATACATTAACAATACAATAACAACACAACCTATCTCAAACATAACTCCAACACACAACAAACAATCAACCAATATTGAAGTTGTATTTCTGATTCAGATGTTTATGCCGTAGCTGTATTACGTTGTTAATGCATTGGAGTTGTATTGAATTTGGATCGTGTTTATACTTGTTTTCAACCGACTTCAAGATTTCGAAGGAGGAGGTTATCAATTCGTCGGGATCTTTGTTTTTGCTATTTTTTTTTTTTTTTTTATGTATGTTCACCGATTATTCGAAGACGGCTGGACCGATTTGGAAAATTTTTTTTTTGTTTGAAAGAGTATACTTCACAGTTGGTCCCATTGTAACCAGGTCAGGATCTGATGATGGGATCCTGGAGAAATCGAGGGAACTCTTCAACTATTATAGGCACACCTATAGTGATTTGAGTATTTTTTACAGCATCTCGAGCATTTGCTTTTGGAAAGGTGGATGCTAAGTGAAGTCGGTTCTTTTTTGTTTAAAATTATGAAGTTAGAATACGGCCCTAGCCTACTGAGCGTTAAATTAAAGTTGAAACTGTAATTACGTTATAAATGCTACAAGTAATTTTATGGTTTTCTAAGTGTGCACTAGATTAATAATACCTAGGTATTATAGCGCAGCGAACCATACGTTACATAACTATTTAGCTAGACTTTATGTTCATACATGTGAATGGAGCAATTTAATGTTTAGTAAGTAGTGAAGGGAGCAAATTGATAAATATATAAATTAAAGGAGCTATTTAAAACCCAATCATAAGTTTATTATAGAGGAATTTACGAGAATATCCCACAACCTCTTTACTTACTCGTATTTCTAATACCTACCTACCATACATTTGAATCTGAGATTCGTAATATACAGTATACAGTGTGTAACAAAAATACAGAGGGGCGATTTTTGGGATTCGAGTGCTCGAATTCAAGGAAATTAAACTCGAAAATAATCGCACATAAAAGTTTGTCGCCATTTTTTGCCCATAAAATTAATAATTTAATTAATCATTAAATTAAATTCCTATCGCTGTTATTTTTAAACTACCATTTCATGGTTTTAGACAGTTTTAAACGTCAGATTCGAGCTCTCGAATCTCAAAAATCGCCCCCTGGTGATCCGTGTAAGGGCATAATTGGTGTCGTATTGCGAGTAAGAAAATGTTGGAGACAAAGCTTTTGGCTTTTTTTTGTACGGAACAAACAAAACACAAAATTTTTTCGCGCGAAATTTTTGTCTTTCTTAGCTTTTCAACCGTCTTCAAGATTTCGAAGGAGGAGGTTATCAATTCGTCGGGATCTTTGTTTTTGCTATTTTTTTTTATTTTTTTATTATGTTCACCGATTATTCGAAGACGGCTGGACCGATTTGAAAAATTCTTTTTTTGTTTGATAGAGTATACTTCACAGTTGGTCCCATTGTAACCAGGTCAGGATCTGATGATGGGATCTTGGAGAAATCGAGGGAACTCTTCAACTATTATAGGCACACCTATAGTGATTTGAGTACTTTTTACAGCAGCTCGAGCATTTGCTGTTGTAAAGGTGGATGCTAAGTGAAGTCGGTTCTTTTTTGTTTAAAATTATTATTATTAAAACACGATACCAATTATACCTTTAAACGGACCACCAGCATCGTTATTTATTACATCTTGTAGAAATTACGAATTGTGGGTATTTCTCTTAAAAGTTAATTGAAAATAAATAACACTAAGTTTGTCATGTGGTAACTAGTAATGCAAGTTATAAAATGCTTTGATTGACTCAGTGCTACGTTTAATGGTGGGTAGGGTACAAAATCAGGTCATGGTAGCTCTTTTGATACTCAATCAATGAGGTCACAGATTTACTAATAACGGATTCTGTACTGCCCGAGATGAACTTTACATAAATACATTAAATACTGCTTTAAAATGAATATTTATACGTCTGTTCTATAAATAGAACAAAGGAGTGACGGCTAGTAGAACAATACCTATTCAATTTGGTATTTAAAAATAATTACTGCCTGGTATACATTATGTCTTGTTCATGCCAAATTAGTTTTCTTCGGAAAAAATCTCTCACTGGCTTTACTAATAGACAATAGGTGTTTATTGATTCATAGATACGTTATGTCACGAAGAAACTGTAAAGAGCAATCACTTAATTTATAGTAGATTGTTTGACAAGGGTCTAAAGTAGGCCATATTAACACGAGATGGTTATTTTCCCGAACGAAGTGAGGGAAAATTGTTCGAGTGGTAATATGGCTTTTAGACCAGAGTAATGCATACTTTTTTAATCATTGTGAAGTAGGAACTAAAAAAACACCTCATGTTTTGAGAAATAAATTGTGTTTCCTGATTGGTCGATTTTAACATTGATGTATTCTGATTGGTTGATATTAAATACAATGTTTTTTTAAGGACTTAAATTATTTACACAGTATACGCACCAAAAAAGTATCTAGCATTCCGATTAACTTCGATACATGTTGTGATTGGTGTATTTAATATGGTGAAGTGTTCCGATTGGTCAATTTAAAATGTATTGTAAATCGTAAATATGTATACATATTAGCCCTAGAGGCTAAATGTACTACTTTAGTCCGCCTTGCTAAGCATAATATGACACACTTTTTGAGCATGAGAAGTGAAAAATATTTTGATGTAGACTTTTGCCTATCTATGTAAATCTACAACAACAATGTTTCTAGTCTTCAATCTTCAAATCATGAAGTCGGTACCTATGCATCGAAACGTATTATCTGACCAATTAAGTAAAACATACTAACTTGGTATATCTACTCAGGGATTGGGAACCGTTTTTTGCTCCATACTAACTAAAATACCCTTTAGCCATCAACACAGTGAATCCTCCTTTTTGTAAAGGGGTGGGCAACCCGCATGTGACTCCTTTGGAGTTGCAGGCGTCCATAGGTTACGGTAGCTGCTTACCATCAGGCGGGCCGTATGCTTGTTTGCCACCGTCGTGGTATAAAACAAAAAAAGGTTGATTTTTGTAAGATTGTCCCCAAATATTTATTTATTTAAATTCAGAAGTACTTAGAATCCTTCTTTTATCTTTTATATATCACCCTATTTGCTTGTTAGTTAAACTTAATTCTACCTAAATACTAAAATTTCGACATTAATTATATACTTATTCTATGAATAATATTTCGAACACGCCATAGATTGGTGCTGCGCCCTCGTTATTTCACGACTTGCGTGATTGACCTCGCCAAACCTTCAACTAAATGAATGCGGAATAAACAAATGAATATACGAATAACATCAAATGAAGAATCCATCCCACGATATGAGATTGTTAGTCTATTTATGTGGTATATAATGTTGATGGATCCTAAGGCAACTAAGGCAAGGCAACACCAAATTTCCAAATAATCAGTTAAATTGTCTTAAGTACATCAATAGATAAGCACCTAAATATATGTGTGTTAGCAAAGCAATTATGTACCTTCAATATGTAGCCATTTAGAAATAGATGGAAAATAAAATTTATTGTTTAGATCAAATCCCAGATTTCACGCCACGAGAAAGTAAAGTCAAGAATTATTTTTTTCTTAATACATATTTTAACGTATCTC
The DNA here is from genome assembly GCA_947086415.1 of Pammene aurita. Classification (NCBI taxonomy): domain Eukaryota; kingdom Metazoa; phylum Arthropoda; class Insecta; order Lepidoptera; family Tortricidae; genus Pammene; species Pammene aurita. The sequence goes on from OX352305.1 coordinate 10,799,281, forward strand.
CAGTTCTCCACCTGTTACGTCTAAATTTGCCCAAATTAAGGATGAGTGTTTCCGCGATCGCGTTTTTCACTAGATGGCAGCACCGTGGCGAGAGGTCTTTTTGACAGCAGCTGTCAAAATCCACCAATTAAAAAATATGATTAAACATGGTTGGTGGATTATGACAGCTAGACCTCTAGTTAAAAACTCTCAAAATGATAGAGTCGCAATATAGTTTAGATATAAGGCGGTTATATTAATTTCCTATGGCCACATAGGTTTTCCAAAAGGAATATTCATTCGGATATTAAGACTTTAAATAGATGTACCTACTATCATTATTCATTACTATCAACTGGGGGCTTAGCCAAGAAGATCGTTTGCAGAAAACGAATCGAAACGCTATCTGTCTCTCTATCGCACTAATATGGAAGAGTGAGCGAGAGCGTGAAGCGTTTCGTTTCGTTTTCTGCAAACGATTGTCTTCTTGGCTACAGGGCCTGATGTACAAGTTTGCCTTCAGTAATGTTTGTCGCGGGACGCTGTATAGTATGCAAAACTTAATTACACGCGGCAATGCCAAGGACCATGGAAGATGTAATGATATCCTGTAACACTGTATGTAAGTAAGTATTACTTGTGATAACGTTTATACACTACAGTAATTATCACTTGCGTGGTTACGGTCTATCCTAAGCGAATAGGTCACGCACTTAGCTAAACAAATCTTTTGCTTAATTGGCTGAGATGCATGGATGCGAGCTTCAGTGACGGCATTACTAGTGATTTTATTTTGTTTACAGTTGTTATTGATACACAGTTTTAGATCAGTAGCTGTGTCGGTAATTATATTTAATATAGTATGGCCGCCGTAGTTGAAACCACGTATAAACCTGGTTTGACGCAACGAACGTAAAACAGGGGGCAGATTTTTGACTTTCGCGAAAGTTTTGAGCGCTCAAATTCGAAGAAATTAAGCACGAAAATAATCGCACAGAAGAATTTGTCGCCATAATTTTTGCATGAAATTAATAGTTTCAATAATCGTGATTTTAAATTCCTATCGCTATTATTTTTAAAACATCATTTCATCATCTTATTCAGAGATTAAAATGTCAGCTTCGAGCGCTCGAATCTGACATTTTAATCTCTGAATAAGATGATGAAATGATGTTTCAAATTCGAAGAAATTAAGCACGAAAATAATCGCACAGAAGAATTTGTCGCCATAATTTTTGCATGAAATTAATAGTTTCAATAATCGTGATTTTAAATTCCTATCGCTATTATTTTTAAAACATCATTTCATCATCTTATTCAGAGATTAAAATATCAGCTTCGAGCGCTCGAATCTCAAAAATCGCCCTCCAGGCCTCTGTCTTATGTCCTACGTTACAGTACTTCTAGTATTCGGCGACCATAAATAAAATAGAAGAGAGAACATAGGCGAGTAGGATGTTTGACTATTTGTTATGTTACTATTTAAAGTGTTGAGTGTTTACACGTCATAAATAAAATAATGAAATATATCTTCAAATTTATATTTTTGATCTGCAGTCTGGACATAATATTATGGAATAATTAGTCCACTGAAAATAACTTTACATACATATCTGAATTAAATATGCGTAAAAAAATAATGGTACGCTAATCAACGCTAGAAACAGTTACTTCCCGCTAAATTTTGCAGCACATTTCCACGATACGAGGTGCCCGATTCTAATTTTAAAATACATTAACAATACAATAACAACACAACCTATCTCAAACATAACTCCAACACACAACAAACAATCAACCAATATTGAAGTTGTATTGTAGTTGCGTTGGAATATTTCTCAAGCAAATTCTGATATTTCTGATTCAGATGTTTATGCCGTAGCTGTATTACGTTGTTAATGCATTGGAGTTGTATTGAAGTTGGATCGTGTTTATACGTGTTTTAAAGTTAGAATACGGCCCCTCGGTGTAATCGTACCTCTAGCAGTAGTTAGTTGCACAGACAACCGGCATCGGCATGCATAAATTTATGATAACAACGCATCAATGAACGTAGTACAGTACCCACGCGTGTTTGTAAAGCTGTGAAACGTTTGTCGATAACAATCAAATTCGCGATGTGTGATCGTATTCTCGTAGATTTTTTTGATATGTAAATATACCTACCTCTATATCTAAATATTGACCATATATGTGATGTGTATTAAAAGTTTGTGTGAATGTATGTTCTTGTCGTATGATATCCTGTTTCTCATGGTAGGTACCTACTAAATAACCTACGTGTTGTTTTTAACAATGTAGGATTTATCACCAGATAAGAAAGACACTAAGCAAACTTTGGTCATTAAAATAGAGTGCAAACATGAACTCATGCGCAAGATGTTCAGAAAAAATAACATTGACTCAATGATATTGTTAGATAGACCTCCTCAATTCTTGAGATAACTATAAAAAAACTTACATATTGATGATGAGGAGGAAAACCTTTCAATATTTATTGCGGTTATATTAATGCATACTTGTAGTATGTTTTTCTGAATTTCTTGTAGCGCGGGGCTAAAATTGAATATTTTAGTACCTCAGCTCATAAAATTGAAACGTTAATGGACTGGTACAAAAATAAACTTGAAAGTAAAAGCCCAGCTTTTGGACTGAAAAGCACTTGAAACAACATTACATCTTCCAATGTTACATTTTATACTTATGCTTTAAGTCACGGCCTAAGGTACAATGTGCTCAAAAGTGAGTACACTACCGCTCATAAGTATTTAGGCACTCTCATTATTTCTGATAAATTTTGTGTTTACAGCTCAATTTTTGCTTCTTAGTAGAATTTCGACATTATTTAAACAATTGTCTGGGATAAAACAATATATCAGTTGGTTAATCACAAAAAAAATAAAGATTTAATAATATTTACACTTAGTAAAATTTGTGGGGTTTGGTAACTTATACATTTTATTACATTTTTGGTCGCCGTTATTTCTCATATTGGATTTAAATTAAAACGCTTTGTTATAAACTGTATAAAGCCATTTAATTTTGTAAATAAAATATGTTTGACATTGAGTGTTTGTCGTCTGAATTTGGTGTGATACAAATAACAAATATTTTGTTAAAAACGCGTTTTTTTTTACCGGCATGGGTAAAACAAGAGAAATATCACTCGTAACACGAGCTATGGTGGTTGCTGAGCACAATTTAGGACTTTCAAACAGAGCCATCGCAAGAAAATTAAAGATGTGCCCAGGTACGGTTGACTACATAGTCAAAAAAATTGCGAAATCTGGCACTTTACTGAACAAAGCTCGAACTGGAAGGCCTAAAGTGACAACTGCTGCCGATCATCGTCTTATTGTTATTACAAGCAAACGAAAACGGTGACTTACAGCACCCGAAATTACCGTCCAGATTAACAACACCAGGAGAAACCCAGTCAGTGTCTCTACAGTAAAACGACGTTTAGTCCAAGCTGGGCTGAAAGGGTGCGTTGCAGTAAGGAAACCACTTTTGAGGTCTATAAATAAAACAAAGAGGCTAAAGTGGGCCAATTCACATAAAAATTGGACAACAGCACAATGGAAAAATGTGCTTTTTAGTGACGAGTCCAAGTTCGAGATTTTCGGTAGTAAAAGAAAAGCATATGTGCGCAGAAGAATTGGAGAGCGTGTGGCTGATGATTGTGTTATGGCCACGGTCAAGCACGGAGGGGGTTCGGTAATGGTTTGGGGCTGTTTTGGTGGCAACAAAGTCGGCGACTTGATAAAAATTGAGGGAATTCTCAGAAAAGAGGGCTACAAAAAAATTTTGGAGGAGAATGCTTTGCCATCTGGAAGGCGATTAATTGGTGCCAGGTTAACTTTCCAGCATGATAATGATCCCAAGCACTCTTCAAAGCTGTGCATAGAATATTTGGATAACAAACAACGTCTGAGGCGGCTTAAAGTTATGACAGTCGCCCGACCTAAATCCCATTGAGTTACTCTGGGATCACCTGCATCGGCAGGTTCGCCAATATTCACCCACATCCTCATCTCATCTGTGGACATTGCTGCAGCAAGAATGGGAAAAAATTCCTACGGATACGTTAGAAAAACTTATAAATAGGATGCCGAGACTGTGTGCCGCGGTTATCAAAAGCAAGGGGGGACACATTGATGAAGCAAAAATTTAGTATTTGTGTCGTTATGTAATAAAAGTTAAACTATTATTTTGTTTGTATGTATTCTACTTTTAAAAATATAAATATATTTTTTGTTGTTATTAACTAAAACTGTAATGTTTAACGATATTACCTGAATTTGAATAGTGCCTAAATACTTTTGAGCGGTAGTGTACATGGTATTTAAGGCGGGGAACAAGTGCCCATCTCATGTCCCACCCATTCGTCCGAATGGCGTACAACTGAAAAGGGTTTACACGTTTAAATATCTTGGGCACTTGGTCACCGATGACCTGCGTGACGACGCCGCGGACATAGAACGCGAGCGTAGGGCACTGGCCGTGAGGGCCAACATGATAGCCCGGAGGTTCAGCAGGTGTACAGCGCAGGTTAAAGTAACACTCTTTCGAACGTACTGTACTTCGCTGTACACGCATCGTACCATGTATGCTATGCGTGTACAATACAATGACGCGTTCAGGGTACTGTTGAGGCTGCCTCGGTACTGCAGTGCGTTCGGGCATGTTACCCGATGCACATGTGGACGGGTTTCATGCCACGCTGCGTAAGCGCTGCGCCACGACGCTCCGCAGAGTGCGCGCCAGCCACAACAGTCTCCTGGCCGTCGTGGCAGAGAGATGGGATAGCGCCCTAATCAGGCACTGGATCTCGCAACACTTAAGTTTAGGTACTAACATAGTTATTTGAGTTCTATTGTAATACTAACACTATATGGATTTCTTTGTCCGAAATAAATGCTTTTTTTTATTTTTACATGTGAGTACGAGCTTTTAAACCAAATATACATAAAATAAGATCAGAGTATAGCAAAGGGGGCCCGATCCCAGGACTTAGAAAATTAAATATACTTAAGGAGTGGCCCTAAAATAAAGTACCTACCTAGACACAAAGCGAAACTTATGGCATACAGCTTTCTTAGGTCAAATCCGATCCTATCTCGAGTTATTTTACAAAAAAAGATCGAAACCTTAAACAAAAAAGTTAAGTCAACTTCGATTAGGAGCTTTCAAGGCTAACTTGCTGCTAAGAGAGATGCTAAAAAAAATTTAATCTAGTTCAAAACGTCGGGCAAAGAAGATTTACTATCATTTTGACTAATGTTTGAATGCGTTCAGTGAAAGATGATAGAACCTGCACAAAAACAAACTTAAACAACTACTAAATAACAAACCTTAGCGTGTAAGGAGACTAATGAGTTAATAAAATATTCTTTAAGATCATGAGCTAAAAATAATGCTTAGTATCCTCAATATTTATAGGTCTAGCTAGCTATGGTAATCATGGCAAGCGTAACCGATAATTTACATATGAGAGGAAGATTGAAAAAAGAAATATAATAAAAATATATTTTAGAGAGCGATTACAATTTATGATCTGAAGCCACAGCTCATTGTTACTGTTTTAGTGGTATTATTTAAGTAGTCACTTCGCAATAACAGTATCTAGATTTCGCGAATCAACCTAAACTAAGGCAACTGGAAAGGATCCATACCAAAGGTTATTCCAAAAAAATATCGCGTTAAAGGTATATTAGCAGCTAATCATCAAATAACTGGGACTTGTGCCACTAAAATGTACGGCAATAATGTCGTGAAAAGTGTCATCTGTCCTGGTTACCAAAAGTTCGTATGGTTTGTTACATATATGAATCTAATGAATGTACCTATGTTTTTCGAATAAATAAATGATTGATTGATTGCATTCTGAAGCTGAACTGAAATTCAAGTTTTTGAAATTCAATTATAAACAAAGAGTAAATTTTCAACTAATAAAATTCAATAGCAATAGATAATTCGCTACAGTTGATCTTGTATTTTTGTGTGCCCAAATTTTTGCGTATTCAATTAAAATTACTGTTTTATATTATACGCCTACGTATGATTAAAAAGTTACTTATATTGTTGTGCAACTGATTGTACCTGCTTCTAGTTAAACTAACTAATGAAGGGAACAACGCGAAGGCAACCACGATTAAAGAGATTTATGATTAACAGTTGTGATTTATTTCTGTCCCAGCTAGGCCGGATATCCTACCGCGGCCGTGGCTTTCCTCTCAAGAAAATGTGACAGAGTAGGTATTGGAACATGGGTACAAAATGAACAACTTATATTTTTATAAAAAAAAAAAAATTAAAAACAAAAGTAAATACCTAAAAGTAATTGTCAGGTTTACGTTTATCCTTATACGGTACCTACTCTGGGATTTTGCGACCGGAAAGCTGGTTTACTTAATATTGTTTTTGTTTTGGTTTTTGCACAAGGCTTTTTGCGAAAGGTTTTGTAATGCTAAACGAATACCACACCTCAACCACGTAGGTTTCTACATGCATATACGAATGAGTATACTGTACACATATGCTTACAGCAGCTTAGTACAGTATAACTTATAAACTAGGTAGTCTATGGTAATGAAAATTCAGGCCCGCCCGTCTGGTATGAAACATACTGGTACCTATCATCCCATAAATAATTCGTTTGATTTTCAGGCACTCTGACCTGACGAGCGATGCGCTGTGTGTTCAATAAACAATGTAATCCACCGTTTACGCACCATTTAATATTACAGGCAGATTAGCAAGTCCGTAAAATAGTGCATGTAGTCATAAATGCGAGTGGTAAAAGAAACTTGATCATAAATATGTATACTCTTATTGTACCTTACTGGCTGTCTATTTGAAAACGAGATACACCGCAAATTAGTATTGTTCTCTAAGGGTTTGCATTTATCGACAATATTTATGGAAAAGTTTTATGTAGTGTACATTGATGTCACGTTTTATTAGCATGCATGCAATGCAGTGGCCGAGTCCGTAATGAACGTTTTTTAACATATACCCGGGTCCAAAACTTATGGTAGAAACGCTATGCAACGGCAGCAAAAGCTAACAATACGTTTTATTTATTTTACATGAAACCTGCACTTATAACGTGCGATGCCCCTTGCATGTTGCGCAGTGCGTGCCTGCTGAGTGTTGAACATAAAATAAATTATTATCGGCCTTAATTACTTAACTAAGCCGAATACGAATACAAGAAAATATTAATAGGTAGCTATTATTAAGTATTTAATTTATTGCATAACTGTTTATTAATATTATGTTTGTATTGCATTCTAAAAAATACTGTAGGTCCTTAATGTCTATGATAATAAGGATAAGACATAATGGAGTCAAATCGCATAAAATATCTTTGTCTCATTTTTCTTTTTATCAAGTAGGTACCTACCTACCCAATCTAGCCTATAGTAGCACTTAATTTCACTTCCCTACGCTATTTGCGTATTATAAAGATTAAATAAATGGTATTCTGAAAGTGGCCTTTCGTCCTTTACTAATCGACGTTACTTCGTTTATAATGTTGTATTGTATGTTGTATAGTTCGATTTATTGTTTTAGCCGAGTCGAGAGGCGTTGGAAGCGAGCCGGGAACCAGTGAGAACAGTCCGCGCGCCCGCCGAGATACATCGCCGTCTGCCCGCATAGGATGGTAGAAACTGACCCGGGGCCCAAACCTCACGGTAAGATCAACACTAACTGTATAATTACTGGGTTAAGCCGAGTCAAGGGAGCAGCAATACTGAGAACAGTCCGCGCGCCCGCCGAGATACATCGCCGTCTGCCCGCATAGGATGGTAGAAACTGACCCGGGGCCCAAACCTCACGGTAAGATAAACACTAACTGTATAATTACTGGGTTGAGCCGAGTCAAGGGATCAGCAAGACTGGGAACAGAACGCACGCCCGCCGAGATACATCGCCGTCTGCCCGCATACGATGGTAGAAACTGATCCGGGGCCCAAACCTCACGGTAAGATCAACACTAACTGTATTGGGTTAAGCCGAGTCAAGGGAGCAGCAAGACTGAGAACAGAACGCACGCCCACCGAGATACATCGCCGTCTGCCCGCATAGGATGGTAGAAACTGACCCGGGGCCCAAACCTCACGGTAAGATCAACACTAACTGTATAATCACTGGGTTAAGCCGAGTCAAGGGAGCAGCAAGACTGAGAACAGAACGCACGCCCGCCGAGATACATCGCTGTCTGCCCGCATAGGATGGTAGAAACTGACCCGGGGCCCAAACCTCACGGTAAGATCAACACTAACTGTATAATTACTGGGTTAAGCCGAGTCAAGGGAGCAGCAAGACTGAGAACAGAACGCACGCCCGCCGAGATACATCGCTGTCTGCCCGCATAGGATGGTAGAAACTGACCCGGGGCCCAAACCTCACGGTAAGATCAACACTAACCGTATAATTACTGGGTTAAGCCGAGTCAAGGGAGCAGCAAGACTGAGAACAGAACGCACGCCCGCCGAGATACATCGCTGTCTGCCCGCATAGGATGGTAGAAACTGACCCGGGGCCCAAACCTCACGGTAAGATCAACACTAACTGTATAATCACTGGGTTAAGCCGAGTCAAGGGAGCAGCAAGACCGAGAACAGAACGCACGCCCGCCGAAATACATGACCGTCTGCCCGCATTCCTATGCGGTGGTAGAAAGTAGAAACTGACCCAGGGCCCAAACTTCACAGTAACGTAAGCAATCCAGTAAGTGTTTGCCCGCATGGGATGGTCTAAAATACCAGAAACTGACCCGGGATTCAAACTCACGGTGAAACCACACCCGGAATTCAGTGTTCAGTCAAGACGAGAAAGCAGTGAGACAGTGACAATAGTCCGCACCTGAAATCTACCGCCATCTGCCCGCCAGACACTATTAGGGTTAGTATAGTGGTCGCTAGTACACTATACTGTCGAGACATGGATGAGGCATGCAATGGGGACTAGACCCCGACGCGAGGTTTTGGACCTGCTTTGCCACCGATTAAGTCAGACTGTGACTGTGACAACATAGATATGGTAAGATTGCTAATGGCTTCCGAAGCTAACGAAAATTGTATTAGGTCGCCATATATGTACAGGTCCGCTACATATTGTGGGCGATATCAAGCTGCCTAAACACTAGGATGTATAGTTCCCTTGGAGTAACCCTCATGATAGTGACAGAAGTGATAGAGCACCCTGCGAACCGGCGGGCACCGGCGGTAATCGGCTCGGGCCGGTGACGTGTGGCTCCGTTACGCTCATCACACTTAAGTACGCCGTATCAGCTGAAGATGCAGTCGGATAAGCATAAACGCTTCCTAATTCAATTGTGGCCGTCTGACGGGCTACTTGGTGTACAGTCAACAGCAGAGTGTCATTCTGATCGCTGGTCGAGCACGACTGGACCAATATAAGCCCACTCCAATTACGCAGTTATTACGGATTTCAAGTTCTCCTTACATAAGCTATGCCAAAAATTCGAGTCGTGGGGCTGCTTTAGACGAACCAGAAGAAATGTGAACTCGAGATTCGTACACACTTGTTTTCGGATAACACATTATAGGTGTACGAGTACCTACTGCACTTCTCTACTGCGAACTCTCGCTCACATAATCAAATAGGAATAAAATCCCAGAAGTAACGATGCGAAAGAATCATTTCGCATAAAAGCTGTTACTCCTTTTGAATGTATACTGTAGTTTTATATTTACAGCGAATAATAAATAATACAGATAATTAAAACCCACTTAATCAGCATTCATGGCCTACTTGACGATAAGGTACAAGGATATCGATTTCTTTGGAGTATTGTCTAAAGCCTATTAAAGTTATTACCTATTTACAGCTACATATTTACATAGATTAACATTGAAGACATGCTGCGCTCACTCCAAGTCATCGGGAAAAACTTTTTCATTAAAAACTATATATATATATATATATATATATATATATTTTATCAATTCTTCCACTACGAAACCTAATAAACAGGAAAAAATTATAAGTGTAGTTTTTATATTTACAGATTGTGATGTAAAAAGGAACCATCAGCTAAACGGACCAGGTTCCAAGACTGCAGAACTTGGTAAGACTAACCAATTAATATGCTTTGTTAAACATATCTACCTAGATATAAACACCAACATATGTAGCGTATTTTTATATAAACCTGACCTTAGTCATAGTAGTCATAGTAGCTTTATTCATCAACAATACAAGATAGTGTTTGAAATTCGCTGTACACAATAACAAATACAATAAAATTTGAAAAATATTAGGAACTTATGATCCAACTTGCCAACTAAGTACTAATATTACAAGGTTTGTTATAATAAGCATTAAAGAATAATTCGAATCGGATAAATATCTTTCAAGTGATGTCTGCGTTAAGTATTTACCTACTTTTGTTCGTGACACAAATTAAATTAACAAATTTTATCTAAAATAATTAGAGTCACGCAAACGGTACTTATCACCAGACTTCTAATAAAACCTAGCTACTTCAATACCGCCAAGTGGTCCAAGGCTAGCTAGTAGAAGCTGTTGCCATTACTTATTCTGTGGTAGAAGGTGCATTTGGTATACAAAGAAAAGTGGTATGACCCCCAAATTGCGTATGTCATGATCGCGTGCGCCGATGTTTCATTAACGGAACTTACGTGGATGCGCATACAATCAAACTATGCAAAAGTTACCTAAGCCATTTTATAAATATTTCACATTCTAGATAAACCTCGCCTCGAGTTACAAATGGTCGGATGTCGATAAATTCAACCTTTCAGGAGAGCAAAAACAAAATTGAAAAATGTATTTGCGAATACTAATCAAATAAAGAAAAAAAAAATTTCGTAACAAGTAGGAACAATCCCATCAAAAACATAAATGTGAAAGGCTGCCAAGTTCGATACTATGGGAATGCTTCGCCTATAAAAGAAGTGAGATCTGAATAAGTACCAAGTTCCATAAAAATACCTCAAATCATAAATAGTTATAGGAATGCACACTTGATTTCCAGCAGTTTTTAAGGTACATTTTGAATAAGTATCACGTTACATAGAAATACCTAGAATTATAATAGTCAGAGAAACGCACACCGGTTTTTTTAGCAGTTTCCTGATAACATTTATTATTTTCAGTACTTTTTAATGATGTAACTTGGCAAGTTTTAATAGAAAATTATATACTTGACACATTGCAGTCCAAAGGTGTCGATTCATTGCATTGAAAAGGTGTGTGGTGTGTGAAAACTTGCCAAGTAACATCATTAAAAAGTACTGAAAATAATAAATGTTATCAGGAAACTGCTAAAAAAACCGGTGTGCGTTTCTTTGACTATTATAATTTTAGGTATTTCTATGTAACGTGATATTTATTCAAAATGTACCTTAAAAACTGCTGGAAATCAAGTGTGCATTCCTATAACTATTTATGATTTGAGGTATTTTTATGGAACTTGGTACTTATTCAGATCTCACTTCTTTTATAGGCGAAGCATTCCCATAGTATCGAACTTGGCAGCCTTTCACATTTATGTTTTTGATGGGATTTCATTTATTTTTGTTAGGTGTAGGTTCTTTATTATTTTTTATCACGGACGGCGCGAGCGCGGCGGACGAGTGTAGGCAGCGACGGAGGGTGCGCGAGGCGGGGAACGGAATTTTTATCTAGTATCACTATACATACATATATCGGGATTTCGGGATCGATCGGGCATCGCGAGTACCTATAATCTATGATAAATCCTATTTTACTATTTATTTATAGGTGATTTTTACAAATAAACTGGCTCCCTACACCTATAAAATGTACCTACTTACATATAATTACATACATCAATAACGTACTTAATACTGTTTGTAAGTACGCTACCTACATAGATAATTAATAACTTGGTAATACCTACCTACCAGTAGGTATTATAATTGGTGGCCTATTATGTAGCCCTAGAAGTGCACCATCCCATCTCATCCCGTGGCGTATCGGAGGGTGAGATGGGCAGTAGTATATATAATTCCATCTTAGAGTATATATGATTTCCATGTTCTTGAATCTGCGATTTTATTAGTTGTAAAATTAGAAATTATTTAGACTATGCGAGAAAAAATAGTCTTTTCATTTTTGTTTGACTGATTTAGCGCACCTAGTGTACCTAGCAGTGTTGGCCGAACGTTAGTGTGATTGAAAATTAAAAATTGAAGATTGAAACACGTTAGTTAAAATTGAACACTAATAGTTTAGTGCAAATTGATTTCAATTAGAATTGAAATTAATTGTTACTAACGTGTTAATCCTTTGCGAATAACTAATAATTGAAGATATTTAATTTTTAGTCTTTCTCAAAAATTTAAACATTAATTTAATTTTTAGTGTAGATTGAATTGGTAATTGACATTAATAATTTACCGAACTAAACGCGAATTTAGGTAAAGCTACGAGGTTTTGATTACTTTTACTTTTACCTTGACCTTGACCTTGACTTTCACTTTTACTTTCACTTTCTTTAACTTTCACTTTAACTTTCACTTTCACTTTGACTTTTACTTTGACTTTCACTTTGACTTTCACTTTGACTTTCACTTTCAATTTGACTTTCACTTCCACTTTGACTTTGACTTTCACTTTCACTTTGACATTCACTTTGACTTTCACTTTGACTTTCACTTTGACTTTTACTTTCACTTTCACTTTGACTTTCACTTTCACTTTGACTTTCACTTTGACTTTTACCTTTGACTTTTACTTTGACTTTCACTTTGACTTTCACTTTGACTTTGACTTTGAATTTGACTTTGACTTTGACTTTCACACAAAGAAAGTAAAAGTAAAAAGAAGCTCCTGATTTTGATACCGGTACCATCTGCTCATCAGTACAAGTCGAATGAGCCCAAACAGCATGAGTCTATGATGCGCCAAACCCGAGATCCAGTAGGGATCCCCAGGGTCAAGCATGAGCTCCAGATTTTGATACCGGTACCATCTGCTCATCTGTACAAGTCGAATGAGCCCAAACAGCAAGAGTCTATGATGCGCCAAACCCGAGATCCAGTAGGGATCCCCAGGGTCTAGCATGAGCTCCAGATTTTGATACCGGTACCATCTGCTCATCAGTACAAGTCGAATGAGCCCAAACAGCATGAGTCTATGATGCGCCAAACCCGAGATCCAGTAGGGATCCCCAGGGTCCAGCATGAGCTCCAGATTTTGATACCGGTACCATCTGCTCATCAGTACAAGTCGAATGAGCCCAAACAGCATGAGTCTATGATGCGCCAAACCAGAGATCCAGTAGGTAGCCCTAGGGTTCAGCATGAGCTCCATCTTGTGATATTGGTCCCGACTTCCGAACCCGAGATGCAGTTTTAAAATTAATTATTAGTGTAAGACAGGATTAATTTAGTTACACTAACGTTAATCTAATTAACTGTAATTCTTATTAAATTTTCGAGACGTTAGTGTAACTAATAGGTTAATTCTAATTGACGGTTAGTGTAATTGACGACGTCACAAAATCAATGCGAACTAACGTTAGTAAAAATTGATGTTAGTGTAATCTTATTGATCAATTTTCAATTCTAATTGAAATTATCGGCCAACACTGGTACCTAGTGACCTGCTTTGCACTTCGTAAATCGTGGGTTCGGTTCCCGCAACAGACACACACAGAGTGGTGAACAATTTTATTGTTCTTGTCTTTAAGACAAACATGTATTGTCTTAAATTGGTATGTATCTAAATTTAAATAAGTCTTATCTCATTTCCACTCCATACCTACTTATAGTAGAACAAAATTACACATTCGTTGTTTTCGAAACTGACTCACACTTGGCCGTTTTCAGATTATTACTTTATTTCGACCTAAAGACAAACCTTCGAGCCAAATTTCAGTTCGGTACGACCATTGGAAGATATACCCATTTAGTTCATTATGACTTCATAGTAGAACAAAGTTACACCTTCGCTATTTTTAAAACTGACTCACACTTGGCCGTTTTCAGATTTTTCCCTTTACTTTGACCTTAAGACCTATCTCCATGCCAAATTTCAAGTCAGTACGACCATTGGAAGTGGTCTAGGTTTTTGATGAGTCAGTGAATCAGTGAGTGAGTCAGTGAGTGAGTGTATAGTAAAAATAGCGATTTTCTGACGTCAATATCTCAAGAACTGCTATAGGTAGAATAATGAAATTTTGTATTCTAGACAATTAAGGGGATGTCAACAGACACTCGAAATTTCATATGCGTAGATAAAATATGTTTTGAGTTATAGGTTGGTCGAAATTGGCCCGAAATTGTTCGTGTAATATAACCCACGGCCGGTGTGTCGCTTTTTTTTGCTCGAACTTGGCGGACACACTGCCGTGTGTCTAGATGCGTCTACAGTTTTAGACCGTTACCACTTATTTACGCATTGATTATGGCTAAGAAAGAACCATTAGGTTATTTTATAGAAATTAGGTTCTTTCTAAGTTATATTATAATCAATGCGCATGCAATGCGGATGTAGGCATCCGACTTTATGGTTATATTCTTCAGAATTAATAAAAAACATGGGTTTATGTTGTGACCCTTTATGGCGGATTTCACACTGCTGCAGTTTCCGCATGCGGTGCCGGTGTGCGAGCAAGATAGTGATCTGCGTATGTGTATAGCGCTGTCATGATTGCACACCGTCGCCGGATCCGGTTGGCGGTTGCGTTGCGGCGCTAGTGTAATAATCGCCTAAGGCGTGAAATACACACAAGCGACGCGCCGCTAGCAGGCACAACTGAAGCGTCGCGCAGGCGGCACGTCGCTTGATATACAAGGTGTAACAAAAATGCTGGTGAATAAGAAAAAGTGGAACAAAACTTTTTGGACGCGACAATATATTTTTCGTATGAGCCACGTCATCTTAGCCGGCCGACTATCCATATAAAACCAAATTTCGTTTTTTGCGTAAAAAATGTTTTTTCTTAGTTTTTAATAATTAGAATACGATACCTATTATGCCCTTAAACGGATTACCAGCATTTTTGTTAATGTTACACCTCGTTTAGGACGAGTATTATTTATCAGCAACAAAGATGCGGGATAATATAGAATTTAATATACAGTTCTGAGAAATTGTCGAACTATATCCGGCTCTTTACGACTTTAGCATGCCGGAGTATAGTAATAGTAATGTACAATCAGGATATTCATGTAATAATTTCCATTATTTTAAAATACCTATGCTCTTCTGATAATTTCCACACAGGGTGGATCCAATATCTTCTATACCTCTGCACATTAATGAGTTGCAGCAAAGCAAGCGCATCTTCGTCATCTGAAGAGGAAGACATGCTATCGCAACAAAATCAGCCTGTATAATGACCCATCGTGCCGTCTCCTCACCACTTCTATATAATTTAAATCGCGTCCGCACCGTATCCGTTCCTCGCGTTATGCCTTACGCCTTATGCCTTACGTCGCTTGTGTATATTTCACGCCTAAGACTGCAACTTTTGTTGTTATGATTTAACGTTATAGTGGTTTACGATTTTATGCCTCAACAAAAGTAATAAATGCATATTTAGTATGCATTTAATAAGTTTTATTACCATTTTGTTATCTTTTACATATTTTGTATGACGGTAACGGCCGGTAGGTAAATTAATGGAAAATTTAGAGCACGTTTTTATTCCATTGCGGCAAAGCCAAATAAGAAATTTTATTCTAGTATTGTAGGTAATCCTTTAAAACCTAGTCCCTACGTTTTTTTTATATACAGCCGTAATATAAAATTTACCTATTCTCATGTAAGGCATTTTTCACAAACATTTCTTACATCTCTAACGAAGTCAGGACATTTATTTACTTATTTAATTAGCATTGCCTTCGATTAGCAAACCTTGGGCTACATTTGACTCTAATATTTGTTTCTTGGTTATATAAATGTAAATTTCACCAGTAAGTTTCTTTCAGGAGTCGTCCCGTCGCTGAAGACACCAGTCAAAAGCGACCCGGAAAAAGGCCCAGTCTCTGAGAAAGCTGACTTCGAGAAAGCTATCGAATTAGCCGGTAAGATTTACTTTAGATACTTTGATAATCCTTTTTTTTGGGGCTATAAATTTAGTAGCTCCTGCCCCAATCTTATTTATGATTGGTGATAGCCGGGGATCGAGGAGAGTTCGCCACCGTGGTTAAGTAAGAAGAACCTTCCCTTACTCTATTTTCTTCACTTAATCTAAATATATAAAAGAAAAAACTGACTGATTGACTGACTGATTGACTGACTGACTGACTGACTGACTGACTGACTGACTGACTTACTGACTGACTGACTGACTGACTGACTGACTGACTGACTGACTGACTGACTGACTGACTGACTGACTGACTGACTGACTGACTGACTGACTGACTGACTGACTGACTGACTGACTGACTGACTGACTGACTGACTGACTGACTGACTGACTGACATATCAACGCACAGCCCAAACCGCTGGTTCTACAGATTCCAAATTTGGCACGTAGGTTCCTTATAAGGTCTAGGGATGCACTAAGAAAGGATTTTTCAAAATTCACCGCCTAGGGGGGTAAAATGGGGGTTCAAAGTTTGTATGGCGAATCAAGATTTGTTAGACTATTTTATTCAAAACTTCACAGAAGTATTCCTAACGAAATGAATAAACACGTATTTCAGGTTTTTTGAAATTAAACCCCTAAAAGGGGCAAATGTGGTCACAAAGTCTGAAAATCAACATGGGTATCGTATCCTTTTTGAGTACTTATAGTAAGCGTTTATTCAAAACTTCACAGAAGTATTCCTAACGATAAATGAGTAAACACGTATTTCAGGTTTTTTGAAAATTAAACCCCTAAAAGGGGCAAATGTGGTCACAAAGTCTGAAAATCAACATGGGTATCGTATCCTTTTTGAGTACTTATAGTACGCGGGCGAAGCCGCGGGAAAAGGCTAGTGTAAACATATAGAGCATCAGCAGCAAACGTAGGGCAATGCCCTTGCTAACTTTAATCGGATATAGGTAAAGAAACAAAAGAAAGTCGCACATTTGACTATGATTTAGGTCGTTAGGTCCACGGATAGATAGATATAGTGGAGTACGGGAACGGTAAAATTGCCCTGAAAAAAACATAACTCACAAGTCCGATTTTTTTTGGTATCAGCAAGAGTACACTGAGCACTAATGGCGAAAACTTTTTTCTAACTGTTTTTGAGGTCGCTGTAGGTATTAAAAATAAATTTGTTTGCGACATTTATAAGTTTAACAAAAGATAATTCGAGTGGTATTTCTTTTCATTAGATTAGCGTATTTAACTACATGAATGTCCCCTGACATTTACTAACAGATTTATCGATAGCCGTTTTAAAAACAAATAAAAAAAATATACTTCCTCCAAAAGATAATTAAAGTGTTATATGGCAACTGAAATATATTAAAAACTATCGAAGGCAAGTAATGGGTTTGATTTATAACACATTATTCAATCGCTTAAATTTTAATGAACAATCGAATTTTAAAAGCGTTCTAATAGGCATAAAAGAAATCTCGAAATTTTCAAGTCAACGCGTTGTGTTCATTATCATTTTACTAAAACTTGCACCAAAATTATAACAAATCCATCAATCGCTCCCAGTTTTTTTTTCTTATCAGTTCTTAACTTAATTCAAACGCGCGGAGATTATGGCAGCCGTGATGGCACTAGCGGCGGGACCAATCATTACGCGCACGCGACGTTGCCTGTTCGCCGTGCGCCGTTGCCCGGCTGCTGCGCTGTTTCCATGGTAAACCAGTAGGTACGCGAATATTGTATCTGGACGTTTGGTTTAGGGCACAGAATAAAGAATAGTACTGCCCAGAATGCGAACAGTTTTGAGCTTTGATAACGATTAAATTTTTTAGTTGGAGAGTATAATATAAAGGTATTACAACAGGTCAGTGAGTTATTTCATTTTTATACGTAAAAAGGCGTTCCCGTATGTACCTACTGGTCATATTGTCACTTCTTCTTTCATGACACGTTCTTTTTTTTCTTATGCATGTACTCGAGTATGATGTCAAACTGGTTGAGTAACACATTGCTGGCTTAGGTATAAAATGTAAAGCCATCGGTTCCCAGCGGGCACAAATGGAAATAGGTGTATTTTCATCCGTTCCTGGCGGGTACAGACGTCGAACGAGAGGAGTCATTTGCATGTGCACTGGCCTTGATGAAGGTCATGCGCGGTGGGGACAATAAATAAATCTAATACGGGAATAAAAAATTCCCACCTGCTCCCACATGACTATCCATGTGGGAGTAGATGGAAAGTTTATATTGCCTCCTACTATTTTTACATGAAGGGAACTATTCCCATCGGTCCCTAGCGGGCACATGTGGGAATAGCTACCTATGTTCTCATCCGTTCCCGGCGGGTACTGACATCGAATGAGAGGAGTTGTTCCAATCTCATCTATGCTCGCCTTGGTCATGTGAGGCCGGGGCAGATGGTAATACATCTAATAGCGGAATAAAACATTTTCACCTGCTCCCATATGGTTTTTTATGTGCGAGGAGATGGAAAGTTTTTTTTACCCCTTACTATATACATATGGAGGGAAATATTTCCATCGGTTCCCAGCGGGCACAGATGGAAACATGATTATGTAACATTTTAAACAAAGGTAGTAGTTAAAGCCATGGCGTGTAGTTATGGTGTCCGAGAGGCAACCAGATGGCTTGCGGTATTTGAGCTCCCGAAGTGTTGTGGAACCGCCCTGTGCAACCCTAACTGACCCAACTTGTACTTTGTTTCCCCCCTCCCCCCCCTCTTATGTTTTCCCGGTTTCCAACACTGGTGGATTGATCGACTGACCAGGCCAGGGTGAATGGCAATTTGCATGCTCGGTCTTCATCACACGAATACACTGGAAATTAAAAAAGGCAAAGTGGGGTTAGTTCGGGTTGCACAGTCCCACAACACGTCGGGAGCTCAAATACCGCAAGCCACCCGGTTGCCTCGCGAACACTGCCACTACGCGTCATTGCTCTGAATATATCAGTAAACGAATAACAGCCATCTATATTCATTAGTATGATTTAATCAACTAACTGCTTTAACGGCTTCCTAGCCTAGTCGGTAGTGACACTGCCTATGAAGCAGGAGGTGCCGGATTCGAACCCTGAATAAGGTATTTATTTGCGTGTTTATCACGATCCTGAGTTATGGATGCTTTCTACGAGGGTTGCTACTTATATATCCGGAAACAAAAAAACAAACAAACGTACACGGCTGAAAATGGTTTTATTGTTTTTCAAAGTATTCCCCTTGATGATCTATGCACTTTTGCATTCGCGTGAACCAATTTTTAAAGCAATTCTGCCACTCCGCCTGAGGTACCTCCATAACGTGTTGTTTGAATGCGTCGACAGCATCTTCAGCGGTCGAAAATCGTTGACCGCGTAATTTATTCTTTATATTTGGAAATAAATAAAAATCGTTGGGTGCCAAGTCAGGGCTGTACGGCGGATGACCCGTTAATTCCACATTTTGACCCTCCAAAAATAGAGTTGTTTCGCGTGACGTATGACAGCTGGCATTGTCATGATGAAGAATGATTCTTCGTCGCTGGTTAGTTTTACGAATTTGTTCAAATACTTCCGGTAAGCAAATGGTCGTGTACCACTCTGAATTAACCGTTCTACGGTTTTCTAGTGGCACTGTAGCTACATGGCCATTAATACCGAAGAAGCAGGCCACCATTTGTTTCAATGTACTTTTTGCACGAGTAACTTTCGTAGGGTTCGGCTCATTTTGAAACACCCATACCGTTGATTGTTGCTTCGTTTCGGGATCGTATTCATATATCCAGGATTCGTCACCTGTATAGATGTTATAAACGGCTTTTGAGTCACCACGGTTATATTTTTTTAACATTTTATTGCACCATTCGACGCGAGCATCTTTTTGCTCTTTTGTTAAGTTGTGGGGTATCCAACGCGAACAATTTTTTTTTACAGCCAAATAATTATGTAATATGCTATTAATGCTGGTCATAGAAATACCCAGAGTTGCCTCTATCTCGCGGTACGTAACATGTCGGTCGTCCATTATAAGTTTTCGCACAGCCTCGATATTTTGTTGTACAACGACCGATTTCGGGCGACCTGCCTTAACTTCGTCCGTAAGCATACTACGTCCACGATTGAACTCACTAAACCAGTGATACACAGTAGTTTTAGATGGGGTTTCATCACCAAAAGTTGAAGTTAGTTGATCTATGCACTGTTGTTGCGTTAAACCACGCCGAAAATCATAATAAATCATAGCACGAATATTTTCACGAGTGAGTTCCATTCTTGCTGCGAGATGACATTTAAAACCCGTCAAAAACAAAACACGAGCGTTAATAAGAAAGAAAAAATATACCGGCCAGTACTTAAAAAAGTTCAAATTTTACCATGGAGGTCAAATATGCTATTTAAGAAGATTGTAATCCCGGTTTCCGGATATATAAATAGCAGCCCTTGTATGTATTTAAGTATGTATAAGTATTTATCTATTATACAACGTGTTATACCCAAGACTAGAAACCTAAAAATTGTTTGTTCAGAATCTAGAGTGGAATCGATTGCAGTATATCTTAACATGGGTATACTTTTTCTTTAATTTTCCAATTTTATACGCGTTGAGTCAAAAAGTTTCTAATACTGTTTACTATTTTATCGAGAGGTTAGGAGATAGAGGTTGACTATTTAATAAAGGCTGGCAGCTTTGACAAACTTGTTTTTTCACTGTACATAGTGTCATATGGGTTGTAATTGTCAAAGTATATCGTCTTATGTCATGTCATACAAATTGACAAAGTAGGTTGATAGGTTGACATGACATGACACATGTAGAGATGTAACAATAACGCAACAAATGTATGGTTAACAATTGAATAGAATTGCAAGGAAAACTAAACATACGAATATCTTTCAAAATAAGTAACTGGTTGAAAAATAAATACTCGAGATTAATTAGCAATAATAAAAATCATTTGGGGGGTCTGGGGTTTTTAGGGGCTTAAGTAACACGTTGTATATACTCGTATCGTCGCCTAGTAACTACAACTACAACATAAGTCTTATTAAGTAAGCTGTGGGACTAGGTTGATTTGTGTAAGGTTGTCCCATAATATTTATTATTTACTGCTACAAGTAGAACAAGTTTTGTGACATCTAAATTAAGAGTGTATTTCCATTTTTCCACACCACATGTGACGAACCGATAGGAATACACCGTATAAGTGTATCAATAAACGATAAGTCTTTCATATTAATTTATTTTACTAGTCAATACACTACTGGAATACATTATGTAACATCTAAACAAAGACATTAGTTAATAAACGATAACAACTTTTAATATTTATTTGTTTGATTTAGTAAATTTACAACAGGTACAAGTTATGTAATAAAGTAGTGTCAAGATCATTTTGAATCCCTTTTCCGTTTACCTATTTCTGCTGCGGACTGTACAAATTATGTAACATCTTAAGTAACGGTATCAATAAACAATAACAGTCTTTCATAATTATTTATTTTAATTTACTCTTACACCCAATTATTTCGTGCATTAGTCCCTGGACTACTAGTTAAAGCAATGACGCGTAGTTTCAATGACCGCGAGTCAACCGGATGGCTCGCGGTATTTAAGCTCCTGAAGTGATGAGGAACCGCCCTGTGTAACCCGAACTGACCCAACTTGGACTGGAGCGGAAATAGAGGGGGGGTGCATTTTTTTTTTATCGCGAGGCAACCGATTGAAACAGCGGTTGCCTGAAAGAATGTACGCTGGTTATATAACAAAATTGTATTGCCATCCCTCCCTGCTAAGCTACTTCTGCTACTGACTGTACAAATTAAGGAACATCCTAAGTAACGGCATCAATTAACGATTAGTCTTTCATATTTATTTAGTTGAACTAGTCAATCCACTGGAATAAGTTATTTAATTTAAACATCTAACCAAAGACATTCATTAATAAACGATAACAGCCTTTCAATGTAACTTTTCCCATCTGTGCCCACCGTGGACCGAAGGGAACAGTTTGTTTTCCATCTGTGCCTAACCCACGTGACCACAGGCGGAGACAGGTGAGAATATACTTAACAAAAACATCAATAAACGATAAGACTTACAATTTACTTCTTTAAACTTGTCGATCCACTACTGGGATAAGTAATGTAATATTCATATCGTATATGAAAGCTATTTGAATCCACAATACCACAGACAGCTATTTGAATTCGGCACAAAACATAAATATACATGTCCATGTAAAATTCAATAATTGACCACAAAATGCACTTATCTTCGCCATTTTGTTTTGTTTGAGAGGATCATCGCCATCGCGGTTGAGCGGTGAGAGTTAAACACAAACAAAGACAGTGACACGGCGCGTCGTGATTGGTGGACCCGCTCGCGCTGCCTGCGCACAAGACTCCATGCGTTCAAATTACGAATTGAACTGATAAGTTCATAAAACTTACAGCGATTGATAAATTCGTTATTTCTTTTTAATAAACATTACTATAATAATAATAAACTAAACACGCTGACTTGAAAATTTCGGAGATTTCTTTTATGGTCAAGACAACGCTTTTAAAATTCAAATGCTGTAATAAAATCAATCTATTGATGAATCTATTATAAATTAAACATGATAATTACTTTACATAGCTTTCAATACAATGCAGTCATCATAAAACACTTGAAATTTTTTTTTGTGGAAATATGATTTTTTTTTACGTTTTACATTATACTAAATTAAGCTGTTGAATAATACGTTATTAAATGACAGCCGATGTTCAAACAGTCAAATACTATTATGTCATGCAGAAAATTGCCATTTGTATAATCTTACCTTGAATTAAGAAGGCCTGTTAACAAATACCTACTTTATACCTAAATCTACACCAAAATCCGATATATTTTTTTATAAGGAGTAGTTCTCAGAGTATTCTAACCGACTACAAAAAAACCGGCCAAGTGCGAGTCGGACTCACGCACCGAGGGTTCCGTACAAACCTGTAGGTATGTAGGGGTAGTAACTTTTAAATTATTAAAAATATTTTTATTATATGATGTAACAAAAAATTTACGGTTTTCGCAATTTTTCCTTTATCTGTGCTATATGAAGTTTCTTCGTGCCAAGTTTCAAGTTTCTGAGTTTACTGGAAGTATCCTTTAGGTTTTGAGTTTCTTGCGAGTACTCAGTTTCAAAATATGCGACTTAAATTGCTATTTCTTATGATTGGCTTGACATAAAAGTTTGATTTTGCTACATCTGAAAGGTCCTATAGCCCTGAGTATTTGACATGAATTTCAATTAAATACCTCCACGCGTTTACGAGGAAAAAGGTAGTAAGTTTAAAATTTTAAAAATATTTTTTTGTATGATTTTAATAAACATGTCTACTTTTTGTAATTTTTCCATTGTCTATGCTATATGACGTTGCTTCGTGCCAAATGTCAAGTTTCTGAGTTCACGGGAAGTACCCCGTAGGTTTTGCGAGTGCCGAAACTCTAAAATTTGCAGCATAAACGACTGTATCTTTTGATTGCGTTGGCTTTTAAGTTTGATTTTTTCACAGGTCCAAGGGACAATAGACCTGAGTATTTGATCTAAATATCAGCTTGATACCTCTACGCGTTCCTGAGAAAAATGGTCTTGACAGACAGACAGACAGACAGACAGACAGACAGACAGACGGACAACAAAGTGATCCTATAAGGGTTCCGTTTTTTCCTTTCGAGGTACGGAGCCCTAAAAATTGGCGACTTGTGAGTTTTCGAAGCTGATTTTGTTCGTGTACCCGACTAATATATATACAAGATGATTCAGTAGATGTGAGCAGGATAACACTACGGATTCAATAATTAACAAGCTATTATTTGATAACAATATTAGTGTGATTAACGCTCATTTTTTAGGGTTCCGTACCTCGAAAGGAAAAAACGGAACCCTTATAGGATCACTTTGTTGTCCGTCTGTCTGTCTGTCTGTCTGTCTGTCTGTCTGTCTGTCAAGACCATTTTTCTCAGGAACGCGTGGAGGTATCAAGCTAAAATTTATATCAAATACTCAGGTCTATTGTCCCTTGGAGCTGTGAAAAAATCAAACTTAAAAGCCAACGCAATCAAAAGATACAGTCGTTTATTCTGCAAATTTTACAGTTTTTCGGCACTCGCAAAACCTACGGGGTACTTCCCGTGAACTCAGAACCTTGAAATTTGGCACGAAGCAACGTCATATAGCATAGACAATGGAAAAATTACAAAAAGTAGACATTTTTAGTAAAATCATACAAAAAAATATTTTTTTAAATTTTAAACTTACTACCTTTTTCCTCGTAAACGCGTGGAGGTATTAAATTGAAATTCATGTCAAATACTCAAGGCTATAGGACCTTTCAGATGTAGCAAAACCAAACTTTTATGTCAACGCAATCAAAAGAAATAGCAATTTAAGTCGCATATTTAGAAACTGAGTACTCGCAAGAAACTCAAAACTTAAAGGGTACTTTCCGTAAACTCAGAAACTTGAAACTTGGCATGAAGAAACTTCATATAGCACAGACAAAGGAAAAATTACGAAAAGTAGACATTTTTAGTAAAATCATACAATAAATATTTTTTTAAATATTATACTTACTACCTTTTTCCTCGTAAACGCGTGGAGGTATTAAATTCAAATTCATGTCAAATACTCAAGGCTATAGGACCTTTCAGATGTAGCAAAACCAAACTTTTATGTCAACGCAATCAAAAGAAATAGCAATTTAAGTCGCATATTTAGAAAGTGAGTACTCGCAAGAAACTCAAAACCTAAAGGGTACTTTCCGTAAACTCAGAAACTTGAAACTTGGCATGAAGAAATTTCATATAGCACAGACAAAGGAAAAATTACGAAAAGTAGACATTTTTAGTAAAATCATACAATAAATATTTTTTTAAATTTTAAACTTACTACCTTTTTCCTCGTAAACGCGTGGAGGTATTAAATTGAAATTCATGTCAAATACTCAGGGCTATAGGACCTTTCAGATGTAGCAAAACCAAATTTTGATGTCAACGCACTCAAAATAAATAGCAATTTAAGTCGCATATTTTGAAACTGAGTACTCGCAAGAAACTCAAAACCTAAAGGGTACTTTCCGTAAACTCAGAAACTTGAAACTTGGCATGAAGAAACTTCATATAGCACAGATAAAGGAAAAATTACGAAAAGTAGACATTTTTAGTAAAATCAAACAATCAATATTTTTTTTAATTTTAAACTTACTACCTTTTTCCTCGTAAACGCGTGGAGGTATTAAATTGAAATTCATGTCAAATACTCAGGGCTATAGGTCCTTTCAGATGTAGCAAAACCAAATTTTGATGCCAACGCAATCAAAATAAATAGCAATTTAAGTCGCATATTTTGAAACTGAGTACTTGCAAGAAACTCAAAACCTAAAGGGTACTTACTTCCCGTAAACTCAGAAACTTGAAACTTGGAACGAAGAAATTTCATGTACCACAGACAAAGGAAAAATTACGAAAAGTAGACATTCTTAGTAAAATCATACAAAAAATATTTTTTTAAATTTTAAACCTACTACCTTTTTCCTCGTAAACGCGTCGAGGTATTAAATTGAAATTAGTAATAAACATACTACAACTTTTGCTTGTTATAGGTTTGTACGGAACCCTCGGTGCGCGAGTCCGACTCGCACTTGGCCGGTTTTTTTAATGTAAAAAATAAAAAGTTTTAAATTATTTACGACACGCATGGTCCCTCTACAATAGAATAGGGAATATTACGCAAAACTGCATAGGGGGCGGCACGAAAATCGAAATTTCGTTACCTGTCTCTCTATCACTCTTGCATATTCGAGCGATAGAGGCAGATAGGCTAAGAAAATTAGATTTTTTTGAAGAATTAATTCCCAGCAGGCTTGAAATCGTTTTATAGATCTTATTTGCTTGGCCTAGATGTCGAAATTTCGATTTTGCACAAATGACATATTTATTCGTTACAATTGTTACAAATGGGAAAGGCCGGTGAAAACTTATTGTAGATGGCGCTATTTCAGATTCCATACAACGAGAGAAACAGACAAAAGATGGTCCTTAACGATGTACTGAAACTATATGCAGTCAGAAAGCTTTACTTAGGGAAAATGATTCCCTATCGCTTTATTTTATAGCATTTTAATTTTAGAGTTTTTCGGACACCTAACAATTTACTTTGGGGACCGATTCGAGACGAAACAGTGAGTCAATTTCGCTAAAATAAATAAAAACTACTTCGCGCATACAAATTTAGCTTTTCTAAAGACCATTATTGGAAATGTCATTGTGACAGTTGCCTTGCTCATTCTATGAACATTTGTCAAAAAACTGTTTAAGGCCTAGTATGTATGAGTACTATTAAGTACTCTATGGTTTACAATATGTACTAGTACTGCACTCTGGCGGCAGAACATCGCAGGTATACCCCCTATTAGAAATTTAAAGCCTGACCAGAAATATATGATATTGTCAAGGGGGCGCTATTATTGTCATTTATATGGCAACAGTTCAGTATGATCATAGAATACTCCGTCAAGTACTGACTCTCTTGTTTTTCTGTCATCAGATGCCTGGTTACTTCTGAAACATCTCATCTTACTTAATTTTACTATTTTTTTCCATAACTGTTAACAAGGTTTTATCTTTATTGATTTGTTTACGTAGAGTGACCATGATTACGAAGAATAAAATTTTTACGTAACAAATTAGATTTCACGAAACGAAAAAGCGTTAGTGTTAAGTAAAACACTAACGCTTTTTTGTTTCATGAAATCTAATTTGTTACGTAAAAATTTTATTGATGTTGGCCGATCGTTAACTAATTGTGTGGGGTTGTTCCTGCTCACGTCTCCTGAATCACCATGTATATATAAATATTCAAACTCTTACACATATACAAATACAAATACAACAAATACAGATAATGTATTGAGATAAGTATATTTAGTACAGTGTTTGCTCTTACGGACTAAGATTTTTTAACGACAAGTGGTTAACAAATGCCTGAACTAGGATTCCCTGTGTTTCAGGCAGCGAAGGACAATATTAGTTATTTTTAATTATTCACTTAATTATAAACTATAAGTATTACACAATAAAAGTCTTATCACCTTGACAAAATAAGTAGGTTCTTAAGTAATAAATAACAAAGGACAGTAGGATATAATAGCAAAGTAGGATGTTCGCAACTAATCATTTCAATTGGTCAGACCCTCCTATTGAAGCGCAGCAGACACGCGGGCCTTTATCGATTGATACAATGTATGACCGGACAGCATCGAATCGTAAAATTCCCGTCCTTAATATACGTAACGTACTACACTAGACTATGTTTTCATAGCTGGGTTTATGTATATTTACATGCAACGCAAGTGACATATCGTTATACGGTACCCGCGAAAAAAGGGAAAATTTTAACAGTATATTCCAGATCGTATTTAGAGACTAAAAAATGTCCTATTAACTTTTCTAAATTCGCCCAGG
Organism: Pammene aurita; assembly: GCA_947086415.1. Lineage (NCBI taxonomy): Eukaryota > Metazoa > Arthropoda > Insecta > Lepidoptera > Tortricidae > Pammene > Pammene aurita. The sequence continues at coordinate 10,826,833 of OX352305.1, forward strand.
TTTAGAATTAATACCAATACTACTGGAGATCTTTTAGCGTATGCCACGCATATCTGGAGTGAGGCCATCGAGAAGAACGGAGAGGCTTTAGCTGTCTCTCTAGATATCTCGAAGGCTTTCGACAGGGTTTGGCACGAGGGGCTTATCAGCAAGCTACCGTCCTTTGGCTTACCCACTAGTCTTTGTGACTGGGTATCAGACTTTCTGAGGGATCGATCGATTCGGGTTGTCATTAATGGCTGCTCGTCCGATCAATTGGCAATCAATGCCGGAGTCCCTCAGGGGTCCGTGCTTTCAGCGACGCTTTTCCTGCTCCACATAAACGACCTGCTGAAGCCAGGTACGTTTGGATATGCAGATGACACAACGGTTGTTGAAAGCTACATGCCCAGTCCACGAGCTAGTGGAACACAAATACAGTCCTTAAGGGAGGCAATGGTCGAACGCATGAACGTGTCACTGAAGGCAGTCTCCGATTGGGGTGAAGCCAATTTGGTTTCGTTCAATGCTAGTAAGACTCAAGCGTGTCTTATCTCCGCTAAACGGAGTCCATTCCATCTGACTCCTACTTTCCGACATGTATCCCTTCCGTTAACCGACCATCTTGAGCTTCTCGGAATCTCGCTGAGTTCGAAACTCAACTTCGGCCCACACATTGAATCGAAAGCGCAGTTAGCAGCAAAAAAGCTGGGCATCCTTAACAAGGTGAGGCAGTATTTTACACCTAGGCAGCTGCTCGACCTTTACCAAACACAAGTCCGGTCGTGTGTAGAATACTGCTCACATCTGTGGGATGGTTCAGCAAAATACCAGCTTGAGGCGCTCGAGTCAGTCGAGAGGAGGGCCAAGAGAATCATCAATGATGACAAGCTGACGAAAGCTCGACTTCAAAGTCTGGAGCATCGTCGAAAGGTTGCCAGCCTATCCATCTTTTATAGGATACATTTCGGGGAGTGTGCCGAGGAACTGCACAACCTTATTCCATTTTACCATCGGACTACCAGACAATCGGCACTCCGGCATCGCTTCATGGTAAGTATTCCACATATACGCACGAAGCGTTTTGCTTCAACATTCTTTATGCGAACTGCCAAGGAGTGGAACGCCTGCCCGAGTCTGTGTTTCCACTTGAGTACAATTTGGGTCTCTTCAAAGCGAGAGTAAATAGGTATCTCATAGGTAAGCGTGCTCCACCGTACACCGCATCATCACTTACCATCAGGTGAGATCGCGGTCAAACGTCTGCCTATTCTCCATAAAAAAAAAAGAAATTGTTTTTATCGTGTTTCAGTGCAAAACGCTTTTTTGATGGCAATGTCGCCACTATGGGGCCGTCTAATAAACGTCCTTATTAACAGCTATTAAAGTGAAAAGGAAAGCTTTGCATAAACTAGTTTTTACGAAAAAAATTTACCAATTCATTTGAATCGATAATTTTACAAAGAACATTTACTTATTATGGTCAAAAACATTCAAAAAGTCGAAAATACAAAACAAACAATTTTTTTTTGTGGTACCTATTTACCAACTCGTACACCCGTATAATGTTTTTTTCTTCTCACGACCTTAAGGAATGCATGGGGGCCGATTTTTGACTTTCGAGCGCTTAAATTCGAATAAATCAAGCACGAAAATAATCGCACAGAAGAGTTTGTCGCCATAATGTTTGCATGAAATTAATAGTTTAAATAATCGTGATTTTAAATTCCTATCGCTGTTATTTTTAAAACATCATTTCATCATCTTATTCAGAAATTGAAATGTCAGCTTCGAGCGCTCGAATCTCAAAGATCGCCCCCTGGTTAAATTTGTATGTATACAGCGTATGTATGTAGTATGTATGTATGTAGCTTAGCTTGATCTATTTTCATAAAATGAAGCCAATATTTAAGCCATCTTACCTCTGGTAGGAAACATCGACTTTACTTTTCTTGTTACTTAAAAACAGCCAGCGCTTAGGGGACCTATTCGACTCGTCAAAGTAACATGTGTTGCATTGCTACCACATTTTCATTAATTATTGCCGTCGTGTTGTTGTTGCTCAGTTTGCACTACTATGAATATCATGACATCAAATACAAAATTACAAAAAAAACATGAGTCTACAATACCTAAATCTGCAAATTATCGCGTAACAGTTTACAATATTACGGCGTTGCCAATTTTTCAGAAATCAAGAAATATAATGATTTCTTGTCGTAAGTTCCTAAACTGGCTGTCCGTAAAACCAACGTCAAGCCTTATTATAATGGTATAAAAGTGCCAATATCTCAAAAACTATGCCAATTCCATTCGGGCCAAATTAGCTTAAGCTGGTAGCCCATCAAAGTCTTCAACGTTTGTTTCGGGGACACCCGGTGTATATGTTAGACGCTTGTATTTCACACGAATCCACATCGCAATTGCAAAATGTTCTATATGCTTAGATACTTATATTTATTTGCCTTCCTTTATATTTACTGTCTTGATGTGTTTACCTAACCTTTTAGCGAGTTAATCCTTTGTTTATTCCACTACAGTAGGAAGTGTTGTAAATGTTCTAATTAACAACTAAACAAACTGCTTAACAATAACAATATTAAGCAATAAAGCTACCTGATAACGCCCTATAAGCAGTAACGTAATGTTTACAGAAACAAGACATTTGTTCCGTAATAATAGTAACATGACACCCGCAGCGGAACCGGACGCTTTCAAATAAAAATGTGTAACGTTAGTAGTAAAGATTATGAATGACTTCGCATGACATTCCAGAGTACATACTCGTAAACAGCACTGTCATTCCGAAACTTCCCACCGCTTGAGACCAGTGTTAATTGTTCTCTGCTGATGCATAATCCATACCAATCTTAGGTAACGTAAACAGCTCTTAGTTGAGTGGTCAGTTACTCGTATTTTGTGTATAGGCAGGTTCCACGAAGAGTGGCGTGACTGTTGTTTACTCCTTGTCAATGAATGAAGTTAGTTAAGTACTTGATCTGCAAAGCAAACAATGTTCCTCGAAAAAGAGTAGTAGTTTTTGACACGTAAGATTTAAATCGGTGCATGTTATTATACGTATAGTATACCACGTTGTCTAAAACGCGTTAAATATATTAACTTACTAGATACTCATCTTAGTTACCAAGTACTGGGATCTTTTGAGAAATGTTCCACCTATACATCACCTCAACTCTTCAATACTTCATCAACTTCCTCATTCGCCACAGTCTCGCCAAAGTAAGTAAGCGTCAAATCTAGGAAAACTTTTTAATAGAGATGATCCGGTTCGAAGGACCAAATGTTAAGGCTCCCTTTCGAGGTAGTTACTGCACGGATGTCTTAGTAGGCTGGTTATTCAATATACTTACTTATTATTTATATGAGTAATAGGTAGGTACAGTCACCAGCAATAGTATTTTCTTACATAAAGGCCGCAAAAATATGTGACACGCTCTTATTTGCAGGGACTTAGAACGTTTCACATATTTTCGCGGCCTTCGTGTAGCAAGATACTATTAACGGTGACTGTCCTTCATTTTATTATATGATGACTTGTTTAGATCACGGAGGCAAGCCGCCATCAGTGACGTCGCTATGGATGCTTTCTAATCATAATGAGAAAATAATCATTAAATGCGGAAAGCAATGTGTAGATGGCGCTACAATCCCAAGAAAACATGTTTTTTATATGACACGTCCATACAGTTTACGATAATTATGATAAAGTATCTAAAGGGATTTAGGGTGCCAAAAACAAAAGACAGTTGGCACTAGAGATGGGTAGTGAGTAAATACTCAAGGGTAAATACCGAGTACATACTCAGTATTTACTCAAAATACCCGTATTTACTCGTTTATACCCAAATTGGTGGGCATAAACTATTTTGAGTGCTGCAAGGGATATAACATTTTGAAATGTAGGTGTATTTTGTTACCCGCTACTAAATTAACTAGTCAAAGTCGCAAAAAACATTTTTTTAAGAGGGGCACTCCATACATGTAACTAATTGTCACACCAAAAATCAGAAACCATCAACGTGTCTACATGATTAAATAAGGCATTAATATAATTTGTTTGATTCTAAATATATTTTTTTATATATTGAATATATTTTTGAAGAAAAAAAAAACATTTCTGAAGACTAAAATTATGTTTACCGCTCTATAACATTTAAACCAAAGTACAAAAATATGAATATTATCGGATGAATAGGGACTAGAAAATACTTTAAAATAAAATTACTTTCAACATGATCGGTTGAGCCGTTTTTGACTTTTCTTTAAAAAAACTCTTAATAAAATGACGTAAGTGCCACGTCAACACTCACCTTTGCTTTGAACTGGGTCAGGTTTGCTAATGGCGACTTGGATATCCCAGCACGGTTAGCACAAGTGTGACGCGACAGTATCTCGCGCGCGAGATAGTCTATCCATCTTTTTCTGACTATCATTTAAAAAGAGACGGGTAGTACTATACGCGAGATACTATCGCTTCACTCTTGTGCTGACCGTGCTGTAATCCAATAGCGAGCATGTGATTTCTGTCGCGGTCCTCAGAGCCACACATTTTAGCGTGAGACTGGAATGCTACCAAAAATATTCATTATCCAAAGATATTCACTAACAAAAATCAAAAGTCCAGAAACGTTAACTTTAATCACAAAGAAAACACCATCAAAGTCCATATACAAAGCAAGGGTCCAAGGAAAATCACACGAGGCACTTTACGTAAAATGAGCAAGTAGGTAGTCCTCCGAACAGGTTGACTGACAAACAGCAACTGAGCGTGCCAAACGCGCCAGGCGCGCCAGCGTGCCTAACTGTATTTTCATTGGATACTAATCGTACTACACTTGTTAGTGTCCGCTAATCACCCAATCAAAATAAGGGAAGCGAAACGCGCATTTTGCAAGATAAGGATTTAAAGCACATTCAGCCAGCCGAGCCATCTTTTGTTCACTCTGCGACACTATATATCCCTTATGAAAATGATGTTTATTAATGTTAAAACTGTGCATACTTTTGAGATAAGAAGTAGACAAATATAATAGAGAATGCAGTTTAAGTCCACGCTGCAAACTAGGTGGTCTTTTGTTCGCAGTTTGACCCTTTATGGACATTATTTCTATATTCTTTGTTCATTAGCACTAGCGTTAGCTAAATCGCGCGGCGATTGTTAAATCGCCGCGCTATCTGATAAGAACTATAATGCCTATAATATTGTGAAGTATTTTCGTGGCAGTTTTTTTTTGTAAACATTTTGTTAACATCTGTATAATATTCGAATCGGCTCGCGAAATGCACTTATCTAGAATACAGAAACGACTTAAGTCCCATGTTTTCAAAGTAAATACCTTCGTATTAGAAACAAAATAGTTGACTATGTTTTTATCACGTCTACATTCCTACATTCCCTAAATTCCAAATTTCTTCTCACTGCTAATTACCTTTTTTTCATCCAATATGCTTCTTATAACAAAAATATTATTTATACACGCTAGGAATATTCAATACAAAACAATTTAGTGCTTGTGCCTGATGCAACCGGCTCGGGCAACCTTACGACAAAGGTTAAGCGGAACATCGACTCGGCTTACGTTGAATGTCCGTTCAGTGACATTGGGGGTGGAGGGTCCTCAAGGTCGCCCTCGGTTCTTAAGACAGTTGAATCGAAGGTATACGAGGGGGATCTGAGAGGGGCGGTCAGAGTGCTTATGTCGGATGACGCAGTGGCACAGTCAAGCCCTGAAGTTTGTGCCACTCTTCGGGCGAAGCACCCAGCGCCGTCTCGGCCTCTTTCGTTCCCGCCTGAGCCGGATGGATCCACTCCCGCGTATAAGGTAAGGGAGGAAAGCGTCGCACAGGCCCTTGGCTCGTTTAACAACGGTTCTGCCGCAGGCTTGGATGGTATCCGCCCGGTACATCTGAAAGAGCTCACATCTGGCTCGGCGGGGGATAATGGTCGTCGGTTATTGGGGTGCCTGACCAAACTCTGCAACTTTTTACTTGAAGGTCGACTGAATGCGGAGGTTAGTCCGTACGTTTTTGGCGCTTCTTTGTGTGCGCTCTCGAAGAAGGATGGAGGTTTGAGGCCCATTGCTGTAGGCAGCACGTTTCGCCGCCTGACCGCCAAACTTGGGTGTGCAGCGGTGAGGGAGGAGATGGCCGCTTACCTTCGGCCTTGTCAAATGGGGTTTGGCACAAGGTTGGGGTGTGAGGCGGCGATTCATGCAGCACGCGCATTCGCTCTGGATCCGGGAAAGGCAGACTGCGTCATAATTAAGCTCGACATAAAGAATGCGTTTAATTCCATTGAGCGTGATGTTTTGTTGAGTGAAGTCAAGGAGAGGGTGCCTTCCCTTTATCCCTTTCTTTTCCAAGTTTACTCGTCCCCCTCTAACCTCTTTTTCAATGAATCCCTTATCCTTTCCCAAGTTGGTGCGCAGCAGGGGGATCCGCTTGGACCTCTAGCGTTCAGTCTGGCCATACATAAGACTATTTCAGGGCTTCTCTCCCCACTTAATGTATGGTACCTAGATGACGGTACCCTTGGAGGAAAGCCTGAGGTCGTGGAGCAAGACTTACGTACTCTCCTTCCACGCTTTAAGGATCTAGGACTAGAGGTCAATACCAGTAAGTGCGAATTTTTCCCCTGTAGCGCCCAATCCCGTGCTTCCTTTCCCTCTTTCTGTAATCTGCTCCCTGATCTCAAAGAGCTGTCTCCCCATTCCTTTAATCTCTTGGGGTCTCCTATTTTTCCAGCCGCTATTCCGGAGGCTTTTGAAATGAGAAGGCAGCTTCTCCTGACTGCTAGGGACAGGCTTAAAAATCTTCCAGCTCAAGTTGCTCTGGTTTTATTGCGGATATGTTTTGCGGTCCCCAAAATTAATTATTTTTTGCGCACCGTTCCGACGTGGCTGTACCCCGATCACGTCGACTCGTTTGATCTCGAGCTGAGGGAGTCCGTTCAGTGTTTGTTGAATGTCTCGCTTAGCTCGGATCAATGGAGTCTGGCTTCTTTGCCGATTCGGAGTGGGGGCCTGGGTTTACGGTGCGCGCGGGATGTGGGACTGCCGGCCTTCTTGGCGTCGGCGGGGGGGGTTGTGGGCCTTGTTACTGACATTCTCTTTAACAATGGTGACAGGGCAACTATCCCCTACGCGTCTGATGCCATAGCGGCTTGGTTGGCCCTCAACCCGGGTGTGCAGTTACCTGAGAGACCGGACCAACAGCGCACGTGGGATGATGTGGGAATTAAGAGGGTGTTTGAGGGCCTAGTTGGGAGGGCAGTAGGTGTGGACAGGGCTAGGCTGTTGGCGGTGTCGAGGCCAGAAGCTGGAGCGTGGTTACGGGCGCTGCCCTCTCCGCACCTGGGCACTCTTCTCGACGATGATTCGATGCGGGTGGCTGTTGCTCTCCGCCTGGGTTGCGATGTTTGTGAACGTCATTTATGCATCTGCGGCACCATGGTGGAGAGAAACGGTCATCACGCTTTGAGTTGTGGTCGATGTGCCGGCCGATTCCCACGTCACCACGCTCTCAATGAAATTGTCCGGAGAGCGCTAGTCTCGGCAAATGTTCCGTGTGTGTTGGAGCCATTAGGCCTTAGTCGCACCGACGGTAAAAGACCTGATGGTTTGACCCTGGTGCCGTGGCATAGTGGGAAGTGCCTTCTCTGGGACGCTACGTGCGTCAGCACTTTTGCGGCTTCGCACCTCGGTCGCACCACGTGCACGGCTGGAGCAGCTGCTGAGACGGCGGCTCTTAGGAAGCGGGACAAATATTCTGCATTGCAGAATTATTTATTTGTCCCGCTCGCGGTAGAAACGACCGGTTGCTGGGGTTCGGAGGCCTTAAAATTTGTTAAGGAGATCGGGCGTCGTCTGGCGGAGAGGGGTCATGACCCCCGTTCCGGGTCATTCCTGGCGCAACGTCTGTCCATCGCGATTCAGCGCGGCAACGCGGCGAGCGTGATGGGCACCTTTCCGCCGGGGGTGGCTCGGGGCGGGCTTTTCGACTAGGTTAATGTTTTATCTTTAGCCCATATTAGGATTTAGTTTTTATTTAATTTTATTTGACATATTATTGTAATATTTAGTGCTTTAATCTCACTTTTTTATATATTTTATTAGTAATAGTTTTTACCCACCGAAATGAGTAAATACGAGTATTTACGGGGTGCTTTGGATAAATACTCAGTATTTACTCACCCCTACCCATCTCTAGTTGGCACCATTTACGGTCTGTGTGTTTTTATACTCTCATTAATTGTCTCACTTATATACTTTGGCACAGGATATGGCCGCTTCCACTACCTGCTGCTGGCGGTCTGCGGACTCGTCAGCACGTCCGAGGAGATGGACGTCATCTCCATGTCCTTCATCCTGCCGTCGGCGCAGTGCGACTTAAACCTCACCACGGAGACTAAGGTACAACACTAAACATCGCCGGGGAATAGTATGGGTGTTAAGTGCACAACCTCAAATTTTGATGCACAAGTATAAAATTTGGCACAGTTGTTGCTTGTCCCCAGACAAGCTGATTAAGATCGGTACCCCAAGGTACCCCCCCTTCTGGCACCGGAGAGGGGGGGTTAAAATACCACTCCACTCGACTTCATTCAAAAAATTCTAACTGTTCACGTTTAGCTAATAGGTCAAGTTTGGTATCAATTTCAGATAAAACGACGCCGTAGAATTCGTTTCTGGTATCAAAAAATGCAATTTACTGAGTAATATTTAAAAAAAACATACGAAAATCTAAAATCTCAACTAAATTTTTCATATTCCAGTCATCATATATATTAATTTGCTAGTTATTTTCATACACAAAAAATACGATATTAAAGCATATTTTATATAGATTCAAAAAAATATAACATTTGAGAACCTTTACTAACAGTAAATGGCATCCGCGGTCAAAATATCCAAATAACGCACTGTGGATAGGTACCATGTAAACTTGTTATTTATTGAAATCGATTATTTATGTAACAAAGATAAAAACCGTACCTGAAGGAATGTGGCATTCCGTCAGAAAAGGGACTTTTAGTATAGCATTTGAGTGCGCAACCTTTTTTCCTTGTAAATAAGACAATTTATAATAAGAATAAAAACCGTTACTTATTTAAGTTTAAGAAATGTGGACTTCCGTTAAAAAGGTAACATAGAAAGGTTGGTGCTTACATTTGTATATTGCTTAGCGTCAGTAATTATATATTTTCCGCGTATTCTCAAGAAACGCATTCTTCTTCTTGGTCGCATCCATCATGACAGATGATCGTGTTTGGTTCGTTTTGTTCGGGCACGATTGGCACGAACACACTCTCGCCATCGATTTCGGTCCATCGCTTTCCTTACCACATCGTAGAACTTCTGAGAGGGTTCCTCACCTTTGAGTTGGTCAGTCCATCGTGCTGGTGAACGGCCCCATGACCTTCAGTATTGCCAACAACGATTAATCTGGAAAGAACTTTCGTCCTCGTTTCTCATTATATGGCCAAAGTAACTTCGGAAGCGTCGTTCACAGATTGTGGACAATCACACTTTAACAAGAAACGCAAAATAAAGCATAAAAATAATAAGAGAGTTAACTACAATTTAATTATTTAATGATACATTTTGCGTTTCATCATACACCCTCCACAAAGACATACGAGTAGCTGGGTACATTTATTTAAATGTACACTACGCGTAGTAAATGGTGATATAGGGCTGTTTCTGTTGGTGGTATATTCTCCAGCTGACGATCTTTTTTCGTAAATAAGTATTTCCGGCATTAGGCCACTTTACATGGCATTTCTTGACCTGCAAAAGGCTTTCGATTGCATCCCTCGTCAGATGATCTGGTGGGCACTAAAGGTAAAGAACGTGCCACAAGTCAAGACTGAAGGGGCTAGTGTACAAGTGCATCATCCGACCGGTCTTAATATACGGAAGCGAGACGTGGCCGGTTCGTCGAAGGCATATTCAGGAGCTTTGCGTTACAGAAATGAAGATGCTGCGGTCGATGTGCGATGTTACACGTGCTGATCGCATTCGTAATGAGTACATACGCGACAGCCTCGCAGTTCGTGACGTAGCGGAGAAGCTCCAAGAATGTCGCCTTCGTTGGTTCGGTCACATCTTTCGCAGGCCACCAGACTACATAGGGATCATATGCCTTGATCTAGCCCTGGACAGCCCTCGACGCGGTCGCGGAAGACCAAAGCGCGCTGGCTTAATGTCGTGGAGGCCGACATGAGTGAAAACGGGCTCGTAAAAGAAGATGCCCAGGACCGCGCAAAGTGGAGGAAAGCGAGCAGGAAAGCGGACCCTGGCAATAGCCGGGATAACGCTAGGTAGAAGAAGAAGAAGTACTTCCGGCATTCATTTAGTGTTGAGCAGAGACTCGGCCTGCAATAATATGAGTAAATTAAAAACGTTTAAATTTCAACATGTTGTCGTAACTTGAACTCTTCAATAGGTCGCTTACTTCAACTACAGGAATTGTAGGTTCATATTGGCACAGGGAAAAACCACAATTTTATCGCATGCCACTCTATTAGGTAAGAGTATTTGTTATAATAGCCATACATTATTTTATAGTTTATACATTCCGCAAACTAACCTCTATTTTGTTTCTATGAGGCCCTGACAAAGCGTCAGTCTTGCCCGTGTTCCATGCCTTCACTGGATGCGACACAGTATCCTTATTTAAGTGCCTTTGAAGCTCGGAACGCCTTTAACCCGGCCACACAAGAATTAAAACTACTTCAAGATGGAGCAATAGCAGAAGCCAATAGCATTCTCCAAAAATATGTGATGATTTTGTATGACAGGTAAGCGACTTATTGAAGATAATGACTGACGCTAAGCAATACTATTATATAGATATAAGCACCAATTTTTCTACGTTAGCTTTTTAACAGAAGTCCACATTTCTTGAATTTAAATAAGTAACGGTTTTTTATTCTTATTATAAATTGGCTTATTTTACCACAAGGAAAAGAGGTTGCGCACTCAAATCCTATAGAAAAGTCCTTAGAAAAGTTCCCTAGAAAAGTCCCTTTTCTGACGGAATGCCACATTCCTTCAGGTACGGTTTTTATCTTTGTTACATAAATAATCGATTTCAATAAATAACAAGTTTACATGGTACCTATCCACAGTGCGTTATTTGGATATTTTGACCGCGGATGCCGACGGCGGTAAAAATAATTTCACGACGCACGACGCAATTTTTTTTAAATGCCATTTACTGTTAGTAATTTTGAGTGTATGAAAAAAACTAGCTAATAAATATTTATGATGACTGGAATATAAAAAAATTGTTGAGATTTTCGATTTTCATATATTTTTTTAAATATTACTGAGTAAATTGCATTTTTTAATACCAGAAACGAATTCTACATGGTCGTTTTATCCGAAATTGATACCAAACTTGACCTATTAGCTAAACGTGAACAGTTAGAATTTTTTGAATGAAGCCGGGTGGAGTGGTATTTTAACCCCCCCTTCCCGGCGCCAGAAGGGGGGGGGGGTACCTTGGGGTACCGATCTTAATCAGCTTGTCTAGGGACAAGAAACAACTGTGCCAAATTTTATACTTGTGCATCAAAATTTGAGGTTCGACGTTTTTATGTCGCTAAACAACCCCACTAAAAAGGCTTAATGTAGAGGGCGCTTTTCCAGATTCCGTACACCGAGAGAAAAAGACAAAAGATGAATGGTCCTTAATAATGTACAAGCAGCAGCAGAAGTAGTACATCCGTTAGGGTAAGGTGTTCAAAATTACCTTCACGCTCTCTTATTCTCTTAACCGTTTGGAAAGTCCTGCCTTCAGCGCCAGCCCGTGATATCACGTCGCAAAATTTTTCCGTCCAATGCTCGGCGGTCGAAGGGTTAACAGTAAACTAAGCTCATTTTGAACACCTTACCCGCTTAGCTACTTCTGCTGCTGACTTTACAGTCAGAAGGCTTTTTTTAACCAAAAATCTTCCCTGTTGCTTTATTCTACCGTATTTTAAATTTATAATATTTTGGACACCGGCGAACTTCTCTTTGTTACCAATTCGAGACAAATCTATTAGTCATTTTCCTATAAAATAAATAAAAACTTCCCGCCATGCAATTTTAGCTTTTCAAAGGATCATTATTGGAAATTTCATTGTGACGGTTGCCTTCCTCATTACATGAGGCGCGCGCAGAATGTCTTTTTCTTTCAAGCAGCCTCTCTGCGCCCGTCATCCATTAACTGGTTTCCTATTTTTATCGTCCCACACAATCCATTCACTTCTTCTTTGGTTTGCTTTTCCTTTCATAGCCCTTGAAACCGATGAACAGTCGGGAGAGCTACCTATATCTCCGCATAAACTCAATAAAGCAAAAAAAATGTGTCAATTAACTTTTGGGTAAAGGAACCGATAGCTTGGGAACACCGTGACAAATACACTTAGAGATATGAACTGGTTGTTCCAGGGATGGCTGAACAGCATAATCTTCATCGGCATGATGGTCGGCGCATACGCCTGGGGCTCAGTGGCCGACTCGCTGGGCCGCAAGCGCGTGCTCATCGCCATCTCCGTGATCAACGCGCTTGCTATCGTGGCTTCCTCCTTCAGCCAGAACTACGAGCTATTCATGTTCTTCCGCTTCGTCAACGGAGCTGCGTAAGAAGACTTCTCTTTTTAGGTTTACTGTTTAATCTGCACTTAGGTACCCATTTAAAATTGTACCTGATGAGTAATGGATGTAGATACAGTGCGAGACGTGGTGGCACGGTTGGCAACAAACCATCTGCTGTCATAAAACGCAGAGCCGTTATGGTTGCCGAACTAGTACACTTTAGCATCCTCTCAGTGATAGCATCACGCTAGCAGGTTCTGTTAGTGCATCTAGCAAAGCAAACCTTGAATTTGTCGTGAACAGCTATATACGTAGGAACTGTTCAAAGGCTAATAAGACCGAAGTACCTGAAATTTACAAAGGCATCAAATCCTTAAAATGTAAATTTTATATTCTCTTTACAGACTTGGAGGCTCAGGTCCCGTCATCTGGTCGTACTTCGCAGAGTTTCAGCCGAAAAGCAAGCGCGGTGCTATGTTGAGCTTCATGGCTGCATTCTGGACGCTCGGAAACCTGTTCGTGGCCGGTCTCGCTTGGGTCATCATTCCCAGCGGTGAGTCTATTTTCATTCACCATCATTTTACCTTTGATTAATCCGCATGGGTCTAATTTCTAGGTCCCGATATTTGCATAAATCTCACCTGACACCTGAGTTGATTTACCCTTACATTTTTTGATATTCGGCCTCTCTCTGGGTATTTTAATTCTCCAAGACTATAATTTAGTATCCTTTGACTCGCTTTTCGTTGCGCTTCGCGACAAACAATGTTATTAAACCATGTGCAACCTGTGAAGTTACTCATATTCATCAAGTTTTATTTGCTTCCAGGAATCGGAGGAGAGACTAACGGCTTTGTGTACAACTCATGGCGCATTTTCTTACTCGTGATGTCTCTACCATCATTCATCGTCGCCGCGCTGCTGTTCCTCTTGCCCGAGTCTCCCAAGTTCCTTATCTCTACCGGCCGCCACGAAGACGCACTAGACGTTTTCCGAGGCATCTACCTCATGAATACCGGCAAGAGCAAGGACCAATACCCCGTTAAACAGCTTTTGGTAGAGGAACCCATGCACACGAAACCAGAGAAGCAGATTGACACGAAGGAGCCGCAAGCACCCAAGTCGAAGCTAAGAAGGATGCTCAGCGATATCGTAGAGCACAGCAAGCAGCTATTTGTACCGCCCATACTCAAGTTCACTACGATTTCCATCATCATAAACTTCACATTCCACATCGGGTGAGTTTACTATTGTTACATGCATGAAAGGGCAAAATCGATAATTAAGCGGTTGCTACACATACTATGGCTTAAATCATTGTCTAAATCTCATGTTTTCGTTAGGATAATCTCTCATGCCATCATAGGACACAAAACATGTCTGATTTTACCTATTTTATATACCTTGTTGCAGGTACTACGGACTTATGATGTGGTTCCCCGAAATGTTCAACCGTTTCGACGAATGGTCGAGGATGAACGACAACGCTCCGGCTGACATTTGTGAGGTAATTTCAAACTAGTCAGTTACCATGTTAATAATGAAACTACATGAAACTATAAGTGAGACCTCTTATTGGTGGCCTAAATCATAACTAACTATCGTTGTTGGTAATAGTCGATCTTCAGCTACGAGTATGTCAGCATTGTCAGCTATGTGTTAAGAGGGCTGATCATTTCACTTTTCTTAACGTTCGTTTTTAGGGTTCCGCAGTCAACTAGGAACCCTTATAGTTTCGCCATGTCTGCCCGTCCGTCCGTCCGTCCGTCCGTCCGCGTATAATCTCAGTGACCGTTAGCACTAGAAAGCTGAAATTTGGTACTAATATGTATATCAATCACGCCGACAAAGTGGTAAAATAAAAAGTGGATTTTTTTTATTATTAGGGTACCTCCCCTATACGTAAAGTGGGGAGTGATTTTTTTTTTCATTTCAACCCTAACGTGTGATATATTGTTAGATAGGTATTTAAAAATGAATAGGGGTTTACTCAAATAATTTTTTGATAATGTAAATAGTTTCGGAAATAATCGCTCCAGAAGTAAAAAAAAATGTGTGTCCCCCCCTCTAACTTTTGAACCATAACTTTCAAAAATATGAAAAAATCTCAAAAGTAGAACTTTTTAAAAACTTTCTAGGAAAATTATTTTGAACTTGATAGGTTGAATAGTTTTTGAAAAAAATTACAAAATAATTTCTGAACTAAGTTTGTAATTTAACCGTATAAGCAGGTGTTTATTGTACCTGTAATTTCTACAAAATCACAATGAAATGACGTGCTTTCAAATAAAGTAAAAACGGTGAAAATCGGTTCACGCAATAAAGAATTATCGCATAAAAATCATCTTCCATACTTTAAGCTCGCGCGCAATAGTTTACTTAATTTGCCGATAGATGTCGCTGTACGTGGAACGCTCATATCATATCCTACATGGCGGTGTTATTTTAACTCTTAAGTGGGGACACTTACTGTGACGGACGGAAAACTACGGAACCTTACACTGAGCGTGGCCCGACACGCTCTTGGCCGGTTATTTTTTTTAATTATATGCCCAAACACCGGTCACAAATTGGCCGGTATTTCTTTATTTCGAGCTATTATTTAAATGAATCCTTGCTGGTTGCAGGTGACACGGTACGTGACGCAGTACGGCACGCACTCGACCGACGCGACCTGCGACTCCAACATCCGATCGGACGTGTTCATGGAGTCGCTCATCACCGTAGCGGCTGCCATCCCCTCCAACATCTTCGCCGTGCTGGGCATGGATCGACTTGGCCGCAAGTTCTTCCTGGGTAAGTCATTAGAACATCGATGCTGATCAGACCACCTTTGGCTTTGTCCCCTATAATGTTCACCGTTGGCTGTAATCATCAGTTAAGGTTGTGGCCATCCTTTCTGGCAATAAGATGAAAATACTGCATTATTCTGTGATGTGATAGCAGATATCGTTCGTAAAGGCTGAGTAATACGTACCTATAGCTCTACCTACAGTCATAACGTAGGTTGAAGCTAATGATTTCCACAGAAGCTTGGGCATCTTACTTCAACAACACATTTTAAAGGAGTCTGTGCGGATACGATCGACCTTATAGTTCTACGACCTTTAGTTCTCAACGGATATTCTTGGTTGCAGTGTTCGCGACATTCTCCGCTGGGCTGTGCTCGGCGGCGATGTACTTCGTGTACAACAAGACCAACAACCTCATCGTCAGTGCCATCTTCAGCTCCGTCATCTCGTGCGGTAACGCCTCACTCGACTGCCTCATCACTGAGGTCTTCCCTACCAACTTGAGGTGAGTTGAGCTTATGGCAAGTGGCCTACATATCTTGCTTTTACTAACTTTGCAACCTCAACGCCTTGGTTCGCGATCACGCGACTCTACCTATCTAAATGCTAAATGTAGAGATTTGAATTGCCCAGCACGTTTACCTGTGGTATTAACGATGATGGCCGTACTTATTGCTTAATCTTAAGTTTCAAATTCAATTGGCGGGTAACGTGCTAGACTATAAAGCTTTTATCTGAACACGTACGATATGCATCGCGCACAATTGACAATGAAAACGTTTGGTGCAACCCGTCCTTAATCGTTCCCAAGGTTTACAACACTGAAATATTTCTTATGTTCCGGATTTGAAGCGCTCTAAGAGCGGGTGTTAATTTCTCAACGCGGTCGTATTCAAACTTGCGAGAATTTAATGTGTAAATAATTTGCAGAGCAACGGGCGTAGCTGTGTCGATGGTAGCCGCCAGGCTGGGCGGCATCATCGGTAACGTGGTGATCGCGACGCTGCTGGACACGTACTGCCCCGCGCCCACCTTCATCGTGGCAGTGCTGTTGGCCGGCGGCGGCCTCATGTGCCTCCTCTTGCCCAACACCACACGGCAGGCGCTGCAGTAACCCACCAGGAGGCTTAGCCAAGTTGACAATCGTTAGCAGAAAACGAATCGAAACGCTATCCGTCTCTCTATCGCACTAATATTGAAGAGTGAGCGAGAGCGTGTAGCGTTTCGTTTTCTGCAAACGATTGGCATCTTGGCTACAGGGCCTGACCTATATTTACGCGCCTTACCGCGTGAATTGTCTAGCGTCGATAATGCGCTTAAAAATACTGCTAGCTGAGTCAAGGATACCGATGTAATATTTTTTACAATAGGAAATTCGTTTATTGAATTTAGTAGTGGGCGAATCTGCGATGTGATAACTTTAAGTATTCATTCATTCAAACATTAATTGTTGTAACTAGTTCGTTCATATTTGTACAATATTTTTATACATGTTTTTAATTTATGATATTAAATGAAAGGATAAGCAATATTTTCTACGATAGTAATAGTGTATAGCTATATGGCGTCGTTATGCTGAACTCTTACGTCTGTAAACACTACTAAAAGTACCTACTCGTACAGTAGTACCTAATTGCAACTTAATTATTTTAGAAACATCCTCGCACTAACTCGACGTTTCTAAAATTACCTAGATCCTTATTATATTTCACGCAATTCGACGATACATGATATCCTCCAACCCACTTTCCTCTTCCCTATTTTTATTATGATAAAGTATTATAGCTGTAAGACTTCATCTACATTTCTGTTGTATAGATAGGCAATGCAAATATTTTCATATTACGAATTTATGTAGCGATTGTTACCGTAGTCTGTAGTACGTAGTTAGTAGTCAAATTGAGAGACCATGTGATTTTAATGAAATAAAATAAACTGGCCAATGGGGACCAAGTCAGGCAAAAATTACTAAAACCTGCTCCAAATAATATAAGCGCAATAATACCTATTTGACTTTGTCAAAACATTGACGATTATTGTTCAATTCATTTAAGCAAATAAAAATAATTTTACATGGAAACGAATAAATCATATTTGAAATGCAGAGTTGTTTTATTTTATTCTTTGGACTTAAAGGGCTATAATCTAGAATCCATGCCAGAAACTTCCAAAAAAGAACAAGTATTTGTCACTATTGACAAGGAGGGTGTATAACTCAAACGGCTATTAGACGTGGCAATTTGTAGGGCCCAACCTGTTGTATTGGGAGGTGTAATAGGAGGTTGTGCCCGTAGGGAGCTGAAGGAGGGTGAGGGAGAGGCAGGGTACATAACAGGTTAGGCCCTACAAATTGCCATTTCTAATAGCTGTTTCAACGAAGTGACAGCTAGGGATTCCGACTTGTGACGCCAACATGGCCGCTGTCTTGAGAATAGTTTTTTTGTAATAGTAATCGTTTTTTGTTATTTTTGTTGTTCAGTTCGTAATATATAGCTTATTGTGTGGTGCAGCTAATGAAGAATTAGTCTCAAAACGCGTGTAACCACTGTTTGGGTCAGACATCCCGTTATCACGGCCGCCGCGCGTTGTTTGTAGGGAGCAGCTATCTCCCTACAAAAAGCAAGGCCTCCACCGTACAACATGCTATATACTGAAGTCCGGCGGAAGCCCTAGAGGCTGCCATTTCTCTAAAAAAACGACGATATATATAATAGATAGATAAATACATAGGAAACATCCGTAACTCAGGTACAAATATCTGTGATAAACACACAAATAAATGCCCTGACCAGGATTCGAACCCGGGACCTCCTGCTTCGTAGGCAGTGTCACTACCGACTGGGCAAGTAGGCCGTTAAACCACTGCCAATGACGACGTTAATCACACTTTTATTTCTTTAAATAAAATAACTATAGGCAACGTTGTTTGGTGCTCTTTGTAAGGAGAATAGCATGTTCCTTACAAACAACACATGGCGGCCATGCCAGACAACCATTCGTCAAACTAAAGCGTGGTTAAACACGTTTTGAGACTAATTCTTCATTAGCTGCACACTTGTTTATAGATCACCACACATTAGGCTATCAATATTACACACTGAACTGAACTACTAAAATGAGCAAAAACAAAAAAAAACTATTCCAAAGACGTCCACGCTACCCTGCGTCTCGAACAGAAGACCAAGTTTATCTTCCCCACAAAATCAGTGTTTGACAGAACTTTGACAGATGAACGGTGACACATGACGTCTGCATACATTTTTTTATCTGCCCCAATCTACATAATGTCCCCACTGTCGATAGAATTAGCAATCAAACACAGGTGTCAGTGAGAAACTAAAGTGCAATTTAAAAAAGTCAGTTTTGGCGCTCACCGGCCGCTGCTGCGGCACGCTCGCTTCGCTCGCTTGGCTTCGCGCGATGTTTGGTCGCAGTTCACCTCGTTTGGCTCGTCGTCGCACCTATCTAAATTCTGGAAAATGAGTCTTTCGTGATTTAATTTTGAAAATATACTAGGCCATAAAGGACATAAGTTATTAGAAAAATCAATATAATGAAAAATAAAATAAATTGTTTTTTTTTTAGGATAACTGAACTTGATTCCTAAGTCTATGGACACAGAACGGCAAACTGATAAGCCGACCAATCAACGAGCGAGGGGCGCTTCGTTTTAGCAAGCTCTAGGATAAGTCTAACAGGGTTTTTAACCATAACCCAAAAACTATCATTACACTTAACTCAGTTAAAAGGTTTTAACCAATACATAAGTCAATCAGCTGTTAACTCGTATCGTAATACTCAAAAAACCTTCGCTCTGAATCGCTTATATACGTGTCGCGAGTTGACGTCACGCACACAAGATGTCATATATACGTATAATGTAATGACAGCAGGATTTTAAAATTACTGTTCCTTTTGCAAGTTCAACAGTAAACTGCAAGATTGACACAAAGTCGACCAAGTTCCTTTTAGGTAATAAATTAAAAGTTTTTCTGTTTCAATTAGTTTTATTTAACACATTCACTGCCAAGAACCCGTCTCGTGGGCGCTCGTAAACTTTGCTCAGATGCCGGACAACTCGCTGGGCGGGTTGTTTTGTACGTAGCTGAGGACGCCCGGTTTCTGATGTAGGACGTCATTTTTCGTCTGGCAGTTAATGTGTTAAATAGAGAGGTATTTGAATAATAAATTATTAAGGTTTAATATTAGTATACTGTTTGTTCTGCCTTATTTTCGAAAATATCGTGCTTTTAATTACATGAATGGAATGATACATTCATTCCATTCACTTTTTTGCAATCAGTACTTAATGTAGCTGTGTGCGTAATCATTCACCTCATCTTTCCTAGCGATACCTATACCATAGGATGAGTTATCTGGTCCATGATATTATAAATACGGAGTTCAAATCAAAGAACGCATTCGATTAGAATTTATTTATTTAAAACTACATAGAAGATACACTAAGACTCCACCTTCTTAGTCCGATCTAGATTCCGACATAGATCACTTGAACAAACCAATAATGTGCTTTGAATATGTTTAAAATGTTACATCAACAAAATTGTACTTAAAATTAACTCTACCTCATGTAGACGCGGGTCGCACTGCGCCCGCTCGGCATTCGTGTTCGCACCCTAACTCGCTTTCGCAATTTCATTCTTTGTTAGACAATATAAAAAATATGATTAGATTACCTAAACTTTTATATATTACAAATACGATCTCATAACTCTCTTATGATCAATATCATTTATGCATTAAAATTTACATATGTAAATTCTTAGACTAAAATATATTGGGTATGTTTAATGTTCGGCTAGACCGAACCCAGAAGTCACTCGCACCACTCTAACGATATATTTACACTCGCGTTCTTTTTACATCGCCCGCGCGATGGCGGCCCAACACTAACGGAGCCGCGCGGCTCGCCCGCGTCGGCCGGCCCGGTCACACTATCATACGGATATATCGAGAGACGACAAACATAATTGATTGCACATGTAAAACACGAATTACATTTATAAATAAACATTATCAACACGAAATCAATAAAAAACGAGGCGCCGTCTAGCTGGCCCGCGCCAGGTCGTCCACGGAGAGGCGCATGGCGGGCTGCAGCGGGATCTCCACCGACGTCTCCGACGTGTCCGAGCACGGCGTCAGCAGCCGGCGCGACCACAGCGACGACTCGTCCGCCGAGCCCGACGAGCCCGCCGAGCCCGCCGGCTCGTCCGTCAGCATCGGCAGCGACCTGCCCGCCGGCTCCTCCTCCAGCAGCAGCGGCATCGACATGGGCTGTGGCGCCGGCTCGCCCGGCATGGCCAGCGGGTCCGACACGCGCGGCGCGATGCGCGGGTCCGTCACCGTGATGGGCAGCTCCAGCGACGTGGGCACCGTGTGCGGCGTCACGCCGATCACGGCCAGCCCCGCCTCCAGCGAGCTCGCCACGGCCGGCTCCTCCGCGTGCGCGAGCGACGGCACCTCCACCGGCGTCATGATCGGCTGGTGCAGCGTCGTGCTCGTCTCCGACACGCGGCAGTGCACGGACACGTTCGCGTTCAGGTCGCGGAAGGGAGGGTCCTCGCGCGGCGGCTCGTGGAACACGTCGCTGTTGGCCAGCGCCGCCTCGAGGATGTCGCGCCGCTCGGGCGCCGGCGCCGGCTCCGCCATCGGCACCAGCTGGTTGTTCTCCAGCACGAGCGGCCGGTTGTCGATAGGAGTCAGCGAGCCGTTCTCCTCGACGCACAGGTAGAAAGAGCCGGGCGGGCCGCCGAAGTGCTCGCCGGGCACGGCTAGGAGTTGACCGTCAGCCAGCGGTGCCGGGGGCGCCTCCGCCGGCGCGGCGGCCAGGGCGGGCGCCCCGGGCGCGGCGGCCAGTACAGGCGCCCCGGGCGACGGCGCGCGCGCTATGGCGGTAGACGGCAGCAACTCCTCGAAGTTGTCCAGCTCCGAGTAGGCGGCGGGCGCGGGCGCGGAGTGCGACAGCGGAGTGAGCGCGGGCACGGGCGCGGGGGCGGGGGCGGGGGCGGGTGCGGGCGCGATGGCGACCTCTTGCTTGAGCTTCTTCGCGGGCGTCGGCGACATGGTGGCCGGCCGCCTCATCTTCTTGTGGACCGCGGGAGCGATCGCCTCGTTGGACGGGATCATGATCTGCTTTTGCAAGACGACCTTATTCTCCGGGACGGCAGGCTTTTGCACGATCTGTCCGGTCCGTTGCAAATGCTCGAACTGCGCCGTCGTGAGCTGCATCACCGCACCAGACTTCTGCTGCAGGAAGATCAGCGGTTCCGAGGAAGTCTTCTGTATGGTTTGCGCGAGTTTCTTCGGTTCGGAGGCTAAGATCCGCTGTTTCGGCCGTATCTCGGGCATCGGCGCTATGTTTTGGGCGGTTGTCGCGACGCGCCCGCCGACGATCAGCTGTCCTTTGGAAGTAATGATGGCGCTCTTTTGTGTTTTTGGGACTATTTTCGTGGGCGGCGTCTTCGCCGCCACGGATGTGACTACCGTCTTCTGGGGGGAGTTGGTCGCTATCCTGTGCGTCACGGTTTTGAGCTGCGACACCTTGGGCTGCTGCTTGTTGGGGAAGAGTATCTTCTCGTGCTCGGGGGTGAGCACGATGCGCGACTGGGCGCCCTGCGCGTTGGTGATGATCATGACGGTGCTGCCGGGCCCGGCGTCGGTGGGCTGCGGCACCAGCTTGGCCGACACGGGCTTGTTGTCGGGCACGAGGGTCTCGGCCGGCTTGGCCACGAGCACGTGCGCCTTGCCGGTCTGCGGGTCGATGACTATCTTCTGCGTCCGGTTGGGGCGCGGCGAGCCGGAGGGCAGGATGATGAACTTGCCCTGCTTGGCCGCGCTCTGGCCTGGCTCTATCTTGGCGGGGGACTGTTTAATTTCTTTGACGGCGGGGTCCGCTTTAGTCATGATAATTTTCTGTTTCCCGGTCGCTTTATCTATGACTAACATCGGTTTCGACGCCCTCAGTTTGGACGACTTGGATAGAATGTTTGGCGTAGTCGTTTTACTGACTTCGGGCAAAGGGTTCATCAGTAACGTTTTCAGTTCGGGCTTGCTCGGGCCCATCATACTGACTTTTTCGCCTTCGATTTGTTTCGTTTTAACGAGTTTTGGAGGATTTGTGGGGTGTGTGGGGTTTGTGATGATTTTACCGTCAGACATTACGATAGGCATTTTCTCAATATTCTCCGGAGTGAGAATGTCGTCTGAAAGAACTATAGGCATGGAGTTAATATCATAGAACGCGTCGTCCGCAACGGGTTGTTCGGTCGCCGGTTTCGATTCATTGAGTGGAGCGACCAAGGAAAACTGCTGCTTCAACTTTTGTAATTTGGGGGCGGGTTTGGTAATTTTCCGTATCTTTTGTTGGATGATGATGGTGTTGGCATCGGCAGGCGGCTCGTTGGCCTGGATGGTGTAGGTCTGCATGGACGAGCCGTCCGCAGACGGCTTGCCTGTGCGGGATAAAATTATGTTCTCTGGCGAACTCAACTCGCTTATACTATTGACAATGTTTTTGCTAGGCGTATTTCGACGAATTATAATTTTCTGTTTGGGTGAATGAGGTTTGTTCTTAATAGAACCTTTGTTGACGTCGAAGTTAAGTATTTTCTCTTTCCCGGTCACTATTAGTTGTTTTGTTGGAGTTTTACTGATGATTTTAGGTACACAGGGCTCTTCTAAAATCTTAAGCAATTTTGAAGATGATGTTTCAAATTTAGGTGTATTGCTGATTAGATCACTGCTCTTATCTGACATTGATGGAGTTAGTTTTGATTCAAAAGTATGGTTTGTTTCTATTACAGTAGTCTCCACAGTATTTAACGTATCTAAAGTATGTATATTGTCTGCTTCAGGTAATTTAGGTTCAGAAGCCTTAATCTTGTGATCAAAATATTCTGACATTTCGACTAAAGATTGTGCAGCATTCAAATTTAGGCTCTTTTCTTCTTCAGTTTCATATCTTGAATTCAAGCCATCACTATTTGATGGCATAAGAGGTTCGCTTATTTGTTCTACAACAGAGTTGCCTTCAGATCTGTCTTCCTCCATAGCTTCATCATTTTCCTTGGCGTTATTTATAGTTTCAACTACTTCTTCCTGAAAAGATTCACCACTAGTGAAATGTGTCGATAAATTAATGTTCTGTTGAAATTGACTAGATGCATTGTTTTGAATAGCTGTCGATGGAAGATTAATCAATGCTTCCGCTATTTGCAGGTCAGATTCAGATGGTATGCTGTCAACTACTGTTTCCGTAACTAACTCGGTAGTTTCTTTAGTCGCTTGTGAATCTTCTATCATTTCATCATTGTGTGTAGATTCTGTATTGGTTTCATTTAAGTCAATATGTTGAGCAACCGTATCGCTTTCATGGTCATTTATTGGTTTTGGGTGTATTTCAGATGGGACAGGCTCGTCCGTAATTTGCTCAATTTCTTCAACAGGTATTAGTTTATTTTCTACAGTTACGTTATCTTTATTAGCAGTTTCGTCAAAACCATTAACATTGTTACTTACTCCATCTTTATTATCATCTTCAAACAAATCTTCGGGAGGATCGTCACTTATGATTTTAGTAACCCTGTCAGCCTCTCTAGACACACTTAGTAAGGCATCTACAGCAGACGCTGTAGATTCATTCATGGAAGGTTCAACCACTTGCTCACGAGGCGTTAGTGCAACTTCTGGTGCTTTGCATACATCAACCGTTTCTTTATAGTTGTTCTCGTCAATTTTTTTCTCACTATCATTATCTAATTTATCGTCAATTGTTTCGCTGTCGATATTATTGCTCATGTCTTTAGCGACGGGTAATTCAGGTTCATGTATATCGTTCCCATGGTTATCGTTATTGCTTGTTTTAATTTCTTTTACAGGTGGCTCTTGTAAGTTACTATGAAATTGATAAATTTCGTTTCTTCTGTCAAGTATACTTTTATATATTGTTTTTATTTCACTTGCATTTGAATCCTGTACATTGCTACTGTTTGAATCCTTATAAATTGGTTTGATTTCTTGTGTAGGATATAAGACATCCTGATTATATTGATGTGTACTAACACATGACTTAGATTCTACTTTCTCATCAGCAAGAGACACCTTGTGGATCACTACATTATCTGACTTATTATTAGCACCATTCGCATCGGGTTTTGCTTCCGCCGCCAATTCCGAATTTATTTTTTCTTTTTCCCTTAATTTCTCTGCTTCCGCTTTCATTTTCTTGAGTTGTATTTTTGGCGCCAGTCGAGCCACTTTAACCGGTTCTATCGGAGGCGACTCTCTAGCTTCGGGAGAGGACGCCACTTCCGAACCGTTTAAGTCAGTGTCCACGTCCATCCTTTCGGCGTTTAGTTGTTCGGCTACATACTTCCCAATCGCGTCCTGGCTCCTAGAGTGTCGACTTCGAAAAAACGTTTTAGTCTTAAAAATTGCTTTCGTAGGTGGAGGTTCCGAAGCAACTTTCTCAGTTGCTTTGCTAGATTCTGGTAAATCTTGTGTCTTTTTGTCAGGGGACTTTACGATGGAAGGCTCAGGAAAATTTTGCTCGACGGTTAAAGGTTCGGGCACCGCAGGCAGTTCCGGCACAGTGGTTCTAGTCAACAGGTCTGCAACTTCTCTCGCCACGTCATCCTCATCGATGCTGATGCTTTTTCTTTCTTTTCTCTTTGCAGGATTCTTGACTCGCGGTATTTTTCGGCCGGCATCTGCCTCTAAGGACCAGTCTTCATCCTCACAGAATTCGTATTTGGAATCGCCCGAAGGCTCCGGTTTGTCGGCAGCAACAGACGCGCCGGCGCCGACGGGCGGCGTGGGCAGCTCGGCGGGCGAGGGCTCGGCGGGAGACGCGGCCGCAGCCACGGAGGGCGACGCGGCCAGATCCGGGCATTTGTCGTCGTCGTCATCCATGTCGTCCCAATCTGCTAAAAGGCTACTCTTGATTTCCTCATCAGTCTTAGGTTTCTTCACTTCTACGGGTTCCGGGGGCTCGTCAGTGGTACGTTTTTGTGCTTGAGGTTTCTTGACGACTTTTTCTTTTTCTTGCTTTTCCGGCTTTTCTTTGCGCGGTTTTCGCGCTTTGGGGGTTTTGTTAGGGGTAGCCTTGGGGGACAGTTTGGCGGCGGGTTTTTTGCGCACGGGCGAGGGTGTGTAGGGTATGTAAGTGGCACTGTGTGTTTTGTTGTGTAAGATCAATACGTTAAGGCGCGTGGTGGTGAACGCGCACAGATGGCAGGGGTGCACGCCCGCGGCGACGCTGGCAGGGGTAGTAAATGTTGAAACAGGCTTATCTGCTTTGGGAGTTTTCTCTTCGACATTTTCAGATTCCGACTCTGCGCGGCTCGTAGACGGAGTGGACGAGGCATCTGTAGCTTGGCTGGGAGTCTTTGACCCCTGGACTATGATATGTACCTTGTAATCACTTTTTTCCCGATTTACCTGAAATAGATAAATGTCGATATATTATTTTTTTGTATATGTAGTATGTACGTAAACACTTTAAGGTCCATAAAAGAAGTAAAAATACAAACATGATAAAAGGAAAATCAAAGTACAAAGGCGAACTAGTAGTAGTAGCACTTTATTGTACACAAAAAATATTACAAAACAATCTTAAATAAATTTAAACAAAAAAGAACCGACTTCACTTAGACTCCACTTTTCCAAAGGGAAATGCCCGAGCTACTGTAAAAATATTTAAATCGATTTCTTCAGGATACCATCATCAGATCCAGACCTGGTTACAATTGGACCAACTGTCAAGATACTCTTTCAAACAAAAAAATAATTTTCCAAATCGGTCCAGCCGTCTTCGAATAATCGGTGAACAGACATAAAAAGAGGATCCCAACAAATAGACAACCTCCTTCTTCGAAATCTTGAAGTCGGTTGAAAACGTCACATATTCTCGAACGCACCCATAAGGTGATAAGAGATGTGCCAACCCTTCCCTCATTAGCCCTCAAATACAGTATGCGCATCGGGAAAAACGGGTACAATGGCATAGTGAAACCCGCCTGCATCCACATAGCTTACATAGATACGAAACAAAATACAAGTAGAAACTGGAGTGCGATTTTTGAATCTCACCAAGTGACTAATTCTCACCGATGTGAGTGATTTACTATCGGAAATCACTCACATCGGTGAGAATTAGTCACTTGGTGAGATTCAAAAATCGCACTCCAGGTTGTCAAGTGATTTTTCCCCCATCCCCCCTACTTGTGTGTCCTGTGTTGCAGTTTTTTTACTAAAACTTACAACAAAACTGGCAATAAACACAACATTCTCCATTAAATTCTCTACAATAATCATCAAAGAAATTTATTGCTATGCCTTATAGTTTTCAAATTAACACTTACTGGACGACCAGTTTCCACTTCTATTTTTAGGGTTCCGTAGCCAAAATTGGAAAAAAATGTCCGTCTGTCCGTCCGTATGTCACAGCCATTTTACTCGGAAATTATAAAACGTATCTTAATAAAATTTACGCACAAGGTGTATTTTGTATGCCGCTACTTAGTTATATTGTTAAATTGTAGAAAAAAATTTTTAGGGGGGGGCGCTTCATACATCTAACCACATTAAAAAAATAAAATTTGACCATATATCAACATGTGGCATTTCAATCGATAGTTCTTTAAAAATAACATTGAAGTTTCTTTGAACATTTTGTGATTAAGTGAATATTTTCTGGAATAATCCCTTCGAAAATCAGAAAAATGGTTTTCCTTCCCTGTAACTTTTGAACTGTAAGGCCAAAAAATATGAAAAATATTTAGAAAATGCGCCTTATTACATACTTTCTACGAAAATTGTTTCAACATTATCTGTTCAGCCTTTTTTGAGTTATCTTCATAAAACTTCTTCCATAGGCATCAGATACGACCTTTTGGTATTAATTTGGTTACGAGGTACGGAGGTACCTTCCATTATGCGTGGTCCGACACACACTTAGCCGGTTTCCTTATTATTATAAGCTAAATGCGTGCCTTTTGTGCCGTGTTTCATGCCTTCTTCCGGATGGGACCAGACTTTATGACTTCGACTCGGACTACGTTGTCAAGACTGCAAATTAAGATACTAAGTTTTCCAAATCTGGTGAACTCACCCTTCTTATCGGAGTAGCTGCAGCAGAAACGCTCTTAGGGGTGCTTGGTTGCCTTCCCCTTCCTCTACCTAAAGTTCGGAAATAATAAATATTTTATTAAGACTTGGACTTATTAAGATTCAATTTTATAATTGATATTAAAATGGAAAAAATCACCGCGCCGAGCAAGATTCGAACTTGCGACCTTTCGGAACACCGGTCCGATCGCTATGACCAACCGAGCCATCGACGCTTACCCAACCTTGGTAAATCTTTCCAAAATCTTCTTAAAATTCTTACTAAAATTAATTTATTAAGTTTGTTTTAAATACCGTAAGACCATCCAATTACAGTCCAGTGGCCTATTTAATAAACCTACAAGTGACAATTTACAAGGGGTGTCTTTCTAACACATGGGGTTAGAAAGAGACTTCCGCTTGGAAATTGTCACTTGTAGCTTTCTTAAATAGGCCACTTGTACTGCAACTAGGGTCCACAACTTTAAAATATAATTAAACATCGATCCCAATCTTCTTTTTGGAAGATTGGAAAATTAGAAGGCTGCTAAAATAAAACTTGGACCTACATTTCAACTATTGATGGCTTTCAGTCGTTTTTGTATGAGCAATACCAAAATTCCAGAAATGCCCTTCCAAAAATTTCTCATTGCAAGCCCTACCTGTCACCCTTATTACTTTCAATCATATTTGCATTATCAAGATACCCAAATAAACCATTTAACATTTACATTCAATTTAAACTTTCGTGAGACATACTAACACAAAAAATATAACGGTTACACTCACGTCACTTTAGTCACTTTGGCAACGTAACGTGCAACAGTGAGCTACGGGCCGGTCCAAATAGCACTCTTAGTCTCTTAGTGCTTGAAGATGTCGCGCGAAGTGACTAAAGTGACGTGAGTGTAACCGTTATATTTTATAATTTAACATTTTCATTAATGATTAAAAGAAATACTATTCGTTAATTCAATTAAAGATTTACCAGGAGTTTGTGCTTTCTTGGATGTGCTGCCAAAAATGCCTGCATAACTCTCCTTCTTAGATTCTTGAAACTCTTCACTGGTCAAGATTTCCGGGTCTCCTCCTGTCTCAGTTTCAGCTCGGATTACATCTTCGGGAAACTTTTCCATATGGGCATGCTTGGATTTGTACATTACTGTGAAAAAAAATATGATTACATAAAGACCATAATAGAAGGGAAGATTAAAGGGAGAAGGCGCCGCGGGAGGCCTAGACGGTGTTTATGACTCAGGCTATGGAAATGGCTAATGTTGTGTCGTATCAGGGGCTTAAAATAATTGTGGAGAGGCGAAATGAATGGCGGATTTGGAGTTGTAACTGGATTATAGTTAACAATGTACTATGTGGGAGACATATATCCCTTACCCTGGTAAAGGGTTAATTAATAAAATAAAAACAAATAAATATATTAAAATCGCTTTATTTCAGACAAAAATCCTTAAGAAGCCATGCCACTGTTGTTGCATAATAATTTTAAACGAAAAGGAACTTAGCCTCCACCTTTCCAAAAGCAAATGCCCGAAGGATCCCATCATCAGCTCATTACATGATGACAATGAGACCAACTGTGAATAATACTCTTTCAAACAAAAAAAATTTTTTTCAATTTGGTGCAATCCGTCTTTGAATAATAGGTGAACATACATAAAAAAAAAAACAAAGATTCCGACAAATTGAGAACCACCTCCTTTGAAATCTTAATGTTGGTTGAAAAGCTGGTATTTTGTTGTGCTTTGATTGATCTGACAAAGTTTAACTGACACTATCATACTTACACAATCCCTTTTTAATGAAGTCATGTTTGCGGCTGCAGTTGTATTTGTAAATTGAATTGATGTTTTTCACATATTCACTGAAACATAAAAAAAATACATTAGTGTCTATATTGTATGTTCTCTGCTTAAAATTATCTTTAAGGCAGCAGACTCGTAACTGGTGACCGGGGAGAGCGGCGAGACAAGCGGCCGCCAATGTTGCGAGTCTGCGGCCTCAAAGATAATGATTATCATTAGCGTCTAAACATCACATTTGGGCCACAGTTCGGGAACTGTAAGCTCGGGAGCTTGCCCTTGGCTGCCTTTGACAGAGACTGAGACAAGAGGAGACATGAGGGAATGAACCAAAAGCATCAACTGCCCACGTGAGAGGAAAGGCAGGCCTATTGGTTAATCCCCACATGCCTCCTCTCATCTCCGCCTCAATAGAAACTTTGCCTAAAGCAGACTAAAAACTTTTCATGGGTAGGTACAGTCACCGGCAATAGTATCTTCGTATAAGAAGTCCACAACAATATGTGACACACTCTTATTTGTAGGGCCATAAGAGCCTGCCACATATTTTTGCGGGTTTCGTGTAGGAAGATACTATTGCCGGTGATTGTACACTTTTAAATTTCTTTTCAGGTGTATACAAATTTCTTCATATTGTTTTCCTTTGCCAGAGAACAACTGGTATATATATCAAATGACAATTCATGTCTAAGTTCTGAGAAACTTAATGGTGTGAGCTGGGGTTCTCCAATTTAGAAGTTTTTTGTTCACAAGTTGCTATTCAGATCCTTAGGCACTTCAAATGCAGGATCTCATAACCAGAGTAGAGATGTGGAATAAAAAGTAAAAGATTAGCTGTTCAGGCTATTGCACTTTAGTGATTTAAACTTGTAATATTCTTGTCCATTTTCACAACCCTATTGTTAATGATTGCAATCATGACTATGGCAACTATTGCACATCACCATTAACAAAAGGTTATGATTTATAATGCAAACTAGGACATGGCAGAAGCTCTACCTAGAGTTTGGTTAACAGGAATAAAACTCTTATAGCAACTGATGCTTTTTCATAAATGTACAACCTAATTATGTAAATATAAAATACACCATAGAGCAAATGTAGAACAAAGGCAGGAGTGTTGTGCTATCATGTATGCTTGCATATTATTAATTAGAATATAATTTTCAGGTTATACTCGTAAACCTACTAGGTATTCTCCTGAAAAAACTTGACGACTGCTATGGGAGGCTTCTTGAAGGATGGCAGCACATCTGGAGGAAGATTGTCCGCTCCAACCACCGCTCCGGGCCACCAGCAAGACCCTAGCTTCACCCATACCACCTCCCCGTCCAAGTAATTTATTTCAGTCTGCTCACACATCTCCACTTATCGTTCAGGCGCAACGCACGACCATATTTTGTTGCACTGTAGCCACTATGATATGTCGACTGAAATGGTTACCACATCATCGTCCCATGGCAGAGCTGTATCAGCCCTTACGATACTCTCATCAGCAAAAGAGGAATCCCGAATACGATATATGTATGTAATTGTCAAAACAGTAGCAAAATATTAGTTGTAAATACTATTCGCCGACTGCTACGAAATAATTTTATTCGCGGTGCTAGGGTGGCAGCATTGAGTTGACAAGCAGCCTCTACTTAGTCAACTAATGCTCTAATATTTAATATTACAATTGAGCTGCAACTTATTAAGCAAAATAAAATAATTTATTTATTTAGTAAATACGTTTGTTTTATTTAAAAGATTTAGATGGGTAATTCTGTCCTATTGCGGAAAACAAACACTATATCACGCCGGAAACTATTACAAAGTACAGCGTCAGCAGATACCAACATTAAGATTCTTATATAATGCTGCCACTGGAGAAAGATCTACAAGAAATAAAGGATTTTATTCACGTACAAGATTAAATGCCTTCTGTTTCATCCTTTTAAAAACTCTTGATGAACACCTGAAAGCGCCAAGTAGCACAAAAATTATAATTTGTTATTATATACAGCATCTATAAATATTTCATATACAAACACAGAATAAAAATAGATACCATAAATATTAAATAGCACTAAAATATACTTTGAAAATCCTAAGTACATTGGGTCATCATTGGGTGAAAATCATATGTGTAAAACCTGTACATGCACCGTGTGCATAAATAGAACAGTGGAAACGGAAATTATACACGCTTACCGCCCAGTACTGGTAACATTAGTTAGATGTCAAACAGTCAAAAACAAACTTTGCCTCCTAATTTTTGTGCTTAAATAGTTATGTTTTATTTTAAAATAACTAGTGGTAGTATTAGTCAAAATGGATATAATCATTTGTAATGTAACCCGAGAAATAAAATATAACGTGTTTTGAAAGTGCATTACCGAATTTCGAGATGGCAAGTTCTTATGTATTTAATATAATATATATGTTTATTATTAAGATTTAGAGGGTAAGTTGTTTATACCGATCAAATAATAATAATAGGGATATACAATCCATATGCTACCAAATTTTCTTGAGCCATATTTTTAGTAAATCTTGTTTGAGTCTGTCTGTCCTGCTTTACATTGTTGCTGAAGCTTGTTTACAAATAAAAGGAATCATGGAACGACGGGTACGTACCTAGGTATTTACTTATATTATAAAATTAGGTTGGGGAAGGGGGCAGGGCAATGGAGTTCCTATGATTTCTCGCACTAACTTCATACCTACACTGAGTAAGGAGTTTCCTTAAACCCGCTATTAGCTGAGTTCCGCCAAGTATGTGTGGCGCCATATATAGAACACTATTATTTATTCTGTGGTCTTAGCATGATTCGGGGATAATTTTGATTTCCAGAGTGTTTTCAGTGTTTCACAAATAGAGAGCGCCTATATTTGTAATACGAGCAATTCTTATTTTATAGCATAATCATCTATAAGTAATTTATCTAACTAGTAGTCCGACTCGAACTGAGAACTCGCGATTTCCTTGCAAATGAGTTGATCAATATAACAAGACCCTTATGATGATTGTTTTGCGCCTCCTAGGCTAGAAGTTCTAGCTCTATAACGCCTTGATCGATCCTCCTCTTATACGAACTCTCAAATTATATTAATCTTTTGCTACAACCCCAACCAATTTCATGAAGATCAGAAAAACGTTACTAAAGTTATAGCGGAACAACCATTCAAAATCAAAAAGCTATCGGAATGCAGGGACGTCTAGGTAGCAAGCTGACAGGTCCGTTGAGTCCTAAGTTGTCTGTAAGAACTTCACTTACGCTCAGCTTGTTCGATAATATTGCCTATTTTGCCTACATACAAGGATCTCATTCAGAATCAACTTACAGATTCGTGAAAAAAAGGCGAAATAGGCAGCTTCTCAAGAAAAGTGAGTTAAATTAAATCACTCACTTCAAAAACTGTCTTTTTCGCTTTCCTTTCACGAAAAGGACTAGGCAGGTACGAGTATAAAGAGTATCTTAGGTATTATACTAAAATGGGTTAAAACAAAGAAAACAATAAAAACGACTTAGCTATATTTCATTTTTAAAAACAATTTACAATATTCAAATAATTTAAGAAATGTCTTACTTAACTTTCTACTTAGTTCATAATACCTATTTAAGCAATATTTCATTTTGCTTTGGTAATTTATGTTATTATTTAGTATAATTTTAAATCCGACGCCGAGAGTAACAAAAATAATAATTACATCATTATTATTTATTACGAGCTTTTTCCCGCGGCTTCGCCCGCGTACTAAAAGTACTAAAAAAGGAGGTTCTCAGTTAGACTCGTATGTTTGTATGTAGGAATGTATGTTTGTCCGCGATCATCTTGCGTTTCGCTGAACTGATTTAGAAGCGGTTTTCGGAAAAGTATTCGTTACATTCTGGAGGTTTCGGTATACCACGTTTTGAAGACGGCGGTTCCCTCATTTTTTATTTTAAAGAAATTATTGCAATAATTGTTTAATTGTTACGCCATCAACGACTTACTACTGAGAGATTATGATTAATACAGATTTCTACTCTTGAATAGAAGCTTTTCCCCGCGACTTCATTTGCGTGGAATTAGTAATCCACCCTCCTTTTTACCCGCTTAAGGAATGACTTCTGGGATAACAATTATTATATATCCTTCCCCAGAACGCAAAATATCTCCATACCAAATCATCTAAATAGGTTCAACGGTTATTAATTTCCCATACAAACTTTCAACCCCCGTTTCACCCCCTAGAGGGTTGATTTTCGAGATAAAAACTATCCTATATTGTTTATCGCGCTCAATCTATATAATTTGTACCAAGTTTCATTTCAATCGTCTGTTCAGCGTTTAATAATTCGCCATACAAACTACCAACATGTTTTCTACCCTCTAAGATTGATTTTCGGCTTAAAAAATATTCTATATTGTTTCCTGGGACTCAAACTATATCCACAACAAAATTATCTAAATCGGTTCGCGGTAAAAAAATCTCCATACAAACCTCCAACCTCCATTTCACCCCCTTAAAGATCGATTTTCGAGATAAAAACTGTCCCATGTCGTTTCACGGTACACAAACTATCTCTATACCAAGTTTCATCTAAATTGGTTCAACGTTTAAAAATTCCCCATACAAACTATCAACCTCCATTTCACCCCCTTAAGTGTTGATTTCGTAATCAGCGACCCGATAAACCATAGAAACAATACCCATGTTGATATTTAAATTTTGTCACCACATTTCCCCCTTATGGGTTGAATTCTCAAAAAAGCTGAAACACTTGTTTTCTCATTTATCGTTAAGAATACTCCTGTAAAGTTTCGAATAAAATAGTTGAACTAATCTCGTTTCCCATACAAACTTTGAACCCCATTTCCCCCCTTAGAAGGTAAATTTTTAAAAATAATTTCTAAGTGCATCCTTATGCCTTATAAGGAGCCTACGTACCACATTTGGAATCTCTAGAACCAGCGGTTTGGGCTGTGCGTTGATATGTCAGTCAGTTTCTTCTTTTATATATTTAGAAGAAGATTGCAATTTGGCACAAATACTTTCAAGAATTTTTATGTCCACAATATTAAATTTCAAAATCGATGCCATTTTCTTAATTAACGTCCCAAAAAATCACAAAAACGACACCCATATGGATATTTAGACATTTCAACCCCATTGTACCCTAACAGGGGAGATGGTATTTCACGTCCGCCACGTCGGATTTTAAAATCGTTGTTGTTTTCGTAATCAACGACCCGATAAACCATAAAAACAATACCCATGTTGATTTTCAGACTTTTTAACCACATTTCCCCCTTTTAGGGGTTGAATTCTCAAAAAACCTGCAACACGTATTTACTCATTTATTGTTAGGAATACTTCTGTGAAGTTTCGAATAAAATAGACTAACTAATCTTGTTTCCCCATACAAACTTTGGACCCCCATTTCACCCCCTTAGGGGATGAATTTTGAAAAATCCTTTCTTAGCGCACCCCTAGACCTTATAAGGAACCTACGTGCCAAATTTGGAATCTCTAGAACCAGCGGTTTGGACTGTGCTTTGATAGATCACTATGTCAGCCAGTCACCTTTGAGTTATATATATATACTAGCCTTTTCCCGCGGCTTCGCCCGCGTACTATAAGTACTCAAAAAGGATACGATACCCATGTTGATTTTCAGACTTTGTGACCACATTTGCCGCTTTTAGGGGTTGAATTTTCAAAAAACCTGAAACACGTGTTAACTCATTTACCGTTAGGAACACTCCTGTGAAGTTTCGAATAAAATAATCAAACAAATCTTGATTCGCCATACAAACTTTGGACCCCCATTTTACCCCCTTAGGGGGTGAATTTTGAAAAATCCTTTCTTAGTGCACCCCTAGACCTTATAAGGAACCTACGTGCCAAATTTGGAATCTCTAGAACCAGCGGTTTGGGCTGTGCGTTGATATGTCAGTCAGTCAGTCAGTCAGTTTCTTCATTTATATATTTAGATATATATATAGATTCACGAAACTATGTGCATAAAATTAGTATCCATTTATTTATTCATAAAGGGGGAGATAAGACCTCGATAATGGCAGAAAGGTAGAGAAAAATTAATAAAGTTATTTATTATTCACGAAACTATGTGCACAAAATTAGTATCCATTTATTTTTTCATAAAGGGGGAGATAAGACCTCGATAATGGCAGAAAGGTAGAGAAAAATTAATAAAGAAGATCACTCGTCATAGATGTAGACGTGAAACTTTGGGCGCTCTACTGACCCCACAACTAATCCCCTGCGATTTTCAATACATTGCTGTTTTTGATCCATCGATTGATTTCGTTGCACCTACTTAGACGGCAACGTATTGAAATTGCCGGCGATTTGTGCGTCTAAATGGCGCCGAGTATAGACGTCTTTATCGAGATCTCACTCCCATTAAGGCACACACACTTGAGCGGAATTTAGCTACCATAAATAAAAAATAATCGCAAAGTTTAAACGTTGTCTATGGACCCCACCCAAAACTTCAGCCAACATAGACAAATTTCCGCTTGCCGACAGATTTTTGTCTATGGTACCTGAATTCCGCTAAGTGTGTTTGGCGCCTGATTTTGACCTTCGCGCGCTAACTATTTACCGTACAATTAAACACATTTTAAACATACACATATAACTAATTATTACTTAAATTTACTTCATTTGTCACATTGTATGTGTATACCATTTGCACCACAGGTATATAGATCTTTCATTGCTAGCTGTAACCGTATGTCCGTAAGTCAAAATAAACATTATAACATAACAAATGTTATTATACTTATTATGATAAATGAGTAGGTATTATGCAAATTGATTGTTATGACATAAATTTATGAATTTTGTTTGTATGAAAATTGAACCGCACCCGTTTTGAGGTTATAAAGTTTTAAGGCGATGACTGTGTTCAGAAATCGCACCAGGAAACTTAGGCGGCTTTCACACTGCTGCGGTTTTCGCATGCGGCGCCGGTGCGCGAGCGAGATGCATAGCGCTGTCACGCTTGCACTCCGTCGCCGCATCCAGTTGCAGCGCCAGCGCCAGTGTGATAATCGCCTTAAACGTGCTGCGGGCCTTAAGGTCGTTGGGGCGATTGGCTCCAACCCCAAAGGACAACTGTGCCTTTTCGATGAGTACCTACACTTATACTGTCGTTTACTTCCATTACTGTATAGGTACTTATACAAGGAAACAGGCCTTTTCACCGGTACCGCACTTTCCTTTCTTATCTGGGAAATGCGGTCACGGTGGAAAGATCTGACAGGTGCAATTAGTGTTACCCTATGGCTATGGAGTCAATGAGGGCTACCGTTTTTTTACTCACCAGTTGGCGCCACTGTAGACGGAGGTCCTGAATACAGCTGTATTTTTATTACGGTCGTGAAAACCAATTTTATGTTTAAATAATATTTAATATTTTAATACAATAAATAGGCCGTACTGTAAAAATATCGACGACGCGACGCCGCAGTGTTGCACAGTTCCGTTTTATATCGAAAAAAGGAGTATTTTCTTAGTTCTGCCTTTTAAGCATTCCCATTCGTAACTCATATTTGCCATAATTAATATCCTGGTATAGCAAAATATTCATAACATTGTTAAATTATAAATAATTCCGCGAATCCCACTTAATTACTATGGCATTTGACATTTCGAGGACCTCCGTCTACACTAGCGCCTCTAGCGGAAAATTCATACGCGATAGTTATTGCCCCAACTAGCCTTATGCAAATAACGGTCTAACAACTAATATGCACCCACACTTGCGTCGTCCGTGCGTCGGCGTTTAGTCAGCGATATTTGGCAATTAGCATTATGTACGTCGCCGTTGCGTCTAGTAGCAACAATATGATTAAACGAAAATCGCCCGGGAGACGCTCGTGTGGACCCTAAAATATCCTATTCGATGCACTCATCCGGCATACTGGCGCACGATCTTGGCCCACTCGGCTGGGAAGTTGCGCTGAACGTAGGACAGCGTCCGCTGGATCTGCTTGGTCTCTTGCGGAGAGCACTGAGGGCAGGCGCCGCGCAACACCAACGGTGCCAGGGCTGGAAAAAAGAAATGATAGGTATAGTTAAAGAAATAAAATGAATATTAAGAAATATACGTATTACTCGAAATCAAATCACCATGAATCAATTAAGCACGCTCACCACATGCACGATATAGACATGGACTTTTAGGTCTCAATGCACATAATGCGCCTCGCCAAGCGCTCATTTAAGCAGCTGAATAAAGAGTTTGTCGTTGAGTCAGACACGCTAGTACGCTCACCACTCAATCAATAGACACTTTTGAGTTTTGAGCTTCCCGATGGGGTCGCGGGGTAGGTACCACACCGATCGCGTACGTGATCCGCCGCTGGATTAAGCGTTTGTGTTTAAGTGCGTCTTCAAGCGCGGTGTAAGACACCAGCAGCCGGCAGTACTACAAATGCTTACTTACTTTTGAGCCTCTTCCCGATGGGATCGCAGGGCGCCTCGCCGAGCGCGCATTTGAGCTGCCGCTGGATGAAGCGCTTGTCGTTGAGCGCGTCCTCCAGCGTTGTGTCGGACACCGGCGGCCGCGCCTGCGCCGCCACGCACGCTAGCACGCTCGCCACAACCAATAGGAATAGCTTCATCTGGAACACGATTGATATCAATATTAAATCCCTAAACAATATACTTCTAAAACACAAAGGGCCTAACTTAGTGTAGGTACGTATGAGCAGAGGGTAGGTATTAAAAAGAAAATCACGCCTGGTTGAGCAGAGGGTAGGTATTAAAAAGAAAATCACGCCTGGTTTTAAATGCTGATTTGCGAAATGTAGAGTCCAGTAACGTTACGTTAAGTTAGCAAGGAGACATTTCAAATGCGCGATGTGCTGAAAGTAAGTTTAAGGTTTGGGATTACCATATAAAATGTAAGAGAAAATCAAGTCTGCGATCTAACTTGACTCGCGAAAGTTACAAGTATTAATAACTCTAAAGTTAACTTTTCATGCCCGCAAACATGGGTAGAGAGACTCATTATTTTGCTATTATTAGTTCCCTGTACATCTGTGTAAGCTTATTCTTTAAAGGTGACAAAGACATTACTTTTGTCTGTATCAAACTAAGGTTAGGCAATGATGTCGAAACTTAAGTAACAAAACATGATCCCTGAAAACATTAAAACTCCTTTTTTTGTGCAGTCGCGTAACACTAAAATAACCTTGTGTCAAAAACCTTGCGCCATTTAGAAAACTTTAACCGCGCTATCAATAGGTACCTAATGCCTGACGCTAACAATGCAATCAACTCTCTATACGTCCTAAGACTCCTAAGTCAATGGTCCGAACTACTTCATTCAAGGACATTTTTTTCTCAGTTATCAATGTTAAAATTACTAGCGAGTGTCGCCATACAATTCTGTACCCAAGGGCAGGATAGAGCAGAAGAAATTTCCTTCTTTTCCTAATGGAGGCTTCATGAGTATATTTTGCACTTTCAATTGTAGAGTATTAGACACGGCACTTTCCTACGCGTTATCAGTGCGGGCCACCATGTCATAGCACTACTAGCTTGGTAAGGGTAAAGTTAAATTGGCAATCGGCCTTTTTTGGGAGTGGACTGGATGCGCCCAATTCTCCATAGACCACTGAGAGCCCTGTTCCACTTGCTCTACCCAAGGCCTGGTGTATTACCGTCTCTGCCCGCCCGGTGACAGATGTTAATAAGGGTGATCATAGAAATTGTTCATTTTCCCTGCCGTCATCCGCCCGCGATCGAGGCGGGGTCAAGAAAGTCAGATAGGAATACATCCAAAGAGATCATCACACCAGATGGGAATCAGGTATTTGGATACCTGATTTTACACGTTGCGTCCGTGAACGTAACATCCAATTAGGCCAGAGGCAACCTAATAGTGACTAAGTAGCGTGTCGACGTCGTTGCGTTACCTTAATAATAGGTTAGCACGACTGCACTGATTCCCGCGCTTTCACTTCACGCCTATTTCTGAACCTAACTTCCTGGCAACTTCTTGATCCGGTTAATCGTATCAACTTCCGATTGCCTTTGACTCACGTAAATGCTATCGCGATCGTAAACACGAAAAGCCATAAAGAGAACAAGTTATAGTCAGTAAACGCTACACGCTGCTCTGATGAAAAGTCTTGCGACTATAGCTCTACTACATTCGATGCTGAGACGGTTTGTTTAATTGTGCGGTGGTTTTCTCATACATCGTAGCTTATTATGATTCTACTTAAATCAAGCAAATCGCTCAGCAAAGCCAATACTTTAGTATACGCTAACACTCTCAGACCTTAACTACACTACACCTTAGTTGGCTATTATGCCATGCCAATTCTCACAAACCGTTCCAACACACAGCGGCGATAGGCCTTCGATCAAACGAAACATTTCAATTTAATATTAGACTATTTTAAAATTGCACAGTGGTTATTGGGTATCGTACCGTGATCGTGTGGTGACAAAACTGGGCACTTGCGGTCGGCATTGTACCTACACCTACTGACACAATCGACATGGGACGTGCACTGAATGTTAATCGGTAAAGTAATCAATGTCCTGCCTTATATACAGTATGTGGTCGGTAACAAGGACAGTATTGAAATCGTACAGATTAACAAGGTAGGTAAATTACTGTAATTAGCATCTCTGTATTTTTTCTGCATTTATCTTCATTGCGTTTTCTGCTATTGCTTCAGAACCCAGTCTATTAATCCCAAAGTACCCCTTCCCAAATTATTAAACCGAAAGTAACTATGTCTGTCTGTTACTATTTCAGGCTTATAGTGCTGGAATGGTGATAGTTTGAGGTTTGGATGAAGAGATGATAGGGAAGAAGGAATGTTATGATTATATTTAATTTCAAGTTTAAATAATCCTAGTAAATAGCACTAGACTCTACTCATAGTGTTGTGTTCCTGCTGGTGCGTAAGGTTGCCAAAGAGCTCAAAGAGGACCCAGTGTGTTGACGATCAGGGAGCTTCTTGTTCCTTTAGCCATCAACACAGTGAATACTCCTTTTTGTAAAGGGTCGGCAACGCACATGTGACTCCTTTGGAGTTGCAGGCGTCCATAGGTTACGGTAGCTGCTTACCATCAGGCGGGCCGGAAGCTTGTTTGCCACCGTCGTGGCATTAAAAAAAATTGAAATCGGTGATGTTAGATGATGGTAGATCCATTTTTTTAAAAGCTTTCCTTATTATTTGCTTCTCCTATCTAACCACACCATGTATGTCCATAGCCAAATGTCTACAAAGTCATTGGTTTTTCTGCGAACAAAGGACGGGGATATATATTTTTGTAGACGTTGAGCGAGTGATTCATGTACATGTCAAACCGGTTGTAAATCGCTAAGATTTAAGGGTCACTTGTCTTCGTTGCAGTGATGTACGTTGAAATATTCTCATAAGTTACGTTACGCGAAAGCGCGGGAGTATAATTTTTGGGTGATCGGTGTTACTTTACCGCAATTCTAAAATTGAATATCTGCCTCTCATCACTCTTGCGTGGATATTCGAGCGATAGAAAGTCAAATCGACCGAAGAACAAACGATGTTGTGCGCTGGAAACGTTGTTCTAGGCTCCAAACAGTACGTAAATCCAAATAGCAGATGCAGACATGAATTGTGAACCAATGAGGAGAAGTTTTACTCTATTTATTCCGTCTGTAGCGGGACATACAATGACAAAAATCTAAACAAAAGGCGGGACATGTGCGGATAATGTACCTTGACTTGTACTGGTTCAACTTAACCTTTTACTAGCTCTTACTTAGTAAGCAATTGCAATGACTATCCTAGACCTAAACAAATTGCGTAGAAAACGTCGATATTGTAATGATTGGCAGGCTGCTCCAAACCGGGTCACTAGTAGGTACAGTCTGCGTAAAGATACGAAAATTTAAACTTATATTTCATGTCGACTTTATTATGTAACAGTAATACTTAACTGACCACCAGTAGACTTTAGTCAATGCAATGTGTTCGGTTAGGGGCTTAAGAATGGTCAACAGTATCAACAACGGTATCCAGGAGGCTGTGCTGTACTTCATTTCACTGAGAGATTTACATTTGAAAAAGGAAACGGATGACCGTTTATTTTCTAATATCTACTACTAAGATATTTCACGTAGTCTAATATGGTCTTGTCTAAAATTTTATATTTCTAAATTTTAACATCATGATCTAGAGAGTCTGATTTAAATTTACTTAGGCTGGTATCTATTAACCAATTCGCCAGACAAAACATTCTACAGAAAAAAAACACACTGCATCAGTTTCTAGATCCTCTAGATACATACCTAAGCTTCTTTTTAACACCGCTCGCTTTAAAACACTATGTTTCGTTGGATGGATTTCTATCATTTTTTTATGCGATACACCTCTATCTTCACAAATTATATTTTTATTTTGTCATGTATTAAAGAATAAGAACTTCGAATTTGTTCCTGTATAAATGTGGTCCCGACCAAATCTCGGGAAGTCGTTTTATGATTCTTAATTCAGTAGTTATCCTTGACCCAAACTCAGCCTCACTTGACTGGTACCGGATTCGCGCGTAATCTGGTAACCATTAGAGTTAAACGCGAAGAAAATTTAACTCGGTTGGACTCGGTAAATTTTCTTCACGGTTTAACCTTCAACCGAGTTACCTTCGTTTTAACCGGCCACCGGGCCAACCTTGATTTTTAACTGCAACATTTTTGTCATGCATAAAATTATGGTCGTGTCACATAAATAATGCTAAACGATGCCAGAATGTTAAAGTGGTCATCTTTATAATAATCTTGGTCTACTGAACCGTCCTTCACCTAACCTATTATGTTTTTAATTAACTTATTATAAGCATGAACTTGTCATAGAGACAGGAACTAATTGAGATAATGATAATTATCCAGAATTGCAGACATAGTCATTTTGTTGAGATCTCTATCAAATTAACTGTTTTTTAGATAACGTTGTTCTATCTATAGTAAAAGGAACAATTATAGGATTTGGAGCCTTAGAGGGACATAAGATAGTAGGTACCACGTAGCTGACCTGTCTCTACCTCTTTGTACTCACAGGGTCCGATAGAGTTAGACCTACCTAGTTGAAACATCTAAGCTGTACAACAATAGCGCAGAGATACCTAATAGAATTCGCAAAATTTAGCTTTTATAAATTTTGTGTTTTATTTCAGAAAAAGAAAAGCAATTTCATATTGTAACAAATATTTTTTGTGCGAAAATAATTTTATTTGTACTTAGGGTATTTTTTTTGCGCAGGGGGAGGAAATCCACATTTGATACCACCAGGCCGGTCCTGGTTGCATGCTCGACTCGACGGCAGATTTCATCCCGCCCAGGGTTTGCCGATTCGAACCTGCCCCAAAAATACAAATGTATATTTATGGTACATCTTGTAGAATATAATAGCGTACACGTAATAGTAATAGTATGTAATTTATGATTATTATGAAGGTTCACGCAAGAATCAAATTAGTGTAAGGTTTAAAACAATGATAAAAAAGCTTAACTTCTCAGTTAGTCCAGGATTAGCCACCCAGGAGCCTGGGCTGGGTGTTATTTTTTGGGATTAACTTTGAGCCTATAATCTGTGCTTATTACTACTCGTAGTAGTACCTGTTATCTAATGTAAATAACAAATGGTCCTCTTTCTAAATATGAGTGTTTGTTGTGTTTAAAATTCCTAATAAAGCTCCGACTTAGATTTGCTCCCATTATCTTTAGATTCTTTAACTGTTGTAAAAGAAAGGTAAACCCATGTATAAAATTATGCAGTTCTGTCCAACTTAAAGCCCTGTAACACTTTACATTTTTAGTGTCCTAACTAGCATCCTAATTAGGATCCTAATTTTTAGGGTTCCGTAGTCAACTAGGAACCCTTATAGTTTCGCCATGTCTGCCCGTCCGTCCGTCCGTCCGTCCGTCCGCGGATAATCTCAGTGACCGTTAGCACTAGAAAGCTGAAATTTGGTACTAATATGTATATCAATCACGCCGACAAAGTGGTAAAATAAAAAGTGAATTTTTTTTATTTATTAGGGTACCTCCCCTGTACGTAAAGTGGGGAGTGATTTTTTTTTTCATTTCAACCCTAACGTGTGATATATTATTGGATAGGTATTTAAAAATGAATTGGGGTTTCCTAAAATCATTTTTCGATAATGTAAATATTTTCGGAAATAATCGCTCCAGAAGTAAAAAAATATGCGTCCCCCCCCCTCTAACTTTTGAACCATAAGTTTTAAAAATATGAAAAAAATCTCAAAAGTAGAACTTTATAAAAACTTTCTTGGAAAATTATTTTGAACTTGATAGGATGAATAGTTTTTGAAAAAAAAATACAAAATAATTTCTGAGCTAAGTTTGTAATTTAACCGTATAAGCAGGTGTTTATTGTACCTGTAATTTCTACAAAATTACAATGAAATGACGTGCTTTCAAATAAAGTAAAAACGGTGAAAATCGGTTCACGCAATAAAGAATTATCCCATAAAAATCATCTTCCATA
The DNA here is from genome assembly GCA_947086415.1 of Pammene aurita. Classification (NCBI taxonomy): domain Eukaryota; kingdom Metazoa; phylum Arthropoda; class Insecta; order Lepidoptera; family Tortricidae; genus Pammene; species Pammene aurita. Next base: position 10,870,672 of record OX352305.1, read on the forward strand.
CTTTATGTTCGCGCGCAATAGTTTACTCAATTTGCCGATAGATGTCGCTGTACATGGAACTCTCATATCATATCCTACATGGCGGTGTTATTAACTCTTAAGTGGGGACACTTACTGTGACGGACGGAAAACTACGGAACCCTACAGTGAGCGTGGCCCGACACGCTCTTGGCCGGTTTTTTTTCAATAGTAAATTCACTTGCTAAATGCGGTTACACTTTACTAAATTTAGACACTAAATCATTTAGGAAGCTAACTAGGACAAGTGTAACAGGGCTTTTAGGTAAGTAGGATTTTTAAAGACAGTTTTGTTTGTAATCTTTTAGTTATACAGTTAGATAAATATACAGGGTGACATGTGAGTCGTGGTCAGTTATATGGTTTTCTAACTCCATAAACAACTAGCAGTTGAATGCCCCGACTTTTACTAAAATCAGGGAATTTTTTTTTCATATGTTTTTGTTCTCTACGTGCAATGTGGCCTGCCCATTGCCACTTCAGCTTGCTAATCCGGTGGGCTATGTCGGTGACTTTAGTTCGTCTACGAATCTCCTCATTTCTGCCGATGGGGCCGAAAAGTGCTCGAGTGGAGACCACGAACCAGCAAGCGCAGCGTAGGACGTCCACCCACAAGATGGGCAGACGATCTTGTTAAGGTCGCCGGAAGACACTGGATGCGGGTCGCTTCCAACCGGTACGTGTGGAGGTCCAAGGGGGAGGCCTATGTTCAGCAGTGGACGTCTTATGGCTGAGATGATGATGATGATGTTTTTGTTACTTATTTATTTTTCATTTGACGGGATTTTCGGGATATTGAAACTACTTATTAGAATATTTAAAATAAGTAAATTGAATTACCTCTTTGAAATGGAACTGTCCTTAATAACAATTTTGTCATTTGTATGTATTTTTTTTACCTATAATATCTTATAAAACTGTTTTATACTAATATTATCACTTCTGAAAGAAAAATAAGTGACAAAAAAAAAATTCCTGATTTTAGTAGGACTCAGGACAATCAATTGGTAGTTGTTATTGACTTAGAAAAACATATAACTGATCACGTCTCAGATGTCACCCTGTATATACGAATGGTATTTTTCTTTTATACCTACGTGTGTACGTGACACTAAAATACTATAAACAACTTATTCTGATATTACCTAGGTACGTTTTGTTATGAATTATGATCACCTTAGCACCCGATAAAAATCTAAGGGGTCGGTTATACGGGATTACGTGAACGAGATTATCGCAATTCGCGGCGCAGGCGCCGGTCTATTGCCGATAGTGTTGCGTCAACACTCGGAAACAATCCCAAATATTAAATAACACTTAACTGCGATCCGGGTCACTACGCGAACTGGGACAAACGTTGTATTATCGACGAGCACTAGATGTGTCATGTGCCCTTTACTTAACATGGTTTAGAAAACAATTGAACAATGATAGAGTACTTTACCTTTGTCTTATTGACCGGCTTTGTTAAACATGCGGCTTATCGATAATTATTAAAATGTAGAGATCTTAAAATAGTTTTTCTCTCTCATGTCTCATGCGTGGTGCCTAGAAAATTGGCACCCTAACGACTTTAGCCATGCATTGAAATTTAAAAATAAAGTCATCCGTGCCTTTACGGTACCTAAATGTTTTTGATATTTTTAATATACTAGCTTTTGCCCGCGGCTTCGCTCACGTTAAATTCGGGGTAACAAACCATACAAACTTCCACCCCCCATTTTAGGGAAGTGGGGGGTTAGAAAGAGACAAAAGTAGCCTATGTCACTCTCCCATCCCTTCAACTATCTCCACTTAAAAATCACGTCAATTCGTCGCCCCGTTTTGCCGTGAAAGACGGACAAACAAACAAACAAACACACCATACACTTTCCCATCTATACATATAATAAAGCTGAAGAGGGTCGAAAGTCTGTACATGGAAGATAATCGAAAAAAAGTTGGCTGGGGATACTTAGAATCGATAACAGAACACGTTCCAACAATTTTTAGAATTTTTGTCTGTTTATCTGTTTGTCTGTTTATCTGTTTATCTGTTTGTCTGTTTATTTGACCGCGCATCACGTGAAAACGGCTGAACGGATTTTGCTGAAATTTTGTATAGAGATAGTTTGAGTCCCGGGAAAGGATAATATATAGTTTTAATCCCGAAAATCAACTCTGGTGGGGGTGAAAATGGGGTTAAAAGTTTGTATGGAGAATTTTTAACCGCTGAAACGATTTAGATAGAAATGAGTATGGAGATAATTTGAGTCTCGAGAAACGTCATAGGATAGTTTTCAAACCCTTGTGGGGGTGAAAAGGGGGTTGGAAGGTGGTATGAGGATTTTTTTACCGCTGAACTGATTTAGATGAAAATTGGTATAGAGATAGTATGGGTCTCGAGAAAGGACAAAGGATAGTTTCATCTTCAAAAAAGCCCCCCCCCCCCACCTTAAATTAGAACCGTAGGTCCAAAAAATTTGAAAAAAATAATGGAAGTGAAGCCTGAAAGGTACTTTCAATAAAAACTATCTATACATATAATAAAACTGAAGAGGGTCGGACGTCTGTTCATGGAATATATTCGACAAAAAGTTGTCTGGGGATACTTAGAATCGATAACAGAACACGTTCCAACAATTTTTAGAATTTTTGTCTGTTTATCTGTTTATCTCGGAAATTATCCCTTAAGCGGATGCAAAAGGGGTGGAAGTTTACATGGGGAAGAAACAACCAATAACCGCTGTACGTATTTAGATGAAATTTGGTATTGAAATAATTTATAATTTTTTGGTCAAGGTGTTCATATTTATAACATGTTACCCGTCGATGCTTTAAATTTACCTTTACCCGCTCTTAAGAAATATTTGAAAATGTCATGAATGTCAAAGGGTTATTGCAGGTTCGAGGACTATATATGACGGACAAAGTTGCATGGCCCAAACCAAAAAACTACTACAAAATTATCTAACATTTATAGGACACCGTTTAGGTAGGAAAACATATCAAACGTTTTGTGAAGCAGTCAGATTAGGGTTTATTTTTCTTTATAATTAAACAATAGGTACATTATCTGTCTCTCAAGCTGTTCTGATATGTCTTCTTGAAGAACTACGCATTATTTTGTATCTTTAAGATCTAGTACTTAATGTATTACTGTTGTGAAAAAAATAAGTCCCGTCGAGTTTCTTTTCGGTCATAATACCTACTTCTTGGGCCAGAGGTGTAGGGTTAGAACCGGTGGTAGTTTTGGAACGAAGTTCCTTCTCGGACGGTTCGCGGATGGCTAGGCGAAAAAAAGTCACGTGACCGTCACGAAAATGCGTCACGTCACGAAAACGCGACACCCATACGATTGAGAAACATGTAAAATGGAATGAAATAAAAAATATATAAAATAGAATAAAGTGAAGTGTAGTGAAAAGTGAAAGTGAGAAGTGACAAAGTGTCGAAAATGTCAAAAATGGCTAAATTTCAAAAATTTCAAAAACTTAAAAAATTTCCAAAATTTCCAAAATTACCAAAATTTCCAAAATTTCCAAAATTACCAATATTACCAAAATTTCAAAAATATACAAAAAAAAATAAAATCACAAAATTTACGAAAAAGTCAAGAATGAAATAAAATTAAATAACATAACTTCGTTCCAATCGAGTGTTCCACGACACTCACGTATTATATTTTTCTCTGACGTTCATTAGTGCATTGTAATGTGCTTACATTGAAGAATAAATATCTTGATCTACACCAATATCATAAATCCTCTATTCCGCCTTCGGAACCGTATGTAATTACATTACCACCATTATTACAATCAGTAACGTAACATCAGTGTATTATCTGTGTGGTAACAGTGTGGTAAAAACGTATGAAAATTAATGAAACTCTGCCATGAAAGGAAAGTGCTCTGAAAGGAAGTGCCGAATAGTAAAATGACGTAAGCGCCGCCAAATATCCCTTAATAAACGACCTTTTGAACGGATGTTTTGTAACAGGGCGGCTTCTACGAAACTCTACACTGAGCATCGCCCGACATGCTCTTGGCCGGTTTTTTTTTGCATTGTTATGCTGGAAATCACCCCTTAAGGATTACTAATTCCAATTCAAGAAAATCCGCAGCCAGGTTATACGTAGTATATAAAAATTCAACGTCTAAAGGGAGGGGGGGGGGGTATAAATTTGCATGACCCCCGTCCCCGTCCAAGTGCACCTCAAATAGAAATAAAATCATTTAGTGGTAATCGTAAAATATTTTATTAGGACTACTGTCCTCTAGCGTATCCATCTGTCAACTTTATTTCAAGTTCCGCCTCCAGGGTAGCGGGAGAGAAATTAGGGGTGAATTAGCCGCTTACTGACACAGACCGAATTCCACGCGGGCGGAGCCGCGGGCACAGCTAGTTTATAATATTAGTATGGATTTAAGATATCTATGAAGTTTAGTGACATACTTAAGACTCATATTAAGGTAGGTATGTTCTGAATTTTTAGAAGACTAGTTTATTTTAAGGGCTTAAAAATATGGACATTCCACAACATTTGAATTATTTGCGTTTAGTTTAGTGCCGTGCTGTGAAACGCATGACAATATTTCGTGCGGCCATAGTAAAACCACTTAATTTTTAACGCAATTTGCACATACATAAACATATTTTAAGCGCTTTAACCGTTGTCCTTAAACAGGCCTAGATTTTCCTTGTGGGCGCGAAACGGGTCGCGGGAAATCGGAGAGAAAATGCAATATGCAACTTACCTGCATTTTACTCGATGGAACCACTTTTACTTTTAACGTTTGTAACCGGGTTAGGTAGCACTGTGTGACCGACTGCGTCAGCGGTGGGTAGGAGAATGCTTCGGTGTGGTGTGCTGTAACCTCTTACTTAACGGATCCCCTCTCTGGGCTCAACTTGCTTAACAGCAAGTGCTCGCTCAATGAAACTATGACGGATTTTAAGGGTTTTATTTGTTTACAAAATTTCTTACAAAATTGGGTGTTGGTTGTAAAGCCTTAATTCATCAGTTGTGTTAGTTATGTATCTAAAAGCCCTGTTACATTTGTCCTAGTTAGCTTCCTAAATAAATATATATTCAAATCCGATAACAAATACTACTGTAATGTTTTTTTTTCATGTAATATACTTATACTAAACTAAATGATTTAGTTTCTAAATTTAGTCAAGTGTAACCGCATTTAGCGAGTTAATTTAGTATGAAAACAAGTTAGGATCCTAAATAGGATACTAGTTAGGACACTAAAAAATGTAAAGTGTAACAGGGCCTTAGGAGGACGTAGGTAGGTAAATAAATAAATAAAATATGAGAGTAAATATTAACATTGGGGTGTTTCGACATTATTATAAATAATATTTAAATATAAACTTAAAGGATCTTATATGTAATATTACCATTTGCCAATTACAATTGACTACACTCCCGGAAGTCCCGGGCAATTCAAACTGGTCTTTCGTATGGAAACTTCTATTAATTTATATTGTCCTCGAGTGTATTTTGTATACGTATAGTATTTATATCCGGATCAAATCAATTATTTCACACTAAAAATCTATAACTAGTCCTTAAGGGTTAAATATGTATGTATAGTCGCCAAAATCTGATTATTCGTTTTTTGACCAAGTTGCGTTCGGCGCTCGAGGTCACGAACTTGGATAATTTATTGGGCCAACATCACAAACAAGTCTGCAAAAAAATCAGATCTACCGGATTTGACGCACACGATCATTGTATAAAGTTACTGGATCATTAGTTGCATTCCTATTGTTAATTGATGACATGACGAGACATTACCTAGAACTAATTAATCATTACGAACACATGTACAAATTAGTTAAATATTTGCCTATGAATACTTATTAGTTAAATACTAAAGTGTAATTAAGAAATAAATAATTGTTTTACATCAATCACGTACATATTAACGTTATAACACAAATGTAGAGCGGGGTTTGTACTTATTCACGGTCCCAGGTGAGATAAATAGATATCTCTTTCGTTTTTTAAACTATCTCTTCTCTTCTCCCTTCTTCCACCCTTTTTCATCCACTGTTGAGTTTTAACTATACCTTATAGTTCTGATAAATTGATAATGATAAGGCTAAACCGATCATAAACATTTTAGGGCAAGTTCTCCCCAAGTAACACATCAAAGCAATATAACGGCCGTCTTACAGCATATCTGTATGCTTTTAGCATTTTGAGTTCGTTTAATAGTAGCATTATAAAGGTTTATAGTGCTGATATAGCTCTTAAATGGGCACAAATTACCCAGCTTGAGATCCTATATAGGTTATTTAATAGCATTACAGGCACATTATGTCTGCGCTATTAGCATTATCGTTGTCATGGAAAGTGCCAATCGCATTAAAGAAGCATTAGTACGCTTTATTAAGTTGCCAACCGCATTAAAGAAGCATTAATACGGCCAAAAAACTTGCTAAGCGCAATAAAGAAGCATTAGTACTCTCGATTAAGTTGCCAATCGCAATACAAAAGCATTATACTAGCATAATAGTGTAGTAAAATAAACCTTACGTCAATGCAAAAACGTCTCTAATACCGACGGAACAAATGTTATAATACAATGAACGTTGTGATTTAACTACTTTGTCACGCAAAATAAAATGGACGAAGACGGTACAAAAAACTGAATGAGTGACACGTCATATTTGTTTGCGTAACAAAATTTTTAAAAGTTTTTGACTTTTTTACGTTATTACATCCTTCAAATATTACTGCGCAATGTAGTTTACTGTAAATGAGTATATACGTTTCATTGAAAATTTTCACGCGCCTTTGATTTATTGTGGTTTTGCTATAAAATATTATAAAAAGATATACGTCAAATAAACAAAACAATTGTGTAATCCTCGTATAGAACGAGTTTTGCATTATTAACATAATAGTGTTGGTTGAGCAGTCTTAAATTAAGTTATTTCATTATTATATTGGCATTTCCCTTGTATAAATAGGTTCGCATGATTTAATTTTTAGGTTATAAATTATTTACAAAATGGCGTTGGTCTATATAGACGGAGAGCTAGCCACGTCAGATAAGACACAATAATGAGAGCAACCAAACCCCTCTAGTCAGTTTGGTGTACTATGCTTATTTCTAGATCTGGACATCTGGCAGCTTTAAAGTGGTGGAGGTCAAAGAATGCAAACCATTTCAAGAAAACAAATTCTAGAGATCTGGGTTTGATGCAATATTATGAGAAACTATACTAAATACTATACAATATTAAGAGAAATTATACAAAAGTTTATGTTGGGGGAAAGTAGTGCCAAACGATGTATAATATAGTTCATAGTTTGTCACCTACTGTTTTTGTTTCCGTAATAATACATATTATTTTTTGGTCTAACGTTTTTTATCGATATATGACCAGTTTTGAGTCGATATTCCAACATATTCACTACAGATAGAATTATAAGGCAAATGACTATCGGTTCTTGAATTTTTTATCTCCATTCTGTAGAGCCGGATCTTGAAATAAATGAGCCGTTATTTTTTTATGATATTTTTAAAATATGGTCTAAAAAAACACTCTTATCGATATTCGAATGGTGTAAAGAATCTTACATATACGTAATCTACACATTAGGATTCCTCTTTAATGTCTCTAAAAAGTGTAGAGATTTTAATTTTTAACTAATTAACACAAAATTTATGACCATAAAACCCCTTTTTTAGGTTCGACTTTGATGTCAAATATCTCGAAGACAATGAATATTGAAGTAAATATAGGATACTATATTGTTTAAAGCCGTTACTGATAATATGATAAGCTATATAAATCATTAGAAATCTAAGGGAATCAGATCTAAGGTCGTTGGCGCCAGGGAGCCCCTTAAAATATAGGCCCTGTCCCTTATAACTGAGACAATTTCGGCAGTTTTTACCTAGTTTGGTGTTACTATTTTCCAATTAAAACATTTTGCTAGTCTGTCAGTGTGACCTCCACCCATTAAAAGCTGCCAGATGCCAGGATCTAGCAATAAGAATAGTATAGCAATCTAACCAGACGGGTTTTGTTGCTCTCATTATTGTGTCATATCTGACGTGGCTAGCTCTTAGTCCAATAGCAGCTCAATGACCCTTAAGAAAAGCTTATTAATGCCTACAGCATTACACGTGAATAATTATGCTATTAAACAACATTAAGCATTATATACTACTTAAAATTGCTATTGTAGGCCCTAAGGCACTAAAACAGCTAAAATCTGTATAGGGGCTGTGCATAAATTACGTCATCAATTTTTGATGATTTTTTACCCGCGCCCCCCTAAAATCATCCAACCCCCCCTGCCAAATAAAGTGACGTCATTAAAAAAAATGCGTTTCTAGCTTAATTGTAAAATAAAAAACTATTTAGTAGATAATATTCTATAGCATTAAAAGTTTATAGAAACACGAATTCCATTCCTTTTTTTACACATTGAAGCACTTTTTAAAGATGCGAGAGATGATGTGATCTTCGTAATGACCCCCCCCCCCCCCCCTCCTACGTCATGCTACCATCATCCGATGTCCAGACCTCCCCCCCATTTGAAATGACGTAATTTATGAAGTTTATATAGTGAATTACTTGGCTTCATAACGGTTTATATTATTGCTATTATACAGCATTAGGAATGTATTACCTACTTAAAAAAGCTATTGTACACCCTAAGGCATTAAAAATAGCTGAAAGCTGTATAGCGAATTTACGTGGCATTATAATGGCTAATATTCATGCTCTTCAACAGCATTAAGTATTTATTTATGCTATTGTAGAACCTAAGGCACTAAACCACACCGAAGCATTAGTGTAGCAAACCAAAACGCAACTGTACAGCTGAATGCTGTACAGTTGCATTTTGGTTCACTGCACTAAAACTAATGGCTAAACAAAAGCATTTTACATATGCCATTATACAACCGTTATACAGCGTAAAGCATCATATAATGCTATTGTAGAACCTAAAGCACTAAAAACAGCTGAAAGCTGTATACCGGATTTACGTGGCATTATAATGGCTAATATTCATGCTCATAAACAGCATTAAGCATTTATTTATGCTATTTATAGAACCTAAGGCACTAAACCACACCAAAGCATTAGTGTAGCAAACCAAAACGCAACTGTACAGCATTCAGCTGTACAGTTGCATTTTGGTTCGCTGCACTAAAACTAAAGGCTTTAAAAAAGCATTTTTATATGCCATTATACGACCGTTATACAGCTTAAAGCATTATATAATGCTATTGTAGAACCTAAAGCACTTAAGTGCTTTTAAACAGCTGAAAGCTGTACAGTTGCGTTGTGGTTTGCTGCACTAAAGCTAAAGGCTTTACAAAAGCATTTAAATATGCCATTATACAACCGTTATACAGCTCAAAGCATCATATAATGCGACAAGTTGCTCGGTGAACGTATATAAGACTTTATACGGTCCTTAAGTTCGAAATAAATTAACTATGCATATGTTATAATGCTTCCTGTGTTACTTTCATAAGGCAAATAGGCACTGGATGCTCGAAGAGAGTTTCAACTTTTAAACTTATGGCCTTTGCCGTTACTGGTGTTTAACCGTTTTACCTTTAGGAAATATCTACTAATTTTCAACATGCCATGTAGGTAGTATCAAGTAACAGGACTCGGAAAGGGTATTCGACATGCCAAACTTGAATATCTAAATCCATACGAGATCACTTCACTATCACTACTTACATACATGTAAGTACTAGATAGAATGTGTCAAAGTGATCTTACTAGCGATTCAGTTTTCGTTTGTCGAATTGCCCAGTACCTGATCATTGTTTGCAATGTGTACTCCAAAATGAACCATAATACCTGATTTTGAGGTAGTCATGGCAGGTTGAGTGGTGTGTTAGTCCGGTTGATTGTAAAATTCTAAGAAATAGCTTTAAACAACAGATTGGTTGAATTCAGCCGAATCTGCGGACGATCTTGGCCCACTCCCAAGGGTAGTTTCGTTGGATGAAAGCGAGGGTTCGGCGGATCTGGCGCGTTTCCTTTGCGGAGCATTGTGGGCACGCGCCGCGGAGCACCAACGGGGCTAGCGCTGTAACAATAGAAAAAGATAGTGTCAATGGTGAAGAGGAGACGCAATGGGGCTAGCGCGCCGCTAGAACATCAGAGGGAGGTGTCAACGGGTTTGTACTAGTTTGTAGTATCAATAGTTGTGACTGACTTTTATTTCTTTTTAAAGCGTCCTGGGGCTGTGGAGGCTAAGGGATTGGTGAGGGATTTGATGGTGATCCTGGGCTGTGTTCCTTGTGGAACAGCAAGCAACGACTAGTTCATGGAATAGCAACATATACCTACGCTAGATAGTAAAGTAAAATTTAATGATTGTAAAATGTAATAGTTTAAAATTTATTAATTCCAAACACAATTTTAACCAGTTTACAGGGGTTGTCTGGTGCGCTCCAAACTAGACTGAGCATTTTCCCTGTCAGATGCGATTCCACTAATTCCAGACAGTTATTTTGTAGAGTTTTCAGAGACCTAGGTTTTTCTGGCACTACACCTTCAGTGACAGTACATGACTTACATGAGAAATAGATAGTCGTGGGGAAGCCGATGCTAATTTTGCTTTAGTTTACTTTATAAGCCCTACGGCTTAATCGTACTTAACTGGCTAGATATAAGACAAGCCGATGGAAATCGAGAATTACGTTTCAGAAGCATCTTCGAAACCAAAATTATTTTCTCAACAAAGTTTGCAAAGAACTGAGAGTGTCCCTCCATTTGTATTTTAGATACCTACACGTGTAAAGTAGAAACGAGTAGTTTTTGGACAAGGTCTCAATTAATGGCGGACATTAATTAAAAAACATGTATTTTAAACACAATCTCGTATTGTTTATGAATAAAATACTACGACCATGATTACCATAGCGGACTTACGAGAACTGGGCGAGCCAATATTTATTTTTTCGGTTTTGGTATGACCCCGTAAACGAGTATTTCTCATAATTGAATTTCTTGAATGTTTACCGAAGCAACGGAGTAACAACGTTGCAAATTTACAAGGAAAATGTCTTGTTGTGTTACATAAGTTATCTGCGCGTGCGCGGATATCGTACACATTGCATGTCGGTTTTGTGAATGGGTGTAAATTGTGCAATAATTGGAATACGCGGATGTTGCTAGTGTTTACCTAATCATAGCTGTAAGTATTAAATAAAATAAAAAAAAACAAAAGCATTTATTTTGGACGAAGGAATCCATATAGTGTTTGTTAGTATTACAATAGAACTTAAATAACTATGTTACTACCTAATAAACTTAACTATTAAAAAATATTGTGGTTTTTGGTAAATATACAGGGTGATTCATGAGACGTGAGCAGGAACAACCCTACACACTTAGTTAACGATAATGAATCGGCCCCCATCATGTTTAAATGAAACAATAACGCCTTTCTATTTTTTTTACATTTTTGTTTCGTAGAAATTTTATTTTCTGTAATCAAGGTCACCCTACATAAACCCATCAATAAAGATAAAACCTCTTTAACAATCATGACAACATATTGATTATGAAAAAAATAATTGTCAAATTGAGTGATATACGATGTTTCCAAAATAACCAGACATCAATTTGACACATATCACAGAAAAACAAGAGAATATCAGTACTCGACGGAGTATTCTAATTGTAGAGTGACCATGCGTGTCGTAAATAATTTTAATCTTTTTATTTTTACTTGAATATTTTTTTTTGCTGTTATCACACTAATAGTGATATCAAACAATAGCTTATTAATAACTTAATCCGTAGTGTTAAGCCTGCTCACGTCTCATGAATCATCCTGTATATAACATCCCAACAAAGTAAGTAGGTATTTTTTTTTGTTCCTAACTATGTATTTCGAATACCAGCTCATAAATCGGACTTGCAAAAGCTCTCTTTGCGTTACATTTAGCTGGTTTTTGGTTTTTTTTTTGGGCCAATCCCAATAACAACCCACGAAACTAATTGGCGCCATTTGAAAGCAGTGTCATTTATCTTCAAAAGAGAAAGTAATTCAATTTGATTGGCAATCTGGTTGCTCAGAATCTGCTCCAGCTTCACGTAGCTCCAGGCTAGGAGATGCCGCCACCACACCAGCATCGATCATATACGCAGAGGAGTACTTACTCGTACGTTTAACATTTGTAGACTAGCAATACAGGATGTAATTTTAATCACGAGTCATATTCAGCGAGGTGATTATTTAAATAGTCAATATTGAACAACTTTTACTATGGGTTAAGAATAAGAACAAGAATCATTTATTTGCTAAACATTAGGTACCTACATGTATTAGGTGTTGTAGCGTTACAAATAAGTTCCAATAATGCTTGTTACCTTATAGAAGTAGGCATGCAAATATTTACCTTAAAACTAATCTTACAATATATATAATCTTAGCTTAACATGCAATTATTTAGTGCCTGACACTCATTTATTGAGTAAAAGTTTTTTCTCTGAGTTCTGATTTAAATTTCTTTGTTGGTAAATCGAACAATGCCACAGGAAGGTCATTATGAATTTAAGGTGCCATCCCGCCTACATTATACCTACTTATATTTGAAAAATTTTAGGTCATTTTTAGGGATGAAGATTCTGTTCCTATAGACTGGTCTTGCGTTTGGCTTAAGTTGTGAAATCTTGGTAAAATAGCTACTGTGTTTCACTACAAACAAGCATATCTCCAAGATGTAGATGCAGGCTGGGGAAGATTTTTTTACTCTGGAAATGAGGTCTGAGAAGTGCCACTTTTGTTAGCTAAAGCTCTGATAAATTTTTTTGGGCTTTGAAAACCCTGTCGGCTTCAACAGAATTGCCTCATATAATAATGCCGTAATACAGGACAGATCTAACATAACCATGATATGTGCTGACTTAGCTGACTCAGGAAAATTGCCTCAGTACAGACCGCCCTCAGCGGCGCTGAGGACGGTCTGTACTGAGGCAATTTTCCGTACGCGATTTAAGGCGCGTACAAACCTGTTGACTTTTTTGCACACAGTATCAACGTGGTTTTTCCAATGACAATTTTAGGATGGGACTAACCTCGAAATCCCAAAAAAGTGTTGACTTCCGCATAGAAAACGACGACATGTGATCGACCGAAATGTATGAAATAGCCAAAAACATTTTCGTGATTTCGGAGTCGGTCCCATTATAAAAGTTGTTTAGTCTGGCCTACCTAATCATCTCGGCTCAATATGACTGGTGATTAAAATTTCACCCCGTATAGTACCATGAACTTACTTCTAATCCTCTTTCCAGCGGCGTCACAAGCGCCATCACCTGTGGCATACTTTATGTACAATATGTACTTCTTAATGACAGTCCGGTTGTACATCGGCAACACTGTTAACTGAACATATCTAATCCTTATGCAATATATGGCATAAGGTCTACCAATGGGTACCATAAGGGTGTTGTTGTTTGTACAGAATGGACTAGCTGCGCCTCCGACTAGGTACTCCGGCGTGACAGACGCCACCAAGACTACCAATAGCATCTGAACTTACTTCTCATCCTCTCCCAACGGCGTCACAAGCGCCATCACCTGTGGCATACTTTATGTACAATATGTACTTCTTAATGGCAGGAGGTTGTACAGAATGCTCCAGCTCCGCCTACGACTAGGTACACCGGCGTACAGACGCCACCAAGACTAGCAATAGCACCAGAACTTACTTCTCATCCTCTTCCCAACGGCGTCACAAGCGCCATCACCTGTGGCATACTTTATGTACAATATGTACTTCTTAATGGCAGTAGGTTGTATAGAATGCTCCAGCTGCGCCTTCGACTAGGTACTCCGGCGTACAGACGCCACCAAGACTAGCAATAGCACCCTGAACTTACTTCTCATCCTCTTCCCAACGGCGTCACAAGCGCCCTCGCCTGTAGCGCATTTGATGTACATCTTAACAGCATTCGGATTGTACAGGATCTGCTCCAGTTGCGCGTCCGACAGCTCCGGGCTGGGGAACGCTGCCACCAGCGCGCACGCGCACACAAAGAGGAGTAGGATGTGTGTAACCTGCGGAATAGCACAATAACTTATACACACACAAACATTCAACGCAAAAATATTACAAGGAATTAGGTGCAAAAGTGTATGCATCTTTTTGGCTTTGACTGTACACTAGCTTTTGCCCGCGACTTCGTGCGCGTCTAAATAAATAGACAGTTGCTTTTTCATTTATAATATTAGCAGTCATTTATAACATAGACACAGAAAGTACCATTTCTAGGGTTCCGTAGCCAAATGGTAAAAAAAGGAACCCTTATGGATACGTCATGTCTGTCTGTCTGTCTGTCCGTCCGTATGTCACAGCCATTTTACTCGGAAACTATACGACGTATCTGAATAAAATTTACACATAAGGTGTATTTTGTATGCCACTATTTAGTTATGTAGTTAAATTTGAAAAAAAAAAAATTTTTAGGGCAGGCGCTCCATACATGTAACTAAATTTGAATTTTTTTTTTAACCAAATATCAACATGGTGATAGGTCTTCAAAAATAACATTGAGGTTTCTTTGACCATTTTGTGATAAAGTGAATATATTCTAAAATAATCGCTTCGAAAATCAGAAAAATTGTGTCCTCCCCCTGCAACTTTTGAACCGTAAGTTCAAAAAATATGAAAAAATTTGAGGAGATGCACCTTATGATATACATACTTTCTACGAAAATTATTTTAAACACTAGCTTTTGCCCGCGGCTTCGCTTGCGTTAAATTCGGGGTAACACGGTTCCCCTTTGCTCCCCGGAATGCTCCATACAAACTTCCACCCCCCATTTTAGGGAAGTGGGGGGTTAGAAAGAGACAAAAAGTAGCCTATGTCACTCTCCATCCCTTCAACTATCTCCACTTAAAAAATCACGTCAATTCGTCGCCCCGTTTTGCCGTGAAAGACGGACAAACAAACAAACACATACACTTTCCCATTAATAATATTATTAATATTAGTATGGATTATCGGTTCAGCTATTTTTGAGTTATCTCCAAAAAACTTCTTCCATAGGCATCAGATACGACGTTTTGGTATTAGTTTGGTTCTTATTCCTTTGAATGTACGGAACCCTCCTATGCGTGGTCCGAAACACACTTGGCCGGTTTTTTGTTCTAATGTTAAACTTAAAATATAGGTCTCCAAAAATAACATTGAGGTTTCTTTGACCATTTTGTGATTATTGATTAAGTAAATATTTTCTGAAATAATCGCTTCGAAAGTCAGAAAAATTGTGTCCCCTCCCTGTAACTTTTGAACCATAAGTCCAAAAAATATGAAAAAATTGGAGGAGATGCGCCTTATCATATACTTTTCAAGAAAATTTGTTTGAACATTATCGGTTCAGCCATTTTTGAGTTATCTCCAAAAAACTTACATAAGTAACTACATATATATTTGTTTTAACTTGTGTTCGGCTTAAGGAATAGGTATTGTGGCGTCCTAAATAAATTTATTTTCTTTCTTATTATTTCTTCAAAGCGAGCACACAGATGAATCTCAAATAACGGTTACTAGTCATTGAACTATTATTACTACTAATATTAACGAAAAAGCAACAACAACAAAAAATCGGCCAAGAGCATGTCGGGCCATACTCAGTGTAGGGTTCCGTAGTTGCCGACCTGTTACAAAAACATCCGTTCAAAAGGTCGTTTTTTAACGGATATTTTGCGGCACTTACGTCATTTTACTATGCGGCACTTACGTCCTTTTACAAGCCGTTTTTGACTCAACCGACCGATTTTCAACCGACTTCAAGATTTCGAAGGAGGAGGTTATCAATTCGTCGGGATCTTTGTTTTTGCTATTTTTTTTTAATGTATGTTCACCGATTATTCGAAGACGCTGGACCGATTTGGAAAATTCTTTTTTTGTTTGAAAGAGTAGACTTCACAGTTGGTCCCATTGTAACCAGGTCAGGATCTGATGATGGGATCCTGGAGAAATCGAAGGAACTCTTCAACTATTATAGGCACACCTATAGTGATTTGATTTGAGTATTTTTTACAGCAGCTCGAGTATTTGCTGTTGGAAAGGTGGATGCTAAGTGAAGTCGGTTCTTTTTTGTTTAAAATTATATTCAATAAATTTAGTTTTAATTGAAAATACTTATCAGGCCTCACTTATTTTTGAAAGACCTTTCCAGCGCTACTCCACACGAAAGGATTTGGAGCAAAAAAAATTACCCCCCACTTCATGTGTACGGGAGGTATCTACCCTAAAAAAAAAATCAAATTTTGTTTTACCACTTTCTCGGCGTGATTTAAAAACATAGTCATACAAAATGTTTGTTTTCTAGTACCAACCATCACTGAGCACAGCCGCGGACTGACTGGTTCCGAGTTGACTACGGAACCCTAAAAAACCGAAAGGGCTTATCAAGTTATCACGCTCAGATTTACAATTCGTGTACTCCAATCAACGACGACTCTTGATAAGGCTTTACCTAGGTACCCAGTGTAACCACACTTCATTTTACAGTAACACCTCTACACATCGTATCACACGGCCCTACATCAAATCAAATGCCTAATAAAATAATGACACAATCACTAACCTGCATCGTTCCAGTGATGTTCAGTAAGTAATCCTGAGTGGCAGGTTCCCCACGGCCAGGTTTGGACAACGGTAAACGACCGACTGAGTACCCACAATCATTGTATTAGCTAGTCCTCTCCTCCCCTCTTCGTCCATAGATTAGGCCGAGGGCTGCTTAATGATAAGGAGTTAGGATGATTTCGACAACATCGAACCAAGAAAATCATATCTAATGGTTCAAGTTTTAGGGTCCATAGTCGATTGAATTGGGAATGAAATATGCGTAATGAATGTCTACTTTTCCCAGAAACTGAATCGGGTAATCTGGGCATGTGATTAAATGCGCCAGAGTCAGTAATGGTTTAGGAACGGGTTTCGGGAATCCTATTTGGAATTAGTAAGCTTTCTTCGAATTTGAGGCAAACAGTTTGGTTAGTGATAATTATGTTTTACTGTGAAAGGGTCATCAATGTGATCATTTATTCATATTGTTACATTATTCCAGTAATAAATAGCCTAGCCAAACAAATAGCTTGCTGGTAGGGTTGCAATTAGCTATACTACTAGTAAGTATACCGCGTGTAATTGTCGATTTAACCACAAACGGAAACAGATTTGATGTTTTAAATCGATATCGCCATAAATATTAAGTTAAATGTTAAATTAACACCGATTAGGTAATGAATTTTTGTTTTTTTTTTCGAGCAGCAATGTACTTGCTAATGTAACATATCAATTATGACGTTTTAAAGGCAAAGTTATGATGTAGGCAGCGGTACGTTGCGTGCTGAATTTTATAGGAAAAAAATGTCGTTAAATTTTAATAAAACATATGAAAGTATGTTTACTAGGGTCTATACGCACAGTATGTGGCCTGTAACCCGAGAAAAAAATTAAAACGTAGATACTACTCCTAAAACTATAAAACTTTTTTTCAACAAATTAAAAAAATGGAGCCTTACGATAGTCTCTTTTTCGTACAAACTAAATAGTACTATCAATGTACGTTAAAATCCGTCTAATTAACATTTCTTGTCAGTCTTGCTCGTCACCCTACAGACATAATCAATTTCGCGATAAATTGCGTATTCGAATAAACTTTAAAGTGTACAAAAAATCAAACCACAAGTTAATTTTTAAAGACACTGAACACACGTTGTCTAGTTTGAGGAGTAGAATCTACGATTTAATTTTTTGCTCTTGTTATGGGCCGCACCCGGTATACTAATTATCCTTAGCGTATGTGGTTATATTATATCACCATGTTTGTAATTTTTCTATGATGCCCTTTGAAACAATATAAAACTCACAATTTAATAGGTGTAAAATATGAATGCCTGGAAGATTTTAGTACCTATAGAGAAAATAACATGCGTTGAAGGGTTTAAAACGATTACCTCCACTCCACAAAATCATTTTGACCTCCACAAAAATCGTGACTAAGTAGGCATTGAAAATAATGCCACCTGTTGGTGGCATTACTGCTAAAAGCCATTTTTAGGGTTCCGTAGCCAAAATGGCAAAAACGGAACCATTATATTTAGTATCGTCATGTCGGTCTGTCCGTCCGTATGTCACAGCCATTTTACTCGGAAACTGTAAGACATGACATAAGATGTATTTTGTATGCCGCTATTTAGTTAATTAAGTAGTTAAATAGCAAAAAATATGTATTTTAGGGGGGGCGCTCCATACTTGTACCTAACTAAATTTTAAAAAAGGTGTTTACCAAATATCAACATGTTGCACATCAATCGATAGGTATTTAAAAATAAGATCGAGGTTTATTTGTAAAATTTGAGAAGATGCGCCTTATCACATACTTTCTACGAAAATTGTTTTGAACATTATCGGTTCAGCCATTTTTCGGTTCAGCCATTTTTTTGTTTTCTCCAAAAAACTTCTTCGATAGGAATCAGATACGACCTTTTGGTTTTATTCCATTGAAGGTTCGAAACCCTCCATTATGCGTGGTCAGACACGCACTTGGCCGGTTTTTTATATAAAAAAAAAATGTTTTTACGATTCTAAGGTATGTTATGGTTTATGGTATTTTTTAAACAAAAAAAAGCCCCCTTAGCACATCTTGCGTTGTCGCGGGGACTTCATGTTCATAGGTACTTACCTCTACCTACTTGATGGAATAGAGGCTTGCTGGTGGTCGTAAAACGTGTTACTGTTTCTTCTTCTTGGTCGCATCCATCATGACTGATTATCGTGGTTAGTCGGTTTTGTTCGGGCACGAACACACTCTCGCCATCGATTCCAGTCCATCGCTTTCCTCACCACATCGTAGAACTTCTGAGAGGGTTCCTCGCCTTTGAGTTGGTCAGTCCATCGTGCTGGTGAACGGCCCCGTGACCTTTTGCCTTCAGTATTTCCAACAACGATTAATCTTTCCAAACTTTCGTCTCCCCGTGTGTTACTGTTATGATTGTGTTATCATTGCATGCCTTGAAAAATTAGAAAATGTACGAGTATAAGACTAAATACACAAAACCGAAAAAGTTTTTTTTATAATTTTTGGTACTGTACTGTTTGTTGGTGTTGTGGTACCTACGGGGCATTTACATTGAGTAACCTATTCACTAAAAAGTCATATATATTATTAAAGATTATTATGTTGCGTTTAGCATATATGATATAGGTACAGATAAAATAATTATGTATAAATCTAGTGATCAAAGGTTAAATGCCTATGTCGTATGCCGCTAACCTTTGATATTAGATTGGTATCTGACTATCTGCTTCTGACTTAATGTTTTTAAACTAGGAAATTGGGTACTTTCCTGGGTAAAAAAAATATAATTCTATTTAGTCCGTCAGTTAGATTATCAAAAAATATTGGACACGTATTTTGTCAATCAAACAAAAATTGGTAAAGATATAGCCCGTTAAAGTTCCGCGTGACGACACATTATACTAAAAATTGTACTGAAATGTGACGTCACGCGGAACTTTAACGGGCTATATCTTCACCAATTTTTGTTTGATTAACAAAATAAAAAATACGTGTCTAATATTTTTTGATAATCTAACTGACGGACTAAATATATTTTTTTAGGAAAGTAGCCAATTGCCCGTAACTTCGTCTTAGAATTATTAAAGGTAACACAGGATATTCCGTATTTCGTACCTAACTACAGGGTGTAACATAAATACTGATGATCCTTTTAAGGGCATACTTAGTATCGCATTTTTATTACGAAAAAGTAAAAAAAAAATTGTGCACAATAATAGTAGTTTATGTAACTGTTACGTAATAAGGGTCCTTAAAACATGAGTGTGGTTTTATGAAATGAGCCGCAGGCGAATTTCATAATAAGATCACACGAGTGTTTTAAGGCCTAATTCCGTACAGTTGCATACACTGCTTTATCTACACTCATATTATTTATTCTAAATGCCTTATTTGGAAACCATAGAATGGCCGCCATTGCACCGCCACCATGGCCAACTCTCGTGTGCCGGCGGTCGCGCGGGCGCGTGTCGGGCTGTCGGCGTCGACGTCGGGAGGGTGCAGGTGTACAATTTGTTATCAAAACTCATAGCACATCAATAATTGAGCATGAAAAGTTAAAATTACGTTACTGCTACGGATAAAAAGCTTATCATAGTAAAATCGGTCGTGGTAATGCTAGCCATTGCCTACCGTTTTCGAACACGTTTTAGAGAACTTACAATATGAGTGTAGATAAATACAATTACAATTTGAGTTCATTATTAGTTAGGAATTTATTTATGATGCTACGTAATGGGGTAAAGACGAGTGTTAGGAGGTAGTCTATATTCACTGGACGGGTAATCTCTCGTGGGAGAAAAACATATATAGGATAACGTATTAAGGGACATTCCAGGAGTAAATGGTTAGTGGTGCCTTCGTCTAGTCCACATTCACAAATTGAGCCGTCCCTTATTCTCATCTTGGCCAGGCGAACTGGCGAACAAATGTGACCAAGTCGTAGTCTGATGATAGTTGAAGTATTAACCTTAGAAAAGCCTTTGTTCTTAAAAAACCAGGGTTTAGGAGGGATATTTGGTTGTAGGTTTCCATAATGTTGACCTTTTATTCTGCGCAAGAACTGCCATAGTTTATTCCATTCTTCAAATAGAGTTTGTCTTACCGATGCTCTTATGTCGCGAGCAAAGCATCTTTGATTGGAAGCGAAACTCTGGTGTATAGCGGCTTTTGCACATTCATCCGCCACCTCGTTGCCCGTGATACCTGAATGACTAGGGATCCATGCCAGGACTACCTGCAAGTTGGCATTTTGACATTCCCTAAGTTTATCTTTTATTTTTAAGGTTAGATAGAAGTTATCCTTGGAGTGAAATGGTAGCCTTCCCAAATCTTGCAAGCAGCTCAGAGAATCAGTTAGAATTATACATTTGTCTTGGTTATGCGATTTAATATAGGAGACAGCTTCATATAGAGCGACTGCTTCGCCAGTAAATATTGAGGATTGTGGAGGGCTTTTGCAATTAAGGATTATTTTATATCTGGGAATCCATACGGCTGAGCCAACACATTCCGTTGAATTTATTTTAGAGGCATCTGTATATACCTATATCTCGCAGTCGAGATAGACATCTGTCAGTGTCTAACTGTATTCATCAGAAAGTGACAGATGTCTGACTCGACCGCGAGATACTGTCGCTACACTCATGTGCTATGCCTACAGCCCACTGGACGTGACCGTACATGTCAACGCACCATATATTATATCGTGCCGTGACGGTAATTTGCTGCCCACGGCAAAGTATAAAGCGGGCAATCGATAGCATGATCAAATTGATCATCATCTTAGGGTTAGGTACTCCGTTCGTATGCTTTTTTGCCAAGACAATGCCTGGGATCCACTAGGCAACTAAATCCCGAGAATTGGCTTCCAGCGCTTCCCACCGCAATGTAGGTGAGTATCGAAAATCGTATGCGATTATCGGTGACCCTTTAATAAGGAAAGTGATCTTACAAACGTATATAGATGTTATATACAAACTATGATATATAATAATGACAGATGGGTTATGCACGCTCCAAAAGTGAAGCACTTAGTATGAGTGAATTCAAACAACTGTCGCTAGTCGCGCACCGGCCAGCGTGAGAAGCGGACGTGCGAATGAGCTCCAGCGCCACAGAGTGCTACAGCGCCATCTGTTGAGTCTGGAGTCGAGTTATTCTGTCAGTGTCAGGTCAGCGTTAATCGGCGAACAAAATATTAGAAACTAGAATTTATTTATTTAATCTTAATTGCACAAAATAAGATGCCCAAGTAACACATCAAAGCAGTATAACGGCCGTCTTACAGCATATCTGTATGCTTTTAGCATTTTGAGTTCGTTTTATAGTAGCATTATAAACGTTTATAGTGCTGATATAGGTCTTAAATGGGCACAAATTACCCAGCTTGAGATCCTATACAGGTGATTTAATAGCATTGCAGGCGCATTATGTCTGCGCTATTAGCATTATCGTTGTCATGGAAAGTGCCAATCGCCTCAAAGAAGCATTAGTACGCTCTATTAAGTTGCCGACTGCATTAAAGAAGCCTTAATACGGCCAAAAAACTTGCTAATCGCAGTAAAGAAGCATAAGTACTCTCGATTAACTTGCCGATCGCAATACAAACGCATTATACTAGCATAAGAGTGTAGTAAAATAAACCTTACGTCAATGCAAAAACGTCTCTAATACCGACGGAACAAATGTTATAATACAATGAACGTTGTGATTTAACTACTTTGTCTCGCAATATAAAATGGACGAAGACGGTACAAAAAACTGAATGAGTGACACGTCATATTTGTTTGCATCCTAACAAAATTTATAAAAGTTTTTGACACTTTTACATTATTATATCCTTCAAATATTACTGCGCAATGTAGTTTACTGTAAATGTGTATATAAGTTTCATTGAAAATTTTCACGCGCCTTTGATTTATTGTGGTTTTGCTATAAAATATTATAAAAAGATATGCGTCAAATAAGCAAAACAATTGTGTAATCCTCGTATAGAACGAGTTTTGCATTATTAACATAATAGTGTTGGTTGAGCAGTCTCAAATTAAGTAATTTCTTTATTATATAGGTATTTTCCTTGTATAAATAGGTCCGCATGATTTTATTTTTAGGTTATTAATTATTTACAAAATGGCGTTGGTCTATATAGACGGAGAGCTAGCCCCGTCCACGTCGGATATGACAATAATGAGAGCAACCAAACCCCTCTAGTCAGTTTGGTATATTATGCTTATTTCTAGATCTGGACATCTAGCAGCTTTAAAGTAGTGGAGGTCAAAGAATGCAAACCATTCCAAGAAAATAAATCCTAGAGATCTGGGTTTGATGCAATATTATGAGAAACTATACAAATACTATACAATATTAAGAGAAATTATACAAAAGTTTATGTTGCGAGAAAGTAGTGCCAAACGATGTATAATAAAATATAGTTCATAGTTTTCGCCTACTGTTTTTGTTTCCGTAATAATCATACATCGGGGTTTTCGGTGCGGGAACGATTTGAGAAAGAGTAGAGATAAACAGATAGGTTGAGAGTTAGTCTGAGAATATATCATATTATGCTTAATGAATAACTACCTCTCTGTGAATAGCTTACACACTATGATACGAGCTTTTTTTCTTAGAGGCATGTTTGTATTGACTATACTACTACTGATATACTTAGTATTTTAAAAATGCAATTGCATATCCGAAATTTATTAACTAGATCTACCTAAGACAAAGACACGGTATAGTAAGTGTCAAATATTAATCTTGACGTCCGATATTTATGAACTATTTGATTAACTGAAGAGGTTGACAATGATCAGTCATTACATGAATTAATAAAAAAATACTTGAAAAAATCATAGGTATATGTACCTACAATATATATACATAATAGTCAGCTATTATATATAAATTGTATATACCTATGATTTTTTCGATCAATTATTCTTTAGGTAGAAACGTGCTAGAGTACATTCTGTTTTTTAAGTTAATGCCTACTCTTTGGCTAATGTCAAACATTCCCGCACCGAAAACCCCGATGTATGGTAATAATACACAAAATTTTTTGGTCTAACGTTTTTTTTTATCGATTTTTGACCAGTTTTGAGTCGATATTCCAACATATTAACTATAGATAGAATTATAAGGCAAACGACTATCGGTTTTTGAATCTTTTATCTCCATTCTGTAGAGCCGGATCTTGAAATAAATGAGCCATTATTTTTTTATGATATTTTTAAAATATGGTCTAAAAAACACTTTTATCGATATTCGAATGGTGTAAAGAATCTTACATATACGTCATCTACATATTAGGGGTCCTCTTTGATGTCTCTAAAAACTGTAGAGAGATTTTAATTTTTAACTAATTAAAACAAAATTTATGACCATAAAACCACTTTTTTAGCCTAAACCGGTTCGACTTTGATGTCAAATATCTCGTGGACAATGAATATTGAAGTAAATATAGGATACTATATTGTTTAAAGCCGTTACTGATAATATGATAAGCTATATAAATAATTAGAAAACTAAGGGAATCAGATCCAAGGTCGTTGGCGCCAGGGAGCCCCTTAAAATATAGGCCCTGTCCTTTATAACTGAGACAACTTCGGCAATTTTTACCTAATTTGGTATAACTATTTTCCAATTAAAACATTTTGCTACTCTGTCACTGTGACCTCCACCCATTAAAAGCTGCCAGATGCCAGGATCTAGCAATAAGAATAGTATAGCAATCTAACCAGACGGGTTTTGTTGCTCTCATTATTGTGTCATATCTGACGTGGCTAGCTTTTAGTCCAATAGCAGCTCAGTGACCCTTAAAAAATGCCTTATTTATGCCTACAGCATTACACGTGAATAATTATGCTATTAAACAACATTAAGCATTTATTTATGCTATTGTAGAACCTAAGGCACTAAAACCGCTAAAAGCTGTATAGGGGCTGTTCATAAATTACGTCATCAATTTTTGATAGTAAAGCTGCCAAATAAAGTGACGTCATTAAAAAAAATGCGTTTTAAGCTTAATTGTAAAATAAAAAACTATTTAGTAGATAATATTTTATAGCATTAAAAGTTTATAGAAACACGACTTTCATTCCTTCCCCCCCTCCTACGTCATGCATGCTACCATCATCCGATATCCAGACCCCCCCCCCCCCCCATTTGAAATGACGTAATTTATGAACAGCCCCTTATAGTGAATTACTTGGCTTTATAATGGTTTATATTATTGCTATTATACTGCATTAGGAACGTATTGCCTACTTATAAATGCTATTGTACACCCTAAGGCATTAAAAATAGCTGAAAGCTGTATAGCGAATTTACGTGGTATTATAATGGCTAATATTCATGCTCTTAAACAGTATTAAGCATTTATTTATGCTATTGTAGAACCTAAGGCACTAAACCAAACCGAAGCATTAGTGTAGCAAACCAAAACGCAACTGTACATCATTCAGCTGTACAGTTGCATGTTGTTCGCTGCACTAAAACTAATGGCTAAACAAAAGCATTTACATATGCCATTATACAACCGTTATACAGCGTAAAGCATCATAAAATGCTATTGTAGAACCTAAAGCACTAAAAACAGCTGAAAGCTGTATACCGGATTTACGTGGCATTATAATGGCTAATATTCATGCTCATAAACAGCATTAAGCATTTATTTATGCTATTGTAGAACCTAAGGCACTAAACCACACCGAAGCATTAGTGTAGCAAACCAAAACGCAACTGTACAGCATTCAGCTGTACAGTTGCATTTTGGTTCGCTGTACTAAAACTAAAGGCTTTAAAAAAGCATTTATACATGCCATTATACAACCGTTATACAGCTTAAAGCATTATATAATGCTATTGTAGAACCTAAAGCACTTAAGTGCTTTTAAACAGTCGAAAGCTGTACAGTTGCGTTGTGGTTTGCTGCACTAAAGCTAAAGGCTTTACAAAAGCATTTAGATATGCCATTATACAACCGTTATACAGCTCAAAGCATCATATAATGCGACAAGTTGCTCGGTGAACGTATATAAGAGTTTATACGGTCCTTAAGTTCGAAATAAGTTAACTATTCATATGTTATAATGCATCCTGTGTTACTTGGGTGGTACTAATGGCGGACTTAATGCCATAAGGCATTCTCTACCAGTCAACCAATGGGCTTAACAGAAAGGTTAAGTAGGAATTTAGTGTTTGTGGTGACCGATAGATGACGCTAGTGCTTTAGCCTGAAATAAGGGAACGCGATTTTGGATAGGCATTGTCAATCCATGTCTTAATCATCCTTGTCATATATGTGCAATCTTAAATGCTAAGGCGCATTTCGCCAATGATCTAAGGTACTATTAGTTATTCTGTGCTAAGGTACGACATTATGAGTTCATACCTCCAATCCGAACTACTTAGTAAATCATTGAAAACGAGAGAGATGGCGCTGTGTCAATACAACTGAAGCACAAATCAAAATATTTATTAAAATAATTTGATTTGTTGTTCAGTTCGAAAGTGATCTTATTATAATTTACGATAACAAAGAAAATAAAGAATAAAGGAAAACAGTAAATATAAGCTATAGTAGCTACCTAAACAGTAAACGTACCTAGAGGTAAAACAATTGGTGGTCTTATCGCTAAAAAGCTATATCTTCCATATAATATATCCTAGAGATTACATTACAGCGTTTAGCGTTCGATTCATTTGTCGGTTGCAATGACACTCCGTGATCACTGGCCATTCATTTAACACGCGCGCATGATTAGAAGTATTAGAAGTAACCAGCTTGCGCTGGATTTTATGGCGATCTCGGGGTTGCCGGACGCGCATGTTGTAGTAAAATTGTAAACAGTAGATAACTTTACTGCAATTATATATGTTAACTTATGCTGGGACATTGTCATTAGGTACTTATGGAATGGGCGAATGAGGCGAATCCTTCTTCAAAGTTTTCGTGTTTTAGAGCGGCGTTCGAACCTTACAATATATTGATCTGATGAATCTGAAATTGACATAAGTCGCCTTGCATCTCGCTCGTAGAGAGAGAGGTCGACGGCCACGCACACAAACATAACACGTCGCCGTGTATAATATAATAAATATAGTCTGGCAAACCATTTCTGTCAGTATAAAAGCGCGGCAAATTTGAAAAATCGCTAGTTGGCAACACCTGTCTTTGAATAGTTCGAAAATTGTGCATAATTTGTGTTTTATCTGTGGCATGTAACATTTTTATTTAAAAAAAGTTAGTTTTGTTTACTTACGTTTTTAAGTTTCAGGTTGCGGATTTTATTATTTATTAATGTGATATATGCCACCACCGTTCAATAAATGTACTAACAAGGCTAAGATATAAATGTAGGTACCTACTACCTACCTTCTGCAGGGATAATAAAATTTGCATGATAAATATGGCTTTGAGGTTATGCAGTTTTGTATAGAATTATCATTTGAAGTTTTTTCTTTCAGTGTATATAAATCGAACAAATCAAAGCGAAAACTGGTGCCAAATGAAGTCCAAGAACGTTTGTTGCATAGGCTGGTGCTCAATATTGTCACAAAGCGATAAAGCGGTAAACATCAGATTTAACAAGCAACACGACTTTATCAAATTATTTTAATGTTTCCCTTCATATACCTAAGATATGTATAAAATAAATAAACACCAAAATCTCACGTGCGTTTATTAACTACAAATACACTTGACACAATAAATTTAATAGTCTTATAAACGAATGACGACAGGAAATCATAATTAATAGGAGTATTACTGAGTAATATGCATTACTACAAAGTATGATGGTCCAGTGGAAGATTTTAAGAAAGTAACGAGCGCAGCTATTAACTACTTGGAGCAATGTAAATTTAGAATATAAGTATTGTAATTTAGACAGTGTACCTACTTGCCATACGATAAATAAATAAATTACACTTTTATTCGTACAGATTATGCAGCTAACCCGATTCCATTCTAAACTGAAAAGTTGTATTTTCTGGTAGATATACTCGATTTCCTCGCCGGACTTATGATTTTAGCATTCAATGTTTGTTTCGTTCCTGGATTTCAACACTTTCAGCAGTATTTTGACCGCATGATCTCTACCTCTAATCTTCAGTCCTTTTAATATTTTGGTTATTTTAATTTCTTCGCACCTTCTTATTTATTGAAAAGTCATAAATGTCATAATTATATGTACATATATCAGGGATTTCAATGATTTTATCTAATAATGCAGTTACAATTTACGAAATTACCACTAACTACACTGACGTACGAAAGCACCGTGCCAATGCAGCCAATGTGAAAAAAAAATTTGGTTCGATATACATTGCTGCTTTTCTATGGAGCAATGCTGCTGTTCGATTCGCCCTAGAGTGTTGCTATATATTTGTTTGATGTACATTGCTACTGCGTTCGTTGGCTGGCCAGACTATATTTAAAACTTTTTGTTCATCAGCTCATACTTAAGGCTCTCGACACATTTAATCTGAATTCAAATCACTATGAGTTTGCGGCGCTCGCTGTTGAAACCATGGGTCCATGGTCGTCCGACACTAAACAGTTTGTTAAAAAGGTGTCGGAACGTCTCATAGGCGTCTCGGGGGACTACAGGGCGGGCTCCTTCTTTGCCCAGAGGTTGAGTCTGGCAGTGCAGAGGGGCAACGCCGCCAGTATTCTGGGGTCTATGCCTGAAGTGGGGGATTTCGGTGAGGTTTTTAATATTTAGAATTATAATAGTGTATAAATTTAGGCTTTATTTAGATTTTTAAGGTTTAGTTTTTAATGATTTATGTGTTTGTATTTTATAATTGTGTGTATTTTATATTTGACATGAAATAAAGCTTAAATTATCTGAATTCATCAATTCAACGACAAAATCAAATGGAAGTGCTTAAATTGGTCTATGGTTGCGGAAATTTGTCTAAGGTATAGTCTGGCAAACCATTTCTGTCAGTAGAAATGCGCGGCAAATTTGAAAAATCGCTAGTTGGCAACACCTGTCTTTGAATAATTCGAAAATTGTGCATAATTTGTGTTTTATCTGTGGCATGTAACATTTTTATTTAAAAAAAAGTTAGTTTTGTTTACTTACGTTTTTAAGTTTCAGGTTGCGGATTTTATTATTTATTAATGTGATATCTGCCACCTCCGTTCAATAAATGTACTAAGATATAAATGTAGGTACCTACTACTTACCTTCTGCAGGGATAATAAAGTTTGCATGATAAATATGGCTTTGAGGTTATGCAGTTTTGTATAGAATTATCATTTGAAGTTCTTTCTTTCAGTGTATATAAATCGAACAAATCAAAGCCAAAACTGGTGCCAAATGAAGTCCAAGAACGTTTGTTGCATAGGCTGGTGCTCAATATTGTCACAAAGCGATAAAGCGGTAAACATCAGATTTAACAAGCAACAAGCACCCCTCTACTTTATCAAATAATTTTAATGTTTCCCTTCATAAACCTAAGCTATATATAAAATAAATAATCACCAAAATCTCACGTGCGTTTATTAACTACAAATATACACTTCACACAATAAATAATAGTCTTATAAACGAATGACAAAAGGAAATCACAATTAATAGGAGTATTACTGAGTAATATGCATTACACTTTTATTCGTACAGATTATGCAGCTACCCCGTATTCCATTCTAAACTGAAAAGTTGTATTTTCTGGTAGATATACTCGATTTCCTCGCCGGACTTATGATTTTAGTATTCAATGTTTGTTTCGTTCCTGGATTTTCACTTTCAGCAGTATTTTGACCGCATGATCTCTACCTCTAATCTTCAGTCCTTTTAATATTTTGGTTATATTAATTTCTTCGCACCTTCTTATTTGTTGAAAAGTCATAATTATATGTACCATCGGGTTCAAAATTGCATGGTCAATTTATCAATGAATTCATTCATAAATTGGCCATGCAATTCTGAACCCGATAGTACATATATCAGGGATTTCAATGATTTTATCTAATAATGCAGTTACAATTTACGAAATTATCACTAACTACACTGACGTACGAAAGCACCGTGCCAATGCAGCCAACTTGAAAAAAAATGTTGGTTCGATATACATTGCTGCTTTTCTATGGAGCAATGCTGCTGTTCGATTCGCCCTAGAGTGTTGCTATATTTTTGTTTGATGTACATTGCTACTGCGTTCGTTGGCTGGCCAGACTATAGTTAAATTTTTCTAAAAGTCTAGGCCATAGACAGCCACAAATTTCCGAAACCATAGAAAAATTTAAGCACTTCCATTTGATTTTGTCGTTCAATCCATTACTTTGACTTTTCTTCCAGCCTCACTTTTTGTCGAAGAGTACAACTCCGGAGTACATATTATAGCTTCGTGAATTTAAATTTTTAAACCAAAAATAATGTTGGTAAGGCATTTGTTATTTAATAAATAAATCTAAATTCACTGATTTGTGTCAAGTTTACAATCTCTCTCTGAATCGAAAGTTTCCCATCCTTTGAGTTTCCCGGTAATATTTTAAAAAGACCGCCACAAAATGTTTTGCTGTAGCACTATTTAAGACTATGATAAAATTGCTGTCATCTACGACATTCGCAAACCTAAAACTCTTTGGGCAATGTTGCCATTTAGAATATAAATATCTATGAATAAATGCGTTAAGTCTGATTATATTCTTTACTACATTGATATATGGTCTAATTTTGAATACTATTAGATAACTTTTTGCCAAATAAAATTTCAAGTTGTTCTTGCCCTGCTTTTATTTTTTTATTACTTGAATGGATGGCGGAGACCATCAAAAATTGATTTATTGCTCGTTGTATATCTGTTGATTTGCTGATAATCATTTACTTTTAGGTCTAAATAAGACTAGTTAAACTCAGTATTCACTTTATTACATAAAATGTGTCGTAATCGCGTAGTAAACCTGTATAAAAAATCTAATTAAAACTACTTGTCAGACAATCATATGTTAGTAATTAGTGATGTCAGTGTTTGTTTACTAATGACAGTTTCAGTGAAAATCTTGTTATTTTTCAAGATTTCGTTATGAATACTCCTGAATCAACTGGAGAGTCGTCGTGTAAACGACAAGAAAATGGCGACGCATCAGCAGGTTCTGATCGCCCACTTAAAAAGGCTCGTTTCGCGTGGCAAGTTAAAGGGAAATATCACTTGAAAAATGGTGCTTCTGACCCTGGAAAACCCTCAAATTCTGCTTCGAGTGAGCTAGACAGGGCTACTTCGTCTTCGGATAACGAAAACGAATGTATTGACGCTGTGGGTAACACAGAACAGAATTTGGAAAGATTAGGTGATTATTTATTGAAACAGGATTTTAACACGCTAGATTCCGTAATCACCGATTCAGAGAGCTCGCTGTTGAAGCCAAGCACGAGTTTATCGTCCGAGAAACTGCCTTATCCGAGATATGTGAGCTCATTTGACAACAGTAGCTCTAACAACAGCATGTCCTCCAGTGCAAACAGCCAGGAGAACAGATCTATCCCAATGTCCATGGTTGTATCGGCTTCCTACAGTGAGGACCAGTGTATCGCGCGGTGGCAGGCCAGACAGGTAAATAAATGATTCCATATTTGCTTAATTGGAAAACTAGTGATTAATGTATTGTAACTAAAATGACAGTTATGAATGTTATGATGATCTAAGTACATGATTGATAACAGTAAATAGCCTTAAATTCAATATAATTTTAGCATATTGGACACTAGGGATGTTACGGAGCTCCGTATTTGGTCACGAAATATCGAAACTTCAGATTTATTTTACACCTCCAAATTCCGTTTCCATTTTGATTATTTAGAAAGAAAATCAAATATGTATGTATATTAATTACTCAAGAAAAGGAGTGAAAGGGCCATAACTATGTTGTTAAAAGGTCTTAATTATCTTCGGTTCCGTTCAAAATAATTTTAAACCTTTGGTTCCAGCTCCAGTTCCGTTAAACCACCTCCGTAAAATCCCTATTGAACACCTGTAATTTTTAAATATTATTACCAATATTGTTTAATGGTAAATTAAAAAATATATAACCTTTTAAGTTCCATTAGGTTAGTCATTTCTGAGTTGTTTGAAAGATAAATAATATTATAATTTTTTATTATTTTTTATTTGATTGACATAAACATTTATAAATATAGTTACAATAAAAGTAGACTGTTAGAGCCAGTATGAATATAGACCCTCTGATAGAATCTCAATGGTAATTGCTTGTATTATGTGACAAACATGTACAATTTTTATGGGTAACTCGCATTAGACGATGAATGTAAATGTAACTAGACTTTTATTTTTAAATCCATCCATAATGCATTTAGTAGCATAAAGTTTATTAGGATGTTAACACTTTCCCTTTTGTTAGTGCTAGTCAGCCTTTTGACCACCAGGTGGCAACGTAACAGTGCCCCTGACCACAAAGCTATAAAAAAAGATTAGCTTAGTAATAATGGTGTAACATCGTAAAAGGGAGTGGTATTTCATAGTTTCTGCATGGCGGCAGTGGCCTGACTTGCAGATACCGTAATTTGACGTCAGGTTAAACATAGTTAAGCCAACAAGTACACTACCAAGCCACTGCGGCATTATGGGTAATGAAGTCGCTGACACATGGGCAAAAGAGGCTATTGAGTCAGGAATACCAAACAATATGCTATACAGTATGGACCTATTGAGTCGGGCATAAAGTGACCTGTTCAGAACATGGCAAAATCTCTGGGACACCTCTAGGTTGCAAGTAGGACGCCATTATGGACATATACAACCCCGTATTCCTCGCAAACCCTGGTTTTATCGATTCCGTAACCATCCAAAGTGGGCCACATCAACACTTTGTCGTCTTCGACTGGGTCATGTATGTTCACCGGTATTTTTGGCTAAAATTAGGGTTCGGGATGTGAATGTGGTTTGGACGAAGGATATTTAGATCACATCTTCTTTGCATGCACAAAATACAATTTTTCACTTTATGACATACTGCCTGACAATATACCTCGACCTATTTGCTTCAGCTCACTTCTCTGCCTCATGGACAGACAACTTACTTCTATTCTTATTAAATACATCCAGGTTCATCACATCAAACTTTAATATCTATTTATAATAAATGTAGTCATGTATATAATATCTTTGTCATATTTTATTCTTCGTTCTTTAACACAATATTATACATATAGATATATATGTAACTACTTCTTTTTTCTCTTTTTCTTTTTTAATCCTTTCCTTCATGTTGGCATGACTAACACTCTGTCATCATCCACTTCCAGCTTTTTTGCTAACTATTGTAAACGTCATGTATTTGTCTGTGATGTCCATAATATTGTTTGTTTTAGGTATCCCAGCCTCATCCTACCTGTAGGGGATTTTCAATTTTTTTCGTACCGAACACTCTCCTCACATGTGAAAGTCTTAACTTAACACATCGACATTGGCAAATTCACCTTGCTCCCATCGGCAAGGAGTAAAAGCCAGGGGGGGTTAAAAAAATAAAATAAAAATAAAAGTACACTACCTGTTGACATACTGTCAGGGAATGTACTGCAGTTTCATATAGATCTTTTAACCTGTCAAAATATACTTAAAAACTTCCAAATATCTTTCCAGATGGCCAAAGGATTTGTGGACAATACAATAAATCGTGTACTGGATTCATGGATGGTAGCCCCCCTGCCCACCGAGATGGACAACAACAGGTTCCTGGCCTTGGATGTGGCAGAGTTCATCAACAACCTTCCCGGTGACAACAGCATCGAAAACGAAGGCATCCTCATGGCCATATCTGCACACGGCTTACAAAACACCTCCAGTTCAAGCAGTAACGAGGACAGCCAGAACGAAGAACAGGCCTGCAGTTATATGAGTGTTAAAGATGATGCCTTCCCTTCGCCTCCTAGTAGTCCTATACAATCAGATGACGGAATAAGAAGGGAACCTGTAAAACTGAAAAGTGATGATGGTGCTTCAACAAATGAACTAGACCTGTCTTGGTACAGTGATGATGTAAAAAAAAATAGTGAAACACAATTTTCTTTCTTCCCAGAGTCTTCCACTTCATCATATCAATACTTTACGGAGTCAGAGCCGCTTCAGTCGTCTAGTATTGAGTATGATGCGGGTGAGAACATGAATTCCAGTGGTGCTGATATCATGACCAGTCACTATGACTTCCTAGATGCTGCTGTGTCATTTGCAATTCAAAACAAGGGACTGACTTCTTTCGGATCTGATTATGGTTAAATTGTGCTAAAACCACCATTATTTAATGTTGGCACATTCACGAGCGTTGCGAATGGCTAAAACAAAATGTGTATGTAAATACTGGAAAATGTAAAGAAAACAAGAAAAGTTCAAACCAGCTTCGTGATAACTGAGGTTACATACTTTTTGCTATCTTTATTATTTGTTAGTGTTACTGTTAACCCCTTTTTCATAAATGTCTTACAAGTCTCATTTAGTAATTTGATGCTTTGTCTGTTTGTAACAAACACAACTGTTAAAGTGTCAGAGGAGGATAAATGAATACTAGTTAAATAAGGTTTGTAAGACGTATATGAACAACTTGGGTTATAGTTGCGTTTCCACATGACACAAAAAGGTCAGATACGGCTTCTTTTCTCGGGAACCAGAGATTGCCTTTGGCACAATTATTCCTTAGGACCCTTATTTGGACGATTTGAGAAGTGGATCTACCAACATTTTTGAGGTAAATTTTTAGGAGGGGAGGCTCTCAACTTTATCTTGATAACTACGTCAGTAAAACTACTAGTACTAGGCCAAGTTTTCGTATAAATCGGGGATGTCGAATTCATTTATGGTATCATTTTGACAAGCAAAATTCCCTATTTCCATATCTCATATATACACGGTGAATCTGAGTAACCCGACAGATTTTAACCATAAATTCCTGATCATATTTGGAGACTAAATTGTCGTATAAACTTTTCTGGAATTGGCCTAGTTTCAGAGTTCTACCAATTAAATAAAAAAACATTTTTTATTGTGACTCAGTGCAAAACGCTTTTTTGATGGCGATTTCACCCTTTATGGGGTCTAGTCTAGATATTCTTATTGACAGATATCAAAGTGCCAAGGAATAGGTACTTTACGTAAACTATTTTTTAGAAAAAAAATGTACTAATTTATTTTAATCGACAGTTTTACCAATAATATTTATGTTTTTATGTTCAAAAGCATTAAAAAATCGGAAAAAAAGCAAAAAAATTTTTTTTTTGGCGAAAGTGACCTAAATTCATATAACATTTATTACTCCTTATGACCTCAGGAATTTAAATCCATCCTTGGGTCCGAAGGAATATAATCATGCCAAAGGAAATCTTCGTTTCACGAAAAGCCGTATGTCATCCGTTGTAGCAACAACGGCCACTAGTAGTCTTCAGTTGTAAACAAAAACACATGTTGTTTAAAAAAATATTGGAGGTGAAAAAATGCTGAATCATACGGGCCTGTGACATGCCAGAAAGACTTACATAGGCACATAGGGCTAGTATAACAGTGGGTTAAATATAGAACCCTGTAATATTGTCAAAGCGATTTTTGGATGGTTACTTAACACCCATTGCATTATATTACTTATTATTGCCTTACCGTCGTGGGAGAGAAAAGACATTGCTTTCTATTTCTGGAAATGTTAAAAATAATATAATTTTTACGCAGTTGTATGTTGTACTAAGTGTTAAGGATAGAAGTATAAATATAATTCTCAGTAAGTTCAACTAAGTACATGTTTAAAAGACTACTGTTGCATTTTTCAATTGTGAATAGTAATTACTAACTGTTAATATAAAAAGTACAAAGGTTACAAATATACTAAATCATATCATTTACTTTGACTGATATTGCTTCTTGTTAATTTTGTACTAAGCAAAATTACAATTTTATAATTGAAAGAAAAATGGAAAAATTCACCGAGTCAATCAAGATTCGAATTTGCGACCTTTTGGAACACCGGTCCGATCGCTCTAACCAACTGAGCTATCGACGCTTACTCAACCTCTGTGAATCTTTCCATTAGTTACCGGATAAATTGTAAAAAAAAACATCTTTTCTGTTTCTGAGTGTACTGAGATGACGGTTATGTCGGAAGTTACTTACATTTACAGAATTTCTGTGCTTATGCAAGTTATTTTACATAATATTTTTATTGATATATTTTGTTTTGTCTAGTTAGTACGCCTACAACCATTTAAGAAAGAAGTTCACATATAAACACTTCTGTAATATAGTTTTAGTGAAAAATGTATGCCATACTGACAGTGAAGTCAATAAATGATACTCAAGAATTTTAATGTGGGTTTTACTCAATACTATATTTATACCCCCTGTTTTTAGCACATGTAATTAATAATAACTAGTAGTCCGCTTCTGTCGCGAATATCGCGAAGCAGTTCGTGCTTGCCGGTTTTCCGGATAGATGGCGGTGGCAGTCACGTTCGATCTCAATATCGCTTTTAGTATAGACGGATTTTTTATGGGTGGGTTGTAGGGTAGATACACGGACGACGGTAGGAGAGAAGGTTGTGCGCGAATCAATCGCTATATGGAATAAGCGCTTTAATATTTATCTTACTACTCGTATCAGTTCATGGACTTTCTTACTGTGTTATTATGATGATCATGTGTCTTGTGTTATTTACCAGCGTGTATCAGTGCTCAGAGAGATCTTTGATCCCAGTGAGTTGTCAATGGTTATGAACTCGGGGTAACCATAGTGTGAGGAACGGGATCGCTGTAAGGGGAGGTGGAGGCGACTATTTAGCCCAAGATTCCAGATAGATAATCACGGGAGGCTCATGTCCGTATAGTAGTAATCAAAGTAGATATCGTCAGCTCACACCATCAACGTCCAGGCCGTGTCTACGTATAGTACCTGCGTATCGATCCAGCTCATAAACGAACTCTCAAATTGTTATTACCTCTGCTACAACCACGGAGTATATGGAGACGGTATCAGCTGTAGTTTGATCCAAAACCAGCGTAGCCGGCATTTACATGCACACATTCTCATTAAAGTACGCACGAGGTGATACACACAAAGAAATGTCAGTCTCTCATTCGCTGTGTTGATGTATGCGTACACTCGAAAATACGTAACCGCTTACATTAGAGGGATGATGGCCTGTCGATATATGTATTTTATCGATATCGATTATCGATAATTAACTTCATAATACCGCGCCACACCTCATATTAATAAAACAATGTCGATTTTTATTAATAGCTGGATAAAAATCTACCCTAATAAGCTGGATAAAAATCTACCCTAATGTTAAGGGGGACGGAGGGATCAACAAAGTGTGACGAGATCTGATAAGGGGAAGGGGGGGTTTTATTTCTTGTGACATCACAAATACAAATATCGTGTACATATACAACATAGTACAGTGTACACTTTTTTTGAAGGAAAGGAACTCTTTATGAGACTAGAAAGTCTGACATTCAAACACTTTGTATTATTTTTTTTTTCTTGCTTTGATTCCATTTAATATATTATTTAAAATGGGAAAAATAAAGAAATAGTCATTTTAAACATTATTGTTGAAATTTGTTTGACGTAGTTTGTGGATGTACCCTTATCTATCTAATTTATGTTTCTGCTAAAATACTAAAAATAATCGTGACTCAAACTATCTTCATACCAAATTTCATCTTAATCGGTTCAGCAGTTTAAGTGTGAAAAGGTAACAGACAGAGACACTTTCGCATTAATAATATTTGTATGGTTAGAAGTACCATTTTACAGTTATCGTATCTATAAAATAAGTTGATCATTGGATTAATTAATCCAGTCAATCACGTTATTTTGTTTTCGAAAGAAATAAAATTATTTTCTACTATAGGACAGACAAGTTAAACCTTAAACAATGTGTTCGAAATTATCGATAATAATAATAAATAACGGGCCACACTCGTGGCGGCAGGCGCGCGGCAGCCATGTTGCCCAGCAACGTGGCTGCCGATCGTGTGACGAGACTGACGAGCGACGTTCGTATTTCCAAATACATTGCGCGTCACTCGCGTAATCCTGCGAGCGGCAGCAATAGCCAGCGAGCAATTGATATGAATACTGTTGTACCATCGGATAATGGGAGAATGTCGTAATAAAAGTCTACAATTTTTGGAAAAAATTTAATATACTCGGTTTTTATTCTTACCGGCGGAAAGCAACTACTCCAGGGGCCTCCTTTAATTCGTTGCTTCGTATACGACACGACAAAATTGTACAACACGGCATTATTATATGTTTTTTGGCACTAAATTCGTCACACGTGGTCGAACGACGACTGAACCGCGCGGCATGAGGTTTCGACAAGTTTATGCACATCAGCACGGCTAGCACGTCTTGCAAGAGCGACTTAAGCCGCGAGTAGGGAAAACCTTCCCGCGCCTGTCAAAAATTTCGCTTTCCGGTAGCATAACATCACAGTTATCTGTGCATAACATGTACCCGCGGCTGCAACTGACACGAAGAGAACTCAAAGTTGTGCTAAGGATTTAAGTTCAAAGTCGCGAGTCACTGTCATTTTATGACAGTGGCATTTGATCGCGAGTTTGTCGCTTCTTTTACGCGGAAGTTGTGCTGCCAACTAGCGACAACGCATGAAGTCGCGCAGATCTGTCTCTTGTCGCGTAAGACGTGCTAGCCGTGCTGCACGGCTAGCACATGTTACAAGCGCGACTTAAGTCGCGAGTAGGGAAAACCTTCCCGCGCCTGTCAAAAATCTCGCTTTCCGGTAGCATAACTTGCACTCGTGACAGCAATTGACACGAAGAGAACTCAAAGTCGCGGCGCGAGTCTTCAGTGTTCCCTAATGAAATCAAAGTGTTGAAAAAAAAATGTTTTCACGTGGGACAACACTGAATCGGTAATAGAGTGGTGCAATTCCATTCGTTCTTTGATGGTAAAAAAAACAAATTATTCTCAATGGTTTAGTTTTTTTTCTGTCAATGTCATGAACTTTCAAATTTTGTTAACATTTCACAGCAAGAATATTTGTAAGTTTTGAGTTTTATTTATTTACGCCTTTCGGTAATTTAATAACTTCTCCCGTTTTATGTTTTTCACACTCGCTCCATAATAAATATGCACGTAGTAGTTTCTAAACTTCCACTTTTCATGTAATTAAATCTCATAAAGAATACATTATGAGTTTAATTACATGAAATCGTAAATTCAAATTATATTATTTTTCAGAATAAGTCCCTCATCACATTCCCAAATATCAAAACACCTAACGTAAAATTTACTGTTACAACGTGAATGTGCCAAGGGACCTGTAATATTTTGTAATATTTTCTCGGTGTATCTCATTCATTAGGTACAGTAGCCTCATGAGGACACAATCTTTTTGTTCCTTATTTATTAACAAAATTAATTTAATTTCAGGCACTACCCAATTGTTTTACAATGGTCGCTTATCACAGAAAAAAGAAAGGTTGCAAACTGTAGCGGTGGCGATGGCGATGGCGGCGGCGGTTAGCTCCGGGCAATAAATAGTTAACAAATGCATCACTGAACGTAACTCAAATCCTCAGAAGCTCGAAGCAACGCTCGTCACGGTGCCGAACCGCACATGTTTATATACTGGTTCTAATAATAGTAATTATAAATAAAATAAAATATTAAAACAATATTCTTTATTGTTTATTTTCCTCGATTTGCCATTTTTTTTACTTAAAATATAAAAACAGGAGGTACAGGTAAATTCACAAGAATGGCGCTGAATGGCTATGAATATGATGGTAGATTGGCACTGCACATGTGGCATCTACTTTTGCATGGTTACATATAGGCCTAAATGATGCACTAGGTGTGCATCTGTCTGTAGGCTCACCATCCAACGGCGGCACCAGTCTGTCAGATAAGTCGAATTAAGACATTTCGATTCTAGCTCCCATAGTGAGCTGCTATTGATAGTGATTTGTTAGTATGTCTACCGGAAGTTATAATTTGTTAATGTATAGGTACATAGGTACTGCAAATTATCTCGTATATGCGTTTTTAACACCAAAACTGAAAACATGGGTTCAAAGCATGCTTTTTACCAAATTAAAGAAGAGTTATTTTATTCGTAAGTTATATGATATATATTTATACAGGAAAAGTACCATTTTGTGCACTCAAACATCGTGCATGACCTTCAGTGTTGTGCCGTGCGTAATTTAAACATGTGTTCCTTCCGTTTTAAGAAGCTAACTTCTAATGAAGCTTTGTGATATAGGGTACCAAAATATTTTTGGCTTTAGAATACTTGTAAAACAGGTTAATTACTTATTTAAAGTAAGAATTTTCTATTGAAATTGGCACACGAGCTCCAAAAACCACCCGCGCGAGCGTGTCGCGGTCTTGATGCGTTGTGTCAAAATCGGCAGTTGTGCCAGTTGTGCTAAGGATTTTAGTTCAAAGTCGCGAGTCACTGTCATTTTATGGCAGTGGCATTCGATCGCGGGTCTGTCGCTCCTTTCACGCGCAAGTTGTGCTGCCAACTAGCGACAACGCATGAAGTCGCACCGATCTGTCTCTTCTCACGCCTGTCACGCGTAAGTTGTGCTAGCCGTGCAGATCATAAACCATGTAAGGCGCGTCCCGCCCATTACCGCGTCCAGTATTTATCAAGTCCGTGGCTACAACGTCACCAAATTCCATAAACATCAGAAAAACGATACTAAAGATATCGCGGAACAAGTATTCAAAATCAAAAAGCCATCGAAATGCACAAACGTCTAGGTAGTCGGCTGACAGTTTCATTGTGTCCGAAGTTGTCTGTAAGAACTTCACTTCGGTTACGCTCCGCTCGTTCGAAAAAAAGCCTGTGCTAATGTGATGATTATGAAGTGGTAAAATTATAGTATTAATTTCAAATGTTTTTATACCACGACGGTGGCAAACAAGCATGCGGCCCGCCTGATGGTAAGCCGGTACATGGTCTTTTTACTATCCGGCACTTACGTCCTTTCACTATGCGTTTTTTAGTAATAACTCAAAAACGGCTCAATCGATTTTATTTAATATAGTTTTCATTTAATGTACTTATCAGGCCTCACTTCTATGGTTTTTTTCAAATTCCCACGAAGATAAAATTGATTCAACAAAAAGCCACGGTCTCGTGCACAGCACAGACACTCGCTTTACGTCTCCTTGTTTTATAAGTCTATGGCCCTACCTTTCTAGCACTGCCCTATCTTAACTGCATCTCGGGATACTCTAAGCAAAGTAATATTCCGTGTTTAGGCACAATCCAGACGGACCGATTGCTAGACACAACTTGTACGAGAACTGCCCGCCGACTCCTCGACGGCCGAGTAGCTTCATATACTCTAAACAATATGAACTGAACTCATCCACTTAGTGTCTTATCTTTTGTGTGTAAACCGCAGGCGCGCGTGCCACTATGAAAAAAATGGTTTGGCCACATATTAGCGTTTATTGAATTTCTACTATATGAACCACGCAATAAGATTCAATATGAACTAATACGAAAAAAGCTCTAAGTTCTATACGGTTGCACCCAGTACAAGCGATCCAAATGCTCTAGAACCAGCGTAACTAAACACAGAGATCCGAAACAAATGTGCGTAATTGGAGATCGCGCTTGCACTGGTATTCCGAGCGCATGGCTAGTTAGCGATTAGGAGGCAATTGTAATTTTCCCAAACGGGTAGGTAGAACAGGGTTGGATTCTGATTAAAACATTTGGATGGATGTACGATTTACAAATATTTAATATATGAAATATATATACATATATAATAGATTTTAATAAATATTGGGTATGTTAAAATTATAATCAGACATATAAATAATCAACTATTTTAAAATTGCTTTCTTAACTTTACAGCTTAGACTTACTTTTACCTATAGCAAATTATGTACTGAGATTAACTCAATTCAAATATAAATAATATGAATCTACATTATAGTTGTGCTTGTTATGATAATTCAATAGACACAGCCTGGGGTCGTTAAATCGCAAGGTACTAAATCCAATCGAAAGCAGGGAATATCCGGTAAAACGTAGCCAAGTTGCGTAAAAGAGCACCATGAATCGGGAAATAAAACATGTATTGAGCAAGCGAAAGCCAGTCAAACACTAGACTCAAAACTGTCATAACCAAATGTGTCTCAGAAATTGATAACAGACCAGGTAGATTTTTTTATTGGTATCTCGCTCCCTCTTTCATGATTGAGGTTAGGTATAGGTAAGGGAAAATTACGGTAGATAACATTCAGAAATATACAGGTACTTATACCACGTGTTTATCAATTACAACAATGAGAGAACGACCCTGGCGACACATCTGTTATGTCTAAATGAAAGACGTGTGAAATGTTATTTTTTCCTTTAAAGTATTTTTATTACTATCACATTGTATAAAATTAAGACAGCAATGTTTAAATAATTTATTATTAAGAGAATATAGAGCCTCAGTTAGAGATATGTTTAAGGACATTAATATAATGACAGTGCATAGTCAATATATCTATGAAAATATTGTGTATGTACATAGAAACATTGTTAATTTTAGAAAGAACTGTGATATACATAATTTTAATACTAGAAATAAGTATAAACTGGCAGTGCCCACCACTCTAAGGTTTTATAATAACCCAACTAGCAAAACCATGGCCGAGTACACGTTTCTTCCGCTATATATGCTAATATGATGAAAAGATTAATATGATTATTTGTGTTGACTAATATGTACTATAAATATATATATTTTTATATTCTCTTTATATCTCTCAAATTATGATAAAAAACACAACTATAATGTAGATTCATATTATTTATATTTGAATTGAGTTATTCTCAGTACATAAATTGGTTAGAGTAAGTCTATAGGTTAAAGTAAGTCTAAGCTGTAAAATTAAGAAAGCAATTTTAAAATAGTTGATTATTTATATGTCTGATTATAATTTTAACATACCCAATATTTATTAAAATCTATTATATATGTATAGGTATATATTTCATATATTAAATATTTGTAAATCGTACATCCACCCAAATGTTTTAATCAGAATCCAACCCTGTTTTACCTGCCCGTTCGGGAAAATTACAATTGCCTCGTTATCGCTAACTAGCCGTGCGCTCGGAATACCAGTGCAAGCGCGATCACCAATTACGCACGTTTGTTTCGGATCTCGGTGTCGAGTTACGCTGGTGCTAGAGCATTTGAATCGCTTGTATTGGGTGCAACCGTATAGAACTTAGAGCTTTTTTCGTATTAGTTCATATTGAATCTTATTGCGTGGTCCATATAGTAGAAATTCAATAAACGCTAACACGTGGCTAAACCATTTTTTTCATAGTGGCACGCGCCCCTGCGGTTTACACACAAAAGATAAGACATTAAGTGGATGAGTTCAGTTCAAATTGTTCAGAGTATACAAGTTGCAGCTTTGTATCCGCACCTACGTAGATACGTGATAACATAGAATGGGAAATACTACATCTGCAGTTGGCAGCCATCATTTAATCAGGTAGGTATCAACATAAAAAATCCATTTTCTCAATAACATTTTATTATTGCTTGTTATTATTATTCACATAATACAAAATAAACTATGCACAAGTTGACCATTGATGTCGTTCTATTAGACTTTTCAAAATATTATCTTAACAGCTTTTGCAAGTAATGTAACACGTTTTTTTACATGAAAATAATAATGTACAAAAGTGGGAGTCTCCGCGAGTCTGTTATGATCGAGACAAATTTAATAATGAAGACTAGTAATATCTGTTATCTCTCGGTGAGCAAGGTGGCGGTTTAAGCAAAGTCAAGGCGCTATGCAATATGGAACAGACACCGCGTTGTGACAGCTAAATCAATGCCGAGAAGATTTTGTGTGACGATTGCTAGTCCACGATATTCAACTATCTCTGGTTGTGATGTTCACGGCGATAAATAATTAGCACAATAATCATTAAATCATGGCTGAAACCTTATGCTACTGCTAGTTATATATAACTGTACAATTCTTATTCAGATAAAATATCATTGAAACGCAATATATTTACAGATCATTCCATATTTCTAACTGTTTTCCGATTAACTAACTATACTGTTTCGATATTATCGATTAATTAAGGTTGAATCTCTTTTGTAAACAGGACATCAGTTACATTTACAGTATTTATCTACACTCATATTGTAAGTTCTCTAAAACGTGTTCGAAAACGGTAGGCAATGGCTAGCATTACCACGACCGATTTTACTATGATAAGCTTTTTATCTGTGGCAGTAACGTAATTTTAACTTTACATGCTCAAATATTGATGTGCTATGAGTTTTGATAACATAATGTAAATCCTGTGCTCCTTCCTGACCAACGGCACGCGCCCGCGCGGCCGCCGACACGCGCCTCCCCGACCGCCGGCACAATCGAGTTGGCCATGGCGGTGCAATGGCGGCCATTCTATGGTTTCGGAATACGGCATTTTGGATAAATAATATGAGTGTAGATAAAGCAGTGTATGCAACTGTACGTAATTAGGCCTTAAAACACTCGTGTCATCTTATTATGAAACTCGCCTGCAAGTTTTAAGGACCCTTATTACGTAACAGTTACATAAACTACTATTGTGCACCACCACACGAT
Source organism: Pammene aurita (assembly GCA_947086415.1). NCBI lineage: Eukaryota > Metazoa > Arthropoda > Insecta > Lepidoptera > Tortricidae > Pammene > Pammene aurita. Next base: position 10,914,915 of record OX352305.1, read on the forward strand.
AAGTTACATGAAATAAAAGAAACAATTTCGTGTAAATGGATTTTATCTACACCAATATCATAAATCCTCTATACCGCGTTCGGAAACCGTAATGTAATTACCACCATTATTGCAACCAGTAACGTAACATCAGTGTATTATCTGTGACAGTGTGGTAAAAACGTATGAAAATTCATTACCTACGGTCACGTAATGAACATCTGCCCTCCTCTCCGACCGCCGGCACAATCGAGTTGGTCATGGCGGTGCAATGGCGGTCATTCTAATGGTTTCCGAACACATAATTTAGGATTTATAATATGTGTGTAGATAAAGCAGTGTATGCAACTTTACGTAATTAGGCCTTATTACGTAACAGTTACATAAACTACTATTAAAGTTCTTCAGTATTTCAGTCGCGTTGATTCACAACCATCCACATTTTAAAGATATCTTACGTTGTCATGACGTCAATAATAATGTATTAGTAAGGTATGTGCTATTTTAAACAGACATTGTCTTGTGGTATTGAACAAACTGTGTAAATTGACTTGCAAAGTCATGCGTCATATTATTAATGTCTTAATAATCATTTTATTTAAATAAAACAAGTTGCATAAAGAATTGCATTTCTATCAAAACCATGATAATAACAAAAATATTTAGCAGCATGGTGATTGTGCTAGTTTTCGTCCACATTTGTCAGTTTTCCGTCCATACTTATGTATATATTTAAATTCAAGGTTTTCCAAAATTGAAAAAACTACTAAATTATAAACTATAAATAGAAAATGTGTTGGCTTAAAAAGTTTTTTATTTATTATAGTAGTATATTTGTAGCATTTTAATCAGGTGGACGGGAAACTGGCATAATCACCCGACATATTGTAAAACGAAAAGTACCTGTGTTTCGGTAGCTAATGGTATCATCGATTTTCCAACGACTATACAAAATTGTGCGTTGACTTTGGACCATAAAGTAAACTCAAAGTTGATTTTTAATTATTATTTTTTGGACCATAAAGTAAACTCAAAGTTGATTTTTAATTATTATTTTTTGGACCATAAAGTAAACTCAAAGTTGATTTTTAATTATTATTTTTTGGACCATAAAGTAAACTCAAAGTTGATTTTTAATTATTATTTTTTGGACCATAAAGTAAACTCAAAGTTGATTTTTAATTATTATTTGGAACGTCAGTGTTAATAATAAAACATTATATTATTAATCGTGATTTTGATAATATACATAATTGCCATAAGTAAAGTCTATTGTCAAGAAATTAGTAATAAATTAGTCAAGTATTTTATTAGCACTATGTTTTCATAGGACCTAATAAACCGGTCGATAAATTAAAGCTATGAAACAACTTAAAACTGCTTCTTATAAATGTGTGCAAGAAATGTAAGATGTATGTAAACATGTCTCAATTTTACTAGTTAGGTATAGCTCTTTTTAATATCTCGACATCTTAAAAACAATTCTGTGAATATTTGTTAGGGCACGAACACATTAGGCTCATAATTTGAAGTTCATCGACATTAAATACTACTTTTACTAGAATAAGGTTACATTTTGGAACTGAGCGTTTATTTTACACGGTAAATATTAACACATTCACTGCCAAGAACCCGCTTCGTGGGCGCTCGTAAACTTCGCTCAGATGCCGGACAACTCGCTGGGCGGGTTGTTTTGTACGTAGCTACGGACGCCCGGTTTCTGAAGTAGGACGTCATTATTCGTCTGGCAGTTAATGTGTTAACCCTTTGACCGCCAAAGACGTCAAATCACCCGCAGTCGTGCGCCAGCACGTGATATCACGTCCAAAATATAACCGGTTTGCCTTTGGGGCTGAGAGCACGATTTTACCGTCCGACGCTTGGCGGTTAAAGGGTTAAACCGTCTGTTAACGTCATCGTTAAAATTTGCTTGTATGAAAAGTTTGATAGTTTTATATGAAGTAAAAGGCCCACCGCCATCTTTAACGTTGATCAGTTCGTTAATTGTGCGAGGTGCAATCCGCCCTTAATCTACGTATGCGTAAATTCATGTCAGAGCGTGTCACATATTTTTGCGGCCTTCATGTAGGAAGATACTATTGCCGGTGACTGTAACAACTGAAAGATGCCATTATAAATCATCCTTATTGCCAATCGACAAGGTGCTCCTTTTGCTCATGTCAAATAGATACATTTGCTCTGAATTTACCTACGATCTTACGGCTATCAGGCACTAAAGAAGACGGCCGAGCTAGATAATGCAAACCGGTTATTTCTAGTGTGAAAAAAAAACATTTTTATAATCGGTTATTTTGATACTAAAAATAACCGGATTGCAATCCCTAGGCCGATCCCGTCCAGGCAAGATTTACAATGTCACTGGCACAGAACAAATATTAAACTAGAAGTAGCAAGCACCCTCAATAGTAAGAAACCGCGCGTGTCGATTTTTTCATACTTACTTGATACGTATTTTAATAGCAAAGTGATAAGTAAACATTTTTGGACCAACGTTTTTGGATGAATTCTTGCAATGAGGGTTTTCTATGCCGAGAGGTCTTTTCGACAGCAGCTGTCAAAATCCACCAACCAAAAAGAATGTGATTAAACATGATAGGTGGATTATGTCAGCTAGACCTCTCACCACGGTGCTGCCACCTGGTGAAAAAATCGATTCAGGAAACCCTCATTAATTTGGCGTAATATACTATTTTCTATTTTTCAGGTCAATGTCTGACAGCTGGAACATCAGGTGGATTATGTCAGCTAGACCTCTCACCACGGTGCTGCCACCTGGTGAAAAAATCGATTCAGGAAACCCTCATTACTTTGGCGTAATATACTATTTTCTATTTTTCAGGTCAATGTCTGACAGCTGGAACATCAGGAATTCATCAATAGGCGGGTTTACACCTGACACACCGCCTCGCGAGGAATTTGGCGTGCGAGGCGGCTCGGCTAGTATCACCCTCGAGGCATTGCAGCCGCGCGTGCGTTTGCCTCGGCTCAGGCACGTCCACACTAGCCGAGCCGCCTCGCGCGGCAATTTCCTCGCGAGGCGGTGCGTCAGGTGTGCAGCCGCCTAACCGGATAGTTGATCCTTGGCCAACAAAATAACACGCGTAGTAGGAGCATTTGTAGCTTCTAGTTCAATGTATTTTCTGTGGTCACTGGGTAATCCACTGAGGGACAAAACTACTTACACATATAAAGTTATAATGAATGTACGTTCTCAGACTAAAGGTATTATTGGTAGTTAATAAGGACGATTTTTTTATTGCATTTCTGTGCAACCTTTTGCTGAGAACAACATAAATACAAGTATTATTTCTTAAATAGTTGAGTACGGATGGGTAGCCAAAAATATTGAAATTTTCTTTGATTGTGAATGACTTTCCTGGTACAACCATGCCTGGCCTAGACTCCTCAATAATCAGTTTATGTAAAAAAACATTTTTTTTTATTAAGCTTCTAACAAGCCTAAACTTGAGTTTCCATTTTTATCACAGAGTTACTATGACTACCTTCGGTCTCCATCGTCAGACCAGCTCCATGTCTTCGTAATATTGCATTGTCACGCGATATACATATATGCGTGCAAAAATTCAGCTCAATCGGAAACCGGGAAGTGGGTCAAATTTAACTTGCAAGATTTGATTACAGAAAACGGGACAGGTGAAACTAAATATAAGCTTGTAAAAATTAGCATCAAAAAGTTTTTTCCGTAGCGGCACAGGATCTAGGAGTTGCCCACAGAGACGTTAAAATAATCAAACTTGTCTAATTAGACCGATACAATTACCGATATAATTATATCGGTAGCGGATTGTGTAATTAATAAAGTGCAGCGCGCGAAACTTCCGCTTCGGCGTCACAACCGACGGCCGAAACATTTCATAATCTCAGTCCGTTACAATCTATACAATATATTTACAATCGATAAAAAACACAATAATGCTTATAATGCTATGATTAAAAAAATCTCCAAAAAGTTAAAAATTGACAAACACAGTTTTTAACACTCTTATCATATCAAAGCGTAAGTATGGATTCGTCGTATTTACATGTACGTAACGCGCTTAAGTTACATGCAAATAATAGGCTCGACATCGTAAGTACAACAGCTTCATTAATCATTAATTTATTATTACTTATTAACGATTATAGGGAAATGTACAATAGGCGCTCGCGACTGTCGCCGGCAGTCGTGCGACTATTTAATCGCAAACAGAGGCCAACTCGCGCCGCCGTGACTATAGTTTTTGTGTACTGTATTCGACGAATATACACCTATAGTTCACAAAATGAAGGCGGAAGTATAATTACATTTAATTCATTATCATTAAAATATATTTACAATATACACATAAGATTCAAGCAACACAAAACACGGCGTAGAAACATATAAAAAATTCCTCTACCTAAATTGTGCTGCCAAAAACCACGAATCCGAAGAACATTCAATTGCTTTATTGGATATGCCTAATGCGATCACTCCAGCGGCCTCCCATTCTTCATAGCTTAGCATTAGATTAAAACTAGTCTTAATGACATTAAACAGACTAGACATAGTAGGATTGTCTGCATACTCGTCATTAGCCGTGACTGCACCTGACGCACCGCCTCGCGAGGAAATTGCCGCGCTTGGCTAGTGCGGACGCGCCTCGTTCGAGGCATTGCGGCCGCGCGTTCGTTTGCCTCGGCCGAGGCACGTCCACACTAGCGGAGCTGCCACGCGCGGCAATTTCCTCGCGAGGCGGTGCGTCAGGTGGATACCCGCCTAATCATGCTCAATTACTATAGCACGAGAAGTAACCTTCCATTCCGATCAAATGCACGCATCTTCCATTCGATTAAGGTAAACCCCGATTGTGCACCCGACATACCAGAGAATGGCACCATTAACAGAATTGTAAAAAAAACCGTGCCAATAATGGGGGAGTTTACCCTACTTCAGTAAATCAAACTCGAGATCGATCTTATACAGACTACAGTCAACAGAAGCGGATGTTTATTCAAGGGACATGAAAGCGACAGCTAGAAAAAAAACGATAGTACAGTCGCCATCAGATATATCGGAGCGGCCATGGTGGTCACAAATATCTGAACATCGGGTCTATTGTCAAGGCGATAGAGTGCATGTTCAGATATTTACGACTACCTTGGCCGCTCCGATATATTTGATGACGACTGTACCCTACTCTAAGCTATCGCTTTCATGTAACCAAAACTTCCATGCTTGAATAAGTTAAGAGAGTGAGCCAAGTCCATTAAGTGGAATAAATACTTGTGATGCGGCGCGCACCTCGCGCTAGGGCTTAAACTTGACCAGCGGGATGTTCTTAGTGTGCAGGCACTTGTCGCACACCCACTCTGCGTACACCTCCGCTGTGAGTAGCTGGAAGGCCGGCTCCGTTAGACCTGTGCAGCCTCTGGAATGGAGATTATGAAGGTTTTTATTTTTATTTTATTTTATTTTATTTAGGATCACCAACAGATAATACATCATGCTTAATTAATTCATAGCTTAAGTTGATAACAGATAGATGTTTATCTAATTATAGGTAACCACAGCTAATTCAAGTATCTTAGGACATGCAGTATTAAAAATTAAACAGTGTATTTACAATATGTGAAGTTAAAAAAATACAACAATTTATGATTATAAACAACACTTTTTGAACAAAGGTTATAGAAAAAGTTTAATGTGTTTCTTACAATAGTCTCTTTGTAACAAGGATGATAAAGACATGGATTGACAATGTCTATACAAAATCGCGTTCCCTTATTTCAGGCTAAAGCACTAGCGTCATCTATCGGTCACCACAAACACTAAATTCCTACTTAACCTTTCTGTTATGCCCATTGGTTGACTGGTAGAGAATGCCTTATGGCATTATGTCCGCCATTTGTACCATATTATTTTGTGCAATTAAGATTAAATAAATAAATTCTAATTTCTAATATTTTGTTCGGCGATTAACGCTGACAGAATAACTCGACTCCAGACTCAACAGATGGCGCTGTGGCACTCAGTACCGAAAACAGACGTATAGCCTGAAGGTTCGAGGAACGCGATTTTGTATAGGCATTGTCCATCCATGTCTTAATCATCCTTGCTTTGTAAGGACCCAGGTTAATGGCAATAGGCGGTACTGATGCACCGCCTCGCGAGGATTTTGCCGCGCGAGGCAGTTCGGCTAGTGTGGACGTGCCTCGCCCGAGGCATGGCGGCCGCGCGTGCGTTTGCCTCGACCGAGGCACGCTACACTAGCCGAACTGCCTCGCACGGCAATTTCCTCGCGAGGCGGTGCGTCAGGTGTGTACCCGCCTTATGGCATTTTACTTTCGAAAGGATAATTATCAATGATAAATATCTCGATTAATTATCATGATTTTAATCATCATTGAACTATATCCTCCTAAATCCTAGAGTCTGGTATATAAGAAAATACAAAAGCACCATCCAATACTCGGGATAATTATCTGGTAGTCTATACTGTCTAGTTTGATAGAAATTGGATAATTATAAAAGGCCATAATTATCTTAATAATTTCAAACATTTACTGGGTTACAAACTTTTGGGATTAACAAAGTAGCAATGTGGTGCAAGATTGCCTCCAAGCATATTTCTACTGAACTTTTCCTATACTGTCTAGTTTGATAGAAATTGGATAATTATAAAAGGCCATAATTATCTTAATAATTTCAAACATTTACTGGGTTACAAACTTTTGGGATTAACAAAGTAGCAATGTGGTGCAAGATTGCCTCCAAGCATATTTCTACTGAACTTTTCCTAGTCTTTATTCAGTGGTGTAACATCACATCAGAGATGGATGCTAATCCATAGGTCAAGAAACCTTATTATTACATAATAATTATTATTAGTATGGATTCTAAATAAGATTATGTGGCAATATTTCTAGGCAAGATAGTGCATAATACAAAAATATTAATATGAGTTGGCAGGGAAATGATGGAAAATATGTAGTAAAAATGGCACCAAAGTAAATGAAAATTTCTAAACAACCTAATTGAGACTTTTTTATAATGAAATTGAGGTCAATATCAAAGGCATTAAACCAACTAAACAGTGTAGGTCATAGCTATCATTGTTATCAGTAAAACGTGTATGTTTTAATAAACAATTGAGAATTCAAATCTATTTACATACATATACAGCCTTGGCCAGAAGTGTTGAGCATAGCTCTTTTTTGTTTTCAATTTTGATGTTAAGTATTAATTCCCTATCATAACAATGTACGATGACGTAAAATGTTATATTTTATTGATACATTTAGAAAACTTCACTTAATAACACTTTCAAGGTACCTACAAAATATGAAAAGTGGAGGTCCCAAAAATGCGAATTTAGGTTGGTGCGAAAAATTGCAAATATTCTATGCAGGTACTTTTTTTTTTTTTTTTTTTTTATACTACGACGGTGGCAAACAAGCATACGGCCCGCCTGATGGTAAGCAGCTACCGTAACCTATGGACGCCTGCAACTCCAAAGGCGTCACATGCGCGTTGCCGACCCTTTACAAAAAGGAGGATTCACTGTGTTGACGACTAAAGGAACAAGAAGGTCCCTCATCGTCAACACACTGGGTCCTCTTTGAGCTCTTTGGCAACCTTACTCACCAGCAGGAACACAACACTATGAGTAGGGTCTAGTGCTATTTGGCTGTGGTTTTCTGTAAGGTGGAGGTACTTCCCCAGTCGGGCTCTGCTCCAGATTTGAGCGATGACATTCGCTGAACGTGCCCTACCACACTTAGCGAGATGCCATTCGCAGTGCCCATACCTCTTTTTGGCGTAGTTTAAGGACATACCCAGGTCCGGACGTAGTTTAAGGACATACCCCGGGTCCATAACACTTCAACAAAACATGCCTGTTCCGTTTGAATTAATTGATAATATAACTTCAAAAAAGATAGAAACGCCGGTCTAAACTTTAGAGTTTTGTATGAAAATCGCAAGGGTGCTCAACACTTCTGGCCAACGCTGTACATACATATGTATCTATTTTTAGAGTTAATTGTATATTATTTACGCCATGCATGGGTGGTATTTACACCATTATCGAATTTTGGCTGAAGTGTTTTGTACTCCTCAAGTCGCATCACCTTGACTCGGTATAATAACAATAAAGAAAAATTTGCTCTTCTCAATCTAAGTTAAAGTAAGTTGAAAATTGCCTTACCTATGGAACCAGAAGTTACATCCAGATTCACACAGAATGGCCTGGTCATTATCATGTACTTCTTTGTGACATACTCCGCAAGGGTAAATAGGAGGAGCATTCGGGTTCTGTGGGTTAAACACCATCGGCTGATCTGGGGGATACACTTTCCCAGCACTCACAGGCATTGGCTTGGGCCCAAACATTCCCATTCCTTGCCCCATTGGACCCACTCCTTGACCCCCAGGCCCCCCCATTGCCATTCCACTCATACCTGCTAGAGGTCCACAATTACCCATATTACCAGGGCCCGGACCCATCCCCATATTACCACTGCCTCCCATCCCCATTGGGCCACCATGCCCCATGTGGCCGCTGGAGTATGGTGGACCCGGGCCCATTGATGACATTGGACCATTTCCTCCCATTCCTGAACCCATTGGACTTCCATGTCTTAACGGACCGCAGTGGCCTGGTCCCATTCCACCGCTTTGCATAGCGTTTGAAGACATTATAGAACTACTGGGGCCCATAGACCCGTTAGAACAACTGGGACCCATAGGGCCGTTCATTCGAGGCACATTCATTCCGGGTCCTCCACCACCCATAGGGCCATTCATTGGCCCATTCATTGAACCTGCTCCTAGGGGACTGTGCATGGGTGGCCCCATTGGACTGTTGCTCATATGGCTGCCTGCCATTGACCCCATATTCATAGGGCTACCCATTGGCCCGGAAGACATAGGTGATCCCATTGGCATAGAATTCATGGGACTCATGGGACTACCCATTGACCTTGACGCTGGCCCCATGCCTGGACCCATACTGTGATTGCTCATTCCCATGTTTGGGCCTCCCATTGGTGACATTCCACCCATGTGGCCCATTGGACTCATGTTGCCCATGGGACTGATACCTCGGGGAGGCATTTGCTGGTTCATGGGGCTCATACTGTGAGGTAAAGGGCTCATGTGCCTCATTGGAGGTCCACCCATACTGTGCATTGGTCCCATCATTCCCATCGGACCGTTTTGACCCATCATTGGGCCATTCTGACTCATCATAGGGCCATTGTGTGAAATTGTAGATGGAGAATCATCAAAAGGATTGGATGCAACTATGGTGTCCCCATATCCCGTTAATGGAGGAGGCAGCAGGTCCTGTGCGGTGGGTGGAGGCTGCGGTGCATGGGCATTGTTAGCATTTGATGTTTTTCTTCTTTTCTTAGGATTGCTGGGCGCTGGTGCAGAAGGTGTAGGTGTTTCCATGGGAGGCTTGAAGTCCGGCGGACCCAGACCCGGCCCGGGCAGCCTGTAGGCTCCGGGCATGCCAGCCAAATTGTGACTCATTCTAACTCTTATTCAGTGTCCACTCTAATAACCATCATGAATTTAGTTCGCGCGAAATACACCTTCACACATAAAGACTTCGCATTGTCACTAGAAAGCGTAGTAACGTGCCAGAAGATTGCTCGTGTCTATTTCTGTAATCAAAAAGACCAATGGTCAATAGCCGTAAAGAATGCCAGCTACGAGCGTTTTTTGAATTAAAATACCTTTTACAGGCGTAAACTACGTCAAATATTTGGTTAAATTGCTCAGATGGGCCAGAGTTGAAGCATGAACTACATCTATCAGTAACCTACGTAATTACCCATGCAGAAAGTACAATAAAGAAAGAATGGCAACCGTACGGTCACCACAGGTCATTACGAATTAAAAATAGAACAAATTACTTACGGCATTATCAATTTAGCATCGGAATTACTGACTATTTTTTTTGTCCTCTTCAGAGACCCCAAGGCAGGCGTGCAACATATGACAAAATACCAAATTTAGACCACGTCTCCCGTGAAGTTATCGGTTTTCACTGTTTATCCTTTGGAAGGGTGTTGTCTAAGGACATGTGCAGTGTACTTATAACAAACATTTATAAACCATTGATTGCTTTTTTATTTACGATTCTCCATAATCCAAACAACACACGCCACATTCACGAAGTATTTTTATCAGAAAATTGCCGCCAGAGGGCGTAATTACGTAACGGTAACGTTCAGAAATAAATAATTGTTCTAAATGCGTTCAATATAGTGCATACTAGACGCTTCATCTTTATAAAAAAAATGTCCCGATATTTTATTGTAATTTGGGCAGCGAGTTTTTTTTTTAAACATAGAAAGGGGGAATAATATTGTATTTTTTATACTGGTACAATCACCACTAAAAAGGCGTGAGGAGCAGATAAGAGTTATACTATGCCGAAATAAAAGAGGAAAAGGAGTCTCGTAGTTTAAACCGGTATTAGACATTGCAATTTGTAGGGCCAAATCTGTCAGATTGGGATAAAAGTTAGGGCACTTAGATAGCTGAGGGAGGGAAAGGAAATCGTAATGTCTAATACCGGTTTTAGGCGCTCCACACACTTAATGGAAATCAGCTACCATAGACAAAAATCTTCCTGATAGAGTCTGACTAGCCAAATATTGTTGACAGATATTTCCTTGTTGTATCACCAATTGTCTATGATTTAAAAAAAAAGCTAAAAGTCTGTTGTCAATTTATGTCATTATTTCAAATTGTTCACGGTTTATAAGGGGTTTATTTTAAATAATATTTAAAATAATTGTACAGAGTGGTCCGCAAACTATTTTATCTACACTCATATTGTAAGTTCTCTAAAACGTGTTCGAAAACGGTAGGCAATGGCTAGCATTATCACGACCGATTTCACTATGATAAGCTTTTTATCTGTGGCAGTAACGTAATTTTAACTTTTCATGCTCAAATATTGATGTGCTATGAGTTTTGATAACATAATGTACACCTGCACCCTCCCGCGCATCCGCCGACAGCCCGACACGCGCCTCCCCGACACAATCGAGTTGGTCATGGCTGTGCAATGGCGGCCATTCTATGGTTTCCGAATACGGCATTTTGGATAAATAATATGAGTGTAGATAAAGCAGTGTATGCAACTGTACGTAATTAGGCCTTATTACGTAACAGTTACATAAACTACTAATTTAGGCTCGTAAATAATTACGACGATGTGCGAAGTTGACGTGAAGCGTGTTGTATAACGAAAAACTGCAATGTTTACAAGTCGTCAACAATTTTGTAGGTAGGATCTATTAATATTTTGATACTTTAAGTACTAGTTCTAACATTTGCCTATAACTTTGATTAAGTACGTGAATTTATTAATACCTGAATCTCATAAACAGGACAAGTGTGTAAAGAAACGGATAAACTAGAAGTTCTGGAAAATATCAATACAATCTAAACATTGGAACGTAAGAAGTTACTTACTGAAAACCAATATTTAAGAGAAACACCCTATGAAGCTTGTTTGCTTCGTTGGCTTCTGTCTGTTTACCTAAACCTACCTACCTACCTACCGTACGTGTACACAGAAGTCAAAAGTATTTTCTAGTATCAAAGCTATTATTCCTGCTACACAAGGTGTGACCAGCCCATGATTTTTTGAATTTCCCGCCAAATATTTGGGTAATATTTCAATAAAATAAAACAATTAAAAACGGATTTTATCGCGTGTATTGAGTTTAAATTACATCCCGACGTTTCAAACACTTTACAGCGTTCGTGGTCAACGGGTCGACTGAGGAAAAATGTACAATTACCTCCGTTCAAAAAATATCTCAATATGCAAACCTACCCACATATTAAATATTAAACAAATTTAGTGTTTGCACATGCCGGAGGGGCCTTTATAAAAACAAATTATTTTTTATTACAAAACAAATTATTAAACAAATTATTTTATTATTATTAATTATTATTTTCATTTTAATTTTTAATTTTTTTTTTTTTTTTTTTTTTTAAATTAGTATTAAATTATTATTAGTGTCCACACTGTCCACCATTATGGTCTCACAGTCCTATGTCTAGCTTGCTCTAGCCGACTTCACTGACCTCAGGAACTGTGAGGTCAGTGAAGTCGGCTACTCCTCTACAGAGTGCAGGGGTCTACAGGCTGGAATGTGAATGTGGTCTATCATATGTAGGCCAGACTAAGCGGAGCATCTCTACTCGGGTAAAGGAACATATAGCCGATGTAAAGCACCGTCGACCAAGGTCAGCAGTCTGTGAGCATGTCATGGATAGACCCAACCACTCAGTTAAATTTGACAAACCGCAAGTCCTCGTCAAGGAGAAACGATACATTCCCCGGATGTTGCGAGAGGCAATCGAGATTAAAAAATATCCAAATTTCAACAGAGAGGATGGTTTTTCGGTACCACCAGCTTGGGATCCAGTTATTCATTTGGTTAAGGAGCAAGCTAGACATAGGACTGTGAGACCATAATGGTGGACAGTGTGGACACTAATAATAATTTAATACTAATTTAAAAAAAAAAAAAAAATTAAAAATTAAAATTAAAATAATAATTAGTAATAATAAAATAATTTGTTTAATAATTTGTTTTGTAATAAAAAATAATTTATTTTTATAAAGGCCCCTCCGGCATGTGCAAACACTAAATTTGTTTAATATTTAATATGTGGGTAGGTTTGCATATTGAGATATTTTTTGAACGGAGGTAATTGTACATTTTTCCTCAGTCGACCCGTTGACCACGAACGCTGTAAAGTGTTTGAAACGTCGGGATGTAATTTAAACTCAATACACGCGATAAAATCCGTTTTTAATTGTTTTATTTCATGAATAACTATCGCGGCAACCGAAGACAATATTAATATTTCAATAGTCAGACTCTAACTGATGTCCGGCTGAAAATTGTCTGTGGTTCCATGCAAAAATGGGGAAGGCAACTGTCAAAGTGACATCTCCAACATGGGTCCTTAGAAAAGCTAAATTTGTATGGCGCGAAGTAGTTTTTATTTATTTTCGCGAAAATGACTCAATGTCTTGTCTCGATTTTCTCCGAAATTGAAATCCACCGGTTTCTGAAATACACTAAAATTAAAATGCTATAGATTTACACGATAGGGAAGGTTTTTGCCTAAGAAAAGGTTTTTGACTGCATACTAGTTACTAAGGACCATTCATCTTCTGTCTCCTTCTCTCATTGTATGTGTCTCTTTCTCTCATTGTATGGATCCTGGAATAGCGCCCTCTACCAAAATTTATTAATGAATTTCGCTCAAATGTGTAAGGCGCCTTACAGTTTGACCGGGGACTGTTTTAGTTCAAGCATAGACAGAGAGAATCATGCTGTCTCTTACTTACGCTAGTAACGTCGCTACTAAAAAAGGGACGAGTATAGCTTATTACTTTCACTGTTACTGCACTTTTTGGCGAGCCAGACCATTTTTTTATTTTATTTATTGGAGCTTTGGCTACTAGACCATATGTATTCGGCACAGTGCTGATTTTTATTTGTGTTAACGGAATTTTGTATCTGTACCGCAAACTTTATATCTATGCTGAATTCAGATAAGTGTGGACTGTGGGACGTGCTTAAAACCGATATTATACTTTGCAATTTCTTGGGCCCGATCTGTCGGATAGAATATAGAGATATGTAATCAAAGTTAGGGCACTCAGCACACATGGTACACGATATATTGGATCCGAGTAATTGCAAAGTATAATGGCAGTTTAATGCAGAAACGAAATGTACAAACATGAAGCTTTAAATTCCTGTTACACTTGTCCTAAATTATTTAGTTAAGTATAACCGCATTTAGAAAGTAAATTTACTACAACCGAGCAAATAACTCGACGACTACTGAAACGGCTATTAGACATGGCAATTTGTAGGGTCCAACCTGTAAGGTTGGTAGGTGTAATGGCCCCTAGGGTGTAGGAGTCCTGATCACAGACTACTTAGTAGATACCACACCCGGTTTACTGCCATACTAACTTTCTCATCATAGACGTTGACTTGACGTTTGTCAAATCGAGGGGAAAAATGAAAATGAAGGCTAGTAGCCTCGCTCTTTTTCGTACGCTACACTACCCTACATTTAGGGTAGTGTGATACGGATATTTCATCATTCGATTTTTTTCCCCGCGGCGCCATATTGGTTTGTCTGTAATTGTCATAGATGAATATGTACATATATAACTGGTAATTGTGACTGACGGTTATTTTCAAGTGGTGGATAATTTCAATTACTTTAAATTGTATAACTGGAGACATAATGCGGACCCCAAAATGCTGTATTTGTGGTAACAAACGAGAGAACGCATTTTTGCATTTTTTTCCAGTAAGTGACGAAAAGAGATTTAATCAATGGTTGGCCTGTGTAAACTTGGAGTCGCTAAAAGTATTACCAAAAGGCATATTGAGTACGCGCTCAGTGTGTCACGTACATTTTGAGAGACGGTTTATAAAACCAAATAGCCGACTGAAATATGGTGCCTATCCGACATTGTTCACACCTGATGAAATAACTAGTGGAGTACCTGCACAATAGTACCCAGATATTTGTAAGTATTTGGCCGTCTCTTATAAATTCACATTTTTTCTATACTAATTGTACATAGTTTTTTTTTAAATTGGGTATTTTCATTTCAGCACTTGAATATCAGAATTCGCGGCAAAGACATTTAGATCACAGCTATTTTAAAAGTGATCCGCCTGTAAAAGTACCAAGACTCACTGGTAGTAAGTATTTTTATTAGATTTTTCATCCATATTTAACTTATAACAACCTATTTTTCCTTATATATATCATAAACAGCGACCAGAAAACCGCTTCATTTGGTTAACCATATTAATTTAATGTAGTTTCCCTGTTGAAATTTCAATATTTACCACTTATATCGATTTTGGCTGCTTTGTGATACAAAAATAATATCTTGAACTATTTAATTATACAGTTTTAATTGTCTACTATATGTAAATATTATCTACACGGTAACAAATACTACTTGATGCGGGCTTTTTTTTATAAAAAAACATTTTTTACAATAGTTTGGTAGGTGAGTAACTACCCTACCAGATATAATATCCCTTTATTGGTAACCGGTTCCGGTCCCAGATTCGCAGGTTATGAAATTTAATGCTTTGATGTTATGAAATTTGACTTGTAGAAAGCGTATTAAGTTTTAGAAAATGATAGAGCCTACTGAAACACACACGGGCGAAGCCGCGGGTACCGCTAGTTATATTAGTAGTTAATAATCCCTATTATTGTCATTTCAGCAATTGAATATCAACACATGGAGAGGCATTTCGATCACAACTACTGTAAATGCGATCCAACTGCAAAAGTCAAAAGTTACTTAATGTGCTCATAGTGGCTAATTATAATAAAGATCAGATTAATGTAAATCAAAACTTCATTAGAATATATTTTATTGTTAAATTATTTCTCTCAGGTACCTATACAATGATAATTAATAAATCGTGTAAAATAATTGTTATTTTATTTTCATGACATTATCATCCCTTATATCGAGAATCACTTGATGGCCGCATTTTCTTAGTAATTCGAATTATTATTTTAATTACTACATTTGTTTCAATGTGACCCATTAGATTCAAAATATAGATACATATTGTGTTCCTCTCAATGACTCTAGAACTCATTCTTAATTGAGAAAATGTTATTGCAGTTAATATCTACTTTTGGAAAATGCATACAGCATGTTGTTTGTAATGTTTTTGATTGTATTTCCATGCATTACAAAGGATTACTTCAACGGAAACCGACAAGTGTCTCCACGGCAACTTCCCCAGCTATTTCGTCAGGAATCCATGACTTTCCGTCCCTCGGCAATGTACTTTTTATTTTTAATATCCTGTTCTAAAATGCTAATGTTAAACTTGGGAGAATCGAATAATCGTAAAAAAAGGAACAGAATGATAATTTCAACTGCAGAATTAGTATACTTATAAATGGCCTCAAATTACACATAATACTTTTGTAAAATCTTACAATGACAAAAATAAATAAATATAGGTACGTAAAAAATGAAAAAAGGGACCCTGATTTTCTGAAATACACTAAATGTTCACACCAGGATTTGAACCCGAGCCCCCGGTTTAGCAGGCAGGCTCACTACCGACTAGGCTAAAAAACTTCTATTTTGCCCCTGTCACATGCCTGCCACAGATTAAACAACGTGTTAAAAATTATATTAGACAGTCGGTCGTCTGATACGTAGTATCTACTAAGTAGTCTGTGGTAGATACTACGTATGTCCTGATCTAGGGCGATCGGCAGTGCCCCGACACCTGCACCTGTTTATGGAGGTCGTTAGAGTTATTTTACCTTTTTTATTTATAAGGTTTGCCATTTTCTACACATTCCGTCTGCTTTTTTATTTAAAATAAAAGTTAAAATGTGTAGATTCGCTGGTAATTAATATATTTATCTAGTTTTGTATTTAAATAATAGACGGGTTGGGCAGATGAAGTTAAACAGCTATTAGACATGGCTATATGTAGGGCCCAACCTGTTGTGTACCCTACCTCTCCCTCACCCTCTTTCAGCTCCCTACGGGGCCAACCTCCTATTACACTTCCCAACACAACAGGTTGGGCCCTACAAGTTGCCATGTCTAATAGCCGTTTAAAGCCTGACCAGAAATAGATGATCATTGTCATACAAGAGGGCGGCTAATATTCTCTTTTATATGGCAACCATAAAGCTCTATAGGAGTACGCTTCGCCTCATCTTTCCAAACAAAAAAGTCTGCCAAAATCTGAGGGGGGCGAGGTAGCACGCATGTGAAGTTTTCAAGTCAAAGGTACATCATTGTCGGTTGTTAATACAGTTTATTTCTAAATGATTTTTTATGGCAGCAACGCTTTATTGACAACCGACAAAGATGTACCTTTGAAAACACCAAACATATTTGACATATTATTTTTATACTTAATAACACTAAATGGAGCAATAGATAGTCGACTGTACATATGTTAACATATGGTTCATTATTGGATGCAGTCTTTGGAAATGTTAAACAAAAAAGCCAAGGATCATTTTTGATTGTATTTTCAAACAAAATATAGAAGACAGCAATCCTTAAGCGCATTAAATATGGAGAAGTGTCAAACGTCAAATAGTTACTGCCCGTCAGAAAGAAAACGATTGTCTTTGAATCGATTCTGTAAACGAAGCTTGATTTTCGATTTAGGTTAAATCTTTTATTACGAAAGTAATGGTTAATAAAGTAAAACTGTACTTACATCTGAAATGGTATTTCATCTTTTTGTAAACTAGACGAAATATAACATTTTTTTACATCCAAAAACAGCGCATAAGGGCATTTTCACGGAGCTTATTATCCATCGACAGCGATGACGAAAATGGCGTGGCATCGATTATTGAAATAGTTTTTATAGATGTACTAGATTTTCCGCCAATACTTTTGACAGAGGGGAAATGATACTCAGGGCCTCTCCTGGTTTAGAACTCTCTGATGGCAACAGTTCAGTATACTCATAAAGCGTATTCTCTATGACAATGTTATAGTTGTATTTAGTTTTAATTTAACAAAGTTTAAAATTAACTAATTTTAATATTTATTTAGTTTTATAATTAACCTTTGTTTCGTGTTCAATAAAGCACTTTTCACCGATACTCTATGGTATGGTGACATCTCGATTTGTTTACCCAAAGAATAGTATAATTATAACTGTGTTTACCTGTCAGCTCTGATACCTCTGATGTTAATTTGAAAATGTTTCACAGCGAAACAATTTTATTTTCCGAGCGTATTATTAACATCAGTTTATTATATACAATACTAGCTTTTGCCCGCGGCTTCGCTCGCGTTAAATTCGGGGTAACAAACCATACAAACTTCCACCCCCCATTTTAGGGAAGTGGGGGGTTAGAAAGAGACAAAAAGTAGCATATGTCACTCTCCATCCCTTCAACTATCTCCACTTAAAAAATCACGTCAATTCGTCGCCCCGTTTTGCCGTGAAAGACGGACAAACAAACACACACATACACTTTCCCATTTATAATATTAGTATGGATTTACAATGATTCGCTCTCGACAATAAATAATTTTGGGTTTTTTGTCGTTTATTATTTAAGACTTTCATTGCGAGGCCAAAATCCAAGTCCATCGCTGAACGCTGGCGTAAATACAAACATCTATATAAGACTCCCCCGTGGAGTCCAATCGCGAGCTCAACGAATAAACAACGCCGCACGCTGAGAACTCCGCTGGGGAGTTCATTTATTTCTATGCCGTATGCTGGCGACTCCTCTAGGGAGTCCAGGGCTGTCACAAAGGACAAAATTGCCAACGCCATGCATTTTTAGTTTGCAAAGTGAACATAAATACATATTAGGGAGGTACGTCGGATACCTATATTAAAATAACATTTGAGAGAATAAGATTTAATATTCTATTGTTAACGTTATGGTGAAGAAAATGAGGCAAATATGCCAGCTTTTAAATTGTTTTCCTAAAAATCGCACGATTTTTGTAATACTAAAAAACGAGGTATAGTGACAACCCTGAAAAATCGTAAGTTTCGTAAGAACTCGCTAGAGGAGTCGGATAGCATGGCCTTTAGTCATCTATAATTGTATAGTACGAACTCCCCTCGGGAGTCGTGTAGCATTTGAACAAAGTTTTAGAGAACTCCCTAGTGGAGTTCTTAGCATTGAAAGTGTTAATATTCAACATGTAACTATTATTCAAATTAACCGCCACAGTGACACTGACAACATTGACATGCATATCATTCTGTCAGTGAAATTATTGCCAGTGTAAGAAATTAGTTCCAATGAAATTCCGCAACATGGCGCATGATCATATATTTCTGGTCAGGCTTTAAGTAAAGTTAGGATCCTAATTACGATGCTAGTTAGGACACTAATCATTATACTTAGTATATAATAGTAGTTTATGTAACTGTTACGTAATAAGGGTCCTTAAAATATGAGTGTGGTTTTATGAAATGAGCCGCAGGCGAATTTCATAATAAGATCACACGAGTGTTTTAAGGCCTAATTACGTACAGTTGCATACACTGCTTTATCTACACTCATATTATTTATTATAAATGCCGTATTCGGAAATCATAGAATGGCCGCCATTGTACCGCCGTGGCCATCTCGATTGTGTCGGCGTGGCCAACTCGATTGTGTCGGGGCTCGCGCGGGACCAATCGAGTTGGCCATGGCGGTAACATTATGTTATCAAATTCGATGTTCCAAATTTGAAACTCATTGCTTAACAATATTTGAGCATGCAAAGTTAAAATTACGTTACTGCCGCAGATAAGAAACTTATCATAGTTAAATCGTTTGTTGTAATGCTTGTCATTGTCTACGGTTTTTGAACGCATTTTAGAGTACTTACAGTATGAGTGTAGATAAAAATATAAGAAGACACACTACATCTGATAATAGTACATTACTTACCTAGGGCTGTAAAAAAAAGAAAGCCCGAAATCGCAGGTATTTGGGACCCGAGCCGCAGGCGAGGGTTGTAAATATGCGATAGAGGGCTTTCTTTTTTACTGCCCGTGGTGAGTACACAATTTTACGTCCCCACCTGGCCATAATGCGAGTTTTACCGTAAGCGTAGCGAGCGGTAAAACTCACATTATGGCCAGGTGTGACGTAAAAAGTATTAAAGTTCTAAGATTATTACTCCACTGCCCTCTATGTTCCTATTGCAACCATTCCTCTAATCTAATGAATCTAATCTGTTCTGTGGCTAGGGATTTATAAATTTTATAATTAACAGGTCGAACTAATTCAAACGTTTATCTACACTTGCAGCTTACTAGCATTACAGCAAACGATTTAACTATGATAAGTTTCTTATCTGCGGCAGTAACGTAATTTTAACTATGCATGCTCAAATATTGTTAAGCAATGAGTTTCAAATTTGGAACATCGAATTTGATAATATAATGTTACCGCCATGGCCAACTCGATTGGTCCCGCGCGAGCGCCGGCACAATCGAGTAGGCCATGACGGTACAATGGCGGTCATTCTATGGTTTTCGAACAATTAATTCAATATATATAATATGAGTGTAGATAAAGCAGTGTATGCAACTGTACGTAATTAGGCCTTAAAACACTCGTGTGATCTTATTATGAAATTCGCCTGCGGCTCATTTCATAAAACCACACTCATGTTTTAAGGACCCTTATTACGTAACAGTTACATAAACTACTATTGGTAAAATTACCCTTTAAGATAAATCGAAATGAAACAACAAATTTCATTGCATATTATTCTTTTTATATTTTTTTCATCAGTTTAAATGGAAAATACAATTTTATTTATTTATAATGTTGTCATTTATTTATTGTAAACAAATATATTATAAAAGATTTACATATTACTATCAAAACAAAATATTCACAAAATGGCAGACTAACCAAACAGCAACATTTTGAGCTAAACAAGAAAAGAGAAAGTTTGGCACTGATCCCATAATCGAAATTAATAACATTGCTTTTATAAGTTAGTCTGTTTATCCAGATTTTGAATAGGTACCTTTTACAACGATACTTTTCACAACCTCTCTTCAGCTCAAGGGATTTGCTTGGTGTAATACTGACTACCCCTGCGGGTCGCTCGCGACCTCTCGCAGGGCTTCAAACAGTTAAGGCAACGCCAAAGAGAGCCTACCTCCTGACTATTGTATCTGTGGTAACTTGACAATTATAAGCTAATCTGCTGCCTCATTCGAACTCCAAATTAAAAAAAAAACAACTAATCGGGACTCCCTTCATAATGGATAAAATTAACTCAATTTTAAACATTCAAACAAATCATCAAGCATTTCAAATTATAAAAGTACCTCTTCTATACCCTGCCTTAACAAAATTATATATATTACACTTAGTCAGTTGACAAAACAAAAATAAAGCAATGGAAGAGGGATATGAGCAAAAGTAATTGCAAACATAATCTTAGAACTTTCGACAGCGTAGGATTGCAACAGGGCGCCGCGGCCACAGCCTCGGCCGTAGGCAATCTTCCACTCCCACTGTTACATGAAATGCCGAAAAGAAAAGTATAACTCATAAATTGTACACTTGTTTATACACTAATATTTTTTTTACATTTTAATAATTTAAAAACAACCAAGTCATTCATTGGTCGAGAAATTTATATCCATTTTTTTTTGTGTATTTTATATTTTGATGAAATATTTAAAAGCTAATTAACGTGAGCCGATGTCAGGATTCATAGCAAGTCGTCGTTCGCTCGAACCGGCTGGCAAGTCTCGACTCGAGCTTGTATAAACACATCTATATACAATAACACTACCGCATCGTCTATACATCTTGACTCGTATCATAATGCACTGATATGGCGCGCCACACATTTCTTCTCGATTCATAGCATAAGAAAAATATATATAACTGTTCTAAATTTAGTCTATAGTTATGAATTGAGAATGATGTGCGGGGGGCCTATTTGGAGGGGCCGGTGGAGTACCGCAGCGGCCCCCGCGCCTCGCCGTGGAGTGCCCGCAGGCCTCGCTACACTATACTATATCTATTTACAACGTCGCTCGGCGCCGACGGCGAGCCTCCGCTGTCCTGTACAGCCATTTACAATAACATTTGATCAGAATACGCAAACTCAACTATATCTAAAAATTAAAGGTAAGGATCTTTATGTAACGCCCGCCTTAGCCGCCTATAATATCAGCTAATCGTTAAGTTTGCACATGACAAATTGGCCACCCGATAACAATATTCTGTATTATAAAATAGGCCCAATTCATTGCTTGGTTCATAATGGGGTCACGTGACCGGCCCGACATCTCTAGGTTCGGTGTTCGGGTCAATAACTAATATGGTGCGGTTACTTTACGAGCTACGGCGAGGAACATATAGCCAAGGTCGAAAATATACATACGAACAATTGGGTCACAAGTATTTGAAGACCTACTTCATTGCCAAGTTCACAAATATATGCAGGTAATTTAGTCCCTTTGTCAACGTATATATATTTATGCCCCTGGCTGTACGTTCGTGTCCCCACCGAGCTCGCCAAGCACACGAGCGCACCATTACAACCGTGGCGCGTTTGTCATGCCGCAAAGAATACTAGACTAAATATATACATTGGACTATGATATTTCATTGAGATATTTTTCCTTTGTATAAGAAATATGACAAAATACATAACTTCCTAATTACTTAAACGGTAACAATCGAGCAACGTTTGACATTTTCATCCTCCCTTTGTGACAATGTATCGAATTTCAACATTAGGGATATCTCATACAAAATATTGTTCTTTCAAAGTAGTCGATGTTTGACAGTAACGAGAGACAGGGACAGCCCAACACGGCCTTTCAGTCTCTGATTATCATCAACACAGATTACAGACCAGCTTTGTCCAAGGGGATATTAAATCTTTGTAAAAATATAGTTCATGTTCTCATACACTAGTCATGAATCACGTGCGTCAATGAACAGTGCTTAACCAACGGTTCAGACAATGGAATGCATCTTACACAATATCCACTTCAATAAATAACAGTTTCCCTGAAATTACTAACACAAGAAATCAGTATCTCATTGCGAAAAACAAATAATTATAAAACAATTCAGAGTGCTTAAACTAGTGGTAACAATAACATTTTTAACGTTTGTTCCTATCGATTTGATTGATTTTCCTATTACCATTTTATTACCATTGTGATGATATAATTTTGATACGGATTTTATATGCGAGAAGGGCAAACAATGTCGTGATGAATAAAACGCGAGCGAGAATAGAAATTTACAATGAAAGTGAAATAAATACTAATAAATTAAAATCCAAGGAAAATTACCTAATATCATGACCACAAACATTGAGCATTTTAATGAGTAAAAAACAATAAAACGACAATTATTAACTGAGCAACGAAGGCCGCGTATTTGAATTGACTAAATAACTCGAATGTAATTAATGCAGCCGCGTCGTGCGAGCTTCAAAACAATTGACAATTTCAGTAAAATAATAGTAACTTTATTTTGACACAATAATTGACAAAATTAACCGAAACAGTATCCTTCAACAAGGTTTCGTAAACCTATGCATGCCTGCATTATACTTATTATATTACAATGATAATAATACGTATACGCATATAATAACAAAGAAGTATATAATATGTACATTAAATGACATTAGAATTTAGGACGCTTCTGGCGCTTACAATTGATTCATATGCGTTTTGGAATTGATTGGACTTGCAAAGTTGCCGTTGTAACACTAGTAACAATAAAAGCAGAGTTACTTAACGCTATAAATCATTTCAAATATGGACGTTAACCTCAGGACAAAATATGCAATACGGCTACTTCTCCTCGCCCGGGCAGGCGGCAGCGGCGCAGTTCTCGCTTAAACCCTCATTCTTAATTAAATGGTCCAATCTGTCAGCACAGTGATACAAAGTGGTTTACAATGTAAGGCAGGGTCAGATTACCACATTCAATTAAGAATTACGGTTTAAATACATGTATTATTAAACCACATCACTTTTAACATTTCAGCATCCAACTATGAATTAATTCATGGCAATGAGGATAAAATTACTGTTTATTTTTTGGAATCCTACATACATTCAGTATTGTGTACACAAAGTGTATGGATTTACATGATGTTTAGGGAATGAAATGTTTTTTACTATTACAGTGTCACTAGGGGGTTTTTTTGCGCGTTACCGAGAGTAGGTAGGATTATTAATCATTCATGGTTGTACATTGCTATCAAGACATTGGAATTTAATAGATTTTTTTTCTTTGTAGTTAATTTTGGTTTAAAGTGGAGCTCAGAGGTTATATATGTAATGTGTGGGTATGAAAGTCAATGTGACACTATTAATAAATGTTATCAAACTGAACCACCGCTTTGCCCGAGCACACTATATTTTCTAAGAGTTTATTGTGTTCTGGAGGGTATTTCCGAAGAGGACCAAAATAATTTCTTACTCCTAGTGGATGTTTCACACTGGCCGGTTGTTGCTAACTTTTAGGACACAAGTTGTTTGGAAATTAAAAAGCATTCAAACAATAAAAGCAGTCATTATCGACCATCAATCTCAAGAACTTTAAAGCGTTTAATAATATTTACAAGATCTTTCAATGGCAAATAGAATACAAAATAATTATGCGGACACAACAAGGACATTATGATATATTACGCCACGCGATGGTAGCGAGACATTTTATTTAAATACTATATACAACACGAACCTGGGCAAGATATCATAAAACAAAAACAAACATCCATCTTTGAATGGATGGATTCCTTAAAGGGGACGAAGATGGACTCTTCAAACTGCATCGCATTGAAAGGATGATGGACCATATTGACAATATCGAAACATCACCGACTTGAGATATCATAATTGTTTTACAAGGCCAATAGTCTTTAAAATTGACTTGTCAAAATTGTTGGCAATAGTAAAATAATTCAATAATCAGTATAAGCAAATTTCATTTGGACAACAACGATATTAGACGGCAATTATTTTCGAATGGAATAAAGTGTGGACGAAACAATATCAAATAGTGGACTGTATTATGTAGATAATAATTTGTTTTTCTATTTATATAATTTACATAAAGCAATAGACCTACGAAGTTTATGTTGGCTTCACAACGCTAGTTAGACGTCGTATTTGGTTTCTTTACGTTTAATGTGTTTGTATGACCCATTCACTGTACGTTATTTTCAAATAATATTACTGAAATATATTTATAAACATAATAATGTCAGTGGAATTTTACGTATAATATATACAATCCAGACATATAATGTATGTATTTAAAAGCAAAGAGATAGATGTATGGAAGAAAGAATATAATGGAAAGAATTTATACACATTATTAATATTAAAAATAATTTTATATTGTAATTTCATTTTGAATACAAGCATTCTTTATCGACGCACTTTAACGTATTGTCATTGAATTTACATCCAAACACTGGAAGTGGGCAAAAATTATGCAAATATATAATCAAATATACGAAGTGGAGTTATATAAAAGCTGGTAATGTCAAATAGTTTGCTCTATTTTTATAATTACTATAATATTATAATGAATGCATTGTGGGTTCTCATAGAAGTTTGTGACGGTGTCGATATTCACACGAAAAGTCATGCGTTACATTTCTGAGCGGTCGACGTCCTCGCGCGCAGTTAAATTAATGGAAGAACGTTTAAACAAAAAATAATCTTCACATTAAATATGAAGACCTCCAGGGACGGCTCGAACCTCGACCGCGGCGTTCTCCGATGAGATGGAATTCGACCACTAAAACTATAATAATCCTTAAAATCATTAACGAAACAATCATGTATTCAGTCCACACAATTGCGAATCTGCAAATGAACATGGCACTGTGTAAAAATAGATACGTCGCGAATACGCGACCACGATTTCAACCGGCCTATTAAAATCGTGGCCGACCGTAGAGTCGGCGAGGCGGTCCGATCCTTCCCCCGGCGGATCCAACAAGGCACGGTACCTGCGGGCACGGGCACGGGTGCGGGCGCGGGTGCGGCACGGGCGCGGGTGCGGCACGGGCGCGGGTGCGGCACGGGCGCGGGTGCGGCACGGGCGCGGGTGCGGCACGGGCGCGGGTGCGGCACGGGCGCGGGTGCGGCACGGGCGCGGGTGCGGCACGGGCGCGGGTGCGGCACGGGCGCGGGTGCGGCACGGGCGCGGGTGCGGCACGGGCGCGGGTGCGGCACGGGCGCGGGTGCGGCACGGGCGCGGGTGCGGCACGGGCACGCCGCCGCGGGGCTAGAGGCGGCGCGCGGCGGGCGAGCGCTGCAGCCGTCAGTACGCCTGCGTCGTGCTCGCCGTCGACACGCGCTCCGACTTCAAGTTCCGCTGCAAACGAAACATTACCTTCATATCGCATGGACAGCTAATCATTTGCTAAATCTTGCGTCTATGACTATTCTTGACATATGATAAATTTAATAACAACTGTAAACTAGTAAATCCGCCTAGAGCTGATAACTCGCGATTCACTTGCAAGCGAGTTCACCATTATGACGAAACCTTTATTGTTTGCGCCTCATTCTAGCTCCATCGCCCCTTGATCGATCCTGCTAATAACTAGAAGAACTATCCATACTAATATTATAAATGGGAAAGTGTATGTCACGGCAAAACGGGGCGACGAATTGACGTGATTTTTTAAGTGGAGATAGTTGAAGGGATGGAGAGTGACATAGGCTACTTTTTGTCTCTTTCTAACCCCCCACTTCCCTAAAATGGGGGGTGGAAGTTTGTATAGAGAATTCCGGGGGGCAAAAGGGAACCGTGTTACCCCGAATTTAACGCGATCGAAGCCGCGGGCAAAAGCTAGTCAAATTATATTTATCTCCCCAACAAATTTCATAAAGACCAGAAAAACGTTACTAAAATTATCTCAAAACAAACTCTCTGAATCAAAATGTACAGACGTCCCAGTAGCCAGCTAACAGTTCTGTTGTGTCTGAAGTTGTCTCTCAGAACTTCACTTCGCTTAAGCTCCGCTCAATCGGTAATTAAATCGACATGAGTTTTTTTAAATAATATATTCAGCGTCACGAAATTCGCACAACTTTGATAACTCTGATTCTAAAAAAATCAGCACATCCACCACTCTCTTCATGATGTCGTTTATCGTTCGATAAGTTAATTTACCCAATACAAAAAAATGATGCTGGACTATACAGGGTGGAATTTTGTAATGCCACCTGAAGGGGAAGTACTCTTAATATTGTAGATAGAAAATTTTACTCAAAGAAAACATTCCTTTATTTTTTTAAAGAAAGAAAACTGCATTCAAAGATTTTTAAAAATTCGCTTGCCGCACCCGGTAATCGAACTGACTAAAATCTCTAAAAGTTGCATCCTGTACTTTTATTGCATCGATCGTTAGGGTCAATTATAAGGATGAAATCTATCTTACAAACTTTATAAATTAAATGAAAGGAAAACAATGAAATCTTAAATTATTAATTCAATGGATCAAGTTAAAGCACTTTAACTCAAAGATCCATCTGTTTACTTATGTTATTAATTAATAATTATCATTGACGTCATTTATCCATTAAAATGACGTATTACTTTTTAGATAAGACGATTGCAATTTGCACGTGTTTGTAATGCAGACATTACCATTTTTTGTAAATAATTAAAATAATTTAAGATTTCATTGTTTTCCTTTCATTTAATTTATGAAGTTTGTTAGAGAGATTTCATCCTTATAATTGACCCTAACGATCGATGCAATAAAAGTACAGGGTGCAACTTTTAAGATTTTAGTCGGTTCGATTACCGGGTGCGACAAGCGAATTTTTAAAAATCTTTGAATGCAGTTTTCTTTCTTTTAAAAAATAAAGGAATGTTTTCTTTGAGTAAAATTTTCTATCTACAGTATTAAGAGTACTTCCCCTTCAGGTGGCATTACAAAATTCCACCCTGTATATGATTTTAAGCTCACATGGTCATTAATATTATAAATATTATTTACGTCACACCTGGCCATAATGTGAGTATTACCGCACGCTACGCGTACGGTAAAACTCGCATTATGGCCAGGTGGAGACGTAAAATTGTGTACTCACCACGGGCAGTAAAAAAGAAAGCCCTCTATCGCATATTTACAACCCTCGCCTGCGGCTCGGGTCACAAATACCTGCGATTTTGGGCTTTCTTTCTTTTACAGTCCTTGGTAAGTAATGTACTATTGTTACTCCGTGATGATGGTGCATGCAACTGCGCCGAAATATCGGGTGCTCGTAAACACAAATATTTGTGTTTACGAGAGTTGTGTTCATGTATATAAATGGTAAATATCCCGTTTCAAATAATATTTATAATGATGCTGAACTACACTTACTGGAAGGTCCTTTAAACGTGTGACAGACTTGAAAATAAAATTACAACAAACGTCATTTAGAAGCAATAATAGTGGGCGCGCGAGTCAAAACAACGGCTTGTTATATGAAACTCAGAGTCTAACATATACGATTAGAGACACGGTTAAAGAAAAATGGTAAAATTTTTTTGAAAGAAAAAAATCTTAAAACTTGATCAATTGACGACAATACCGGGTCGTAATTCTGTAAGTGAGAGAGAATATGCCATGCGTTAAGAAGGGATAAGATGACTCACCAGCTGATCGTACTGATGCACCATCCGCTTGATGTGAGTGAGCTTGCGGTGCAGGTAGTTGACGCGCCGCTTCTGCATCTGGTAATCGGCGTCGTTTCTCACGCGGCGGTACTCTTCCACGATACGTTGTTCTATGCTCTGCAAGTAAACAACGAACTAGTTAATAATGGTGTTTGTTAGGGCGCGAGGGACAGGTAAGAATGAACCAAGTAAATTCACAGTAAGGGTGAATAGAGTTGCCAAAGCCAATTCAATTAAAGTTCATTCCTAAGTTTAGATCTGGCCTCTGGGTGTTATTTTAGAGCCGCTTTCGTCGAAGCGTTTTTACCTTTATTCTTTTCACTTCAATAGTTAGTAGTCTATTGTAAGAAAAAAAAATTGTCAAGTGATCCCTTCCTACGTGCGCGTACAGCAATTGGTACTCGGTGTACAGCTCCGTGAACTCGTTCCTGTACGGAGGCAGTACAGTTACCTGGTGGTGCGGCGAGTGTGGCGGGGCGCGCTTGAGCTGGTGCTCGAGCTGCGTGAACAGCGCGGCCACCTGCGCCACGCGCGCGTACAGCAACTGGTACTCGGTGTACAGCTCCGTGAACTCGTTCCTGTACGGAGGCAGTACAGTTACCTGGTGGTGCGGCGAGTGTGGCGGGGCGCGCTTGAGCTGGTGCTCGAGCTGCGTGAACAGCGCGGCCACCTGCGCCACGCGCGCGTACAGCAACTGGTACTCGGTGTACAGCTCCGTGAACTCGTTCCTGTACGGAGGCAGTACAGTTACCTGGTGGTGCGGCGAGTGTGGCGGGGCGCGCTTGAGCTGGTGCTCGAGCTGCGTGAACAGCGCGGCCACCTGCGCCACGCGCGCGTACAGCAACTGGTACTCGGTGTACAGCTCCGTGAACTCGTTCCTGTACGGAGGCAGTACAGTTACCTGGTGGTGCGGCGAGTGTGGCGGGGCGCGCTTGAGCTGGTGCTCGAGCTGCGTGAACAGCGCGGCCACCTGCGCCACGCGCGCGTACAGCAACTGGTACTCGGTGTACAGCTCCGTGAACTCGTTCCTGTACGGAGGCAGTACAGTTACCTGGTGGTGCGGCGAGTGTGGCGAGGCGCGCTTGAGCTGGTGCTCGAGCTGCGTGAACAGCGCGGCCACCTGCGCCACGCGCGCGTACAGCAACTGGTACTCGGTGTACAGCTCCGTGAACTCGTTCCTGTACGGAGGCAGTACAGTTACCTGGTGGTGCGGCGAGTGTGGCGGGGCGCGCTTGAGCTGGTGCTCGAGCTGCGTGAACAGCGCGGCCACCTGCGCCACGCGCGCGTACAGCAACTGGTACTCGGTGTACAGCTCCGTGAACTCGTTCCTGTACGGAGGCAGTACAGTTACCTGGTGGTGCGGCGAGTGTGGCGGGGCGCGCTTGAGCTGGTGCTCGAGCTGCGTGAACAGCGCGGCCACCTGCGCCACGCGCGCGTACAGCAACTGGTACTCGGTGTACAGCTCCGCGAACTCGTTCCTGTACGGAGGCAGTACAGTTACCTGGTGGTGCGGCGAGTGTGGCGGGGCGCGCTTGAGCTGGTGCTCGAGCTGCGTGAACAGCGCGGCCACCTGCGCCACGCGCGCGTACAGCAACTGGTACTCGGTGTACAGCTCCGTGAACTCGTTCCTGTACGGAGGCAGTACAGTTACCTGGTGGTGCGGCGAGTGTGGCGGGGCGCGCTTGAGCTGGTGCTCGAGCTGCGTGAACAGCGCGGCCACCTGCGCCACGCGCGCGTACAGCAACTGGTACTCGGTGTACAGCTCCGTGAACTCGTTCCTGTACGGAGGCAGTACAGTTACCTGGTGGTGCGGCGAGTGTGGCGGGGCGCGCTTGAGCTGGTGCTCGAGCTGCGTGAACAGCGCGGCCACCTGCGCCACGCGCGCGTACAGCAACTGGTACTCGGTGTACAGCTCCGCGAACTCGTTCTTGTACGAACGCCGCGTACTCGAACTCGTTATGGGCGGGTATTGCCTGGAATTATAATTAATTTTTAATACACTCGCGATCAAAAAAATCGACTCAAGCAACATTTTTTACTTTTGGTCGTATTTCCGGAAAGCGGGAAATATTTTAATAAAACTTTGAATGCAATTTTATTACGAATTTATTCAGCTACAAAAAACAGTAAAAGACATCGATCTCAGTTGCGTAGTTTTTAGGTTATCGCAGTTTTTGTACAAAATGGCATTTTACATGGTTATGATATGCACGAGTTGTGCCCTCTGGAGACCAATAAAAACCGGTGTAACCGGTTATTTCTTATCATTCGCTTATCAGAAGTTGACCAGTGCACATCTCCTCGCAATCTTACACCGGAATCACCTTCGAAAAATGGATACCACCGAAGCTGAAGCCACCGAAGTCGTCACCTTGGTGAATCGAGGATTCTCGCAGCGTTCTGTTGCTGAGCAGCTGAATTTAAGCCAGTCTGCTGTCTCCAGAGTTTATCGTCGGTTTTGTCGGTTTGGAACCTTGAAACGGAAACAAGGATCTGGCCGTCAGCGGTACACATCGGAGAGGGATGACCGCTTCATCGCCACCTCCAGTCTTCGTAATCGCCACCGTACCGCTGTTGCCATCCAGCAAGACCTGATGCGGAACCGGGTTGTGCCTGTTAGCACCTCAACAGTTCGGCGGAGACTCAAGGAAGCCAACCTTACCCCAAGAAGACCTGCTACTGGGCCCAAACTGACTCAGAGGCATCGGGACGCTCGGAAGGAATTCGTGGCGACCTACGAAAATTGGACCTACGACCAATGGAGCCGCGTACTCTTCAGCGACGAGTGCAGAGTGTGTCTCCATGGCAGCGACAGAAGAGGACGGGTGTACCGAAGACCTGGAGAGAGGTTCGCCCAGTGTTGCTTCGCTGAAACAGTCGCCTACGGTGGAGGTTCCGTCATGATGTGGGCGGGGATTTCCATGGAGGGGCGGACCGAGCTGGTTTTTGTTGATGGCGGGGGTCGAGGCGGTGGTTTGAATGCAGACAGGTACATCACCGACATCCTGCAAGACCATGTCGTCCCCTACGCCGGGTTCTTTGACGAGGGGTTCCATTTCATGCAAGACAACGCCCCTTGTCATACCGCCCGCGTCACAAAGGAGTACCTTGACGCAGTTGGCATCCCGACTCTGAAGTGGCCACCTCTGAGTCCTGATTTAAATCCTATCGAGCACTTATGGGATTACCTGAAACGCAAGGTTCGAGCTCGCAATCCTGCTCCGGAGACAATTTTGGCCCTGAAAGAAGCTTTGGTCGAAGAGTGGGAAGCATGCCCCCAGGATACCATCAGGAAGCTGATAAGGTCAATGAAGAGACGCATGGCATGTGTGAAAAAGGTTTTTGGTGGTAACACCAGGTATTAAAGATAAAAATAAATTGTTATTCGTTCATGAAAATGTTTTTTCTTTCGTTGTTAAGGTCATTTTTGCACCCAAATTTTACACCTCCTTGGTATGCTAGCTTGTTTTTCATGAACTGAAATTTTTCGCCTGAAAAACATGCTCGTATTGAAAGCTGACACTGTTAGCTCTAAAATGGTACCGTTGCTTTTTTGATCTCATGATTGGTTCCTGAGATATTAAACGATGAAATTAAAAATTAGTTTGAGTCGATTTTTTTGATCGCGAGTGTATTTATGCGACTAACAATTTTATAACGACAGGCCAAGTTATTAAAATTTTAAAGTGGCAATTCGCAGTGGATTTTTCGTGGCCCGCTGGCAGTGACAGACTGACAGTGTTACGTCCCGGTCACGCAAAAAAACGTTTCAAGCGATATCCCTCGACGCTCCCGCCGACCGACATACATTGATTAAAAACGAGTGATGTCGCTCGGAGTTTGTTGCATTGCATTCGAGTTAAATTACATGGGTTGACTATGTAGGCATAAAAAAAGAAACTTGTTTGCAACCCGTCATAAAAATAATATTATTTGTGAAATATTCTCAAATGAGAAGTGGAAACTGACTTAATACTTTTTTTGATCAATTAATAAACCATTGCTTTCATAGTTTTAAAATCTTACTTTTTTTTGTTATTTAACTTGAAACGTTTATTTCAAAGGGGTATAATTACTAGTATAGGCTAAGCTAATTTCAAAAGCTATTGTCAGTGCTAATTCTCAATTATAACCCACAAAGCGGAGCCTCGATACCTACAGAACGGCCAATCGGACTACTTTCACTTCGTGACGTCATAGATTTGATTAGTTCGCTTGCGAAATTTACGGAAATATATTACGTTCACTAACTAACATAGACCAATCACGTGCAAACATGTAACTACATAACAAGACGCTCAAAAATATCTTGATTATGTTTGTGTTAATAGCATATATATTTTGCAGCTTTCCGTGATCTCTATCCGCTGACTCATTCTCTGTACTTGTAAATCTTAGTTTTAAGGATTTTTTTAAAATTTTGTAGCATTCCCTGTAAAATTGTAATTCCATGTGATATTAAAAAAATCTATGTCGATGACTAGTACTTTTTATATAAACGAATTTTAAATTTAGTCACCGGATAACGTCAAATCCATAACACTCCATGGTATAGACCTCTAAGCGTATGTCGAGTCCCAAAAAAAAATAAAAATTATAAAATAGGTTTTTAACCTAATACAGTTCATGTGTTCACTAACGTATTTATACTATAAATTCCTGACGATACTTTACGCCATTGCAACTTCACAGGTTGCTAAAAACTGCATGTCACTCAACTTTCTACGTGAAACTAGTTTTGAATTACCTATCCGTACAATTATCTCTAACTAACGTCCGATGATTAAACATAATGACGTCCGAGGCTGGAAGCGTGCCAAATGGCGAGCGAATGGGATGTCATAGGCTCATAGGTGTAACCTTACAAATTGTTGTGTTTGTCGAACGCTATAGACTCACATTTTTTTCTAAATTGACTTTTACTTTCATGTATTTAGAAAAGTTGGTATTTTTAACCTTAGGCTATTGTTTAACCCATTTTTCCAATGACTTATTTATTCAGACTATGCGTTTGAAGTGCAAATTTATAGTCACAATAACCGCTTATGCGAGACAAAGTGACATTGTAAATGACACCTTCATATTTAATGACAGTCGAAAATCGGGTGTTCTAAGTTTGAAGATGGGCCCGGGATAGTTCCATTTGAATTTTCTACAGAATCATTGAACTTTGAACCGTTATCAACCGACTTCAAGATTTCGAAGGAGGAGGTTATCAATTCGTCGGGATCTTTATTTTTGCAATTTTTTTTAAATGTTCACCGATTATTCTAAGGTTGTCTGGAAGAGATCGCTCTCTAGCGATAAGACCGCCTGTTGACTGCCTCTACTTTTAATCTGTGTACTGTACTGTTATATGTTATTGAGGTGTGCAATAAAGAATATTTGTATTGTATTGTATTCGAAGACGGCTGGACCAATTTGGATATTTTTTTGTTTGTTTGAAAGAGCTTATACTTTACAGTTCGAACCATTGTAACCAGGTCAGGATCTGATGATGGGATTCTGGAGAAATCAAGGGTACTCTACAACTATTATAGGCATAACTATAGTGATTTGAGTATTTTTTACAGCAGCTCGAGCATTTGCTTTTAGAAAGGTGGAGGCTAAGTGAAGTAAGTTCTTTTTTGTTTAAAATTATTATCTTAATGTTGATATGATTTGTATCACTAAATACTTTACCTTTCAATTTCTTCCAAATCAGTCACGTTCTCTTCGGGCACCGACGTTAATTCAGTATTTTCTAAGGGTTCCGTATTTGTGATGTCTTTTTCTGTAAGGAAAAACAAACTTATTAGGTAATTCCCATGTACTCAATATTTCATAAATTACGTTAAAAAAAACATTCCATTCATTTATGGTCTCTTGTATGTACAGATAGTTTTGGTTTTCTGACAGCTTGTTTGAGAATACATATCGTACAATAAGTATTACTGCACCGCGATGAGAATACTCCATACTAATTTTGACGTGAGTATATGGCAAATATGAAGATAACAGATGGACCCAAAGAGTCGTAAAGTGGCCAGGGCCTAAAGGTACCAGAAGAGGCAAGCCGTGTGTCAGATGGGCGAACGAATTAGCAACAGTTGTAGGAAGAAATTGGCTAGAGATTGCTAAAGATATAATGAAATGAAACGCCTTGGAGGAGGCTTTTACCCGAAGCCATACAGCCGGGCCATACAGGATAATTAGAAAACTTAAATATCTATTGCAAAAATTCATGTGTGGAATTAAATTAAGCTTAAATATAATAAAAATAAAATACGGCAGATATGTCAACTCTAATCCTATTCTAATCGCGGTTAACCTTTTGAACGCCAAGAGCCACTAAATCGGTCGTGTGCTGTCGTGCCTGCCACGCCAACGACCACTAAAGTGGCTATGGCGGACGCTGTCAAAGCAATTGTCAAAGATAAGGTTTATATTCGTTATTCACTAGTCGAGATATTGGCGTGTAGGCCACGTCTTGCCGCGAGAGAGAAAGCGTTCAAAAGGTTAATGTACTGAGTTAAGACCCTATCGAAAAATAGCAAACACTACTAAGATGCGGGCGAATATTCTAATATTCCTTTGTCCGCTAAAATTTCCTACAAAACAACAATTAACACTTTAATATTCCACTTTGGAGATTTCAGGAAAAGGTATAACGAATAACATACCTGTGATACTAGTTTGCTCTACTGGGGGACTACTTCTATAACCGTTCGCCTTCACAGGACTCGGGCAGATTTCCTTGACAGTGTTAAAACTGAGGGTGTAGCCGTTATCCTTTTTGACTGTAACAAAGAAAAACAGAATAAGTAATGGAATGAAGTCCCTGCCAAAGTTTTCTCGAAGGATCACAGTATGGGGTTTTTTAAAACGGGGTGTGCAGATTCCAAAGGGTCTGCAGTTGTAGGCGTCCATAGGCTTCGGTAGCTGCTTACCACCAGGCGGGCTGTATGCTTGTTTGCCATCGCCGTGGTATATAATAGTATGTTATACAATCTTGACATAACGAAGAGCTTTTCAGTCGAGTACCGTATTTAGGCCACGAAGCTTGTCTAAGTAAGGTACGAGATTGAAAGTCTTAATTATGTCATTATTATATACAATATTTTTTCTACAAGTGCTCAAAAAAGCAAGCCGGTAAAAATTAAGTTCAACTAATGCCTTACAACCTGCTCCCTCTATAAAATTTAGTAACTATGTCGCGGTTGTGCCGGCGGTCGGGTAGGAGGACAAAGTGCTATAATATTGTGAGTCCATTTCAGCATCGTCGACGCTGCTAAAATTTGCGACCATAAAAGAACCATCGAAAAGTATGCGCTAGTAGTTCGGTCTACATAGTCTCAATTCAAGCATTATGGTCGACGAGTAGAAAAAACTAATTAAATAAATACTGTATAGTATAAACGGACAACTAATTAGGTAAATACTCCATATCTCGTTTTCTAATGAATTATCTAATTAAAAATATCAACGTTTCCTAATTAGATCCTTAGATTGTGATAAGTGACGTGCTTAGTCTTAATTGGCCCAAACCGGAATTAGACCTCACTCTAAGGTTAAAAGTAAACTCCGGCCAAGAGCATGTCGGGTCATGCTTAATGTAGGTTCCGTAGTTGCCGGTCCGTCACCATACACAAACTCAAACAGGGTTTTTTCCGGCGTGTCCGTCATTTAACTAAGAAAAGATAACTCAAAAAACGGTTTAACCAATTGTATTTAAACCCAACTTTCAAGATTTTTTTTCATATTTATTGGGTCCATGTTTTACAAGTTAGAGAGGTGGAGGACCAATTTTTGTGCTTTCGGAGGGATTACTTCCAGAAAGTATTGCTTTTATAAAAAACTAGTTTTGTGAAGACGCTTATTATAAAAAGACCTATCTAACACCACAACGAGTGACAAGATAAAGTTTATTTAGATATATTTCGGAACAAAGATTATCTGTACAAATGATTTAGATTAGCATTGAAGAAAGCGATATTTTATCAATTGTTTTCTACACCGTGTTTTGGTCACGTTTTAATAGTGAGTCATTATTTAACGAGAGCAGTCAACAACTTGTGTTTGTTTGATTTCCATGGCGGTCTTGTTGTTCATTAGCTGTAACGGTATCTCATAATATCTCAGTCATAATTAATTATGTATAATTCCTCAACGCAAGAGAATTTAAGTACATTAAATGCCTTTCGATAGTAAAGGAGATAAAATTAAAATGTAGCTTGCTTTAGGAAATCCAACGTGTATGGTATGAGAAGTACAACGATAATATGTATAACAGGAAATACCTTTCGCAAAAAAGGTCGCGGGCCCATTTTTTTTCAATATGACATATAAAGGGGATTATAATATTTTACCTAGACTTTTTGGTAGGTGAAATTCACAAACTTCTTTGGAAAATTTGTCGGTAAAACGGAATATTCCGGTACTTCGGCAACATACTATAATTATGCGTTTAAATTGAACTATTTTTCAGAAGTTCTTCGATGAATAAAAGTGAAAAAGATCGTATTGTTTGACGTGGTTTCAAAAATGTTTCGCTTCATACCGGAATGGCAAAAGGGCTCGTGGATTTTCAATCAATCAATCAATCAATTTATTTAATTCAGATGAAACATCCATATATGTTAGTACAGAAAACAAAACATAAAAATAAAATATTTAAAAGAATGAGTTAGTACTAAAAAACTAAACTTACATACTAGATTTTGTGTGAATTTGGATCCACCTTATTATCAAGGGTGAATCCCACCTATCCGAGAACACGCTTAGGATGCTATTGGAGCTGTGTCGGAGTCGCGTATTAGCGGACGCACATCGCTTCCTCATGAGGGCAGCAAAGCTGAATGGCATCTCGCTAAGTGTGGTAGGGCACGTTCAGCGAATGTCATCGCTCAAATCTGGAGCAGAGCCCGACTGGGGAAGTACCTCCACCTTACAGAAAACCACAGCCAAATAGCACTAGACCCTGCTCATAGTGTTGTGTTCCTGCTGGTGAGTAAGGTTGCCAAAGAGCTCAAAGAGGACCCAGTGTGTTGACGATGAGGGACCTTCTTGTTCCTTTAGTCGTCAACACAGTGAATCCTCCTTTTTGTAAAGGGTCGGCAACGCGCATGTGACTCCTTTGGAGTTGCAGGCGTCCATAGGTTACGGTAGCTGCTTACCATCAGGCGGGCCGTATGCTTGTTTGCCACCGTCGTGGTATAAAAAAAAAAAAAAAAAGCCGTCGGTCCGTGCCTCCGCGAACATCCCCGACGCACTGCAGCGCCAGGGCAACCCCAGCAGCACCCTAAACGCATTGTTATATTGAACCCGTAGGTCGCTGTATGCCCTCTGCGTAAATGAAACCCACAGACTGCACGTGTATAGAGCTTGGCAGTATGATTTGAATAGCAACAGTTTAACTTGTTTTGAACAACGTGCAAATCTGCGGGCCATCATATTGTATATTTTAAAGGACTGAAGTACATATACATAACGTCAGAGTATATAAGGTAAATTTGACTCATAATAGTCATAATATATCGCAATGCCTAAGCTAGCACTTGTCTTATTACCGCCCCCCATCACATGGCGATCCTGCCACTACGGTCGGGTCCTGTACCGGCGGCGCGCTGCGCCAGCCAGATGAGTACGACCAGAAACTTCAAGGTTGATCAATAACAAGAATGTGTGAAAAGTGAAATCCCACGTCATAAACATGTTCAAGATCTTCAAGGCCCCGTCAGAGCCACGCGTTTCGTATGCGGTGCGCGATCCGCGCTTGGACGCAGCCCCCGCCGCGCCCGCGCAGACGGTGACAACAATATATACGTGCCCCTATACTCTATGTCTTTAGGTATTTAAATAAAAGTAAACAAACAATTTTTACATTTTCGGGTAGTTATAACTTTTATTGGTTAACCGACCAAATACAAAACTGCCTGGATCTGTCACTTAACGACCTGGCTTTAACCAATATTATTTGATCGTGTAATGTTTTCATCTACCCTCAACTGGCTTAAGGTGCCATTTGAGGGCTATGATATATAATAATGACAGATGGGTTATGCACGCTCCAAAAGTGAAGCACTTAATATGAGTGAATTCAAACAACTGTCGCTAGTCACGCTCCGGCAAGCGAGAGATGCGGACGTGTCAATGAGCTCCCGTCACCCGCGTGGGAAATGATTGTCAAAATAGATAAACATAAAGGAATCGTTGTTAGGTTATGGCATAACTCTGGAAGTATTTTTTGTGCTCATTTTGTTAGAGTATAACCCATCCATAGTAAATACCATTGTCGAGGGTAGATCTTATTTACTTTTATTTAAATACCTAAAGATACAGAGTATAGAGTCGGTGTCGGCGGGTCGGTGTACCTGTGGTCCGGTCGTCCTCGTTGTCGGAGGCGTGGCGCTCGCCGGAGGAGGCGCCGGAGCTGCCGGTGGCGTAGCCGGAGGAGGGCGGGGAGGGGCGGCGGTAGTGCGAGATGCGCTGCTTCTTGGCGGCCGGCGCCTCCTCCCCCGCGCTCCCCGCGCCTCCCCCGCCTCCCCCGCCGCCCCCGCCGCCGCTCCCCGCGCCCGGCCGCTTGGCGCCCGGCGACGCGCGCGGCGACAGCGAGTTGGTGGAGTCGCTGCTTACTGGCGGTGTTAGATTTTGAGGTTTCCGCCTGTTGGAAATAACGAATATTAACACTGGACACTACTACTTCGTCAAGGATGATTAAGACATGGATGGACAATACCTACAGTTAGGTGCAAAACTGTCCCAATAGTAGCATCTTGGTAGAATGTGGAGAAGTGGATGTCGATCGAGGAGAGGGGCACATGATTAATACATACCAGTACTATTTAAAATTTCCTACAAATCAGCCTTACATATGATATACTTAGAATTTACGGTTATTTTGTAATTTAGAATAGAAAAGTAGAAAAAAACACATTTTTATTTTTTCGAATATTTCTAGTTCCTCTTATGGAAACTCCAAATAGGGAACCATACATAATTAAGAAATTCAGCCTCTATAAAATAAGGTATCAACTGTTTAAATCACAAACATAGTTTTGTAGTTATGGCAGAGTAAAAGTCGTCTTGAACATTGAACTAACGAACACTTTCTATGGCTGTTTTTAATGGTACACTTTTGCACCGAACTATAAGCCACCTAAAAGTAACTTGAAAAATATGCCCCATTAAAGCAATTGCATGATGATTTTATAGAGGCAGAATTTCTTAATTATGTATGGTTCCCTATTTGGAGTTTCCATAAGAGGAACTAGAAATATTCGAAAAAATAAAAATGTGTTTTTTTCTACTTTTCGATTCTAAATTACAAAATAACCGTAAATTCTAAGTATATCATATGTAAGGCTGATTTGTAGGAAATTTTAAATAGTACTGGTATGTATTAATCATGTGCCCCTCTCCTCGATCGACACCACTTCTCCACATTCTACTAAGATGCTACTATTGGGACAGTTTTGCACCTAACTGTATATACAAAATCGCGTTCCTCGAACCTTCAGGCTATACGTCAGTTTTCGGTACTGAGTGCCACAGCGCCATCTGTTGAGTCTGGAGTCGAGTTATTCTGTCAGCGTTAATCGCCGAACAAAATATTAGAAACTAGAATATATTTATTTAATCTTAATTGCACAAAATAAGATGGTACAAATGGCGGACTTAATGCCATAAGGCATTCTCTACAAGTCAACCAATGGGCTTAACAGAAAGGTTAAGTAGGAATTTAGTGTTTGTGGTGACCGATAGATGACGCTATTAGTGCTTTAGCCTGAAATAAGGGAACGCGATTTTGTATAGGCATTGTCAATCCATGTCTTAATCATCCTTGTACTTCGTATTAACCCTTTGAACGTTAAAAACGCACGTCACACGCAAGCGAGCCAGTAAACTTACTTGACAGTATAAAAGTTACTTTGACAACGTACGCCATAACATTTATAGGCATTGGCGCTGTCGGCAGGAGAGCTCGTGGCGTTCCCGAGCATCTTTGGCGTTGAAAAGGTTAAAGAAAAACATGCAATACAGACTATCGTTTTCCTGGTTGTAACTGTTTTCGAAAAACCAATCGCTGTAGACTCTACGTTACTTTGGCGCCCCTAGAGGCAGCGGCAAGTTTATTTGCCGTAAACATAATTATATATCTAATAATCATGCATTCAAAATAAATATTTGTTTCCTCTCTCTGTTGTGTATTAGCAAATTGATTGTTGAATTTTGTATAACTAACAAAAATGTTGAAGTTCTAAGGTACATTTTCAATGGGCAAAGACTAAAAAACCATTTCAAGTATTTACAAGCTACAATGTTGCGTTTTCGTACACGATAAAGAAGTACCGTCACGCTAAAATTGCATTCGTAATGTTGTGATAATTGTTGACCTAAGACCATTAAACAATCAGGTTTTCCGTTACTGAGTAAAAAGGTCATATCTAGAGTCATTCAAATATGTTTACAATAATAACTTATGTAAAGTTGTCTTTGCCATAGCATTACTAATTGTAAACTATAGTGATAGTGAAACATATATCTACACGTTTTTCATTCGTAGAGTCAGATATATCATATAAGTATGCATGTATATATGTAAATTGAAAATATTGAAATACAGAAGGTAGTAAGTATACTGGCGGGAGAATATCAGCGGTCAAACAAACATGCCCATATGACAAGTCAGCGGTATTTATCTTGATTTTTCTTGACAAAAACACAAAATGTTCAAATATCTTAAATTACCTGATATATATATATTACGCTCATAATTCGAAGCTAATAAATTTTACTCTCTCAGTGAGCTCACTAGGTGGCGTTGCAATATACGCAGATGACATAAGGACATGCAAAATGTATGGCACCGAGACAACTACAAGGCTCCGTTAAGTTCTACCTTTGTATAATAATGCTTTAATATTACGTGCCATATTTTAATGAAGTAAAATTAAATGGTATTTTTACACACTTAAGAATCCATATAATTTGTTAGTTTGACGTACAAGGGCTGCTATTTATATATCCGGAAACCGGGATTACAATCTTCTTAAATAGCATATTTGACCTCCATGGTAAAATTTGAACTTTTTTAAGTACTGGCCGGTATATTTTTTCTTTCTTATTAACGCTCGTGTTTTGTTTTTGACGGGTTTTAAATGTCATCTCGAAGCAAGAATGGAACTCACTCGTGAAAATATTCGTGCTATGATTTATTATGATTTTCGGCGTGGTTTAACGCAACAACAGTGCATAGATCAACTAACTTCAACTTTTGGTGATGAAGCCCCATCTAAAACTACTGTGTATCACTGGTTTAGTGAGTTCAATCGTGGACGTAGTATGCTTACGGACGAAGTTAAGGCAGGTCGCCCGAAATCGGTCGTTGTACAACAAAATATCGAGGCTGTGCGAAAACTTATAATGGACGACCGACATGTTACGTACCGCGAGATAGAGGCGACTCTGGGTATTTCTATGACCAGCATTAATAGCATATTACATAATTATTTGGCTGTAAAAAAAATTTGTTCGCGTTGGATACCCCACAACTTAACAAAAGAGCAAAAAGATGCTCGCGTCGAATGGTGCAATAAAATGTAAAAAAAATATAACCGTGGTGACTCAAAAGCCGTTTATAACACCTATACAGGTGACGAATCCTGGATCTATGCATACGATCCCGAAACGAAGCAACAATCAACGGTATGGGTGTTTCAAAATGAGCCGAACCCTACGAAAGTTACTCGTGCAAAAAGTACATTGAAACAAATGGTGGCCTGCTTCTTCGGTATTAATGGCCATGTAGCTACAGTGCCACTAGAAAACCGTAGAACGGTTAATTCAGAGTGGTACACGACCATTTGCTTACCGGAAGTATTTGAACAAATTCGTAAAACTAACCAGCGACGAAGAATCATTCTTCATCATGACAATGCCAGCTGTCATACGTCACGCGAAACAACTCTATTTTTGGAGGGCCAAAATGTGGAATTAACGGGTCATCCGCCGTACAGCCCTGACTTGGCACCCAACGATTTTTATTTATTTCCAAATATAAAGAATAAATTACGCGGTCAACGATTTTCGACCGCTGAAGATGCTGTCGTCGCATTCAAACAACACGTTATGGAGGTACCTCAGGCGGAGTGGCAGAAGTGCTTTAAAAATTGGTTCACGCGAATGCAAAAGTGCATAGATCATCAAGGGGAATACTTTGAAAAACAATAAAACCATTTTCAGCCGTGTACGTTTGTTTGTTTTTTTGTTTCCGGATATATAAGTAGCAACCCTCGTAACTGGGTACTGATTCAGTGCTTCGTGGATTTCTGTAAAGGTCACATTTTACTTTGTCGCCTTTATCTACCGACCTCGGTGAACGCGCCGGTACAAGGTCAAACTATATAATATGCATGCAAATAAAGAATGCGATACGTTCATACGTTCACTGAATTCAGAGTTTTAAAACATATGTTATAACAAATTGCATTTCTTTAAGTCTTATTGAATGCTTGTCGTGCCACTGAAAGTTGTTTCTCTGATTAGAGATATTAAAATTTACTTTTGTAGGTATACTTTTGTCCGTTGGGTAGGGTCTTCTTTGATCAAAACCAGATTATGATAGTTTCACAAGGAATATACGAAATACTGCCTTCGTAATGCATTCACGGTATTCCCAAATAATTCAATAAAATAATACCTACGCATGCAGACATGTTCATTGAGGAAGTTTACAATCACGGTCATAAATGCAAGGCAAAATTGTGTTTCATGAATTCATAACCATGTCTTTATTCAAGCTAGTTTGTACTTGAAAACGATGTCCGACAAAAATATATACTCGAGGTAGAATTATCAAACATTTCTCTTGGTACAGTCAGCTGCAGAAGGAGCCAATCGGGCGATGAGTTAAAATGATCTCGACACAACTTTGCACTAAGATATCATATGATTAAATTTTTATAATCCTGGTCACAGCACCAATTGTAACAAGATATCAGATGACACAAATTGTTACCGCGACCGTGGCTTTGATCAAATGTATCAAATAATATCTGTATACAACATTCTAATAGAGAGAGTAAGCGCTTGTAAAGATCATTTTGAGTACTTCAGCCGCTTAGATATTTTGCTGCTGAATGCAAGGCGTGAAGAGTAAGAAGCCGTACGCGACAGACCTCTTGAGTATACGTTTCTCCTCCTCGGTATAGAACGGCCAATCCTCGTTGACGTCGTTCCATATGTGCCTACGTAAGTGATAACAGTTGTCCTTGAGCGAGCCTATCTGGGGCAGGATCTTGTTCACCACGATGCGTTCCTTGTCCTTCATGCCCTCTGTAATGTTATGCCGAGTGTTAAAAGTTTGTCCGGGTAAGAAGACATCGTATATTTTGTAAAGGTTTCGTTGAAACGTAGCGATAGTGGTATTGGTATGTAAATCTAGCTACTGCAGTTTTAATTCTTTATCTGTAAAGTCCCTGTTCTGACATCAAATGAAGTATAATTTTAGAAAAATCTATAGGATTAGATATCTGTATCGACTCATATCAGTGCCACGGTTGTAATAAAACCACAATGTTTTAACGAAAACTATACAAAAACTACGATATCTGCGTTCATGTCAACGAATATTCAATTATAAAATTTACAGTAATGACAAATTTTATGTAGAATATTTGTTGAACGGAGCAGAATTATATAGGAAATGACACACGTACCTTGATTGAGCCTTAAGTATAACTCCGGCTTTTTGAAGGGTTTCAATGCTAATAACTGTATAAGTCTTTCTCTGGAAAAGAAAAAAAAACAAATTAATACCTTGCATTTCAAAACAATTATTTTACTAAAGGAAAATATATTGATACCTATTTACACAATCATATTAATATATTTGTCAATCTGTTAAAAATACTTATTTATGCTTATCTCCTAAGTATAATGTATTGAATTGATTGGTTTTCCTAAGCTAAGCCATTGTAAAGTTAAATCGGTTTTGTGTAAAGCACTTAACAGCATTACGCACACATTATAATCGACAACTTGGGAAACCCGGGGTTTTTCTACAATGGTCATTGCCTTTTCTAAGACACTTGAAAACCTTTTTTAGAGGTCACCTCTTTTACGAGTAAGGCCAATATTACAGTTCCTTCGATTTGTTTATGATTTATTTCATTGGTGGGTACCCTGTAATTCCTATAAATAATTAGTGATTTTTAATAAAATCGTTTAGTAATAATAAATACCAATCATAAGAAATGACTCCAAGTATTTTTTAACCTTTAGGACCATAAAGTTGAATTCCCATAAAGTTGAAATCTCGAAATGTTGAATTTCCCAGAACGTTGGATCTCATAATGTTGAAATTGCACTATGTTGAATCCTAAAATGTTGAATTGGCAAAAAGTTGGAATTTGCAATAAGTTGAATTTGCAATAAGTTGAACTCCCAAAATGTTGAATTGCAACAAGTTGAATTTGCTAAAAGTTTATTTA
This sequence comes from Pammene aurita, assembly GCA_947086415.1. Classification (NCBI taxonomy): domain Eukaryota; kingdom Metazoa; phylum Arthropoda; class Insecta; order Lepidoptera; family Tortricidae; genus Pammene; species Pammene aurita. The sequence goes on from OX352305.1 coordinate 10,959,633, forward strand.
TGCCACACCTGGCCACAAAGTGCCTTTTTCCGCACGCTACGCGTACGGAAAAAGCCGCTTTCTGCCCAAGTGTGGGCATAAAATTATGTACTTAACACGTGAGGTAATAAAGAAAGCCCTTGATCGCATATTTACGTCCCTCGCTTGCAGCTCGGGCCGCAAACATCTGCGATCTCGGCCTTCGACTTCGGCCGGCGATTTCGACTAATTCGCATACATGGAATCATCATTAAATAATAATACACGTACTGTTCCTTTTGAGCTTCGTTCCAACCGAGTGTCCCACGACACTCATTAGTTTTTTTACCTACGTAATTTAGAAATGCTAGGCTCAAACACGTGAGAAGTGTTAAAACCTAAAAAGCAAGGCCCTCGTCGACGCTCGAGCGTGACGTGCAGCAAGGCAGGTCGTGCGGCGTTCTTGTTATAATAACAAACGTGTTATAAACACAACACCCCCAGTATATTTAAATAATAATGTCATCATCCACTCAAAAAAATCGACATTCCGGGAAATCCAACATTTTGGGAATTCAACGTCATGAGAATTCAACATTTTGCGAAACTTAAAAAAATCAACATTCCGGGAAATCCAACATTTTGGGAATTCAACGTCATGAGAATTCAACATTTTGCGAAACTTAAAAAAATCAACATTCTGGGAAATTCAACATTTTGGGAATTCAACTTTATGGGAATTCAACTTTATGGTCCTAAAGGTTTTTTAATATTTCTTCATGACAGCCGTTTGATATCTAATCAGTTATAAATTATAATAATTCTGATTAAGAAAGTCAAAAGGACTGTGTTGCAATTAAAATTTAAGTTTTTCACTTTCCGCGTTGTCACGTGACGAGTTGCCATGTTCAGTCGACATCAAAGATAATATTTACAATTCTACACCGTTTTCAATTGGAATAAAGCAAAAAAGGTGTACACATCTTTGACGTCGGCGGTATCGGGGGTAATTTAAACCTTTTTGCTAAGACGTTAAGGTAATAGTCAGTTAAGTGTGTTGTTTGTACGTGTCAATAATAAATCGCACAGCCTTGGCTATGAATCAGATATAATAACCGTGTAAGCGCTGGCCGGCGAGAACAATATAAAACCAATAACGGCAAACGAAATTGACGTTATAATGCCCGTTCAAATCCGTCGGAGCAAAACAATTTACTAGGTCCGCCATTTTGGTAGCAATTAGCCAACGCCGTCATTTTGTCTTTGCTAAAGAATGCAGAAACACAATATTTGTATCGAATGGTATTTAATTACGCTAAATCAATACATGTTTTCCTTAGCACTTGAAGAACGTGTTTAAGTAATTTGAGGAAGTCTTTATAAGAGTCGTTGTATACGGTCACTTTATACAGTGATACAAAGTAAGTTACTAACTACTGTATTTATTACCTAGTCGGTTACTAAGTTCTGTTACTAGAGTTTTCACTAAATAAATAGGAATAGGTAGCAACATTTTAATTATTCACGTACATAATTTAAAAGCTTATTTAATAGTCAATAGATTACAATATATTTAATTGAAAATTATTGTCGCAGTTTTTCAGAATTCTTTATAAAACACTCGGAAAAAGGCGTGAAAAATATACGTCAAAATTACGCTCCTTGATCATGTTGATTTTAAATCCTATTTACTTTTAATCACCTTTAAGACGCATCAGTCTTACACAATTCGGTAGCTATATTCTTTAGCTTCAATTTGGTATATGTATAGTTCACGTGGGGCTATCCGATAAAATACTAGACTATACGTTGCAAGTCTGCTTGTTCAATAGCAGTCTAAATCTATGTCTTTTGTGAAAAACTTAAAAATAGGCAATATTTCAAATGGGAATATCCGTGGGATAAAATAGCAAGAAAATTAAATGGTGGTCACGCATTTACCTCTAATAAACAGGTTTCTTACAAACAAGCAATGGAACCTTCTAAACAAAGGTGCAATATTTATTTGATGCACTTTTGTAAAGTGTAATTTTCTTAAATTTACCGCGTGTTTGCGTCTTCAGGCAATCTTGCGCTTTACAAGGATTTTCAATAAAATTTCTCATCTGATTTGTGTATTATTATACCATATTATGTTCATTAGAAATTAGGCTATTAAATAATTACTTTAATTTTTGATTTTCAATCTTTATTTTATATTTTATCAGTCAGAAATCTGGTAACAGAACTTAGTAACTAACTAGGTAATACTAGATCGGCCCTAGAGCAAGGTTTTACGGAAATCTCTTCTAGAGCATTAACTGTTGAATGACTAGCCTAGCATTGTTTTCTAGCATTTCTAAGCAAGTAATGACCTAGTTTTTCACCGAAATGTCTTATATTTTTATTGAAATGGCATATTGTAAGTTGTTGTGGCTGCCAAAATTGTACTGTGATATTGATGGGGGTCACTCCTACATAGGGGTCACTCCTACACTTTTCCAATGGCATACGGCCATCAATCTCACTGATATCATAATTTAAGTAGACGCCCGATAAGTGGGTAGATTGCCAGGAAGAATCACCCATCTATTATTAGAATATGACAAAGTGAAATAGCATCTCACTATCGCGCGTGAATTTGAATCTCGCGTGTTTGTGTGAATAATATGAATGTCAGGCATAATAGCGTTCAAATATAATTATACAACCACAATCGTTTTGTCGTTTGTCAGATAGGTCAAACAGAACTTACACCACAAAGCTATCTCGCTTATGTGGTTTGATATCGTGTTCACCAATTAAAGAAATACCTAATGTTCATACAACTAGACTTTAAATGTTTAACAAAAAATAATCAAATGAAATCTTCACGACCTTCAGAACAATTGAAGTTTGAAGATTAAAACACTTCTGTGAAATGGAGAGATTATGTGACAAACAGTACAAGGTGTTAGGTGTCATATAAAGTAATTAATAATAACGGTAGGCAAAATGCTCTCATATTTCACTATTTAGCACTTGCTTGAGTTAGGTTAGGTTATTAAAATCGTGCAACGTAATTAAATGGAAACCTCTCCATCTTCGCCTCCTAGTTCTAAAGCGTGATATGTGTATACTAACTTGATGGACCGCCTCGCGAGGTCCGGGTTCTGAGGGGGCCTCTGCGGCTGGTGGGACAGAGGCGGCTGCGGCTGCAGCGAGTGCGGCGCGTGCGCCACGTGAGGCGCCGGCGTGGCCCGCGGCACCGGGGGCCGCTCCACCCGTTCCGGCCTCTCCGCGCGGTCCGGCCTCTCCGGCCGCTCCGGCCTCTCCGCGCGGTCCGGCCTCTCCGCCCGGTCCGGCCTATCCGGCCTCTCGGGCCGGTCAGGCCGCTCGGGCCGCTCGGCGAGCGCCGCGGGTCCGGACGAGTATAGGGGATGAGAGGAGCGCACTTTCACACGCCGACCGATGTCCGTCTGGTTCGGCTTTATCACTCGGGTGCTGGAAACATAAGGGTCTCGTTTAGAAACATTGATTAATTAAGATTATTTGGCCGAAGTGAGATGTAAGACATTTCAGGAGCAATCGACAATCTCCAAAAACTAGTTTCACATTAGCTTCAATCGTTTCTATGTGAGGAAGAATCACGATTAACTATTACTTTACTCTCCATAAAATAGTGATCAATTCTACGGTTCCTATAACGATGAGTAATATACGGTATTGTATTGTCCATTTTCGTTACATCACATGAGGAAATAATTCCATATAGACAGATAACAATATCACAGGTAATCTATATATAAAAATGCAGACTTGCCCTTTATTGTGCAATCCCCAACTTCACAATATATTATTACGTGTCAGTGGGAAGTTTCATGGGATTTTATAAATGATTCAATTTATTACTCTTGGAATTTGTGATTTAAATGAAATACCTACTATAAAAATTCTTAAGAACATCATTGTATGTAGCGATGTACTAACGAGTGGCGGAACGTATATAACTTGATTCCCGCCGGCTTGCCTAATTTTCCTAACAGCTCATGAAGAATAGGAAAGAAGTATGCTCTTCACTAACCATCGATGTACCTTATATCTTGCGAATTGTCAGTCAATTGAGTGGACGATGGTATCCCAATACCCAATACCGTATTAGCCGCAAATTGATGATTCACCTTGCGGCGCAAACTATGTGTAATATTTTGTGTGTTCCTTACTGAAATATTGCTTGCCTATGTTCCTTTACGAATTAGGGAATAATAAAATTAAAAAGGAATAATTGTGTCGTTCTGTAGGTACAATTACCTGATATGGATGGGTGCTGTTAACCACATATGGCGGTATCGATAAGGCGAATTGTAACGGGTAGACATTCTTTCCAAGATAAAATGGGTTATATTAGGAAACATTCTTGCCTCACACATATATTGTTGGACAAAATATGGCATGGTTTGATTGACATAAAGAAAATGTAAGGAAAAAGCAAGGTTTTAAAAGAGCCACTTGCATTTTTCCGAACATGTTTAAGTGCTATTTTCATATAGTATTGCTATTATCACGATGAGATGATATTTTATTACATTTACGCGATTGCGTGCGCTCTAATCGATTTAACTTCCCTCACCAGGCATTTCGCACACTGCTAATAAAAGTAGGACTTTATTTCTGATACTAACCGGTGCAACTAGTTTCCTATTAATTGGTTTCCAAGGCGAGCCTATATGCATTTCATTAGCTAATAATGATTTAATTAGACTTAATTAGGGATTATACAACTACTATTGGACCTTTTATATATAGGTTTAGGCCTATAATGTGGTGATTTCACATAAAAAATTGGGAAACAGCGTTTTTAAAAACAAAGTTTACGAGTTGGTTAGCATTTTTTTAAATTAATAAAGAAATGTTTGTAATAATCCAGCAGACAGACTAAGTTGCAGGCCACAGTGCGCACAATGACAGCCGTAGGGAAAAAAATGGTACAGGAAAACGCAACGTGTGACTTACAAGGTGATGATTAGATCAAGATCATTAGTAGCGCAACACTCGTTTTGAGAGAGTATTCATCTAGCATTGGATGTCTGTCGGCTGACATACTGACCATTTTATTTTATTTGTCGATCCTTGGCTGCCTCGTACGAGTCGTCGTTGGCCTGTTCGCCCCTAATGCAGGCAGCGTTCCGCACGCGTCCTGTAGTCGTTTCTGACGTACCTACTCACACGAGCCCTAGAGTACCTGTACTGTCACCACTCACTATTTACTCTGTTCGGCGGCCACAGTTCTCGCCATGCGGTCCTTGGTGGCCTCGTACGAGTCGTCGTTGGCCTGTTCGCCCCTAATGCATGCAGCGTTCCCCACGCGTCCTGTAGTCGTTTCTGACGTACTCACACGAGCCCTAGAGTACCTGTAATGTCACCACTCACCATTTACTCTGTTCGGCGGCGACAGTTCTCGCCATGCGGTCCTTGGTGGCCTCGTACGAGTCGTGGTTGGCTTGTTCGCCCCTAATGCACGGCAGCGTTCCGCACGCGTCCAGTAGTCGCTTCTGACGTACTCACACGAGCCCTAGAGTACCTGTACTGTCACCACTCACCATTTACTCTGTTCGGCGGCGACAGTTCTCGCCATGCGGTCCTTGGTGGCCTCGTACGAGTCGTCGTTGGCCTGTTCGCCCCCAATGCACGGCAGCGTTCCGCACGCGTCCTGTAGTCGCTTCTGACGTTCTCATATGAGCCCTAGAATACCTGTACTATCACCACTCACCATTTACTCTGTTCGGCGGCCAGTTCTCGCCATGCGCTCCTTGGTGGCCTCGTACGAGTCGTCGTTGGTCTGTTCGCCCCTAATGCACGGCAGCGTTCCGCACGCGTCCAGTAGTCGCTTCTGACGTACTCACACGAGCCCTAGAATACCTGTACTATCACCACTCACCATTTACTCTGTTCGGCGGCCACAGTTCTCGCCATGCGGTCCTTGGTGGCCTCGTACGAGTCGTCGTTGGCCTGTACGCGCATCCTGCGCGGCAGCGGCCCGCACGCCTCCAGCCGCCGCGCGCCGCCACTCCTGACGCACTCAAACGAACCCTGAAACACAAACGTTCCGTATTAAATACTTGGTCACAGTTAATGGTTTCTTTTTCCCTGTAGTATTTATACTTCAGACTGAATGAATATTATATTAGCGAAACACAAGATCAGAAGCGCAGCCTTATCTTGGACCAGGATTCTTGGTATTCCTACAGGCTTAATGAAGGAACATGTGTAAATACCTAAAATACCTATCAAGAAATAGTGGGAATGTTAAAACTAACAACTAAGCAATTCAAACAAATTTAACGAAAAACTTAACAGAAAATGACACTAAACACGTTTTTGCTAATTTAAATCCAATAGCTAGAATACAAGTAATCATCACTGCATTGCACCCAGAACGAGCTAAGAAGAAAATATAGAATAGGAGAAAATGACCAGAATCACACGCGCGAACATGCTGCCATCTTTTGACCACTTAGAGATATAAATAGTTTATAAAATACGCCTCTAAGACACTAAATCCTCCATAATACATATAATATAAGTAATCTGTAATCAACACTTTGATATTGAAGGAAATATAATAGTAACCGTTATTAATTTTATTACAAATATTAAACAAATATCAGTGTATCAGTCAGTGTCATGGTATCGCAACACGAACACCAAAACCGATTATAAAATCCAACTCAAAAACTTACTCTTCCGTACATGTCCCAGTAGTAAACAGTGAATAGAACACTAAGATAAACTTGAGAATATAACTAAAACTTGACCGCTTTCAATTTTATTAGAAAAATTAAAAGTTTTCCTGGGTCACCGTCTGCTAAGTGTTTGTAATGCAACACGAACGCCCACCGCCTGAAATCGCACTTTCTAACGGCTATTGAGTAACATTTCCAGTACGTGCTGAGCGGCGCATTCCGAATCTACTTCACTATTAACATTTTTTGCTAATTCGTAGCACAATGGTGGAAGAAAACTGCAATAATATCTGTACAAATGTGATGGTTGACAAGTACAACTTTGTAGGCAAATAAGTTTTCTAATGCCATCCGCGTGCCTTCCTAGTGGCATCTTTCGGTTAGTATCGAATCAAATGGGTGGAAATGCAAATGATCCCGTAATTTTTAAACGAAGATTGTTCTATTTTAGAGATTTACCTAAAATCGACACACATATTCATAAATGTGCTTATATAACATAATAATATAGCACCAAACGATCAAGTGATCAGAAGAGGTGCATTTAAAATGCATTAGGGTGATCATTAGGAATCGTTAAAGGCTATTCATATAAATATAGAAGTACCCTGGTTACATAGGAGGTACCATAGCATTTAAAAAAAGGTAAAGAAAGGTACTAGTTAGTTATTTCAAATTCAATGCTAGAACTGTTGAACATAATCATTTATCTAAATAGTTTAAAAGTTTTTTGTTAAAAGGAATCGACTATACCGATGTACAATTTTAGTTTCTTCGATTCGAATATCGAGCACCAAGTCAAATGGTGCTTGAGTGAATGTACAATATATCTAGACATAGAAGATGTAATAAACGAGCTCAATAATTTACAATTAACAAAAAAAAAAACATTGCAAGTTAAATGAAAGCTAGTGAGAAGTAATATGAAAGTTATAATAGACTAGAACGAACAATATACAGACTAGAGCAAGAAAATAAGAAGTGTGTAAAAATGTCATCGATTTGGACGACATTAATAACATCATCGGTAGTTAGTTATCGGCAGCAACCGTTCCGCGACCCACTAACCAACGGAAAGCGTATTACAAAGGGGGGCCATAGAGAATATTAATCGGCCTCCATCTTGCCGGATCAGCTGAGCAACGGTCGTGGAAGCGTAAACTACGCTACGAGGAAGGAAATCGCACTTTAAACGGATGATATTGTTTTTTTCAAGCGGATTATGTATGACTGGGCCAAAATAATAACAATATTTTTTGGACAAAGTACACACAATTATTACGTTTATGAAAAACTTGAACGCATTGTTCTGTTGTCCGTTAAACATAGAACCATATTCTTCATTTAGCTGTAACAGGCGGATTTAAACACTGAAACTACGAAAAACTTGTATGATAGGAAATTTATGTGTAGCCTAAGGTTGGCTGAGAGAATTAGACACGTACTTACTCGTATTTTGATTATAATGCTATCAATTTGAAACAGTACATACTAATAATATAACTAATACGACATTGATATTTTATAGATGGTAACGATATAGTTTATTATATATCACAACATAATTTACTTAACATTTCACACTTCTACGGGTAAATAATGTATACCACTTGATTAAACTTGCTTTATTACTCTAGAACGATCGCTAATTATGTTTTCATATGCATAACTACATATCTACACACATATACATATGCCAAGTTCAAGTAAAAACGAATATTGAGATAAGACTTGATGTTACCAACTGTGACAAGTTGCACACAAGTCGCTAAGCAAATAGAAACTTGGAATCGTACACACTCAACGATTTTTTAACGTCAGTATACGAAAAGGGAATAAATCGTTCGATCGTGCCAACTGGAGGTGATTGGCGCTTGATTTCAAAGCTATTGCTTTGTTGCGCTATTAAACGGCTACTAAGAGTATGTTTCTCGAGAAAGGAGATTGTTATTGGTTGCCCTGAAAACATAGCTTAGGCGCACCTTTACTCTAACACTCCAAGTCTCCACCAGTACACCTGTCCAAATAGTTTACAATACATCATCGTGGCGATCACACTAAAGCGATCGTCAGTTCAAAATCGCCCCTTTAAGTTGCTACCCAAAAATATGCATTCGGAAAAGTAGCAATACGTATCACTTTCCCATGGATTCAGTCCGGTAATGGTAAAATTTTTCAGTTATGTAAAGTTTATTAAGTCAACTGTATTCCATGTACGATGCTATAGTGACGTTAACATATCGAATAATATTTACCCAACAGTCAAACCGATCAACTGGTATTGTAGTTATATAATAGCAACGTTTATTTGAGAAGAAAGAGAATTTAGAGAAGTAAGTATGCAGGCATATAGCATTGCGGGTGTTACAGATAAAAGATATAAATAGCCAATTTAACTGCTACAACAAACAAAACAGTTTGCACAAATTTTCAATAGAAAGAGTGTATGTTTTGTCATTGCTCTTGGGTATAAATAATAAGAACCATTAAATTTTATAAAAGATATAGGCACTAATTAACGAAATAATGTTTTATCAACCGCGGTCGTTTATGTTGATAAACTAAAAAAGCCAAATCTCAAACAAATTTGTAAATATAACCATGATGTAACGTTAAGTTAAAGTAAAAACCGGCCAAGTGCGAGTCGGACTCGCGCACGAAGGGTTCCGTACCATTATTTATAAAAAACGGCAAAAAAAATCATGACTGTTGTATGGCAGCTCCCTCCGATATGCCGCTACAAAGTGCTGGAATAATCTACCACCCCCCATTAGAAATAGTAAATCGGTAGTCACCTTCAAAGTAAAGCTTAAACAATTTCTTTTCGAACAACAAATTATATAATGTGTCTATACTGTCTATAATGTGGCTCTAATTTTAAAAATGACTTGACTTGTACGTCTTTTATAAGTAATGTTTTATTTATGAGTATTGTCCATGCACTACTGTCTGGGAAAAGCCTCCTCCATAGTTTTGGTTTTGGTTATAAATAAATTTGTAGTTTTACATTGCTTGATGCATAGAGCTAAGTTCCGACTAAGATCTCAGTCTTGGCATTATCGACCAAAAATCAGCGCATGATTTGGCGTTTTAAACCTAATTTAAATTGTTTTGTTTTGTTTTTACATGGTTGCCCTGAAAACCAGCGCCATGACAAATGTCATGGCAAATGCTGAGTGGTACCCATTTTGGTGTATTATAACTTGTGTTATTTAATTGTGTATTATTACTTATGTAAAATATGACAAATAAAATTTTCTTTATCTTTATCTTTAAGGCACCAGTGCCTTAAAGATAAAGAGCGAGTAAGCTCTGAGCTATCGGCGATTTTCTCGCTTAAGAAACGAACAAAAGATACATGCTCCCATGTAAATAAAAGAGACAGATATATATTTAGAGCTCATCGCTAGCTGTTCACACTGCGAAGAACTATAAATATATATGTATCTCTCTCTTTTATTTACACGGGAGCGATTATCTTTTGTTCGTTTCTTGGGCGAGAAAATCGCCGATAGCTCATCGTTACTCGGCGGCGGTGGGACCAGTGCCTTAATATTTATTATCTTCCGTTTTAAGTATTAGCGGCAACAGAAATACATCATCTGTGAAAATTTCAACTGTTTGATTATCACGGTTCATGAGATACAGTCTGATGACAGTCCCGTTTTTACCCTTTGGGTACGGAACCCTAGAAACAATTAAACGCATATATTATCTTTAACCAACGCGAACTTGGATAGTTACAATGGCCTATCAGCTGATGTGTGCAGTGTGCATACTATAATTAAGAGTTGAAGGATTTATATGTTTTACGTTAGGTATAAGTACTGCAATAAAGATCAAAAACGTAAACATATATTTAAAGTAAAACAGTCATATGATATATTCTTTCTGTTGTATGTTTCTTTGTTGCACAGTAAAGTAAGTAGAGCTCAAAGAGGACCCAGTGTGTTGACGATGAGCCACCTTCTTGTTCCTTTAGCCGTCAACACAGTGAATCCTCCTTTTTGTAAGGGGTCGGCAACGCGCATGTGACTCCTTTAGAGTTGCAGGCGTCCATAGGTTACGGTAGCTGCTTACCATCAGGCGGGCCGTATGCTTGTTTGCCACCGTCGTGGTATAAAAAAAAAGTATTATACTACTACTACTAAAGTAGACTATACAGTGAAGCGAAGAAAACGAAGAAAGCGAGCTAAATTATCATCATTCTTATAATTTTGTGTTCGTTCAGTCAAGGTGAATACGACTTCTATTTGATCGTTGAAACAAGAGACATAAATGTGGTTGGAGGGTACATCGGCAAGACAGATAAACAATAAATTATATGTATATACTATGATGTTGCCAAATTTAACGTGAACTTTTCATTTTAAAATAGCCTATCGTTCATGTTTTCTTTACTGGATTCATTCATAAGAACTCTGTATGGGTGTAAAAGTTATGAATGTGATTTTACTCGTTGGGTAACGTACTTTCGACATCAGTTTAAAGTTTTCTGATATTTGTTATATTTACGGAATAATCGCCTGGCTACACCTAACGATTACACCCTGTATACCTATATTAACTGCGCCATGTTTCACTTCACAACTATACCTTAGATCAATTGGTTTATTCTTAATTTCTTATCGTATTGCAGTTATATGATTTGTCAAAATTGTCTCAAAAGTTTTAACCAATCAGCCTCACTTTTGCCGTCTCTCGATACAGAACCAAATATCAAGGATAACATCTTTTTTTCTCAGTTATGCATATGTATATAGCTTTGAATGCTCTGTTAACAGGTTGTAAATAAATTAATTTAAATATGCTGCTAAAAGAACGATCGTTAGCTCCTAAAATGCATTTTATATCATAAGAGTGATTTAGAGTTTAACGACACATCTAATGGAGGGATGTTTAACAAAACCAAACTTTTACTTTTTTTACGGATTCGAGTTATTGGTATGTGTTAAAGAGTGTTAAGGTGCTGGCTACAGGTGGGTATGTGACATTGTCAAAAAATATATACCGTGTGTAAATTTTATACGGGCGTATATTGTGATGGCGATTAGTATTGGACCTAGGGAACCTATTTACATTTATTTCTTTATGAAAATAAGTTTTTTTTTTCATACATAATAATTCAGCCCGCAATGAATTGCATCCATGACAATTAACTTACCGGTGCGTCATGTCAGTTTTAAATCAGTTGGATAGCGTACATTGGTGCCCGGTAGGACTTTAAAAAATCATTACACATAATTTAACACTATTTAACTAAATGATTATACTATATGAGTCCTATTGCAGGATACTATAGGTGGATAAAGTATACGCCCGTATAAAATTTACAAGCTGTATTCTGTCCAATTATCATCACAAAACTAACAAATATATAATTTTAACTAATTTCAACTTGAGTGTAAAAATATTAAAAGTGGTATTAGATGATGTGTTATTGTGTGTGTACCTATGATTAGATATACCTAGATGAATTTTGTTACCTATTGACATTGTATATATTGAAATATAAAACTATGTTTTATAAAGGAATAAATGAAATTAAATGAAATAAAAATAAAAAGATAAAATAAACTTGAATACAAAATACTGCAAAAAAGTATGAAGTCGTTTGAAGGCAAATAAATTTCATTTTCAATCAAAAACAACATTAATCTAACTCTATTTGAGTAATGTAGGTTAATAAGATATGTATCTATTGGACTTTACCTGTGGACCCTCCATTTCTGCATTGCTATTGATGCTAAAGTGAAACGTAGATTCACCGGTCGGGCCATTGCTAGTCGCGGGTGCCGGAATTGAGATTTTCTGAAAACAATACAATTATAATGTTAGATTTATACAATTGTTATATGTCCCGTTTTTACCCTTTGGGTAGGACACATTAACAGCTTAGGGGTTCGAACCTGCGTCTCAGGCCTTCAGAGCCGATATTACTACCCCTAGATAGGGAAGGGATAGGACCAGGCCTGAAACCGCAAACCATTTCGTTCGTTCTTTCCTTCGTCTATTTGCTTCGTCGAATATGCAAGAGTGATAGAGAGGCAAATAAACAATTTCGACTTTCGCCGCAGAATCCCCGTTCATCCACGAGTTTCTTTTATTACAAGAATGAAACTAACTCAACGCTAATAATTTTAAAATGAATAATTATAAAGTAGAATGCGGAACAATCTAATAATACAATTAAACGTTACACAAAAACATGCAGTATGTATAGTGCCATTAGGTAAAGTAGGCCAGGTTAATTGAGATCTAAATATGTATTATCTTCCAACCAAATTATGCCCTTGAGCATATCTCATTAAAGCGTTAGAGAAACTACTATGCAACTACGGTTTATGAAGTCTATAATACAAATTTTCCTTAAAAGAAATGTGATGGGCACCTATCATTAAAAATTAGAAGATTATTAAGAATGACTTTTCATAAGTGAAATTTTGATTTTGACCTCTCTTGTATAGGTAGTACCTATCTATACAATTTATTGATGGTTAATAGACTTTTCTGGAAGCGTTAATAAAAAAAACGAGCACTTTAGGAAAAAGTCCTCCAATGATAAATATGCCGACATAATCAGAAAACATGAAGCTTCCGTTATATTTCCTGTTATTGACTAGTGCTAGACGTCACAACAGAAGTTTTTGCATTATTTATATGAAACACAAATATATCGAAACTCGCTAGCGTCTACAATGCTCCATCCACTTAGTTTCGTTTTGCTTGCTTCTTTTTTTAATCGAAAGAATTAAAAAATGAACTAGAATAGTCATTGTCCACACTCAATTGGTCGGATGCGATAACAAACACCTGCTGTTGATGTTGACAATAAAAGAACAGTAGACTCCCACGAGAAACCCACGACAGGTCTCGTTGTGGAGCCAAATATGGGTATCCTGGGCTAATAGCTCGAGATGCAGCCGCGGTGAGTCGGTAAGCGATGACTTTCAGCGCCTGGTCTGTTGCTGAAGCGTACCGAGCGTGGGCGACTCGGAACAGTCAGGAGAACCGTCGTAATTGTCAATTCGAGGACCTTAACAAGTAAACGCAGAGCTCATACTGGTTTGGATGCCAGTGTTGGATCTGAGTTTGGTAAGTGATTGCAATGACTCCCCTGGACTGGCAACGTCGCTGCACGACAGAACACATCGTACCATTTCACCATCACGCTTCTACACATTTTATAAATGAATCCGCAAGCTACCGGAGTAAAACTCACTTTATTTTCTCACTCGGAAGTAGGACAACAATGTCATCTAAATACAACTGTACCGATACGAAGAATCCGTTTAAGGAGGTCGTACGGATTTGGCTTCACGGTCCGGTTGGTTGCAAACGAACAGATATTTATCATGTTCAGTTCATTACTGTGTTCGAGAAATGATTGTTTCATGTAAAAGTGACTGCGAGGGAAAATGAAAGTGGCGGCCTATTGACTTGCTTACGGCAATGGTAGAACAAACACGTGCATGTCTTTAAACAAGTGAATTTGTCATTCGATATTTATGTTACACGCTTTACGTGGTAAGAAAAAGTCACATTATAGGTCATCCAGCGTCTGCGGTGTTACGTCCGTCAAACGAGCGCTTACGTTATGAAAACCAGTGTATGCGTGATTTCGAGGTATTTAACAAGTATGCGTGATTGGAGGCTACAATTATACTGGTACACGTTAGGTGGGCGTTCAATGAGCGTTGGGAACGACTGCTCCGGTGACGCGTACACCTACATGCGTGGCCGCTAGCCACTTTAAGGTCGCGGCTGCGATGTGTGCCAGCACCACAATGCCAGACAATTAACCTATTAAAGAGTTCGCCGTCAAGCGGGCCCGTGCAATAACCCAACAAGTCCTGCCGCTAACGTGTTAACTGACACCCACTGGATCGTGTGGTTTTGAAAACTGAAAATTACAGTTGAAAATGAGGCTTACAACGTCATGTTGGTGTTGGTAATGGTCTAGTTAGTTCCGCATTAATTTCTGCTCAGTGAGCCATGTTTACAACCGGCTGTCATCAAGGTAATTGTGTGAAATACATAAACAGAATGAGATCTGTTTTTCAAATGTCATCTGAAAAATGTTCCATCGAGAGTCGCTAATTATACAAAAACATTGGTGTGACGTCTATCATAACGCAAGTCGCGATTGATAAACACAAGCCACAGTATACGGAGCTAATGAGGAAAAAACCCGCTACAGGCGGCGTGCAAGGGCACGCGGGGAGCGCGGCGGCTTTCTCTGCAGCACCATTGCCCGATATAAAGAGCGCGACTCGATGGAATACTTTGGCATTCGGCGATCAGCCGTCTCGCCCGCATCACCTGTGTGCTCATGTTCTGCCATAATATTGCTTGTTGCTCTTTCTTTTCTTGCATTGTCACTAACATAACAAAACAAATGATTAGATATCTATTAATGGGTAATGAGTGCAACGCATCTGCATATTGTATTATGTCAAGGTCGTTGGTTTAGTTATTTGTATTCTAGCGAAGGTCGTTTGATTGTACGCTTCGGTAAGGCTGGAAAATACAAGGAAATCCATCATCCGTTTTTCAAGGTATTCGAACGCCTTTTGGTCACTCCGTGATTCTTTCTTGGACGTCATATTCACTGTTCCGGTATTCTGTTTACTTGCGTCATTCATTATATTTTAAACGGGCGTTTAAGCAGTTTTGTTGTTTAAACTGTGGGGGATTTCTTTATCCTGTCAAAGGTATTGTGGTTACCTAATTTCACAGTACGCGGCAAGCGGTACACGGAGTTGCAAAGTGAGAGGCCGCTACAAACGGACCGGTTCGGCTCTCGATCGGTGAGATATAACAAGTAACAAACAATTCTACGTAGTAGGTTGGGGACGGGCCCGGCCGTTGTTTTGCTGACAGTTAATGGTTTCCTTCTCGTCAGTACTAATTCAATAAATACATAATTTTCGAGAGAGCCGGGCGCAAATACTCATAGTGCAGTCAGTCCAGACTTATGATAACGCTTTTTATCTTGTTGACGTGACACGGTAGAAGTACAGGTCGCGCGATGTAAATTCGACTTTAGATACGCGGGCCGTGAATACAGAACGATAACACTAAGATAGCGGCCCACGTCACCAACGGCGATAATATATGGTTCACTCGAACACGGCTGGTAGCGGGGAATCCACGCGGATGGGATGTGATCGCCTCGACGCTAATTGCTTACGGCTTAGTACATATATTCTTGCTTCAAGTCAATATGGAAAATCAGACAAAACAATGCTCGAATTACAATGAAAATATGGTAAATAAGCGACACAATAACACATAATAGTCAAACTCATTGGAAACTGTAAGACAGACTGATAAATTGCATTATCAGAAGACATTAATCAAACATAACAATAAAATGAACTAAGTAAACGCGTTAATGTATACAGTTTTAAGGCTAGTAGGTACAGTTGTATCGAAAATAAAATAAAAACTCAAACACCGATAAGTAGATAGATAACATTAAAACCAAGCTGATAAATTTGGCAACGCATAGAGGTCGAGGATATCGTCGTAACACAATTTATTAACGGTAGTACCTAGTAACTTTCATCGCAGAAGTGAGTGGCCAGTTATTCGTGAGGTTTCTACGATACTATTTGCATATTCGCCGACTTTCTAATGGACGGTGTGGCCGCGCTTGTCGCAATCCTCAGCGGCGGTGAGGTAACACCGATTCATTTAATTATATGTGAAAAATAAAACAATATTCCAAGCTCGCGCATTGTTGCCAGTGAAGTGCGCCCACTCCTCGTTTTGCTTGGATTCTATACGCGCCAAACGCTCTCTTATTGGCCGATGCGAGTCTTAAAGCGTGACGCCCGAACCAGAATACCTTGCCTTCACATTTCTTCGTTCAGTTGCTTTGAAACAAAGAAACTACGGTGACAGTATCTCAGTTTAAAGATAAATGCTCAAATAATTCTTAAGCCCTTGCGAAAATTTAAGGTCATCTTCAGAAAGACATTACTTACATAAAGTTCGTTCCGGTGAATGAACTATGCACATATGTAATAATTATTTGCACGTGTGTAATATGAATTGATTAGATATGTATTATTATCCATATGTTTAATGCAATCAGTAAGGAGGGCGTTTATCGGTATATTTTCATATCATTTATAACGTTACATAGACAAACTTGATAACGGGAAAAGCCAACAATGAAATCATTAGGAAAATTATAAGAACGGGGTGAAATTTTAAGTTATAAATTAGGCTCATGTGGACAAAGTCTGCTCGTGAATTATTGTGTGCAAGGCGCCACGGCAGTCAGGCAGGTCTTAGCAAGGATTCATTCTGGGGCCGTTCTCCTTCGCGGCTGCCACTTGCGAGTTGCGACCTTCCGTCCGAGGGGCGCCTCTCACCAACGTGACTGCAACCACGGCCTTACGTCGCGAGGCTGTATCGAAACTACGTTACGACGCTCTTTCCAAAGCCAGTTACTCAACGCCCGATAGGAGTTCCGTCGATACATACCTGACTCGCTCGACATAACCACTGGCGGACCACGTGATCGACTTGCGTAACAAATGTTGCCGGCACACCTTTTGATACAAAGGGAAATATATAGAAATCTTTCATAATTGAGATACATTAAAATGTTGAAATTTAGTTACGAAATTTTGATTGAAGCCAAAAAGGCACCGTCAAACTACCGAGCGACCAGCTGAGTACACATCTCATTCAGCTAATTAAACAGAATATAATTAGTTCCAACTACGATCATAAGTTAATTACTTTTAACCTAAATAATAACAGCCATTCTGTAATAGTTCCGGCACTAGCCCTGCGCTCACGGCTGTTTATTTATCCAATGATTCATACAATACAGACTATAAACATGTTTGTGTCCCAAAGTATGCTATGTATGATATGATGCTGTTCTGGTATGATTTACTTTGTAATGATATTTAGTCTTCAAAAACAATGGTAAGTAAAAGGTGAATGGATGTTCTCACTAGACAGAAGACGGCCATTGTGCATTCACTCAGCTTTACTTTTACTAACCCGCACAACTTAATCACATCATTGTTGCCTACTCACACACATGTATGTGTGGCTGTCATCATGATTACAAGTTTCATTATTTACCTATCGTAAATTGCAGATAATGAAAACCAAAAATTGTTAACTTTAGCGGCGTAACCGATCATTGAAAAGATTTAGAAACGTTCAGTGAAGGAAAGCTGGCATTAGATATTTAGTAAGACTAGGAATGATGAAATTAAGATGCAATGTGCAATTATCTATGAACGTTTGCCTGTAGTCCGTCAAGGTGGTGCGCAACGCAAGGCGAGGTGCAGTCTAAGACGGACTAGTGACGCCGAGACATTGTGACAAGTATTTGGATCAAGGTGCGAGACGCGCGAGAGTCGCTCGAGATCGGATACGAGGAATTTTTGTCGAAGATCACGCTCGCTCTCTTAATGGGGTACATAATGTAATGTAACATGAAATCGATGTAGAATATGAAGGAAGAAAATACTTTATAGGTATATTTTGCTGCATTAAGCATGTGCTTCAATGTTAGAAACAGTCAAGATAATTGTAAGTGTCTTATGGGGGTGCTTGTAATTGTAACTTCAGAGAAGTCACAAACTCGTTGCGTTTGCAGATTTAGTAGTATACTAGTAGTTATACAAATCCATTAGCCTTCATGTAGTTTTATTACTCTAGTTTTAAAATCTGTCAAAACGGAGGGAAATGAATAACATATTTTTGTACTAGACGGGAAAATTGAGATCGGGAACAATCCGCTGGCGTAGATTTGGCGCCGACGCGACGTGACGTCGGCCACGCCTCCGTCTCTACGGATGTAAATTACGTCTGAGAACCTACCACATTAGATATCAGAACGTTATGAGGGTGTTTATTACACATAAACATGTGATCCTAAAAAACTAAGGTCGTTCATAGAACGCGTCATTCCCGTTTCCGATCTTTTTTAATTTAGAATAAAACTGCACCATATTAATGAGTCGGGTTGACGTAGATACTTAGATACGATAAAATGCAAAAAGTTTGCAGAAAATTCATCATCATGCTGACATTTGAAACGATGAATGATCTATATCGCATTTTATATGAATAATATGAATATGTATCAAATATCTAGACTAAAAGACATGTTTAATAAAGGAAATTGGATACACGTGAATTAATTAATCTAGAATCGTAATGAACTACTAAAAGTGAGGTTTATTTACACTTTAATGTCCAAGTTTCAAGTAAAATGTTTGTGATTGGTGGCCTCATCAAAACGTGTTGAATAGATAATTAAAAACTATTGCAACAGTTTTCCAACGCTTTATACGAGGATACCACCAGTCGTAAGTTAGTGAATAGATGTATGGTCGTTGTCGAAGTAATTTTTTGCCGTATTACAGGGGGATAAGGTGCATTGTAAATCTTTGGGTTTCAATGATATTGGCAGACAGAATGTTCGACGGGCGAAGGCAAACAACGGCGGCGTGGAACACACACAATAAAGCAGACAAATTGACTGCGAAACTGCGCGCGGTGGCTGGATTCAATATGCCATCGTCGAGATAGGCATGTCGAGGTGCGCCCCTTATTGTTTCCAAGCGGATATATCCCAACGAAATTATCTTTTTGCCCGACTGGCGAAAAGGAGAGTAAAGTTTTCGAATCATACTTTTGTATCTCTGCAAGTCGCTCGTCGGAATTTTTAAGGTGCACACTAGATCCGTCTTTACATAATTGTTTTTAAACCAGGTTGTTGATACATCCGGCACCTGTGTTGACTTGCTTAGATGGCAATTCAATGGAAAATGATAGTTTATAATGTATAGAGCAGAGGTTGAAATAAAAACTTTTAAGAGGACGTTACGAAATATAATATAAAAATAATAATAAGAGGGAACTCGTTAAAATAAGTTGTGCAAAAGCTGTCCGCGTTGCGGGCGACAAGTTGCCCTTGGTCAATGTTAACCTTGCGAGCGAGGTGTACTCGAATCGGCTACTTCAATCATTATAATCAAATTAAAATAACATTTCTCCTTCTTCAAAACTATACTTAATATACCAAACTTGTCGATACCATTATTGTCAAGCACTAAGCGCAATGCATTTATGTAAATTCAGCTTGCAATTAAAATCTTAATGCCATTAACATAAAGGCCAATGGCAATAACATAATTTAAATTAAGAGTATCATTTACTCAGTTAAGCAGTTAGTCAGTCAAAATATATAGTGTAAAAGCAACTTATACCCTGCAAACGTTTCTAAATCAATCAGTAATTAATGTCATCGCCTGCTTGAAAAGTTTTTCTACAACTTACTTTTTTTTTTAAATGATTAAGATTTTTTGCCTGGCTAGAGGATGTTTTTATACCGATCCCATGTAAATTAGAAAATGCTCAACTGACAGGATCCATTAATTGAATAAATTTATTCAGTAAAAAAATAAATACCCGGCTTTGTCACGTAGTAACCTCAAATAATATTATGTTTACAAGTTATGTATATTAAATAAGGTATAAACTTATTATAATGATATTAAATGAAAAGTGTAAAACCCTATCTTGGAATAACATTTTTCCAATCGCACTCAGGTGATTTCACGCCACTTTGTAATGCCGTCGTCTGTTATGTTGGCATCCTAACTTTAAAGTGTATCCTTGTTGAAGGTGTCACGCATTGTATGACTTTGGTGTCGATAGTATAAATTGAAAGTGTCAACCAATAAAACCACAACGACGGAGCGTTGAAAACCGACATTTATTGATGACGAGGATTTGAAAGGAAATGTCTTAGATTGCTTTTAAATTTTGCCGAGTCCTGCCACACATTTTATTTACCATGGAAGAGGGCCAATATTAGAGAGGTTGAGGCAGATGTTCTAAATACTGTAATAAAAAATTGTACAATTTGGGATTACGATACTCGTATGTCGGCTCGTGCCAGTAGGACGAAAACAATAAAGTGGTAAGCGGGACCGGTTTCTTATGTTTCATTCCAAGTTTGGGATTTGTGGGCGTTTAGTATTTTTACTGAGTCACGAAATTAGGTCAAACAGTTTGTACCCTCTTTTTAAAATTATAAACTATGTATTATTTTCCGTAAGAAACACGGATATCAAACGGCATTGTTGGCAAACAGAATAAGGGTTTTGTTTCAAGTACCGTTTAAATATCTAACCCATAAAACGTTCTATTTGGTTTAATGGTCCATATTGAAATAGTCATTCATACCTATAGGCCCTCGCCTAGTAGGATTAGTCATAAGTACTTATTCGGTAGACGTCTCTCTTTTTATTATACTGTATAAATAGGTTTCGGGGTGAAGGCCGTGCCAGTAACAATCACATTCACTTACCTAAATGCAATAATATTTTCTTTGCTTCGATGTTTTAGATTTATTTATTACCTTCTTGATTTATTAAAACGCATGTCGCATACACGATAACGGATAATACACATTTAGAAGTAGGTACTGCAAAGCATTCATAATTTGTTACCATGAGGATTGTTAGCTGATTTGTGGAGATCGATTTGTTCTGTACAGTGACAATTGTTAATATGTAATATTTATTTTATTTATTTATAGGAGCCAAGAGTGTCCCACTGCTGGGCAAAGGCCCCTTCCCTTATTAAAGTTTGTAAATTTGATATTGCTCCTTACTAGGTCATGTGAGAAGATGTATGTATGTATGTATCACTTTATTGCACATAAACAAGTAAGAAGATCATAGCGACCGGTATTATTCGTAAATAGGAATGTAGTTTTAAATGTCAAGTTCGCAGATTTACAGTCCTGCCATCAAGACATAGTCTCGAATGTCCGGCTAACTGAAGTTCGGAGTGGCACAAGCAAGCGGTTACTTTTACCTGACTTACGTAAGCCCGCCAGATACAATTTATTATAGGCTCCATTGCGAGCTTTCGTAATGTAAGTCAGGCTGTTTATGCACTACGCTTATTTCTTCTTCTGTGCGTTCAAATACATACGTTTCTCACCTTATTACAATGCATTAAAGTACACATTTAAATAAATAAATAAATATTATAGGACAATCTTACACAAATCGACCTAGTCCCACAGTAAACTCAATAAGGCTTGTGTTATGGGTACTATTAGACGGCGATATATATAATAGATAAATATGGATAAATACACAGAAAACATCCATAACTCAGGAACAAATATCTGTGATAAAAACACAAATAAATGCACTGACCAGGATTTGAACCCGGGACCTCCTGCCTCATAGGCAGGGTCACTACCGACTGGGCTAGGAGGCCGTTTAAATAAATTTGTCTAAAGTAAACTGTACTAATATAGGTGTTAAAAGAGTTTGTCTACCTCGTGGCAATCTGAGTGAACACAACGAACTCTTATGTATATGTAGGAATAGTATACGTAGAATAACTGGGTTGTTTACTCTATTCGTCAGATCCATCGTTGACACAAGTTATTAGCCATAAATAAGCCTTAACTCAATGAGATAAGGTCTACCGACAATCAATATGTACAACAATCAATATGCACCACATTAACTTCACAATAGTCTACTTGTACACGTATCCATTCTTGACCTAAATCTTTTTCATTTGATGCAACAATCTACTAAAATAATTCCAAAATAAAAGCATTAAATAATGAGGCGCCCATGGGTTATTCAAGAGAAAGCTAATCCATGACCGATTCGAGTATATTTTTTACCGGACAGCTTTGACGGACATGACTTCAAAATTAGAATGATACGGCACCAATAGGTTGTTACGTAATGTTAACTTTTTGTCAGTAGAAAAAACTGTATTGAAACAAAATAATTTGATTTGCTTCAAGATTCATAGAAGGTAGCACCATCTCTCTCGCTATACCAGAATCACGTAAGAGATTCGGATAGGAGGTGCAAGCACGTACTGCGCATGCCCTTAGAGTATGGTCAACGGCGCCTAGCCGCTTCAAATTCAGAGATTGCATATACATGAGAAAATTTGTCAAGTTCCGCCGGATGGTCTAGTGGTCAGGACGTCAGCCGCGAAAGCTGAAGACGCCAGTTCAAATCTTGGCCTCGGACACCGGAGGGTTTGGTCACTTTTTCTGAAGTATATGACATCTATTTTTAATTGTCAACATTTATTTTTTACCAAATATCAACATGTTGCACATCAATCGACAGGTCTTTAAAAATTACACTGAGGTTTGTTTGAACATTTTTGATTTAGTAAATATTTCCAGAAAGAATCACCCGTAAGTCTGAAATATTGTCCCCCCCACCCCTGTAACTTTTGAACCGCAGATCAAAAAAATATATAAAAAAATTATAAGATACAGTTTTTCGATAGTAGGTACAGAACCCTCCATTATGCGTGGTCCGACACGCACTTGGCCAGTTTTTTCATGTAGTCGACTGCTATCTTTAAATCTTGCCTTCTGAACTATTTTAATGTTATTGAGATGTGCAACAAGGGGTATTAGCACCGTAACTACAAGTTTTGTACAATTTGACATTTCATGTCGCGTTAATTTATTAGCACGACATTTAACAAATACGCAACGATGTCTGTGCGTCATTGTACAAAACAATGTTATCAGCATTAATGACTACGAAATACATAACAAGTTTCAGGGAGTCCCTTACGGAATACTGGTAGCTATAGGGTCGACAGGTCACGCAAGTCATCGTACTAAACTTTAGGAATGGTCAGCCGGTTTGATATCAAACAATCGCGAAAATGTTTACAGTGTATTTAGTTTTTTATAACACATAGGTGGTTTGTAAACTAGCTGTCTTATTTTACAGTATACTTTATATCCAGAAAACAGTCCTATGTAAGGGGAAATCTAAGTGGATTTTATGATAATGGCGATAGAGTTCTTCGCGGACACAGGCACTCACTCACAGGCAAAAAAGCTAATAGTAATTTTAGTACTTAACATTTCAATAAATGATGACGGGCAATTACTGTCGATTGTCAATGTCAAAAGTTGTTTGACACGTCAGTACTTAAATAATATACAACGTTATTACGGGTGAACCTAAAGGCATGCAAAGTAACGAAAAAAAAATGTATATCTGTAATTGATATATGGTAAATATAAAAAAATGTGCACATTGCATTGTAGTCTGCGACCTTATGATATCATCTGGGCTACGTAAACAATATGAAATATTTTTGTTAAAGCTGAAGACGCATGATATGAATAAATGATAAACTATCAGTATGTTGATTAATAATCAATGTTATGATGATTTCAAGTAAACTAAATTATTATAACCTTTAAAGTTTTGTGAACTCGCGCGCAGCTAAACAAATTATCCCACCGAAATTTATTTCATGTTTTTAATATTGCGATATCTTAACATAAAACCTACGTTTCACATTAATGATAGTGATTATAATGAACGCTTCTTTTGTGAGCAATATATTAGAAAATCAATTGTCTCTTTAGGGAGGAGCTCTTACTTTCCAGGCCATACAGATAATAAGCAAGTGTCGGTAATACCAAACACTAGTTAAAAATTAAGACTATCAATCAATCTTCATATATCTCGCTAAAGCACAGTGTTCCAGGGTCGCTTCGGACCGGACATTTTTTGATTGATGGCTTTGCAGGTCGACGTGGTTTAATATTCTTATTAAAAGCCTAATAGTAACCCCCTGTCCATTCTTTATAGATTAAGAGAAATCCGTTTTTCATTAGGCACTGAAAACTTAATTTTAAATTTTAATATCGCGGATATGCCAGGAGATCGGTAGCTGTAATTATTTACTGAAATAGGAATGAGCAGCAGCATCACCCTCAGCAAAAATCTAATACACATTCGTTCACAATAAAGAGTAAAAAAATAAAATAAAAGAGGAGTTTTTTTGGCTATTACTTCGACTCTTATTAATTATTGACGCTCGTTAAATAGCTCAAAAAGGCACAATTGTATACAATATTGAACGATAAATTAAGGCTATTTAATAAATCAACAACCAACGAAACTAATCATTTTTTTCCCCTGCAGTGCCTATTGGAAATTGCCAACTTTAATATTTTTTTCTCTATCTATAAAGAATTGACAGTAACCACTATTAGGTTTTTAATTAGAACATCAAAAATCTACCTGCAAAGCCATCAAATAATGTCCGGTCCCAAGCGATCCTGGAATACTGTGTAAAGCGACATGAAACGCAAGTACTACCAATCTTTAATATTAGCATGTCTCTGGTAACACCTATCTCGCTCATAGTGGGAGAGCAACTATACTGTTAGTGAAGTAAACACATTCAGCCCGTCCGAGGTTTATGTGGTTAATTATGTGTCTCGCTAATAACGCAAATCGGCCGTCGATAAACTGCATGTTTACTGTTCGAGTGAAGTTTGTTCAACATTGTCGGTGTCTGTGTGACCTGCGATAGATTCTTTGTCAATACGATTTGACATAGTAATTCGTCAGATGAGAATCGAAACTTAGTGACTAGTACCACAGCTCCATAGCGATAATGAACCGTACGCCATTGTGATTCTCGTGAAGGGGTACCTATAGAGGGCCTAGCGTGAACCTCGAAAATAGATTTTTTTATCTGCATCTCTTTCGGTCGAATTAGCAAGTGCGATAGAGTGGGAGATAACGAAATTTCAATTTTCGAGGTTTTCGGTAGGCAGGGCTACACTCCTCTTGGGATTTGTAGACAGTCGCTCATTCATACCCCTAATTTTGAAAGCTATGTTTCGTTTAGACATAAGTAACTCAAGTGGATTTTGTATGAATGTGAATGCAATGTCTCGCACTACATCTTTGTACTGGATTTTATGTTATGTCTGTAGTTACGTGTATTGCTAATAATGCAAACCAGCCGTCAATAAACTGTATGTTTACTGTTCGATTGTAGTTTTATCAACATAGTTGATTTGGCAGGCCGCGAATATCTCATTACATTTTTATAACGGCCTCCTAGCCCAGTCGGTAGTGACCCTGCCTACGAAGCAGGAGGTCCCGGGTTCGAATCCTGGTCAGGGCATTTATTTGTGTGTTGATCACAGATATTTATTCCTGAGTTATGATGTTTTCTATGTATTTAAGTATTTATCCATATTTATCTATTATATATATCGTCGTCTAGTACCCATAACACAGGCCTTATTGAGCTTACTGTGGGCCTAGGTCGGTTTGTGTAAGATTGTCCTATAATATTTATTTATTTATTTATAAGGTCGGGGCAGTTGCAACTATGGGACAAATGCAACAGAAAAACACTTTATCGTGATGTGATTAGAGAAAAAATAGAAAATTTTATTTTTATACTTGCTTGTTCAGTAGTTGTATTTGTACTTTTTGGAGTTTAACGCCCTTCTAGCCTAAGAGTCGGTAGTGACCCTGCCTATGAAGGGGGTCCCGGATTAGAATCCTGGTAAGGGCATTTTTAGGGTTCCGTAGTCAACTAGGAACCCTTATAGTTTCGCCATGTCTGCCCGTCCGTCCGTCCGTCCGCGGATAATCTCATTGACCGTTAGCACTAGAAAGCTGAAATTTGGTACTAATATGTATATCAATCACGCCGACAAAGTGGTAAAATAAAAAGTGGAAAAAAATGTTTTATTTTTTATGTACCTCCCCTATACATAAAGTGGGGAGTGATTTTTATTTCGTTTCAACCCTAACGTGTGATATATTGTTGGATAGGTATTTAAGAATGAATAGGGGTTTACTAAAATCATTTTTTGATAATGTAAATATTTTCGGAAATAATCACCAGAAGTAAAAAAAGATGTGTCCCCCCCTCTAACTTTTGAACCATAAGTTTTAAAAATATGAAAAAATCTCAAAAGTAGAACTTTATAAAAACTTTCTGGGAAAATTATTTTGAACTTGATAGGTTGAAGTTTTTGAAAAAAAATTACAAAATAATTTCTGAACTAAGTTTGTAATTTAAACGTATAAGCAGTATTTATTGTAGCTGTAATTTCTACAAAATCACAATGAAATGACGTGCTTTCAAATAAAGTAAAAAACGGTGAAAATCGGTTCACGCAATAAAGAATTATCCCATAAAAATCATCTTCCATACTTTAAGCTCGCGCGCAATAGTTTTCTTAATTTGCCGATAGATGTCGCTGTACGTGGAACGCATATGAGCATATCCTACATGGCGGTGTTATTTTAACTCATAAGTGGGGACACTTACTGTGACGGACGGAAAACTACGGAACCCTACACTGAGCGTGGCCCGACACGCTCTTGGCCGGTTTTTTTAAATATACATCGTCTCCTAGTACCTACCTACAACACAAGCTTTGTTGAGCTTACTGTGGGACTAGGTAGATTTGTTCCATAGTTGCAATTGCGCTAACTGACCTTGAAAACTCCAGAGGATATGCATAAATGCAAATCTGACGTTTCCATCCAATCTAATTTAAACTGTACCACTTTGCGATTAGATTAATTGTTATATTCCATCCATGTAAATATTCCATCTTTATAATACAGTTTATGTAACGCCTAACTTACATAAACTGTATTATAAAGATGGAATATTTACATGGTTAATCTTAAGACTTCTGATAGCTGAAAAGAGAATTTGGTACATTTTCAGTGTAAATTAGTTTTGTTGCAAACTGTCGAGGAAATTGAAAGAATAGCTACCGCATAGCAGTTTGTCATAACATAAATGTTATAATTCCACCAGTCTATATTATGAATAACCATTGTGACAAAGTAACAAGTTGTCCCTGTTTCCATATCCTTGAACGTAAGTTCAGTTCAGTTCCATAACGTTATGTAATGTTATACTAATTACGTAACTATGTAGTCATTACTTCATTAGCTGTAGAGAAAAAAAAACCCTTTGGAATTCCATTAAAAGCCGTTCCCGTAGCACAATTTAATGTAGTAGAGTAAGTAGACCCGCGCCTCATATGGAGTACTGCTGTCACCTTTGGGCAGGAGCACCTGGATACCAGTTTGGGCCCTTTGACTCGGTGCAAAGGTGCGCTGTGCGGATCGTCCAAGATCCCAAACTTACGAGCGATATTGAACCTTCAGTCTAAGGAGAGACTTTGCCTCGTTATGTGTGTTCTATCGCTTGTGCAATGGGTTGTGCTCTGAAAAACTGTTTGATTATGATGCCCACGGCAGGTTTCTTTCACCGCACCGCTCGCCGTCGGCAGGGTGTTCATCCTCACACCCTGGAGCCTAAAGGGTCGCGCACTGTACGGTTTAAGGAATTTCCTCCCACAAACGCTGCGGCTGTGGAATGAACTCCCTGCCGAGGTTTTCCCAGCGGGCTACAGTATGAGGTTCTTCAAAAAAGGAGTGTATAGGTTCTTAAAGGGTAGGCAACGCGAATTTGAATCCTATGGGGTTGCAGGCGTGCATAGGCTACGGTAACTGCTTACCATCAGGCCGACGTGGTATAAAAAAAGTAGAGTAATTTGACAGCAGTTTACATATATTTGACAACCTCTTTGTATGCCAGGAGCTATCAAATTACTCCACTGAATTATGAATTCTACTTTAGCTTGCTGTAGGTTGGTAAAATGAGATTATAGGAAAACAATAGAAGGCTTTTGTTTTATTCGAGTATGTTTGGCAAGGCCGTGGGGTATATCAAGCAGTGTGTACAGTCTACATGAGGCCAGTGGGTTGAGCTCTACAAAGATATTGAGAAACAGGAAGATATACACCGGTCAATTTATAAAAGCTGGCACCAGATTACTACTTTCTTTAGACGTAAAGGAAAACATTACTACCACGGGCGCGATTCGAACTCGTGACTTCGGTACATCCGTCGCTTTACCAACTTAGCTACCGAGATTGACCCATTGGCTGTCTTATTTCCACCATTTCCTTTATGCGTCTTAGCAGGCGTCTAGCGACATCTGCCGTAAGAGTGTTACACTGCTTAATCAAAGTCCCAAGATGTACTGAGCAATTAATTTGTTTTGTACTTATCTGTTGTTATTTGCATAGAAATTGCAGTGTTATAGTAAATTCACATTCCGCACATATTTTTACAGTCCTTATTAATACTGGTCACGCATCTTCTATGACATTGCAATTTTACTTTTAGACTGGCATTGAGATTATGACAAACATTTTATTTTTGTGTTTTAATTAAAATACTTATAAACAATTCATTTAATTTTAGTAGTTCCATACTATTATGTTAAAAATGTTATTGTCACTATTCAAATTAACATTATTTAATCATTAACAACTAACAAATAATGCGTATCAAGTTGTTATGAATAGTAGGTAGATAAAGATTTTATGTCTCACAATTAGCAATTTTACGATCAATTTTGTAATGATTGGCAATAATAGAGTACTTACACCATAAAATTTGTTCTAAGTGACAACATGTAGAAGTATGTATAATTAAATATGCTATTTAGTTATATTTATATTACAATAAAATAAACCAGCTGTTTATCATGTTCATGTTATAGACTGAAAGTACTTAAAATGGTTTGCATTCTATGACCTCCATCGATGAATAACTGCCAAATACCCGGATCTTAGTACCTATAGCAAACTGTCACATTTTCCAGGGCTAGCTATTTGTCTACTATACAGTGTGGAAAGATAAGTCGGGCCCTGGAGGGAAACTACCTTAAAACGTTGAGATAGCTCAATTCACTGAAAGGTAACATTCTTTAATTTTTTTAAAGGGACATCACTGCATTTACAAATTTTTGGAAAAGAGTACAGTTTATAAAAAAACTATTTATTTTGTAATTTTTGCCATAAATAATTTGTATGACAATTGATGCCAATCGATCCTATTTCCAACAAGAATAAAAACTTCTTAATACCAACCAAGTTTAGGGCACAAGAGAACCCATAAATAACAATAAATATATTTTTTATACAATTAGTATGGATAAAAGTGAAAATTAAGAAAAAAACTGTGAATGCAGTTTTAGTTTTTAGGAAAAATAAAAGAATGTTTCCTTTCAGTGAATTGAGCTATCTCAACGTTTTAAGGTAGTTTCCCTCCAGGGCCCGACTTATCTTTCCACACTGTATATAGGACATTAAAAAAGAACCATTTCCTTTTGTCATTCCCAATATCAAAAAAGAATAGTGACAAAATTAATAGCTTACATTATTTTTTAACGAGAGAATCATAAACAAGCCCTTAGACAAAATATTTCAAAGATCTATTTTGCTAATGTGTGTCATGTGTGTTGATTTTTGTGCGTAGAATCTTGTTTTGGATGCTCCAGACTTGCAAGTAATGAGTAATGAGGGAAATATGTACACGTGTTAGCATAGAAATTCTTTACAAACTGTATCCATTTTTATTGCTTATGCGTACGGCTTCACCTTATAATAAATCGTGTTTGTTAGAATCAGTACTAACGAGTCATAATAGGTATTAGCGTTAAAACGCACTTCCTCGTCAGGTATCGTACGAAAGCGGTATTAACTATGTTTGATGGACGCGGGCACACGACAGCTTTCCCTTCTTTAATGGAAAAACATCATTAGACCGACTGCGACGGACAAAACTTGTGAGGCTAATGTTAGGCGTGGGATACCGGCTTGACCACACGCTGTGGACAATGTCAAACAATCTGTCAAAGATATTGGAAGGTTTTTACTCTGGCTGAGACGTCTTACAAGTTCTTAGGGACTTCCTAGTAGGTAGTTCTACAAGTGAAACGGGTAGTACTAGACAGAAAAACCTTGGCCAAGTGTCGTTTAATTTTTAATCGAACAATACAGTATATTATAATAGAGTTGAGCACTGTACTTCGAAGTCCCATGATCTAAGGATTTTTTAGATACGGTTGGACATATTAGAATTAGTAGATGATTGTGTATTTCGAAATTAGTAACTTTCTTTAATATACTATAGTGATACTACATATCTTCAGCTCCTTGGAAACGTCAAACAAAGGTTAAAGGCGTGCAATGTGTGGACATTTTGGTAAAGACAGCACGAGGGAGAAGAAAAGCGGATTTTCGGCAAATTAAAGTCAGCATAATAAGCAACATTGTATCAGAAATGAAGCAAGTAATCATAGTACTGTTGTAACGGTCGCCCGTGTCCTTAATGGTCGAACGCAGCTTGCGCAAAGGTCGTTCGGCCAAATTGCTTCTATCAATTTTATTTAGGAAACATCGTGATACAATTTAACAATACGTATTAATTGGCTGCCGGACCCAGATTTTGCGAAGAAAATTCACGTCACAGAGTGAAAGTGACTAGACGAAAAAGTTATGTAGATACTAGGTACATCTTGTTTCCGTATTGGTGATATTTAGACCCCGTTATCGGAGGTGCAATTTGGTAGCTTGTCATTCTTAGGGATGGGTAAAAATTATTATGAAATTCCAGCTGTATGTCGATATTTTTCCTTTACCATAATAAGAGTCTTAAGACTTTAATTAAACGTCTTCATTTTGTAAAACATAACTAAATAAAACTGAATATTTATTTACAATTTTAATTATTATAAATAACTATTAATTTTCAATCTTTATTTTTTGGAGTTCAGGGTATGCTGCGAGAAGTGACTTTATTTTCAATATTATGAAATATTACATACGAATAAAATATGCTCGTAAATACAGCTAAATAATCGGAAATATTGTCGTCACCCAAGTAACACATCAAAGCAGTATAACGGCTGTCTTACAGCATATCTGTATGCTTTTAGCATTTTGAGTTCGTTTTATAGTAGCATTATAAACGTTTATAGTGCTGTTATAGGTCTTAAATGGGCACAAATTACCCAGCTTGAGATCCTATACAGGTCATTTAATAGCATTGCAGGCGCATTATGTCTGCGCTATTTAGCATTATCGTTGTCATGGAAAGTGCCAATCGCCTTAGAGAAGCATTAGTACGCTCTATTAAATTGCCGACTGCATTAAAGAAGCCTTAATACGGCCAAAAAACTTGCTAATCGCAGTAAAGAAGCATAAGTACTATCGATTAACTTGCCAATCGCAATACAAACGCATTATACTAGCATTAGAGTGTAGTAAAATAAACCTTACGTCAATGCAAAAACGTCTCTAATTCCGACGGAACAAATGTTATAATACAATGAACGTTGTGATTTAACTACTTTGTCGCGCAATATAAAATGGACGAAGACGGTACAAAAAACTGAATGAGTGACACGTAATATTTGTTTGCATCCTAACAAAATTTATAAAAGTTTTTGACACTTTTACGTTATTATATCCTTCAAATATTACTGCGCAATGTAGTTTACTGTAAATGTGTATATAAGTTTCATTGAAACTTTTCACGCGCCTTTGATTTATTGTGATTTTGCTATAAAATATTATAAAAAGATATGCGTCAAATAAACAAAACAATTGTGTAATCCTCGTATAGAACGAGTGTTGCATTATTAACATAATAGTGTTGGTTAAGCAGTCTTAAATTAAGTAATTTCTTTATTATATAGGTATTTTCCTTGTATAAATAGGTCCGCATGTTTTTATTTTTAGGTTATTAATTATTTACAAAATGGCGTTGGTCTATATAGACGGAGAGCTAGCCACGTCCACGTCGGATATGACAATAATGAGAGCAACCAAACCCCTCTAGTCAGTTTGGTATATTATGCTTATTTCTAGATCTGGACATCTGGCAGCTTTAAAGTAGTGGATGTCAAAGAATGCAAACCATTTCAAGAAAATAAATCCTAGAGATCTGGGTTTGATGCAATATTATGAGAAACTATACAAATACTATACAATATTAAGAGAAATTATACAAAAGTTTATGTTGGGAAAAAGTAGTGCCAAACGATGTATAATAAAATATAGTTCATAGTTTTCGCCTACTGTTTTTGTTTCCGTAATAATCATACATCGGGGTTTTCGGTGCGGGAACGATTTGAGAAAGAGTAGAGATAAACAGATAGGTTGAGAGTTAGTCTGAGAAAATATCATATTATGCTTAATGAATAACTACCTCTCTGTGAATAGCTTACACACTATGATACGAGCTTTTTTTCTTAGAGGCATGTTTGTATTGACTATTATATACTTAGTATTTTAAAAATGCAATTGCATATCCGAAATTTATTAACTAGATCTACCTAAGACAAAGACACGGTATAGTAAGTGTCAAATATTAATCTTGACGTCCGATATTTATGAACTATTTGATTAACTGAAGAGAATGACAATGATCAGTCATTACATGAATTAATAAAAAAATACTTTAAAAAATCATAGGTATATGTACCTAAAATATATATACATAATAGTCAGCTATTTCATATAAATTGTATATACCTATGATTTTTTCGATCAATTATTCATTAGGTAGAAACGTGCTAGAGTACATTCTGTTTTTTAAGTTAATGCCTACTCTTTGGCTAATGTCAAACATTCCCGCACCGAAAACCCCGATGTATGGTAATAATACACAATATTTTTTGGTCTAACGTTTTTTTTTTATCGATTTTTGACCAGTTTTGAGTCGATATTCCAACATATTCACTATAGATAGAATTATAAGGCAAACGACTATCGGTTTTTGAATCTTTTATCTCCATTCTGTAGAGCCGGATCTTGAAATAAATGAGCCGTTATTTTTTTATGATATTTTTAAAATATGGCCTAAAAAACACTTTTATCGATATTCGAATGGTGTAAAGAATCTTAAATATACGTAATCTACATATTAGGGTTCCTCTTTGATGTCTCTAAAAACTATAGAGAGATTTTAATTTTTAACTAATTAAAACAAAATTTATGACCATAAAACCACTTTTTTAGCCTAAACCGGTTCGACTTTGATGTCAAATATCTCGAAGACAATGAATATTGAAGTAAATATAGGATACTATATTGTTTAAAGCCGTTACTGATAATATGATAAGCTATATAAATAATTAGAAAACTAAGGGAATCAGATCTAAAGGCCCTGTCCTTTATAACTGAGACAACTTCGGCAATTTTTACCTAGTTTGGTATTGGTATTTTCCAATTAAAACATTTTGCTAGTCTGTCACTGTGACCTCCACCCATTAAAAGCTGCCAGATGCCAGGATCTAGCAATAAGAATAGTATAGCAATCTAACCAGACGGGTTTTGTTGCTCTCATTATTGTGTCATATCTGACGTGGCTAGCTCTTAATCCAATAGCAGCTCAGTGACCCTTAAAAAATGCCTTATTTATGCCTACAGCATTACACGTGAATAATTATGCTATTAAACAACATTAAGCATTTATTTATGCTATTGTAGAACCTAAGGCACTAAAACCGCTAAAAGCTGTATAGGGGCTGTTCATAAATTACGTCATCAATTTTTTATGATTGTTACCCCCCCCCTAAAAAAAAATGCGTTTTAAGCTTAATTGTAAAATAAAAATCTATTTAGTAGATAATATTTTATAGCATTAAAAGTTTATACAAACACGACTTTCATTCCTTTTTTTACACATTGATGATGTGATCTTCGGAATGACCGCCCCCCCCTCCTACGTCATGCTACCATCATCCGATGTCCAGACCCCCCCCCCCCATTTGAAATGACGTAATTTATGAACAGCCCCTTATAGTGAATTACTTGGCTTTATAATGGTTTATATTATTGCTATTATACTGCATTAGGAACGTATTACCTACTTATAAATGCTATTGTACACCCTAAGGCATTAAAAATAGCTGAAAGCTGTATAGCGAATTTACGTGGCATTATAATGGCTAATATACATTCTCTTAAACATCATTAAGCATTTATTTATACTATTGTAGAACCTAATGCACTAAAAATAGCTGAAAGCTGTATACCGGATTTGCGTGGCTTTATAATGGCTAATAAACATGCTCATCAACATCATTAAGCATTTATTTATGCTATTGTAGAACCTAAGGCACTGGAAATAGCTGAAAGCTGTATACCGGATTTACGTCACATTATAATGGCTAATATACATGCTCTTAAATAGCATTAAGCATTTATTTATGCTATTGCAAAACCTAAGGCACCTAATAATGCTATTGTAGTAGCTAAGGCACTAAAAACAGCTGAATACTGTACAGTTGCATTTTGGTTCGCTGCACTAAAACTAAAGGCTTTACAAAAGCATTTACATATACCATTATACAACCGTTATACAGCGTAAAGCATCATATAATGCTATTGTAGAACCTATGGCACTAAAAACAGCTGAAAGTTGTATAGTTGCGTTGTGGTTTGCTGCATTAAAGCTAAAGGCTTTACAAAAGTATCTAAATATGGCATTTTACAACCGTTATACAGCGTAAAGCATCATATAATGCGTCAAGTTGCTCGGTGAACGTATATAAGTGTTTATACGGTCCTTAAGTTCTAAATAAGTTAACTATTCATATGATATAATGCTCCCTGTGTTACTTGGGCATGACTATCTATTGACGTCAATAATATGTTTTCAGTATGGGTGGCCAGTATTATTACCTCTATGGGTAAGGCTTATCTCAAGAGCGTTCAGGCACGGCCCTGCAACTCAAACCATTCGAAAAGTAAAATAGCAACCATATCAAAAGTGTTCTACTGATAATGGCTTCTACTTCTGATGACAATGATTGTCATGGGTAACAAAAATAAATATGTGAAATTTTAGTCTAATAACGGTATATAAAACCAATTGCCAATACAAGGAAGAGTATCGATATCGAAATCATAAATATTTTTACCCATCCCTAAGAACGTCAAGCTACCAGATTGCACCTCCGATAACGGGGTCTAGTGATATTTATTATCCGGTATAATAATCTGATAAATATATACGTCTTTTTTTACTTTTGCATGACCACATTATGTAAGACTCTTTAATATTTTATTTTGCTAGCAAATAGTATTTACCAGTAAAGATGCACTGGGTACTTTACCATATTTACACGATGATTCACGGAGTTTAAACCGTGACAGCTTCGCATGACGTACGTTAGTTACGTTAAATCCGAAATTCCTGATTCAACAATGATGGAATTGAATATGTTCAAGTCAGCGTTCAACAAGGTCCTAAAATAATAGAATAGATCAGTCTAGTGTATTGCACTAATACTTGCAGAGATTAATTGCAAAAAACTAAAATACTAAATGGTTCGAAACAGAAGCACAAATTAGGAAAATTTGCGAATGGAGTATCGAAATAAGTTCATATTAAACATTAAAGGCATTGAATTAGGATATAATATAGTAGAGGTACAGTCTCAAACAAGATTTACCGAAAATATGGCTCGTGAAATGTTTTTAGGCCGATTGTGTATCCCGTTCTTTATTACAATTATTACATATCGGTGATTAAAGGAAACGTGTCAGTGTCAAGTTTCGGCCTGAATTGAGTATAAAATGTGAATTTTATATCCAGAATAAAACTCAGTCTTTAGTTTTACGCCGTAGTAATGCATAATGTAAACGTCGATTTCGTAACAGATAAACCGGAGATGCGTTCTGCAAAGTCGATCTCTTAGGAAAAAAGTGGTAAAACGTAAATACGAGTAAGTATATTAGTCTTCAACTCACATCTTCTAAACCTAAACTACGTACGTGTTTTGGAATGATACAAAACTGCAATATATTTATGTAAATATAAAATCTTTCACTGTTTATATCTAACGGAATATGTAAGTTAATCGTAATTGAAATAATGAAATAGCACGCATGTTGGCACTAACAGCTGTGCTACATTAATGACCAATTAACAATCGTAACAAATAGATCGTAAATCTATTGTAATAGAGGTGTCAGGCTAATAATATGTAAATAAGTAGTTTTATATCTGTGAGATCGTAAAAAATCACATACTGATACCCTATTTAAGGTGTCCATACTGACTGCCTTTAGAAAAACACTAAAAAAAGGAGAGCTTAGATCACGACAGGGTGAAATCTCAATCCTCATCAAGTCCTTGCCACTACTGCGGTTAAGTACTGAATTTTGAGGCTGAATGCGTCGAGGTTGTAACCTCGACTGAGAGAATTAACAAATTACCTACCTGACATATGAATCCAACATTTATTAAAGTGTATCAAAGATAGCCCCTAAAAGGGTTACGGTGTAACACGATGAACTGTAGGATACATGTAAGCTCATTGTGGTTTGTGTTTTTGAGTTAGGACAAAAATGTGTTTGTTCTCTTTGTTGTGCGGCATACTTTGTAATCATATTTGGTATTTCTCTGATATATAACTAATATCCCACGACGGAATTAGGGCATGTATGAGGATGTCACATGCATGCATATTTGCGCGTATAGTTGCGAGCCACTTGTATGCCAGACTACGAGAGAATGCGCTTCAGGTATATTATTCGCAATGTTGACATATCGTGTAATACAATGTAAGTTATATCAAGCGTATTCCACTGGTATCGGTATCGGTATGCGGCTGGAAGTGTGGAGCTTTGTCCAGCGGAGCTGCGTTTGCGAAGTGAAAGTGAGCGCTCACGTAGCGCAGCCCGAATAAGACGACAGCGCCGTCCGCATACTTCGACAATTACCACGAGGAAATCGGCACGGTTCCGCTGGCGCTCCTGACACCCTGCTCATAAGTAGGTAAACAAACATTTTACAGACTAACGAGACATTGCATGGCTGTAACTAAACTTGTCGTTGAGGGTTTTAAACGTTTGGAATGATTGGCAGTCCTAACTGTAATGTTTTGGCGTTTGTGTGAGCAAGCGTGAATTTTGAGTCAATGGTTCTTTAGGGTGTTTATGGGAATTACCAGCGGGTAAAGTTGACACCGTTTCGCAGTTGTTCTTGACACCCCGCGCATAAGGAAAACCATTATAAAAACTATCGACGCAAGATGATGATCATGTATTATGTCATTGAAGAAGACTTATATCAACAACAACAACATAACATCAAGTTTATTGATGCATGCCTGTCTTCTATATGTATAGATATGTTTAAATACTACCCCACCCACTTCCAACTTCCAACTTTTTCCTCGATTCGATAAATATTACTTGCTGAATGACACTCTCACTGCTTTTACTGTTCTGAGCTATCTTCTGGCCCTGGGCTCCACGGAAGACATATGCGGAAGGCATATGCTGAGTGGTGACCTTTTGTAGCCTCTATTACGTGCAGCATCAATATATTTAATAATGTAATTAAGCAATAGGTAAGGAGTGGTCCTGAAATAAAGTAGCAGTGTACAATCTTGTGTATTTTTTAATTTAGTGCTAATTTTGAAGCAGTATATTTATTTTATTAATCCGTAGATACAATACTAATAAATAAAAATACAATCATAATAGAATATGTGAGCATATTTAAGTTTTCGCGTTTTTAATTCAACATACTTTGTAACCTTTTGAACAACATAATTTGACAATCTTCAATCGACATCCGCTACAATGCCACAATTGTATTTCCATTTTCACAACCCGTTTTATGCTTTTCAGAATTTCATCTTACCAAGAAGCTACATTAATTAACTGTATTTTAGCTAGGATAGTCAGGAAGACTCTCTAATCTAACCTCTGACAAAGATTTTTCTATGGGAGATAATTTTCTATGAAAAAAGGCAAATACATTTAATTAAAAATTACTGTAACTACCTTAAAATGAAGCCAGATAAAAAAGTTTACTATTGAAGAAAGACAGTTTATTAAGGTATAAAATAGCTCATCAAATCAAACTATAAGAAAAAAAATGTTTTTGAGAAACACCTCAAAAATTCTGTCAGAAGACGCTGTTCAAAAAACTATGTGTATGATGGAATACAAAAGGCGAAAACTTCCAAACGCTGTTTTATTTAAGTATGATTGTATTTATGTTTTGTATGATTGTATCTAGAGATTATTTAAATATAAACACTGCTTCTAAATCGGCACAAAATAAAAAGATAAATCAAAAAAGGCACGGCTACTCTTTTTCCGGACCACTCCTTACTTAGTTTTAACTGTATAGTGAATAAGATTTTATTTTTTATTTTCTACTTTTTGTAACTTATGTGGTGCTGTATGTGGATGGTTTCTGCAATAAATGTTTTTCTTTTTTTCTTTCTTTCTATATAGTATTTTATACAATCGTGACATAATATAGAGCTTTTCATTCGAGTACCATGTTTAGGCCAACGAAGCTTGCTGAGTGGCCTAAGTAAGGTTATAGATTGAAAACCTTTATTATGTAACTATTGTGTATACAATACCTTTTCTACGAGTGCTCAAAATAAGCAAGCCGGTAAGAATTAAGTTCGAAGAATGCCTTACAATACAACTTGTTCCCTCTATACAATTTAGTAACTTCGATCTCCCGCTGGATCG
The DNA here is from genome assembly GCA_947086415.1 of Pammene aurita. Classification (NCBI taxonomy): domain Eukaryota; kingdom Metazoa; phylum Arthropoda; class Insecta; order Lepidoptera; family Tortricidae; genus Pammene; species Pammene aurita. Next base: position 10,998,520 of record OX352305.1, read on the forward strand.
TACCGGCGGTCGGGAAGGACGGTCCTCCTTCCGGACCATTGTATCATATTGTATGAAAACCTATTTCAGCAACCGCGACGATGCTAAAAGTTGCGCCTATAAAAGCTCAATCGAAAAGTATGCGCTAGTAATTCGGTCTACATAGTCTTAATTCAAGCATTATAGTCGACGAGTAGAAAAAATATTATATTTGAAATTGTCGACAGGCCGAGGATATCAGCATTATGTATTTACTTCAAAAATACCACGAGGGTCGTTTTCGCCGGCGGCGCTCCTATTATAAACGTAAACAAACATTAAGTTTAATTATCGAGACACCATGTGCGTTTCACTGGACGGAGACCTCTAAAGAATGCTTTGAACTAGGGGCGGCGAGTTGGCTGGTAAGGCTACATTTCTGCACTCATACCTTTGAAAGTTTGCACGTTGAATGTACTAATATTATGTTGGGGCTTACCTACTTATTTTGCATCGGGTCATTATCTTTTGGTGGTGGTTAATGGATGAATTTATTTACAAAATGCAATGCAAAAAGCGAGAAGTCTTGCGTTAAAACAGTAGTAATTGATAAAATGTTAATGCTAATTTGAATCCAACCACGTCTGGATGTCGAAATTTAGGGGCATAAAATATAAGAATGATTTGTATATAAGCTGCTTCACAACGATTAGACTGGAGGCTGACAACATCCGAAGACCTTCAAATTGACTTTACTTAAACAGTTTTTTTAGCTATAACTACTTGGGAAAGGGGGCGTCCATTAATCGCGTCATACGTTTTTGGCTTGTTTTAGACCCCCCCCCCCTCCCCCATGGTGATCTTTGGTGATATTTTCAGGACCCCTCCCCCCCTGTCCAATATGACGTGTAATTTTTTGCAAACTAAAGTAAGTACAGTTTTCTAACACGTGAAAGAAACTACATGTATACATATAAAATAAAATTATCTTTAATAGAAAAAAACCGGCCAAGTGCGTGTCGGACCATGCGTTAAAACAGTAGTAATTGATAAAATGTTAATGCTAATTTGAATCCAACCACGTCTGGATGTCGAAATTTAGGGGCATAAAATATAAGAATGATTTGTATATAAGCTGCTTCACAACGATTAGACTGGAGGCTGACAACATCCGAAGACCTTCAAATTGACTTTACTTAAACAGTTTTTTTAGCTATAACTACTTGGGAAAGGGGGCGTCCATTAATCGCGTCATACGTTTTTGGCTTGTTTTAGACCCCCCCCCCTCCCCCATGGTGATCTTTGGTGATATTTTCAGGACCCCTCCCCCCCTGTCCAATATGACGTGTAATTTTTTGCAAACTAAAGTAAGTACAGTTTTCTAACACGTGAAAGAAACTACATGTATACATATAAAATAAAATTATCTTTAATAGAAAAAAACCGGCCAAGTGCGTGTCGGACCACGCGGTTTCGTACCTACTATCGAAAAAGTAATATCAAAAGGTCGTATCTGCGTATGAAATGAGTTTTTAGGAGATAACTCAATAATTCCTAAACCGATAATGTTCTCAATTTTTTGGATCTCCGGTTCAAAAGTGACTGGGGGACTCAAGTTTTTTAGAGTTACGGGGTGATTTTTTCTTAAGATATTCACTAAATAAATAAAAATTCAAACAGACCTCAATGTTTATTTTTTTTTATTGATGTTCAGGACAAGAAGACGAGAGTTATTTTGAAAGACCTGTCGAGTGATGTGCATCATGTCGATATTTGGTAAAAAAAAATTTTTTTGACAAATAATTACATGTATGGAGTAGTGCCCTCCTTAAAATATCTTTTTCAGCAATTTTACTACAAAACTAAGTAGCGGCATACAAAAACACACCTTATATTTAAATATTTATTAAGATATACGTTTTATAGTTTCCGAGTAAAATGGCTGTGATATACGGACGGACGGACGGACAGACGGACATAACGAAACTATAAGGGTTACGTTTTTGCCACTTTAGCTACGGAACCCTAAAAACCTACTTCACAAAATAATATGTCAAATGCCATTAAAAATTATTTACAATCATAGTGCTAGTGCAATTTTACTCTGCTTTTGACCGATTGATTCATTTAAAAGTTGATAATTTTTATTTTATTGACCATAATACAGTATAGCACAAGGAACAAAAAAATTACACGTGATATGTGTCCAGACCCCCCTCCCCCCTGTGTGATCATTGGTGATTTTTTCTTGACCCCCTCCCCCCCCCTAAACAATATGACGCGATTAATGGACGCCCCCTAAAGTAAAAAAAAATATTCCAAAGTTACATGTTAAAATTAGCTTTAAGCAGTTATATGTCTTTAGTTTCTCCACTTTTACGTCTGTAATTAAGGACAAAATTACACCACACTAATACTAAAAACTTCATAATTTTATATTTCTCAATAAATGCGTAGTTTTTTTAATTCATCATTTTGCAAAATTTGCAATGAGCGTCCATACTAATCGTAACACAGTTACTTACACTTTCACTCACGCTGAAAAAGATAGGGATGGAATTTAGCAGTTGTCATCCCCTAGATGAATGTTACTTTAATTTTCTTAAACGATTTAAACATGTTTAATATATGTAATTATAAATGTCAATTACCTTCACGGACATCAATTGAATGTATCCAACATTGACCCCATGGCCAAACCAGTGTAAGCAACCAACCGGCCTCAGTACAGCACGAGATAACTGATTATAGGTAACCTTCTCTTACTATTTTGTTCCGGTTAGTAGAGATCGTGTCTGTAATCAACAAGCACCCGTTTATCCGATCTGAGGGATATGTATAGGCAATATTTATTAGTCATATCACATGCCAATAAAGTAATAGACTTGCAAGTTGATGTACATGTTTGGCTAAGAGCCATTTCGCATAATGGTGATCTACGCTAAAGTAAAGAATTAGCAAAACGCGACTCTTTTAAATCCCCTGGATTTTTTTATGCATTTTACTCTGTTCCATAAAAAAATATATCGATTAAAAACACATGTGATAATATTTGAAATACCTACAGGAAAGATAAAGTCTTTCCTGTAGGTATATCGAAGTCAAAATAAAAATATATATATACACTTTTCCACTTACTCCTTTGTAAAAGGCTAGAAAAGTGTAAACATATCTTTGACGTCGACTGAACCACTATAACAATGCAACAGCAGATCGGTACAGTTAGGAGATATAATAGCTCAATTAGCACTGTACCCATTCAACCAAATATTATGGTAGGTATACCTGTGTTATCATAACGGAAATATCGTTACGTACCAAACCAGGGCAATATGTATACTGATACTGACTACGTAATAAACGACATAGACGTGCGCTAAAAAGCGCTAAAACTAGGAGGTATTAACAATAAGCTTAATGGCTGTTATTGGCAATACTTATTGAACTCGGACAGTAAAAACGATATAAACTCTGGACCAACGTCGGTTAATCTAAGGAACGCAGGTATACCACGGAATGACATCGAAATATCGCTTGCTCCCTTTAACGCATAGCACCGTCCCATAGATTGGCCGACGTTGGGCCAGTCTGTAGATCAGCTATCAGGGTAAAGTTATACTAGATTTGTGTAAGCAGCAAAAAAAGAACTTGAAATACACGAAGATCAATTTCTAAATGGGAGACATTATTTTTTGTAGAATTAAGCGACCCCTATATGCAAATTTAGGACTTAATGTTAAAGTCACTTGAAGTATGGCGATTGACTGTCACAGAAAAAAACAACAAAATGATAACATTGATAACGAACGAATTGTGACGACTACCAACTTTTTTATGGATTACCAATCCATTTGAAATCGTCATTATTAAATAAAATGGTTCCCTGTCACTAGTGTCCGACCGAAGTTTCGGTTTCGGTTTCGGCCAATTTCGGCCAAAAAAGTGATTTCGGCCGAAGTTTCGGTTTCGGCCAGAATCCGGCCGAAACCTTCGGAGGAAATTACTTCACGGCCTCTCGCGGCTCGGATAGGTAATGCATCGGCGGCCGGCCCAGCTGGGACCAGCGATAGTAGTATGCATGCAGTTTGTGACGTTTGTTTGTGAACCACGTGGCGCGCGACAAAATATGGTGAGTGTTGTTTATTTATTAAATTATTATTTACTTTTTAGAATCTGTTACTGCATTCAATTTAATTATTTCATATTTTTTGACAAAGTTGATTTATGTTAAAGTAGCATGAATGCTGTGATTTCTCTTGCAATGTTTGACTTTGTCACACGAGGTATTATTCTAAAACTTCGTTTAAAGATCTCTGATTACAGTGATAATACTATAATTTATGTAAAAGTTGAATTATTTTTAAGCTGTGATTTATCTTGCAATTGACTTTGTCCAGGTATTATATTAATTAGGTAACTTTGTTTATCTACACTCACATTGTAAGTCCTCTAAAACGTGTTCAAAAACGGTAGGCAATGGCTAGCATTACCTCAACCGATTTTACTATGATAAGCTTTTTATCTGTGGCAGTAACGTAATTTTAACTTTACATGCTCATATACTGATACGTTATGAGTTTAAAATTCCGAACATCGAATTTGATAACATAATGTAAATCCTGTCCTCCTTCCTGACCAACGGCACGCGCACGCGCGATTGCCGGCACAATCGAGTTGGCCTTGGCGGTGCAATGGCGGTCATTCTATGGTTTCCGAACACTTCATTTAGGATATATAATATGATTGTAGATAAAGCAGTGTATGCAACTGTACGTAATTAGGCCTTAAAACACTCGTGTGATCTTATTATGAAACTCGCCTGCGGCTCCTTTTATAAAACCACACTCGTATTTTAAGGACCCTTATTATTACGTAACAGTTACATAAACTACTATTAAAAGTTTAACTTTTAATAGTAGTTTGATTTTATCTGGTTTAAAATTTCATAGTTTACCTCTAATTATATCTATTTTCATTAAAAATAAACGTTTTTTTTTTTTTTTTTTTTTTTTTTATACCACGACGGTGGCAAACAAGCATACGGCCCGCCTGATGGTAAGCAGCTACCGTAACCTATGGACGCCTGCAACTCCAAAGGCGTCACATGCGCGTTGCCGACCCTTTACAAAAAGGAGGATTCACTGTGTTGACGACTAAAGGAACAAGAAGGTCCCTCATCGTCAACACACTGGGTCCTCTTTGAGCTCTTTGGCAACCTTACTCACCAGCAGGAACACAACACTATGAGTAGGGTCTAGTACTATTTGGCTGTGGTTTTCTGTAAGGTGGAGGTACTTCCCCAGTCGGGCTCTGCTCCAGATTTGAGCGATGACATTCGCTGAACGTGCCCTACCACACTTAGCGAGATGCCATTCGCAGTGCCCATACCTCTCTTTTTGGCGTAGTTTAAGGACATACCCAGGTCCGGACGTAGTTTAAGGACATACCCCGGGTCCAAAAACGGGTACGTTTTTTATTTTGTTTAACAAATAAGTAACTGCTCTCATATAAGAAATCCTTGCAATAACATTTCCCTTACGATTTGTACAGTAATTTTGAATATTTTGATACGTCTTCAAAAATTTCGGTTTCGGTTTCGGCCGAAATCAGAAAAAAACCGAATATTCGGTTTCGGTTTCGGCTAAAAATCGTGTTTCGGTCGGACACTACCTCTCACATATCACTTTGGCATTAATATTATAAATTGTATCTATGATTTAACATAAGTAGATTAATTTTTATAGAAAATTCTTATGCATATGTTATTTTATATGTGTTACTAAACTCCCTTTATTTTATACTGACTTTTAGAAGTGGTTCAAATTAAATGCACCGCGTACCACTCGGAATATTCTCTAAGCACGGGGCAAGGCAATAAAACGTGTCTAAACTACCTATTGCACATATAACTTCAACAACTGGTAATTTATGTGAAACCATTACCAATAATTCCTACGGTATAGTGTGTAGGGCAGTAATGAATTGTACAGAAGTGCCTATTGTCCCTGAAGCGAGCTAAACCTTCGGGGTATGAATTTACTTCAGAGGTATTATAAAGTCGCTGGCAGGACGTCGACCCGACGGCGACCGACTCGAATCGCATCCAACTTACATTGTGATGGATGAACACTCAGTTTTGTAATACAGACCGGGTTCAACGTACATCTATGAAACGTGATTCATTTGATAATACTTGGAAGATTCGCGATAACTTACGCTATCTTTGTTAAAAGATCTAATTTAGCGCCGACTGAAAAACAATTTTAATGCAAAAACAATGTGAATTCCAAGAAAACAATAATTATTGCTGACGATTTAGTGTAACATGATGTAACTAGAGTCAAATATCTGCTCGCTAAATTGTAGAGCCAATTCAACATAATTGTCAACGCCGGAAATCGCACTTTTCTGATAACACGCCGGTTCGTGTAACAATTACACAAGAAAATGACACTGACACTATACTAACAGACACTTTTTATTTTATAATATTTGAAGTATTCTACAAATCGCGTCAATTTGCACATACAAAGCAACATGTTATGCTTCAAATGTTCTGACGTGTACTAAAAAGGACAATAAATACACTTACACAATCCGAAGAAATGCAAATAGTTATGACAGCGGAACTAATCTGTGAAGTTCATTGTCTTTAGTTCGTTACCCGTTTTAAAAACACCAACATTAATTTACAGTTAATGAGTGCATGTCATCGGAGGAAAGGACGCGAGTTCGTCGCGCCAAATTTTATACATTGATTAAAACGTGTACTGAGGATGTGTCTAGCGGGCCTACCGCGAACGTCGAAAATATAAATTTCGTTATCTCCCTCTCTGTCGCTCTTGCATATTTGAAAGATAGTGATGCAATAGACGATCGAACGAAATAAGTAGTTATAGGCCAGGCGTACGCATAAAACAATAGGCTATGCGAAGCCTAGGGGCTAGGGGAAGGACAACGGCCGTACCTGTGAGGTGCAGTAGCATCATGCCCACGGTGGCTGGAACGGTAGCTATTTTTATACCGTCCACTCTATCTTATTTACTATTCTGGTCCACGACTCATTGAATTGTGGTTATAATGTGCAACTTGGATGCATGCCAGCGACTCTCACACCTAAAGCACCGATAGAGAGATATTCGAAGAATGAAACGGCGGTAATGATTCGCAGAATAGTCATTAATCCCCTAAAGTTTCTGGGAGTATTTATAAAAATCACAAATCCAAGGTTGAGCTAATATTTGCGTGATCGGGTGAAGTTAAATCAATTGTCTGACTTTGTAAGCCAATGTCGTTATGTAAAAAAACTGCACACCGGCACGACGACCCAGAGGTTAATCACGACATCATAAAAACCACGTTTAATAAAGTAACATAAATGCGGATGAATCGGTACGAGTATCCAATCAGGGTTTACATTAGATAAACATTTGGATGATGCAACGTGTGCAGGTTGAGATGTGTGAAGACGTAAAATGAGGTTCCTGGGGTCGTTTACATACGAGCAGGGGGCTTACGACGAGCAACGAGAAAATATCACGTCAAACCGGCAGGCGAGTCGGACAGTGGCAACAAGTAAACCGGTCGAAGGCGCCGGGCGTCGCGCGCCGCCGCCGCGGGGATCAGCCGGGGATAATCAACTTGTAAACAAAATTGCATTAGCCTCGCTTTTTGCAATTGACGTTGCAATCTAAACATGGTCGACATCGGGAAATAATCCAAGTGATTCAAGCTAATCGTTGATTAAACGGTCAGTTCAATGCAAATCGTTGCGGCTGGTTTATAGTCAGCTGATTGCGAATTGAATAGGTCAACTTCTGATATGGACAGCATAAGTGAATGTTACCTAGTTTTTAGAACTTTAGGATAAAAGCTTATAGATTACCGACCGCAGCAACAAGCAAGCAGCAAAACGAAATCGGCGAAGTGGGTCATCATATAATTTCGCAAGCGTATCGAGTGCCGCAAACGTTAACTGGTACGCTCGAGGCGAGTCAAGGCCTGCGCTCCGAGGCCCCGCTGGCGAGGCGGCCTGTGCTGCCTCCACCACGTTCGCATGCACAGAGTTTCTTAGTCAACTTGCACCAGATTTTTTGCATCTCCTAAAACCTCCACATTTTTTGAAAATGAAGGTGTTTGTATAGCTACTGTAGGTGTTAATTTTGAAGAAGCGTAAGGAAAAAGTAGTGTGTCGTGATGGACGATGATTTATAAATTTTATAATGCTATATATAAATTTCCGCGATAGATTGTTTACTATGTAAAAAGTATAAAAGAAGACACTTACCCCTTCATTTCCGGGTAGGAACTGTATCGTAGGTTTTGCCAATTTATCCTGAAACAGAAAAATAACACATGTTAAATATTAAGGAAACGTTAACAAAAAGGTTAACGCAGAAAAAACTAAGCAACTTTTTGTTAATGCTGCAATCTTTGATGTAACATATAGTATTTTCCAATATTTTTCATGATCTTTGGAACATAAACGTGATTACTGGCGGGCACCGTGTAACTCCGCAGTTAGTGACGTAATTGTTTTGAACAAATGCAGTTTACCACAAGGAAGGCAAAACAAGTAAAATATACCTATGTCTAACCCGACTAATTTGCGTTACGGTAATTCACTTACACATATGCACAGACGCTCGTCAAACTGTGAATCATAACATAACTATCGTTACGTTGTTACATTATGCAAGAAATACAAAACAAAAAGGATTTCAATGGCCTGTAACTCCTGCGAGTTACAAAAATCCGTCTATGAACTAACATTTCCTATTACCTAACTTGAATCGAAAGATCTTGCTAATATTTTGCATTTGCACCTAATGTAGAAAACGGTGGTGACATCATAATTTTTTAAGTGTTTTAGTAAGACTGAAGAACTCATATGTATAATAAAGAACCTGTTGGGCCCTACAATTACAGTCGTTTTAGGTTTCCATTATTATGGCACAACACAAGATAAAATTCACATATATTAAACAGCACGCATATGATAAGTACACAGGTACTTGCTCTAGAATTTTGAATGTGCATCAACCCAAATACAATTCATGAATGTGCTTTTAAAACACGCACTTACTTACTCTGAACTAGTTTGAAGAAATTAATAACTCGAACCTTTTAATATTAAGTGATGTTGTAGATTTGTTTAGAAGGTCCATGTTTGTAACATTGTGTAATGCGCCACGGTTAAAAATCCATCAACAGTAAATGCTTGAGGCTAGCACCTGACGTTATGATTAAGAACATATCATTATGTCATTCCGCCGAAAGGTTACGCTAACATGCATTATTCAATAGTATAGAAATATGTCAATCCATTTAAGAAAAGGGAATAAAATGTTTAAAGTTAATCAGTCTTAATGGGATAAGAAGCCCGACTTGTTGGGCAACAAGTTTGGTCACAATAAGCAAGTGTCGGATAGTCGTGCAGTTGCACAACGGCGATGGACGAACGCGAGAAACAACTAGGCTGGGCTGATGATGTAAACTTAAAAATTGCTTTAGTTACTTACTTAACCACCTAGCAGTGAAATTCGTTGCATCGTCTAGACTGGGAGGGGATGACCCGGAACTGGCGGCACCCATGGCCGTGACTCTTAGGGCCATATGTTGCTGTTACGTCACAACTAACAGTTATCTTTATTCCTGGAGTGATTTTGCATTGAAAAGGTCAAATTATCACTTCAAAATTGTCTTTTATTTTATGTTGATTTATCCAAAATAGGTATCATTACTTAAAGGTTGTCTGGTCGGTTCTTGGCAATAAGATCCTGTTTTGTTTACCTCTGCTTGTAATCTTCGGGAAATCTTTGTGTTCTGTATTGTTTACGTTTTAGAATAAGTATTTCTGCAATATCTTTAATTTATACTTACCTACAAAGGGTAAGTAAGGTATACTTTAGTTTGGCAAATTAATACGGGGTTTTACACTTATTTCGACATTAGTGATCCACCTAATTTTTAAAGCAAAACTAATATCACAAGTCAAATTATTACATTTAACATATGATTATATTATCCTTAAGAAAACATTAGCTTAACCGGTAATGAAATTCCTAGAAATCTGCAAGTTATACGTCACGAGAACCATTATCAGAGAATATAACGATTGAATCTGCAACGCGACCATAAGATTCCGTGCCTCAGGATACCGCTAGGGAATTTATTGCTGGGGCTTCCCTCACGGAGGTATTTTGTTCACGATCTTAATGGCTGTTGTAGTCTCGTCTCGTCGATAAAAACTCGGTGATATTTATTGACCCACATTACAGTACGTCAAACCTACTTTTATATCGGTAGAAACCACCAATATCTCAAAACTTTTTTAAGCATTTTCAACAATGTAGGTACCTATCTGTGTAATAACGGATTGCAAACTTTAGTTGCATATTATTTCCTTTTAACCGAAATTAACACAACAACATAAAAATCGTACTTTATTATCAGCCAACACAGTATTCTTCTGTTACGAAATGAAATTCATATATTTTACACATACACAGAACAAGTACAGCGAATACCATCCATGTAAGACTTCAACTTGATTTGCGAATGTCAAAAAACTAGTTTATAATATCAAGGTCGAAATAAAGTGTTAAATATATTCTGAACAACAAAAGCGCGAGGCAAATTACACTTGTTTTATTGAATGCTTGTTACTTGTCGAATATTTATGTAGCAAATAAAAAATTGTCAATGATTTCCCATTCAAAATACATTCAAATCCCATAATAAATTGAGAGAAAGGTGAAGAGAACCCTTAGCTTTAGGATGATAGGACTTAGAGGTTACTTTATGACGGTAGTCTTACAATACAATGAACGAGTAAAAAAAACGCACAGATAAATGTGAGTGAGAAAGAAAATGACTGAGGTAGTCGTCATATCGTCGACTATTGTCGCAAACTCTTAACTCCTTTACAATACATAAGGTCGCAAACGTGTTGGCAACATAAGCCGACAATATAACACATTTTAAATATTTTTGACATTTGCAATGTTTCGAAGTGTCAACAAACAGTGTGGAATTATACCCGGCTGAACGTAATACCAATGGGTGTGAAGTTGAAGCAAGATAGTGCACGCGTCATTCCTATAGCGTTATCTTTGTCTATGATAGTGGCATTTGCGTAATGGTGGCAACGTTTCATTATAGGAATTGCAACAATGAAGTTCAAATGCGCACGTTTAGATAATACTGATACAGATAAAATAATTAAAGTTCAAACATTAAACAAAAAACTATTTATAATAAAAAAATAACCTACGTATATGCCTAGTAAGTGACATATCCAACGACACCTAACCACGAACTTAACCTAAATTGGATTGAGAAGCTAACTGTGCCAAAATATAAACAAAACAAACTAATCTAGAATATTCCATCTTGTTTTGATAACGGGATGGACGGGACGGGACGGTCACTTGGAAATACCGAATTATGTCAATATGGTGCTGCAATGCTCGTACGAGTGAGACTTTCCCGAGGGTTTGATGTTCTCTTACGAATTATTTTCTCACTTTAAAATCTCAAGATGTTTGGCATACAGAACATAAAAAAAATAATTTAGCAACTTAAATATTGAACATACACCCGAAAAAACTGCCCTCTCTCCTTCACAAATCAGATAATTTAGAAACCTCCGTGTTGATTGAAATTTAAGATTTAAACGCATTAAAGTTTCAGAATAACATTGCTCTGTTAGTTAGCTGTTACGTAATGGTGATGACAGTTAATGTATTATTTCCAAGGAAAATATTATGTTTTAATTAAACAAGTGTTTATCTTCAGAAATTAGTAAATAAATTGTTAATTATCATTAGATATTACGTTTCCTTGATAAGCTATCACAGGTAGGTACCATTTACCAAACTACTCTGAGAACTTGTTTACGTTTTCCGATAATAGGTACTTAGATACTACTATGTACTTATATATACTATTATTAATCTCTTAGACAACGAAGCGAGCAAAAATATCTGACATTGATATTTGTAGCCATATTACCGCGTCAAATATTTTTGTGGTCTTCCTTACAAGATATTGCAGGGGACTGTACTAAACAATATGACTTATCAACCTTGTACAAAAACTACTGCGCCGATAGCTTTTAAAGCACGCTACAATGTGACCTTACAGGAATTCTGCGGTGGCCTTAGCCGAAAGCCTTTACCATCTCATTATGCAACATGCATCACAAAAATACGTCTTGTATCTTAAGAGTCCGGTAACGATTTGAAAACGAAATTCGCTAATAATTTAATAACATGAATTGCATATGATAATATAGTTTGAAACCTTTTTATTGCAAAGAAATACTTTTGGTCCATATATATTATTATTTTATACCCGAAACTATGGAGTTTCAAAGCTCCAGCTTACAGAGCTTGTTTAGTGAGGATGTTGATTCGTGCAAAGTTGTCGCTTGATTTTTTATTATTATTTTTTATGCACCCTTCTATGTTTTATATTATCTGATTAAAGCATAAAGTAAAGATTATTTAAAAAAAAATTATTTTTTACATACATTCCTATAAACATCACCTAAACTTCGGCATTATTTCTTAAAATTGCTCGTGCTAAACATCCTCTTGATTAAAACATATATATGAAAATGAAAAAACCTGTTCCACTTATTCCTTAGACGACTCTTTTCTAATGTACGAGAGTATGTATATATTTTACGTTCTAGTTTAACATAATTTTAATCAGTAAAATCTTATTTTTTCACCACTCCAAGCAAAAATCGCGAAACAGCTGTTAGATTACGGTAAATGATTTATAAATTAAACATAAAATCAAAAGAGTGTTTCACTTATGCAGTTTAAAACGAAACGGTGTTCATAATAAAAACTAATAGAACTTTGTTAGTTACTGTAAAATAGTATCGAAAAGTTGAGCGAAATCGAAAAAATCTGTTACTGGACTCTTAATTGCATTACTTGAACAAGTTTTAGTTGGTTATAACCTTTATTGCTGACCTAATGTCAAATGAAATGACATTGTCTACATCTACAGTCTACACCTTGGACGAAAAAAATTAAAGGACGGAGCATGGCTGTACAACAAACTGTGACGCAAGATGGCGACTGGTTTGAATGTGTGTGTCCAGACGAGTGTTGCCATGTAATACAAATTTTCCCGATTAAGAATACAGTATTTTTGAATAAAAAAATAAATAGATTATTAATATATATGTTTAAATAGAATTAATAAGCACCTGTTTTAATAAATTTGATGAAATATATTTCTGAAGAGGCGGATAAAAGAAAAAATAATGATGTAAAAAATCTAAATTTATAAATTTATAATAAAAGGACACGACTTGAGTGTGTCCGGCCTCTCTTCTCGACCCAATATTATTATTTTAAGCATTTATCATACCTTTTTAATATGGCCAAGGTGAACCCAACTAAAAGCGTATTATTATAAACTTACCTTATCTCAAACCGTTTCACACTAGAGAACCAAAATTCAGTCAGGTTGAGCTTCGTCGTCAGCCTTGTTGGCAACCATCTAGCAGACGCTAAAGCGTTATGAGCTTGTGTTGTGAGTCTTGCCCGCTAATTTTACATGGCTTGCTTTTGGTAAGATTAGGCGCAACACACACTTAGCGGGATTCAGTTCAGCCTTGTTGGCAACCATCTAGCAGACGCTAAAGCGTTATGAGCTTGTGTTGTGAGTCTTGGCCGCTAATTTTACATGGCTTGCTTTTGGTAAGATTAGGCGCAACACACACTTAGCGGGATTCAGTTCAGCCAGGTCTATGGGTTCTGGCTTTTTTATATGGGGCCCACTGATAATTTTCCATCGTGCAAAACCTACTTACGACAGCCTTCTAGCCACAGTCGTGGACAGTGGGCTTTCTGGCATAATTATAAGATGTTATTAATTTAGTAGAAATAAAATGTACTAATATAATATGGAAACTTTCGAAATAAATGATCATTAAATTTAATTGAATTTATATTTATATCAGACACGTGGGGTACAAGGGCAAGTACACCTATATTATTTGTATGTTGTCTATAACACTGTCATTCCTAAACTACAAAACCGATTTCGATAAGAAGGTGGCATTTGTCGCTCGACACGATTGATCTGAATTCATCAATTCATAGACAATTGTCTATGGTTGCGGAAATTTGTCTATGGCCTCCTTAAAAAAAATCAGTTACAATCTTACAATAAACAAATTTCCGCAACCATAGACAATCGCCTCTGAATATGAATGATGACCATCGCGTACGAATTTCCGCTAGAGGCGTTAGTGTAGACGGTAGAGGTCTTCGAACCGTTAAATTCCATAGTAATTCAATGGAATTCACAAAACTATTTTTAATTTGAACAAGGTTGTGAAAATTTTGTAATACCTGTTATTAATTATGGCAAATATGAGTTACGAATCATTGAATGTGAATCCTTTAAAAGCGTAGCTCAGAAAATTCTCCTTTTTTTCGAAAAATATGGAACTACGCAATGCTGCGGCGTGGTAAATTTTATTACAGTAAAGTTCAGTGTATTAGATAATATTTAAACGTATATTTTGTTTTCACGAACGCGATAGATAAAAAATACAGCTGTATATAAGGACCGCATCAAAATTGGTTCAGCCAAACGCGAGATAATCGTGAACAAACATATATACACACACATAAACTGAGAACCTCCTTTTTTTGAAGTCGGTTAAAAATGCTCCTAGATCGATCAACACAACCGGTTTGACAGCTAACCTCTCATTCTAACTATAGTTCAATCTCGTTCTAATCGCTTGACCAGTCGCTTACTAAAGCGACTTGTCAACCGATCAGAGTGAGAGGGAGCGATAGTTAGAATGAGACAAAAGTTGGACAGATCACTCATTGTGGCATAATTTTGCGCATTCAACCTACGACTTGATAATATATGAGCTTTATGTTTTACGCAATTTTTGTAATTATTTTAAGAAATATATAATTTAGTTTATTAACAAATTTTATTCAAAAAATACTAAGGAATATAATTTGCTTTCAAAAACTTATAATTTATGAACTATTAGGTAATATGTTAATATTAGTTGAAAACGTGCGTGAAAAAAAACATCAAGTTGTGTTTGGTTCATATCGTGTTGACACCATATCGCGGCGATTATAGACCCCTTTACATTCGGGAAGTTTCCCTATTCAACCACCTGGCAACACCGCTACCATGAAGTTAATAGTTTATGAAATTACTGATATTTAATGTGATTACGCAATTAATTGTTTACTTAACGGTGAAAAGTTATCCCATCCGTTTTTTTCTTTCGACCGGTAGCATTTTTGCAGCATTTGACAACGCACGACGGCATATTTTAATTATTTTTTAACTGCTCTTGACTGCATAGACGTTTGGACACGAATGGCGGGGGAGCGGCTCATTATTGCTTTGCGTATGTGTGTGTAGTGCGTAACGACGAGGACACTGGCTCTTTATGGAATCACAAAATGTTTTTAGCCGCACTCTATCTGGGACTTATATAATCTATGGTCTACACCAGCCAGTTAACCGTAAGAACAAACAGAAACACGTCAATTAGTTTTTCTCTACAGCTGACCGTACTACTTAATAATAAATAAAATCTTCCTTAGTAAATATTTTTTCAATCTAGGTTCCATCTGTGAAATGAAGATGTTAATCGATAATTCAAATAGGTGTGAAATTGAAATGTAAATAATTATTCATCCGCACGTTACTTCACGTTAGAATTTAGAATTAATAATGTACTAGAAATCAATAGTATCACTTATACTATTGCTGAAATATCCTGACGACACAACTCTATCGTTAATTCGTTACTATCATATTATATATGAAATAAGTAACGATGATTAATTATTTAATAAATGCTGCCATAAATTATTTATTATATTGTTAACTACATACTTGTTCGACAGTAAAGTAACATTATCTTTAGGTAACTAAGTATAATAATTATTACCTATGATTAAAGTTTGCGTGAAATTGCACACGACACGGAATTATTGTTTTTCGGAAAACGCTTGCGTGCTTGTATTTGGTAAAACCGGTAGTAACCGTTATATTTAATAAATCTAGCTCAATCATAGTAGTTATAATGGAGTTAGTAGTACCTATCAGTGTCAGTTATTATTCCACACTAAAGAGCGCGATTTGGGATCTGATTCGATTATTTCTTGACTTGGCTTTAAAGCGTATAAAAAATTACCAAAACTTGGCTTCCTGGCACTTTTACAATTATTGTTAAAGTACAAGCGACCCTATTATGAATGCTCCTGATAGAAAGCAAAAATATATTACAGTTTTATATCGGGTGTGGTTACTGTGGTTTAAAAAACAATGTTATTGAAATTAGTGCGAAAAAACCTAAATAGCCTAAAAAGATACCGTAAAATACAGGTAAACTCGTTAATCCATATGTAAACTTGGTTCCTGAGGTCAGGTAGGTACTTGAAACGTGGGAGTGGTTTGGCAAGATAAGAAAGCCGTCAAATCGCGAGGCGTGGCTCAACACCGTTGGACGAAAGATCTACAAAGTGAGACCAGCGACACACATTCTGCCCAAAAACAGCATTGGTCTTCGATTATTCCAAATTTTGTTATCAACATAAGTACCTACAACGCATGTCAGTACATTTTTAATACTTGCAGTAAGGAACAATGTTGAGTTCAAAGTGGACATGGACACTATAGATTTTGTGACGTTATGCATAAACATATCTCAAATATTAAATAGCGTTGAAATTCGTTTGCCCTTTATCCGTTTCTTTGACAATTGCGTTTGTTGCAAAGATACCACAGTATGTTTTGTGAATAAGGGAGTTTATCTTTTAGACATAAAGTTGACATTGTCCGGTGTACAAATTTAGTACATAAAAATAAGAGTGATAGCGAGTTCGGTGACTCCGTGACGTCTAATGTATCTGGGTATTTTATTAGAAAAACAATTACAGGAATATTTATTGTTAATCAATCTTTGATGTAACTATTGTAATTATTTTAATAATATTTACCTTAATAAAGTAAATTACAGTAAAAACATAATTTGATCGCAAAATTGAATGTAATCCGTCATGTATGAGCGATATCGTTGTCATATAATGTAGTTTTTTAAAATAAATTATTTATTCATTTATTTCGAATGTAAAATATTAATTAAAAAAAAAGATAAGTACATTCTCTCAGTTAGGCCGTATTTAGATTAATAAATAGTCCTAAATCTCTCGATTAAAAATTGTTTGCTTTTATTCCTGCTCTTGGACACTAGGGTTCTACTTCCGGATAGCAAGCATGTTGCTTTTCTATATTTCAATCTACAATAAATAATATTTCACTACAATAGTTACTACAATATTAAATTCGTCTGGCAAAAACCCTACTACCTGCATGAAAAGTCCCTTTTTAACCCAGCTTACGCAAGCTGCAGCAGTGCTCTCGCTAGATTGGCTGACATTTTGCAAACGGGTTTGCTTTACAGTTGACTATTCTAGCCTAAAGACATAAACACCGGTGTTCATAGACTAAAGACTTCAATCAACGTTTAAAACGATAAATTAGTTCAGATTCTTTCCGCGGTTTACTTATAATACCTTATGTTTCAAGGTTTATAAATTATGCACCATGTAGATAACAACTTACGTTCATTTCAACTTTATTTTGAAAAGACCTCGTACTTAGATCTACTAAGAATTTATTATGTTTAAGTACGTTCCATTCAATATTAACAAAACTGTATCGGCCCAATTAAACATGGCTCTGACAGCTGTCATCTCATAGATAACTGTCAAACTTAACATACAATGAAAATGAACAGATGATAAAAACGGCCCCAAATAGGTATGTAAGTATAATATAATCGTATCATGGTACATGTACATATACAAAGCATTGGTTAGTCAGTTGACAGCCAACCAACACTCAATGGAACTCTTATAACTCTTTAAAAAAATCTTCTCGTCGACTATAATGCTTGAATCGAGACTTTATAGACCGAACTACTAGCGCATACTTTTCGATGGAGCTTTTACGGTCACAAATTTTAGCATCGCCGCCTATAGTTGTATGAATTTTCATACAATATTATAGCACACTTGCCACCGGTCGCCTGGCGCCGTCGCCGCCGCGGGTACCGGCACGGCACAATCCAACGGGAGATTGAAGTTACTAAATTTTATAGACGCAGCAAGATGTAAGGCATTCGTCGAACTCAATGCTTACCGGCTTGCCTATTTTGAGTATTCGTAGAAAAAATATTGTATACAATAGTGACATAATTAAACTTTTCAATCTCGTATCTTACTTAGGCTACTTAACCTGAAACGCTCTTCATTATGTCACGATTGTATAAAATACTATTATGTCTATTTATTAAACAGATTAGTTACGAGTGTTATTATTTAAACCTAGGTGTTTGTTACTTATTGAGTCTACCGGTGATCATATTACATTATTAAATATCAATACCTAATCTCTTCCTTTTGGTGTTTACATAGAAAAAAAAGGGACGTTAGGAAGGATTTCTTGGCGGCAGGAACATGTGTTCGCGAGTAACCGGCTAAGGGCAACCAGGTGTCAAGCCGGGGGGAGGGTGCGATGACCCCGACCCCATCGTTGTTACCGTCACGCATAAGTCCCACTGCATCTTTACCAATAAATCCATCTCAATTTAACGGAAACTATTTTGTGCATTACTTTCAATAGATACGTTAAACTTTGAAAACGGACCAAATTTAGACCAATAACATCTAAATAATGGTTTATTATTTTGAAGTTATAAGAAGAAGGTAGAAGAACCTAGTTAATTTTTAGACTCTTTCTCTACATTTTTTTAAGTATTTAGGGACAAAAGTAGTAGATTGAGACTCCATTGTAGCCTGAAATCACCAGCATTTCATTATCAATTATTATTTAGGCGTTTTATGATATGAATGTCCTATTACGACATTTACAACGGAATAAGAGAAAATTACGCATAACTATGCGATTATAGGTTTGAAATACGTTACGACTATACAATTCTGCCCTGCCCCTATTAAAATATATACCTTTACCTACTAATAAAAACATTGAGTAAGAAAACTGTAAGAGCTAGCTGCAATTGCTTGCGATGGAGCTGCCGCGTCCGATGCATTTGTCCACTGAGAATAGCCATTTATTTTATTTTCACCCATGCAAGCCTACCTACTCATTCGGCGACGTTACAAAGTGATCCATTCCTTTCAATGGATCCCGGGCACAGGAAAAAAGGCCAGGTGGCACGCTCACTAAACTGTTACAAAAAAACGACCGGCTAACCTGACGTAGGTCAGCTGCGGGGTTTAAGGGAGTTTGGTCTGTCCGATCAAAAGGGAGTGTCGATAATTGCTTGTCGTGAAAACAGAATGGGTCGTGATATGCGCAGACTGAAAAGATTGCTGTTAAACACGTGCACGTCCGACGAATTTTTAAACAGGTGGGCTAGCGTTAATAGCCCTATGTGTTCTTTTGTTTTTGCGTTGGTGACAGCGGTGGTGGTTTGCAGATACTTTAAAGAATATGTATAGTACATGTTACAATATTGTTTTCAAGATTATCTAATCATTACATAGATATAAGTCATAGACCAAAGAGGTTTTGCTTCTCTCGCCCTTATAGACTGGAAATAAACGTCATTTTATATGAAAACCACTCATACATCATATTTATATTTTATATGAGTAGTTAGCACCTAGATGTCGCTTACGGCTGCTATAAAGTCGATGTAAAAAAAATAAATGCAAAAAGATGATTGAAGGCATTGAGAATTTCGTCAACTCGGTAACTGAACCCATAGCTTAATTGGTAAAGCGATCGAGCCCCGGTAAGGCGTATCGATGCGAGGTTCAAATCCTGCTGGGTTGATTATTTTTTCAATGTTTTCAGTGTTTGTATTTGATTGAATAACATACTATTGTATGAGTGGAATGCCCCACTTTAAAAACCATGTAAAATAATTATGAGTTGATAGCAGCGCCATCTATTATTTCCGTTGTGACACTTGCAATAGGGTCGGCGGGAAGGGTATCTAACTCTAGTAGTTAGCACCTAGATGTCGCTTACGGCTGCTATAAAGTCGATGTAAAAAATAAATGCAAAAAGATGATTTAAGGCATTGAGAATTTCGTCAACTCGGTAACTGAACCCATAGCTTAATTGGTAAAGCGATCGAGCCCCGGTAAGGCGTATCGATGCGAGGTTCAAATCCTGCTGGGTTGATTATTTTTTCAATGTTTTCAGTGTATTATTATACCAATAGAAGTTTTAAAAAAATTATAACGATCCATCTTAACCGATAACTTCAACAGACAGATCATTTCAACAGAACTGAATTAGCGATGTGCATTTAATTGTGAAATTTTTATTACAACACCAGGTCAACAATTGAATGATTTTCCTGTATTATAAAATCAAACTCAATTTTATAAAAAACGATGAAAAAATACCTAAGGTAAATGTTATTTATTGTTGTACTGGCAAATAAACTCTTTATGACAGTAAAGGATGCGTCATTAAACCCAGTTTAATGTGCTGGTTACCTTCAACTGTCAACAACTGCAAAAAACACAATTTAAAAACTCTCAATTGTTTTTTTATTGACCATAAAAGGTCTATGAAAATCATTAGCAATGAAACAAATTAAGTAGATCATCTATTTGTTACAAGAATATTAGTATAGTAAGGTGTAGGTATTGTTAAAGCACTTTTGAGAGCAAACTTGCAAATTGTAGAAACATGTTGCAAATAGTAAAATCGAAGAAAACTGTTAAATGATCTCAGAATTCAAATAATAATGATTTTAGTGAATGTTTAGGATACGAGTATCACACGAATTTTTTTAATTAAAATTGATTTTAAAGGCAAAATAAGAATAATGAGGAAAAATAAGAGTTTGACGCACAGCTTGCACGAGTCAAATTATTAAAATCGAATTTTTCCCGAATCTCAAAAACGTCTTAATTGCTTTATAATATTATTTAAAAAATACATAATATTATTTAAAAAAAATGTTACTGGAAGATAGATTCATTTTAAAAAATTGGTATTATCGAAGGTTCAAAGGCTCATAAGTCGAAAACAGTTAGTTTTAAGACAAAAATATGTATGCTCCGCATATCAAATTGGAGTCAAAATTACGGTTTAAAAGTAAACCCCCTAAAGTCACAGGTAATTGTGATGGGTAGCGCTAAACAAATCTCCAAAATTGACTTTCTCAGGCTCCCTCCGATAGTCTTCGATGGTATCCAAATTCCTTTTTCCAACCAAGTGAAAAATCTTGGCGTAATCATGGATCGTTGTCTATCATGGGTGCCTCAGGTGAGTGAAGTGAGCAGGAAGATGTTTGCTGCCATAGGGTCTCTCAGACGGCTCCGGAATTTCCTGCCAATTGCTACTAAAATTGCGCTTGCTCAGTCGTTACTTCTCCCCATTCTTGATTATGCAGATATCTCCTATTTAGACCTAACCGAGGAGCAACTTAATAAGCTTGAGCGTATTCAAAATGCCTGCATTCGGTTCATTTTCGGATTACGCAAATTCGACCATGTTTCTAGTTTTCGTTCTCAAATCAAATGGCTCCCTATCCGTCACCGCCGTAACTCTCACATACTTTCTTTACTCTTTTCTATACTTTTTAACCCTGCAACTCCCCGCTACCTCAAAGAGAGTTTCTCTTATCTTAATTCTATTAGATCCTCTCAAAAATTGCTCCTAAAAGTGCCATCTTCATCTTCCAAATTTTATAATTGCTCATTTACGTTCCAGGCCGTTCGTTTGTGGAATTCTCTCCCTCTCAACATAAAACGCGCGCAATCTATCGGTAGCTTTAAATCGCAACTTAAGGAATACTATTTATCTCTTCCTTAGGTTTTTAAGTTGACACTGTTGTTTCTTACTGTGTGTATTATATATGTATATATGTACGTATATGTATGTTTATTTTGTATTTATTTAAGTATGTATATTCATAAGAATGTGCTGTGTTATCTATTTCGTCTCTTTTGTTTCTATGTACCACCTACTGCTTATTGTTTTTCTCTAGTCTCCACTACCCAAAGGTTGTCTGGAAGAAATCGCTCATTAGCGATAAGACCGCCTGTTGTTACCTCTACCTAAATTTATCTAATTGTAAAATTTGTGATTGTAACTGTATGAGGTGTGCAATAAAGAGTATTTATTATTATTATTATTATCTTTATTTATTTTTTGTCTCAGGTTAGTTTTTATAATATTTTTACAAAATAAAATATAAAAATACATCTAAAACATACAAAAACAATAAAAACATTATAAAAACCTAACCTAGGGTGCCGCCGGCAGCGGAGCAAGGCCCAGGCTGCCGGTGGTTAGGGCCGCAGAGTGAGGAACCGTCGGACTATGCGCGCCGTGTCCAAGATTACCGCCTTCTGAATCTGACCCTTAATCCAACCACAACCCCGTAGCGAAAGTCTCTCAAGATGTTGGTCGAGACTCTTCGCTATGAGACCGTTCGCAGAGACAACTATCGGCACAATGATCGCCGAATCGACCTCCCACATGGCGGTTACCTCGTGAGCCAAGTCTAGGTACTTGCTGGACTTGTCCTTCTCGGCCTTCACGAGGTTCTCGTCACATGGGACGGTGATGTCGACGAGCATGGCCCGGCGTTGCGGTCGATCTATTACCACGATATCAGGCCTATTGGCTACAATAGTCCTGTCCGTGATAATAGATCGATCCCAATAGAGCGTGGCACGACCATTTTCGAGAACTGGCGCAGGTGTGTACTTGTAGTACGGCACTTCGTGGTCCACAAGACCGTATAGGAGAGCAAGCTGCTGGTGTATAATCCTGGCTACGAGGTTATGTCTGTGCAAGTACTCGCCGTTAGCAAGATGAGAACAACCGGAGATGATATGCCTGAGTGACTCTCCGGGACGGCGGCATGCCCGACAAATGTCGACCGTACCGTCCTTCAGGATATATTTCCGGTAGTTATTCGTCATGATAACTTCGTCCGCAATTGCACAGGCAAAACCTTCGGTTTCTCCGAAGAGGTCCCCGAATCGTAACCAGTTCACCGACGCGAGCAGGTCTACGTCGGGTCCCGTGAGGGCCCTGTAGAACCGCCCGTGTAGCTCCTTGCTCTTCCATACCGCCCTGCGATCCTCGGTGCTTAGCACCACAGGTTTGCGCCAGTTCTTGTTTGCCAAGGAGAGCGGCGTGAGACCCTTATCTACAGCCACCACATCACGATGCATCTCACACTCGTTGTTAAGGAAATAATTCCTGAGATTGTACACCTCACGGTTGTGGAGATTTTTGGCGTTTAAAAAGCCGCGACCTCCACACTTCCGTGGGATGTACAATCTCATAACAGACGAGCGTGGGTGAAGCATACGGTGTGTGGTGAGCAATAGACGGACTCTCCGATCCAGGGCATCCAGCTCGGTCTGTGTCCACCTTAGTATGCCAAAGGAGTATGTGAGTAGGGGCATTACCCAGGCATTGAAGGCGCGCACCTTGTTGCCACCTGACAGAAGACTATTAAGTACTTTTGTCAGCCGACCAAAGAAGCGCTCCTTCAACGCCTGTTTAATACCCACATCCTCAATGCCCAAAGACTGTGACATACCAAGGTATTTGTAGGTTTCTGATTCAGAGATAGATCTGAACGTCATTGTCTCAGAAAGCTGTATATTTGTTGAATTTACTACTTTCCCCCGCTGTACATGCATAACCGCACATTTATCAACACCAAACTCCATCTTGATGGAACTACTGAACACTTTAGTGGTCTTCAGTAGTTCCAACAAGTCTCGATTATTTGGTGCAAATAACTTGAGATCGTCCATGTACAGAAGGTGAGATATGACTTCACCCTCTCTCCGAAGCCGGCAACCTAGCCCTGAATCCTTCAGCAGATTGCTGAGCGGATTTAGAGCTAGGCAGAACCACAGGGGACTCAGACTGTCGCCCTGAAATATTCCTCGCTCGATCCTTATAAAGTCCTGCGGGCCAGGGGGGTCATCCCCGCCTCCTGGTTGACGAAGGACTGTGGTCCACTGCCTCATACACGCGCCAAGGAAGGACCTCAAAGCTGCATCAATTTTATACAGCTCTAAGATCCTCTCCAGCCATGAATGAGGCACCGAATCATAGGCCTTCTTGTAGTCAATCCAAGCGGCCGAGAGGGCCCCCCTGTTCCGCCGGACTCGTTGGCAAATGGTCATGTCTATGAGGAGGAGCTCTTTAGTACCACGGGACCCAACCTTACATCCATTTTGAGCGGAGACCAAAATGTTGTTTGCGACCATGTGCGCGTTTATTTTTGCTCTCAAAATGGATGTAAGAAGCTTGTAGAGCGTAGGCAAGCACGTGATGGGTCGGTAGTTCTTCGCTTCCGTGGTACTACCGGACTTATAGAGCAGGAAGGTTACACCAGTTGTTAAGGAAGGCGGGAGGGAGCCAAGTTCAAGGGCTTGTTGAAATTGCGTTGCCAGCCGCGAGTGCGAGCACCGAAACCATTTTAGCCAGAAGTTGTGCAACCCATCCGGGCCAGGACTTTTCCAGTTCTGGGCCGTACGGATCGCGCAACTTACGTCGTCGGGGCTGATGGTGATAGCCCCCATTGGTTCGATGGACTCGCACTCACGTTCAACAACACTTATCCACTCGCCCTCCGTGTGTTCAACGGGCGCTGACCAGATGCTACGCCAGAAATTAGTCATGGCAGTAGCATCCGGCAGTCGCACGTCGGACACACGGGGGTCGGTTTCCTCCCACCTTCGGTATACCTTCCTTTGGTCACTTTGGAAAAGACGATTCTGCTTGAATCGGTCCACACGCTCTCTGTAACGGCGAATACGGCTTGCCCATGCATAAACTTTCTGCTTCAGAAAGTCGATGCGCTCTACGACGTTGGCCATGTAGTCGCGGGGCTTGATATCCGTCCCCGCGAACGCCTGGTGCACAAAGCGCATTACTCGGGGGCGGTTATTGCCCCCCCTGAAGCAGATCAGCTTTGCAATGAGAGTCCTAAATGAGTTGATACGACGCTCGATCCGCACCTGCCATGCGGGGACACCCCCGGCGGTCCTAGGTGCACGTTCAGCGTCCGGAAACTTGACTCGAGCAACACGGCACGCCGCGATGGCTCCGCAGTACATTATCGAGTGCGTATCATCTAAGTCTTTACTAGTCCGCAGGAATGGATCTAGCAAATCATTTAGGACTGCCATTAACGCTAGATTGCGTCTATTCATAGGCAAGCGTGGTAATCGTGGCCTAGGGATGTTTGTGGAGCGATACTGCGTAATTGCCTCTTCCAAAGTCCTCCTCAGTTGCTCATTGGCTGAACTACTCACACTCTGATTCGCGATCCCCTCCTCATCGGCACTGGGATCAACCCGCGGTGCCCCCGATGCCAAGTCGGGTGCAGGCATCGGATCCGGCGACGTGGCGAGCGGATCCCGCGCCGAGGTGGTGGTCGCGCGAACAGAGAGAGTCTCCAGGCGAAGCCGATCAAGTGTCGCGTCATCCAACCGCTTTAGCCGCTGAATGACGCGCACCTGATCCGACAACCGCTGCGCAGTCGTGTCAATGGTTGGTTCAAGGGCCTGAAACAGAGGAAGTATCCGGTCACGATACACGCACAGATTAGTTCCCCCCTCTGTAGCCCCATAATAGGCGCGCATGACGTTTTCATTCATGGATGAAGTCCATCTCATGCGACGCACTATACCACCGGCAGCGGGGGCCCTGGGCGGGACAGGATGTCCCGCAGGCCCCAAGCGTGCCGGCAGCGGTGGCCGTCCTCGTCGCGCAGGTGGTCGTGGCGGCGGCGGCGGCGGCCCGCACTCGTCGCTCGACTCGCTGGTGTCGGGCATAGTAGCGAACTCATTGCCCGACAACGATGGTGAGGAGACTGACGAGGCGGGCGAGGATGGTGGGCGTGCGTTTGGTGGGGACGCTTGCTGCTGTCGTGATTTACTTCTCGTAATCATTTCCTTCCTTTTCCTTGTTTGACGTTTAATGTCCGGGATTCTGTTTACGTGTTGTAACCATATTTGCGATTACATACGCCCTGCGCAACATTCATTTAAGTGGCGGGCAACTTTTCCGCAAATAATCGTATAAAAACAGATGTATAAATGCCCGTAAAACATAATTTTATAATTATTATTATTATAATATAATTATAATTATTATTATAATTATTATGTATAACATTTTTTGTAGAAAATATTGCCAGCTTCAATTTGTGCATACACAACTTTTCGATACGAATGATAGGCATTTTACCTATAAGTAAATACCTATTTACCTGGGTGTGTACTGGGTAGATTGGGTAAATACCTGTGACCCATCTCTAATCACGAAAGAAACTTAGCTAGAGTTGAGTTTTCGTCTTTGAATTGTTACAGTTGTTGTAACTAAATGAATTACTAAAGAAAAGTTCAGTCTACAACTATGTACTAGGATCGTTAAGTAAAGATTGACGGTTCAGGTCATCAAAGCGCGAGGAACAAGTTAGTTAAACTTTTATATGGTACGAGTAATGTCGGAGTCTTAAGATGTACTTTCACCAGCGCGGGCGCAGCCCGACATTGTCGTGTAGCCCGATTCGCTTAGGTAACGTGCAGTTTGCGAAACCCGACCCAAACGTGCAACCGAACGGACACGCGCCAAATGTCTACAACTTTGGAATAAATAGTAGCTTTAATACAATATTTGCATATACAACTAGATACATTTACTGGTGGGTGCTGCTAATGCTAATACTTCAGAACCAATGCTTGGTTGTAATGAAAATGATCGCTCTATTAATCACTTTTTGTCTTTTATGTTTGACATTACTGTTTTATTTTTCGACGATCCATTCGAAGGATGGTTCGAAGGTGGTTTTGGACCCGGGTGTGTCCTTAAACTATGTCCGCACACAGGTATGTCCTTAAACTACGTCCAAAAGAGAGGTATGGGTACTGCGAATGTCATCTCGCTATGTGTGGTAGGGCACAGCACAGCGAATGTCATCTCGCTCAAATCTGGAGCAGAGCCCGACTGGGGAAGTACCTCCACCTTAAAACTAGAGCCAAATAGCACTAGACCCTACTCATAGTGTTGTGTTCCTGCTGGTGAGTACGGTTGCCAAAGAGTTCAAGTTGTTAAATTAGCCGTCAACACAGTGAACCCTCCTTTTTGTAAAGGGTTGGCAACGCGCATGTTACACCTCTGGAGTTACAGGCGTCTATAGGCTACGGTAGCTGCTTATCATCAGGCGGGCCGTAGGCCTGTTTGCCACCGTCGTGGTATTAAAAAAAAGGATGATTAATTATTGCCTGATCACTAGTGATCACAGAAGAGGTTTACATGAGAAATAGATTTTTGTCATTTTTCTATTTTCCAAGTTCCTAAAATTTAATGGTATTATTTGAAAATTAACTACCTCTACCTATTATAAGTTATTTCGCGAATAAGTTCTCAATCTTATCTTAATCAATTCTGACCATATTAAGTTATTCTATTCTATTCTACCTGCCTACTGCCTGTTACTGGCTAGCTTATCTAAGTTTCTTTAGTAAAACTTATCCTTACAAAGTTCTAATGTGGATTGGATTGGACTGTTGGGACAAAATGCTGTAGGATCTAAACAGACTGTTGACTGCAGGATAATGAGGATGACTATGATCAGTGATTCTTAACGTTTCAGTGATAAGGGAGCAGTGGTAAATCATCATCAGTTGTTCCCTCAGTGCTGAGGATTGTGACATCTGGGCTTCTGTTTTAGGTGCATAGTTTCATGGAGTTTTATTTTCATGGGTTCAGTAATTTGGACTGTTTTGGACACACCATGTAGCCGGGGAGATGGCTTCTAGATCTTGTGCCTTCAACTTTGCTCATCATGGTCCGAAAATCAATCGAACCACTTGGACTTAGATTATACAACTTCCTCCCAACTGAGTTAAAAACACACCAACTGACATATTATTTAAGAACAAACTAAAACAAGTTTTATTAGACATGGCTTGCTACACCATTGATGATTTCTTTAAAAATAATTTTACAACTAATATCATTGACCCACTCATACAATAATAAAATTTATTTGCGGGCTACGTCTCTGATTTTTTAAATGTAAATACTTTAATGTAAATTTTTCATTAATGTAAATACTTTCTTATCATAGGATAAAAATTATATCTTGACATACTTTATTGAAAACTGACATGTAAAATAATGTGTTTTATGAATAAAAATTCTGATTCTGATTCTGATTCATGATATTGATAGTACTCTCCAGGCTATCCATGGAGCGCAAGAGTGGATCTGCTATACTAGTCTATTGTGTCTATATTGGTAAATTATGTAAAGCATAGAGCTTTTTCATTAATAAAATTAACATGAAATTCTATCTTATACCTATTCCATAACTCGTGTATATTTTCTTAAAAATGGCACTCGAGAATTAATCTGTTACTCAACATCTACAGTTAAGTGTAAAACTGAACCACTTTCTACTACTTTGAGATTTAAATTTATATGATAGGAGTAAGGAATTATGTTTGCAGTTAATTATTTCCAGTTTACATACATATTAAGGATACCTACTCTAGCCTAGCAGTGAGTAATTTCATAAGAGTATATTGAATATCTATATAATGTCACATAGCATTAATACATTTTACACCTACCTCTGTAGTCTAATTAATTTAATTACAAACATAAAACTCTTGCAACATGTCCATATTCATTGACACCCATCACCATTGTTATTCTATATTACAAAAACAAACTAATGATAGATAATATTTAGAAGTTTTGAATGTTTTAAGAACGAATTAAGGACCATGACTTGTATTTCCAAAGTCATATCGTAATGGAAACCATGTTTGTCTTTACAATAGAAATTAAAATAGTTTCTAACAACACTTGGTAAATTAATAACATTAATTTGGTTAGATAATTGTTTGGGTATGTCAACATGCTCGTCAAATTTACAATAGCAGAGCCAGAAATACAGGCATAGGTTTAGACTAAACGCTTAAGTTGTTTCGTTTATATCTATACCTGTATGGTCACATCTGAAAATACACGGTGCCCGTAAGCATTGCGAGAAACTTTAACAGTGTATTCATTATCATATTTAGAGAACAAAATGTCCTTTAAACTTTTTCGAAATTCGCCATAGTTTCAGAGTAATACTACTTACAAAAAATTGCATTTTGAATTGTTTCTCAGTGTAAAATGATTTTTTGATGGCGATCTCACCGGTATGGGGCATAGTCTAGACATCTCTTATTGACTGATATCAAAGACCTAAGAAACACTTTGCATGGACTAGTTTTTACGAGAAAAAATGTAGCAATTTACTTTTTCCGTTACTTTTTTCTAATGACATTTACTTTTTATGTAGAACAGCATTCAAAAAAAGTGAAAAAAAAAGTAAAAAAGAAAAATTTTTTTTTTGGCGTTTTACAACAAAAGTCATATAATGTTTTTTCATTCTTTTGACCTCAGAAATGCGTGGTTAAAATCTCTCGCAATGCTCACGGGCACCGTGTATAGATACAGTAAAAGAGACAAAAACATGTAGGTATTGAAGACTTTACACCTTGGTAATAGAATCGTGGCTACATATTTTTGTAACATTAAAATGTATCGAAGAGTGGTCAAATTTGTCAACTAACAGGGTCGAATGGGGGAAAAGAGGGGAGGCCTTTGCCCAGCAGTGGGACACCAAATAGGCTAATAAAAAAATAAAAAAAATAATGTATCCATAATTTCAGACGTGACTGTATACATGGCTATGCCTTTGTATACTTATGTCAGTCTGCTATTACAGAATATTAAGAGAAATTAAAGAGAGTTTTGCCCATATATATAAGTAGGAAGTGTAGGAACCATTACCCGTTAACATTTGCAATCACTCCCCAGATAATCATCATCCTTCGAGCAACAATGTGAAGGAGGTACAGGCTCAAAGAAGATTTACTGAAAATATGGCTTGTGAAAATTTGTAACAGACCAAGTGGTCTTATTAAGGAATACAAGTGTATTCCTTAATAAGACTGTCAAAGAAATTACCGCCAGAGTTGTTCTTGCGATACTATTGTGGGGCCATATTTTTGGGCTGATATAATCAGTATTTTTTGATTAGACTCATCATCATCAATGATCAGAGACAGGTAGCAACCTAAGGACAAAAGTATAACATGGATGTAAATTAATATGACATTAGTGTTGATTTTTACATTAAATATGAATGAATTTTTGTTATCAACATTATTACATTTCGTATGTTAAATGAAATTGGTTGAAAATATCAAACACAAAAAAACAATCTGTAATTGACTACCGTAATAAAATTCCGTAACTTTTTACAGAACATGTATTGTTTTATATTTAAGGACATATGCTTATCTGTGTCAATTTTTAATTATGTTCGACGTCAAAGTGATATAAATTGCTAGCAGTCTAAGATTATTAATAATCATAAAAAATATTAAAATGATTCAACTAGATAGATGCCAAACTAAAAATTTCGTTTTGCTAGGTTGCAAAGAAATAATTAAACTAAAATCAACCTTGTTTGGTTACCAATACGGTTCATTACAGCTATACACTTGTTGTCACCCGACGATTTGTAGTATAAGGATACTGATATTTATTTTGCCCATAGTTTAAATACTATTAAGTGAATTTTATTTCAAAAATTAATATAATAATAATGTAGTATTATTACACCCCTTCTTATCTATAAAGATAATTAAGTATAGATTATGCACTATGATGAAACA
Organism: Pammene aurita; assembly: GCA_947086415.1. Lineage (NCBI taxonomy): Eukaryota > Metazoa > Arthropoda > Insecta > Lepidoptera > Tortricidae > Pammene > Pammene aurita. Next base: position 11,029,275 of record OX352305.1, read on the forward strand.
TTTTCTTGAATTAGTAATAACCAGACCTAGGAATCCGCGGGACAAATTATGTTGAGAGGTAGGGACTTCCTATATCGACAAATTAAATTATCGGTGTTCTTTCTATATCACTCTAGATCACTCAAGGGTTTGCTTGTAAAAATATGTTTTTATTTAAAGTAAAAAAATAATAATTTAATAATAACTCAATACTCTTCCTCGTTTTTAAAGACAATTTATAAGGTTGAGATAATTATAATTATTAACTATTTTGTAGTGCAATAGGTTTTAACACCCTACCTTTATATAAGTAACCTAGCAATTATTTAAAATATGCTATGTTGAACAATAGATAAAAAAACACACAATGTTACAAGCAAACCCTTGAGTGATCACTAGTATATAGAAAGAACACCGATAATTTAATTTGTCAATATAGGAAGTCTCTACCTCTCAACAAAATTTGCCCCACGGATTCCTAGGTCTGGTAATAACTATTAAAGAGGATTTAATGTTACATACAGTCGTGGCCAGATAATTAAGGACAAGATTATTTTTGCCATACAACTGCATACAAATATGACATTTTAGATTTGATAAAAATATAAATTTTGCTTATGCTATTTATATTTTAAAAATTACTGACGTATCCGTGTTTAAACAAGACTTGTGCTATAAGTGCATACTATAATTAGGAACAATGTATGAAAATAGTTCCTAATTACAATAGTAGTTTATGTAACTGTTACGTAATAAGGGTCCTTAAAACATGAGTGTGGTTCTATGAAATGAGCCGCAGGCGAATTTCATAATAAGATCACACGAGTGTTTTAAGGCCTAATTACGTACAGTTACATACACTGCTTTATCTACACTCATATTATATATATTAAATTAAGTGTTCGGAAACCATAGAATGACCGCCATTGTACTGTCATGGCCAACTCGATTGTGCCGGCGCTCGCGCGGGACCAATCGAGTTGGCCATGGCGGTAACATTATGTTATCAAATTCGATGTTCCAAATTTGAAACTCATTGCTTAACAATATTTGAGCATGCAAAGTTAAAATTACGTTACTGCCGCAGATAAGAAACTTATCATAGTTAAATCGTTTGTTGTAATGCTTGTCATTGTCTACGGTTTTTGAACGCATTTTAGAGTACGAGTACTTACAGTATGAGTGTAGATAAAAAGTATTGATTTGACCGTCTGTATTTTTTAAAGTTCAAATTTTATGGAAGATGTTTATGGCCCATATTAAGTCTTGTTTAAACACGGATACGTCAGTATTTTTTAAAATATAAATAGCATAAGCAAAATTTATATTTTTATCAAATTTAAAATGTCATATTTGTATGCAGTTGTATGGCAAAAATAATCTTGTCCTTAATTATCTGGCCACGACTGTATTATTATTTGATTCCACCATTATTTTCCATTTAAGACGTGCTGTATGACTGTAGACAAACAGTCAAATAGTTGTACTACTTACTAAAAAAATCTTTTTTAGTTTTAAGTCAGTGGTTCTTAACCTTTCTCTGTAAGTGATAAGTGACCACTCAACAAAGTTTAGTGAATGGCAGAAACCACCAATTCCTCGGACTACCTATGACAAATGAAGCCTATAGATTGTTGTTATGTTTATAGGTTCGCAGACCACTTCAGGTGCTACCATGGACCACCAATGTTCAACAGATCACCGGTTAAGCGCCACTGCTCTACTAATTATTTCAACTACAGTCAAATGTTACCTGGAGGAAAGTACTAAAGTCCGCCTTACTTGACTATCTTCACGCCATACACTGAACAGCTGATGTAAATAACAAGGTTTTAAAAATATAGGTATCATATTTTATTTATTCATAAATTATGTAGTTTTCAAATTACATAAATAAGGTAAATTCCTGGTTTTATAGTCTCAAGTAGTAGGAATTAAATCATTGTTACAAAATAAATGTTTTCATTTAGACACTTGACATTTAATTTTAGTGTAATTTTATTTAATTTTTGTGACATTTGACATTAAATTTTAGTGTAATTTTATTTAATTTTTGTTTTGTTTTAACTTATAATATGTTCTAAAATGCTATGGATCATGGTTATCTGGAAATAAAAGACTATTTAATTTAATTTAATTTAATGTCCCCGTTAAACTAACTTATTTTTTATTCTAAATATGACTAAAATAACAGCTATGAAGTCATCTACACAATCTAAATTATCAAGGTAACAATTTGTTTAAATTTATTACTAATAGCATAGATTTCTGTCCTACATACAGCGCCATCTATGATATTATCTGCAATACTTTGGCATCAACAGCTATATTGATCAATATTGTAAAGATATGGATTCTTTCAATTCTTTCAAAAAAGCCTTATTTAAAGGGGTACTGGTAGTCTATACTATAACACTAGGGGTGTCACTTGCACATTCCGATACCTTAAAACCTGTGAAGTCCTTTCTTACACAACCTAAATTATTCTTGTTTAAATCTTACAATTCAAAAGTTTTGATCATATGTAATAAAATCATTATTTAAATAAAATTTAACTTAATTTTAGTTTTAGAAACACTGCCCAAAGGATTTAAGTTTTCTCCGAATAGATTATAAATGGATTTAAATTGTAAAATTGTGACTAAATTTTTTTTTTTTTAATTGAGACTGTTACCATCCACGTTTAATTTATGGCTGTATATATCAGAATCAGAACAGTTATACTTAACAATCAAGTTAATTATGTAGATTCAATATGTCTTACAAAGATAACGCTTACAAGTGAAAAACAAGACTGTTTTCCTACTTTTGACTATCATTGTGTAATCTTGCATGTACTGATTTGAAATGAAATATTATCACAGTTCATATAAATTATTTCTTTTTAGCGATAAGACCGCCTGTTGCTACCTAAGTTAAGTGTAAACTTTTTATTGTTGTAATTTTTTATTTTACTTTTGGTGCAATAAAGAATATATTATTATTATTTATTTATTTGCATACAATAGAAGAAATAAAACTTCAGAAAATGCCATAAGTTGCTCTGTAAAGTTGTAATGGATTACCCACTCCATTAAAGATTTTAGAATAAGAAAAGCGTCTAGTTGTTCTCTAATGTTTAGTTCAATTTATTCTCTAATCTACACAATGCTATATCAAGAGGCTCTAACGGAATAAACTTAACAATTTAATGTTTTGGATATAATCTTCTGCATTAATATGGTACATATACCTGAGGGTTACAATCTATTAAGAGCATCAGGTATAGTGGTAACTTTTTAAGATATCGGAATCTGACTAAGGAATTCTACTGACAATACAGACATCTTAAAATCTTACTATACAAATCAAGTAGTTATCATTATTTACTATAATACATGAAAATTATTAAAATACTAAAAATTAAGGCATTTCTAGTGGCTGAGATACCCTCTTCTCACTCTACTCAATGTTTCATAATATTTTAGAAAAATATTTAGACTACATAAATTATGAATACAGAAAATATGATTCATTTTTATAACCTTGTTATTTATATTTATATCAGCTGTTCACCGTATGGCGTGAAGATAGTCAAGTAAGGTGGACTTTAGTACCTTCTTCCAGGTAACCTTTGGCTGTAGTTGAAATATCAAGTCAGATATTTACTTCAATGTAGTTATATTTACAGGGGCCCTAACGCGTAACAATAAATTGGATTGTAACCAAACTCCTGAGTAAACGTCAAATTCCGCAACAAAATGACCAGAATCCGCTAATTATAGCCGTATGAAATGTAAATCGGTGAAAATAATGGAGCAAAATATTCTACATGTTGACGTGGCGTGACATTGTTGGGAACGTATCTATCGTCAGGCTACCTAGTTGCATTACTTCTTTCACAAGGCAATAAGCTCAATCCGACACTCATTCATTGCGAAAAACACTTATTTTGCAGTTTCAATTTGATTACTGTAATATAAGTATGGCGCCTCTGACATTGTTGGCCTCTCTATCTTTATTTTGGTTATAACAATATGGCGTTTGTACTTACCCTATTATTCCTAATAAAGTCTTCTATAGCTTTCAGAGCTGAATCCGTAAGTTTCACAAACACTAGTTCCTTATTTTCTTTATAACTAGACTCTGATGATAACCCATACTGAACACCTGCTGGCAAGGCCGCCATTTCTTATTCACTATTCGCACTGTGGACCAGCTGACTCCTTTGCTAGTCGTCACGTTTCATATCATTCACACATTTTCTTAACAGTAATCACAGATTCACAACCTATTTATAATTACAACAACAAAGGGTTTTGAAGTCCAAATTAACAATCTTTTTGTAACCCCATCGACTCGGCCTTTGTTGGCAGCACTCCTCAGTCCGCAAGGCCGCACTGACTGTCATGCGCAATGGCGCATTTGACAGGAAACGCGAGCATTCACTGGCCTACAGACGACACTAGCGCCAATTTGCGGTTGGCAACAAGAAGTTTTGAAACGTGGCTAACTTCATGTCACTTATTAATTATTTAAAATTGCTATTTTCTCCTTTTTTACACCTCTAAACTATGTAGTCTTTAGGGATTTGGTTACATACTTTCGTTTCTTACTGCCTTTAAATAGTATTTACCTTCAATATAACGAAAAAACGATTCCTTATCATTTTGAGGTTAACATTTACAGTTTTAACCATATTTCGTAAGCCACTTATCTTACGTGTATCTTAGGTGTTTTCTCCGTATGTAAATGCTTTTTATCTACAATTTTTCTGCGAGTTACACTGCAGTGACATCTTCGTATATCATCCCGTGTACATTCAGCTGGTAAGTTTTTAAAAGTGTTTTCAATCCTTTTGTTTCATATTTACAAAATTCACATCTGTAACCTGAAATTAATATTTTCAGAAAGGAGCGAATTCAAGCAAACATGGCATCTTGGGAAGACAAGAAACTCTTAATCACTAGGAATTTGCAGGAAGTACTAGGAGAGGAGAAACTTACAGAAATTATAAAGCAAAGGGATTTGAAAGTCTACTGGGGCACTGCTACCACAGGTAGACCTCATGTTGCTTATTTTGTCCCTATGTCTAAGGTTGCAGACTTTCTAAAGGCAGGATGTGAAGTAACAATCCTCTTTGCCGACTTGCATGCATACTTAGACAATATGAAAGCTCCTTGGGAACTGTTAGCTCTCCGCACACAGTACTATGAAGCAGCAATCAAGGCTATGCTGACTTCAATTGGCGTGCCATTAGATAAGCTGAAGTTTGTCAGGGGCACTGAATACCAGCTCAATAAGGAATACACACTAGATGTATACCGTATGTCATCTGTCATTACTGAGCATGATGCAAAAAAAGCTGGCGCTGAAGTGGTCAAGCAAGTGGACCACCCTTTGTTAAGCGGTCTTTTGTACCCTGGGCTCCAAGCGTTGGATGAAGAATACTTGAAAGTAGATGCTCAATTTGGGGGAGTTGACCAGAGAAAAATATTTACATTGGCAGAGAAATATCTTCCTCAACTGGGCTATGCTAAGAGGGTCCATCTTATGAACCCCATGGTTCCTGGTTTAACAGGGGGCAAAATGTCCGCATCTGAAGAGGATAGCAAGATTGATCTCTTGGATAACCCTGCGAATGTAAAGAAAAAGCTCAAAAAGGCTTTTTGTGAACCTGGCAATATTACAGAAAATGGAGTGCTCTCTTTTACCAAGCATGTAGTCTTCCCACTGATGAAACCAGGTGAGACCTTTAAAATTAGCAGAGCAGCCGAGTACGGTGGTGATGTAGATTACACTAACTTTGAGGATCTTGAAGCGGAATTCGCCAAGCAAGACATCCATCCAGGTGATTTGAAGGCTTCCGTTGAGCAAGCTATTAATAGGCTTTTGGCACCTGTTCAAGAAATATTTAAGGACCCCAAGCTCCAAGAGCTTACAAAGAAAGCTTACCCTCCTCCATCAAAAGTAAAAGCTAATGCTAAAGGTAACACTGAAAGTGATGAAATAACTCCATCGAGACTTGATATAAGGGTTGGGCGTATTGTTGAAGTGTCGAGACATCCTGACGCTGATGCTCTGTATGTTGAGAAGATTGACTTGGGCGAGAATGAACCAAGGACCATTGTGTCTGGCCTGGTTAGCTTTGTGCCTATTGAAGAGATGCAAATTAGGGATGTTGTTGTTTTGTGCAATTTGAAACCTGCTAAAATGAGGGGAGTGGAGAGCAAAGGTATGGTGCTTTGTGCTTCTCTTGATGAGCCAAAGCAAGTTGAACCGTTGTTGCCTCCGGAAGGCAGTAAACCTGGTGATAGGATTGTTGTGGAGGGCTATGAAACTGGTGAGCCAGATGAGGTGCTGAACCCCAAGAAAAAAGTTTGGGAGAAGTTACAAGTTGATCTTAAGACAAATGATAGCCTTTTAGCAACTTGGCAAGGAAATAAATTATTAAGTAAACTCAACGGAAATCCGACAACTACTAAGTCTATGAAAAATGCTCCTATTAAGTGAAAGTATTGCATATTAATTTGCTTTTAACCATTTGACCGCCAAAGACGTCAAATCACGCACACGGAAAGATTTTTCTGTTAGTTGCTTGGCGGTCAAAGGGCTAAGCCTACGCCGCATTATTTATTTAATGATTTATTAAGTAAATGCTTATTTATTAAAAGGTTTTATATTAAACATATTTTTGTTTAATTTTCTGTTTTATTAACACCTCATTATTATACTGTAAGATTTAAACCATCAAAAACATTATGTATACAAAAATGCCAGTCTCGCAGCGCAGTTTTGAACATGTAATATTTTTGATGGGATCTCATTACTTTTTGTAAGTAGGGCTCCCATTTTTCTTTACACATTCATGTTCATGCACATTTCCATACCTATTCTCACAGAAACTCGTACGTATGCCCATATCCGAGGGTATTACCGAGCCTAGAAGGTACCTTACTGTACGAACCATATACCTACTATCTATTTAGGTAAAAAAAACCGGCCAAGTGCGTGTTGGACCACGCATAATGGAGGGTTCCGTACCGGCTATCGAAAAAAAAATATCTCGAGGTCATGTACGTAGTTTTTAGGGTTCCGTACCTCGAAAGGAAAAAACTGAACCCTTATAGGATCACTTTGTTGTCCGTCCGCCCGTCCTTCCGTCTGTCAAGACCCTTTTTCTCAGGAACGCGTGGAGGTATCAAGCTGAAATTTATATCAAATACCCAAGTCTACTACTGTCCCTTGGAGCTGTGAAAAAATCAAACTTCTAAGCCAACGCAATCAAAAGATACAGCCGTTTATGCCGCAAATTTTCGAAACTCGCAAGGGAATCAAAACCTACAGGGTACTTCCCGTGAACTCTCTTGAAATTTGGTACGAAGCAACGTCTTATAGCACAGATAGCTATGACTCGATTGTCGTGATGGGTGAACTTTTACTTATATACCTACAGGTTTGTATGGAACCCTCGGCGAGGGAGTCCGACTCGCACTTGGCCGGTTTTTTGGAGATATCTCAAAAACGTCTAAACCGATAATGTTTAAAATAATTTTCGTAGAAAGAATATTCAAAGATGTATCATCTTGAATTTTATCATAATTTTTGGACTTACGGTTCAAAAGTTCCAGGGGGGGGGGGGGGGGGGACAGCATGTTGATATTTGGTAGTTTTTTTTTCACAATTAGTTACATGTATGCCCCCCTTAAAAATTTATTTTTCAGCAATTTCAGTTCAGGACTAAGTAGCGGCACACAAAATACACCTTATGTTAAAATTTGATAAAGATACGTCTCATAGTTTCCGAGTAAAATGGCTGTGACATACGGACGGACGGACATAACGAAACTATAAGGGTTCCGTTTTTGCCATTTTGACTACGGAACCCTAAAAAAATAGCAAACATTTTACCAACATAATAACTTTGTTATCGCATATATTTATATGGGATTACAATGTTACTTGTGCGTTTTGTAAAACTAGACAACCCTACTGATATTGCAGTATGTTAGGATTTTCAGAGGCTTTTTAGCCTAAAAATTAGAAGTGTTCAAGATTTGGAAATGGTGAGACTGCTAGAAGTACCTTAGATATACGATGATCACCAATCAGTGACAAAATTAAGGATCTTTAGACTTGGAATAATTCTTAAAGTTTCTGTAGAAATTCAATGATATTACGAATATATATTCGTCTTGTAATAATTTCCCGTACCTATTACATTTTTTAAATCTCTGTTTGCTTAACTGGTAAATAATGCCTTTTGGCATTAAGTTCGCCTTTTGTACTCTTTTTTTCATTGTGCAATAAAGTTTAAATAAAAATAAAAATATCTTCCTTCTAAATTGGCCTGTTGTTCACATACTTTTCAGACTTCTTGCTTTATCGACAACAAATTTAAAGGGGGGTCGAAAAGGGGCCTGGATGACTTCGGGAAAAGGATGGTACGGCCGTGCTATTGTTGTTTGCTTTGCTCGACTTAGTTTCTTAATGGACTTGGTTTCTTTTCGACGAGATTTCTTAATGTGAAAACGTAAACATATCATATTAATCATGTTAATAATAGAATAGCTCAGGATAAAAATAAGTGTCTACTTTCATTAGCGAAAAAGCGCTTAAAAGTTGAAATGAATTGAAACACCTTTTTGTTAGGCAAAACTGGCAATTTGTCTTTTGCAAAATACCAACGAGGTAAAAAAAAAGTAGTCTGTGCTGAAGCTAGACGCAAATGCGACATTTCATTGATATGTGAAGGTGCGTTCGAAAACCATTATTTAATGATAAAAAACATGACGTAAAGCAACTAAGTTCAAACCTTCATTAAATTGACTTCATTCACTTTTATATGCATTAGTTAAATATTTATGTAGTTATTCACTATTTCACAAAGTAACCACTAACATTTCTACGAGTAGTAGGTGATTCCGTTTCAGAGTATCTTGCCAATATACATTTATAATCAATTACATTAATTGTGAATGTATGTATATTCGTCACATTATTAACTAAATACTTTAGCTAACACTTGGCTTAGACGCGAGTAATTTGTAATAATAATAATATTATTATTACGTACATGCAGCGTCCTCTATGGGCAAACTTGGTAAACAATGTCAATATTTAACATAAAATTATACAAGATGGCGCTAGTGTCCGACCGAAACATGCTTTTTGCGAAACAGAAACCGAAACAGAAGGTTCGGCTCTGGGTCCAGTTTCGGCCAAAACCGAAACAGAAACTTTGATAGACGTGTTAAATACAAGTCGACACCATAATCCACTTAGAAATCCAAAAGATACTGAACTTCAACATTAACACTAGACAATTTGTTCACGCTACGTTGCCTATTCGGTTTGGTGGCTTAGGAATAAGGCAAATATCCATCGTCGCATTACCCGCATTTCTATCTTCCGTACATGGCACGCTACCACTCGTTGGTAAAATACTCACTCCCATCATTTCGTGACTTCGAGGTGGCGTGCCTGTCGGAAGCAGAAAATGCCTGGCGATCGACCTGCCTGGATAAAGATATGCCATCCAAAAATTACATCCAGAGATTATGGGATGAACGGCTGTGCCACCAGGTACAAAACGGGCTCTTAAACTCAGCCACCACTAGCACTGAAAAGGCCCGCCGCCTTGCGTCTTTTCAACACGAATCCGACTTCTGGCTCCACGCTTACCCTTCCAGCAACTGCGCAACCCTATTAGATAAAAACTCTTTACGACTGGCTGTCGGCCTCCGCATAGGTGCCGAAATAGTAGTCCCCCATTGCTGTCCCTGCGGAACAAATATAGATAGGGCTACCACGGCGTTACCTGTCAAAGGAGTGCCAGCCTCGACGATGTCATCCGTCGGGCCCTTGCCAGCGCGAGCGTGCCAGCCATGATGGAACCACCAGGCCTGGCGCGCGACGACAGCAAGAGGCCCGATGGAATGACCCTCATGCCATGGCAAATGGAACGGTCGCTCATATGGGATGCCACTTGTGTGGATAATCTAGCGCCGTCCCATTTAGCGTCCACATCACAGAGCTGGCGGTGCGGCGGCAGCGGCTGAGACCCTCAAGCGCCGCAAATGTGGTGATTTAATGAGAAATCACATATTTGCGGCGTTTGCAGTAGATACCCTAGAGGCCGTGGACACAGAATAACTAATAGCGGTGGAGTCGAGATGTCCATTGGCTTTTTAAAAATATTAAAATAATACTTTTCGAGGCTACCCGTGACCCTAAGGCTGGCTCATTCCTCAGGCAAAGCATAAGCATCGCTATTCAACGAGGCAATGTAGCCTTATGGGCACCCTTGGGATCTGGGGGACTTAACATACATAGCTTTTTAGGAGACATAACTTTTTAGGTAGGTTTTTTTCTTTTTCTCTATTTCTATTAATATTTAGTTTTTAATTTAGTTTATATTTAATATTAGTATATTTTAAAGGATAGTAATGTTATTTAAATATAATTTGTTTTTAAAATAAATACATCTCAGCCGTCGTTGTACAGTCACCATCAGATATATCGAGCGGCTAAGGTCGTCACAAATATCTGGACAACGCGCCTATTGTCACGGCGATATAGTGCATGTTGATATATTTGATGGTGACTGTACAACGGCGATTTTATCAGTTAAAAACGTTGTGACAGAACTTAAATGGTCAGATTAAGTGCAATGTTGAAAGTTTCGGCGCGGCCGAAAGGTTCGGCCGTTTTTAGGCCGAAACCGAACCTTGGGTCGAAACACGTTTTTTTGACCGAAATTGGCCGAAACCAAAACTCCGGTCGGACACTAGATGGCGCACATTGAAAAAATCATCATGCAAAAAATATCGCTAATTAGCTTTTATTTAATGATTTTATGGTTCACAGTGTAAGAAAAACGTACCTAGAACTTGATAACAGGATTCTGGATAAGACAGTGCTTTATAGCCCCAATGGACCCTATGCTTTATGCGGTTTTTTAATTTTTTTTAATGATTGTGAAATAATTTGCGTTTCCTGATTAGTCGATTTTAATATTGCTGTATTCTGATTGGTTGATATTAAATACAATGTTTTTTAAGGACTTAAATTATTTACACAGTATACGCACCAAAAAGTATCCGTATTTCCGATTAACTTCGATATGGGTTGTAATTGGTGGATTTTATTTATATATCTGGGCACTCTACTAGTCCCCATCACTAGTAGAGTGCCCAGAAGGCTGGCCGCATTTCCACGCTGGATAGTAATGCTGATCCGTTGGCCAAAATAGTGGCCAGCCCTCTGGTCACCAAAGGCCTCAATGAGACGCGCCGAAATCTCTTTGTAGATAAGAGGCGACGCGCATTTGGTCCCCATGGCCCCAGGGTTTCGACCCCAAACGCCACAAACATGTAACTACTCGTACTGCCAAGGGCAGCATACTTGCGACGGTTAAGGTGCTCGGCTGAGGATGCAGCCGCGCCAGCATCAACTTTGGTGCCCGGAATATGGAACGGCGCCAGGGTGTCTACACAGATAGCATCCCAGACAAGGGGCCGACCCATACTCCACGGCACCAAAGTCATGCCGTCGGGCCTCTTGCCGTCGTGCCGGCATGCCGAGGGATTCTCCCAGCACTACGACTGCATGAGAAGCCATGGTGACCAAGACCGTCCACCCGTGACTCCGCATTGGTGGATTTAATATGGTGACGTGTTCCGATTGGTCAATTTAAAATGTTTTGTAAATCATAAATATGTATACATAATACGCCTTGGTAAGAATAATACGACACACTTTTTGAGCATGAGAAGTGAACAACTTGTTATACCCAGTAGGATACTAGGATTACAGCCTTCTAGCCTAGTATTGGTAGTAACCCTATACCTACAAAGCAGGATTCGAGGTCCCGGGTCCAATCCTGGTAAGGGCATTTGTTTGTGTATTTATCGCAGATATTTGTTCCTGAGTTATGGATGTTTTCTATGTATTTAAGACTTTTACTACATACCTAGCTACATCTTAGGGGGCGTCCATTAATCGCGTCATACGTTTTTGGCTTGTTTTAGACCCCCCCCTCCCCCATGGTGATCTATGGTGATATTTTCAGGACCCCTCCCCCCCCTGTCCAATATGACGTGTAATTTTTTGGTAACTAAAGTAAGTACAGTTTTCCAACACGTGAACCTACTTACATAACGTACGTACACGTAAAGGGTAAAAAAATGAAACAACATGTATACATACATATAAAATAAAATAATCTTTAATAGAAAAAAACCGGCCAAGTGCGTGTCGGACCACGCGGTTTCGTACCTACTATCGAAAAAGTAATATCAAAGGTCGTATCTGCGTATGAAACGAGTTTTAGGAGATAACTCAATAATTCCTAAACCGATAATGTTCTCAATTTTTTTCATATTTTTTGGATCTCCGGTTCAAAACACACAAGTTTTTTAGACTTACGGGGTGATTTTTTCTTAAAATATTCACTAAATAAAAAAAATTCAAACAGACCTCAATGTTATTTTTAAAGACCTATCGAGACATGATATTTAATAAAAAAAAAATTTGACAAATAATTACATGTATGGACTAGTGCCCCTCCATAAAATATCTTTTTCAGCAAATATCTATTACTACAAAACTAAGTAGCGGCATACAAAAACACACTTTATATTTAAATATTTATTAAGATACGTTTTATAGTTTCCGAGTAAAATGGCTGTGACATACGGACGGACGGACCGACATAACGAAACTATAAGGGTTACGTTTTTGCCACTTTGGCTACGGAACCCTAAAAACCTACTTCACAAAATAATATGTCAAATGCCATTAAAAAATATTTACAATCATAGTGCTAGTGCAATTTTACTCTGCTTTTGACAGATTGATTCATTTAAAAGTTGATAATTTTTATTTTATTGACCATAATACAGTACAGCACAAGGAACAAAAAAATTACACGTGATATGTGTCCAGACCCCCCTCCCCCCCTGTGGTGATCATTGGTGATTTTTTCTTGACCCCCTATACAATATGACGCGATTAATGGACGCCCCCTTATTACACCTATATATATATGTCCATATACATAATCATCGCTTAGTACCTTTAACGTCTTATTGAGCTTAGATAGTGTCCGGATAGGTCGATTTGAGTAAGACAGTCCCTTAATATATATTTTATAATATATATTTATTTATTTCTAGGGAATAGGGTTCCGTTAGATGATTCCTCTTGATCTGCACAAAGAGCCTACGCCTGCATTTATTAAAAAAACAGTATGGCGAAAAAGCAATAAATGAAATCAAAGACATCAATTAGGTATGACTTGTTGACCTTGTTGGAAAGATAACATGTAAGGGCGGTTATAAAAATTAATAAGCAGTTAAAGTATATCGACAGCTATTTGTTGGAATCATATTCGGAAATGCGTGTTGCGGACTAACGTTAGGTCAGACATTTTATTTCTATTAATTGCGAGTACGTAATCAACAGAATGTAGGCCGTACATGCATCACAGCTTGGCTTAACAATGAATGCACGGATAAAATTAGATATTCAATAACAAGAAGGGGGTCGGAGGTACGCCATTTTGGATTTCGGTCCGACGAGGGGGAGCGCGCATGCGTATTGCGGCGCCCGCACCCTGACTAGGGCCGGGACCTCAGCAAGTGTGATGTCAAAAAACACGTTATTCTTTCCCCTTATTCCAGTAACCCAGTACGTCTTAATAAAAGGGATTATTCATAAAAGCTCGCCTTCCCTTTTAACTAACTGCATTAACGCATTTACATGCAGTTGAGTTCGGTGCAGTGACAGTGATACGCCTATCCGGACAAGGTTTTGATAGCAGTGATAAAAATTGCATACACTTTATGTTTTTACAGTGCTGATTTGCAGATAATTGCTGTAATTTCCAATTTATAAGAGAACTATGTAACGAACCATTTAGACTATGTAATATGTAAATAGTGAACATGCGAGTGTTGTGATGGTATAATTGAGCGGGTGCACCGGCGACTCAAGCATAATGGGATGACAGCAAATAAGGATTCATGGAAAAGGTTTGGCGTCGGGTCGGTCTCCACTCCTCCCGTAAGAAGAGGGATGGAAGTGGAACGAGCCAGGAAGTGACGCCATCCGCTCCACCTGAGGCCGAATATCAGAATATACATACGTTGAGAACAGCTGATTTGATAAGACAAGGACACGGGGAAGAGAAGTCGACGCTGCGCTCTTCTTACATTATAAGGAACGGCGATAACTTTATACTTGTGGAGAGGAGGCGTAGGCGGCGCCGTAGAAGTGGTACCAGGGTATCATCAGGCAGCAGGCACCACACGCCACCTGTGGAGGAGACGCGCACGGAGCAGAAGCGGCGGCCTCCGGCTCGGCTGAAGATCTTTGGGATACAATGGCCATTGCATTCTAGCGACTCCAGGTGAGTAACGTGGTCCAGGCTACCTTAGTTTTTATTATTGTAATGTTTTGAGCCTAATGCTTATTTACACGATGAGACGTTTTTCAGAATATGACAGCAGTTTTTATCTAAAAGTAGTCATTGATTTAATTACGTAAACGTTAAACATTGTAGGTATACTAGGTAAAATATGTAAGACTAATTACTTAGTGAGATTTTTGTGTAGGTTGTGAATGATGCCAATGATGCCATATCGTGGTTATCTAGATTTCTAGCTAGATCTTCTTATTTTTCAACCCTTATTCACCCTTTTCCACAACTAGTTATTTAATACATGCCCGAAAACGTCAGTTAACTAACGCTTTTTTTGGAAATAATAACAATAACTATACTTGTACCCATTGTATGGTAACCTATACTTAATCGAATGGCGAGAGATCGGTTTTCGGAAATAATACAATTTATTTACTTATAAATTTATTAACTATTTATATATATACGTTGCGATTAACTGTGGAAGAGTGCCACGTCAGCCACGTGGTAAAACCAACCTTGCGTTAACCTACCTTCTTGCTCATAAAAACTCTTCTCAATGTCTTTCTTCCGGAGACATTGTAGGTATATCTGGAGTTTGGATAGGATAGACATAGTCATCCTCTCGTGGGAAGACATCTCGAGACTCGTAAAGTAATTGCATGCTTTACGCCCTTGCATCAAAATGAGTCATTGTTTATCTATCAAGCGAGAAAAAAGTGACTCATTTACGTTCTAGCGAGTTTTGTTATTCAAATCCGTATATATTGTTTAATTTTTAGGTACGATTAAGAAAGAAAATTTGGCTCAAAGTATGATAACTTGCCATTCTGAATTTCTGATATTTAAATCCCGATGTCATAAATGATGATTCTTTTGCCTCAATTCTTTAATCACAGTCTTTTCAGACAGGACTACGAGTTTATGCATAGTTGTTTTACAAAATGCTTACGTATTTTACTTTCCTCATATTCGAAATGAAAAGTAGAGTGTTTTACTCGGATAAATGACGAACATTTCCCTTCATTCATGCGCTGAATAATTCGTCGGAAATGGGTGCCATCCATTCCTTGCAGGGCCATAGCCAGGGTTGCAGTTAAAACAGGGTATATGGTCATGGCCAATTTTAAGTTAGGGCCTTTACTTTAAAATGAGGCAATCCGCAGACCGCAGCAGAACCAAAGTAACTGATATAGCCCTCCGAATCGCTAAACTAAAGTGGCAGTGGGCGGGGCAGATTGCACGTAGAACCGATGGCCGTTGGGGTGGAAAGGTTCTCGAGTGGCAACCACGAAGCAGAAGGCGCAGCGTGGGTAGACCCCCCACAAGGTGGACTGATGACCTGGTAAAGATCGCGGGAGTCCGCTGGATACGGGTGGCGCAGGCACTCTTTGGGGGAGGCCTATGTTCAGCAGTGGAGGACGTCTTTTGGCTGATATGATAATGATGATGATGATGATTTACTTTAATGTCATAGTCGATGGCAGTTTTTAAGGTAGGGTAGGCATTGATGTATTATTTCCATTTTAAGGTAGCGCATTGCCCCATATAATGCAACCCTTAGGTACGGCCCAAATTCCTTGGTTAAGTAACCCACTTTTCATATCGTATACTAAGCACCTTGGGATATACACTCTTGGTATCTAATAGTTAGTTTGTTCTAACATTATCTCTACAGAAATTTAAACTAGGTTTACTGTTCTACCGACGTCACGTAGGACCGTATTTCGCCTCGATCTACCGACAGACTTTAATAACGAAATATACATATTACATGAGCAGGAACCGGGACTAGTGTCCACTTCTAGTGTTTCATGTTTAATTCAGTGTTTTGCGAGGTCTTTTCTACACGGTTCAATGGACGAAGCGAATGAAATGCCTAGACATGGGTACACTTTTTTTAAAAGTAGATACTTCTTTGAACTGAAAACAGATGTCATATACTTCAGAAAAAGTGACCAAACCTACTTAGATACTTCTTTGTTTACCAACTATGTCTCCAACTTAGTTAAGTCAGTTGATGAAAAGGCTTTAAAAAAAGTAAAAGTTTACAAGCAACAAAACTAAGTTACCTTCTTAATTTCTTCTAAGTACAAAAACATACGGTATAACTTTTTTACCAAGCGCGTTGCGTTAAGTGCTACTACTCGTATTTAACTCTACCTATAGGTTACATTAATTGTAGTTTATGTTATGTTATGATATATATGTGACTGCTACATATGCCTAATTTTGTACAGTTCCTACAAATCCTCAATGACGTATCCGGGTACCATTAGAATGACCCGCCATTGCACCACAATGGCCAACTGGATTGGCACAATTCATGACCAATTGTTATGAATTAGGTTAATCATTATTGTAATGCTCGAATGTAACATAAACTGTTGGCCATGATATAATCTAATTATTTATGTAATCAAACCCAGAAATTTTGTGTTCTTGAAGTGGTTTGCTTACTTTAAATCTCCACCCAGGAACAGCTGCCAGATGTCCGTATCTAGAAATGAGCATAGTATAGCAAAGTAACTATAGAGGGGTTTCGTTGCTCTCATTATTGTGTCATATCTGACGTAGCCGGCGCATAGTGGTACAGGTTGTATGGGAGGGCGGAATTAATTATTTTTATGAAAGGTGGGCGTTTTAACATTTATGAAATGTGGTTTTATCAATATAAATAGGTAAAATGAATAAAAAAAATGAAACAAACATTAAAAAAAATGTATGATTTGTATTAAAATCATATAAAACATACTATAAAATGCAAAATAATTAATTAATAAATTTGATAGGTTCATAATATTATCAAAGAAGGTGTAATAAATATAATATTATTATTTCTAGAATATAAAAAAATATAAAAACACACTTTATTAATTATTATTTAAAAATAAATTGTTTTATTTCCTCATGGTCTATTTCTGTTCTTTTATTATTATGTTTAGCCCTTAAGCTATTAATAAAAGGGTCTGAAGATGTCAAGAGCATTGTATGTATTGAAAACATACCACTAAGCCAATCTTTATTTTTGTCAAAAAAATACTTTCTCACCCTTGATGCAGCTTTCCACTTTTTTGTGAAAGTAGGTAAAAATTGTTTACTTAACTGAATATAGATTTGGCCAAATATAGCTCCTGAAAGATTTGGATATTTAATCTTCAGGCTTTCAATATACTTATGCACATCCCGGTCACTTGAAATAGCAATTTCGACTAACTCTGTATTTGAAATGCTGAAACTTGCCATGACTATCAATAATAACTATGTTACTTTCTCGAAACGATAATAGTAAATGAAGAAAAAGACAACTCCGTACATATTTTATACCCAAATCAAGTTATTTGTTCATTAACTACCCTCATTAATTAGTTTATCTCTGTCATTATTTTTCCTACATCTCAATGAGCTCATTACTTAAATGGTCATTACTCAAAAGTTTGCAAGTAGTAGCAGCTAGAATCAATTAGATAATCATTTTGGATAATTAAGGTATCATTTGTGCTAGTTTTTGGTGAAAAGAAAGGAGTAGCTTAAAAGTAATATCTAATTGAATGTTGAATGTGGCCAAAATAATGACCATGTTGTTTTAATCCAAGCCATGCCCTAGCCAATACACTAAATCACTGATATTATCTATCATAAAAATACCTTTATATACGGCACATCAAATAAAAATCATATTTTGGGTATTTTAGCTAGCGTTTTAGAAATATATTACCTGAAAGAAACAACTTTTTTGACCAAAAATTCCTAAGTGTTCAGCATTACGTGTTTCTTATGATTTATTTACAAATAAATAATACATCAAACAGTACAGGGTTGTACAACTATTCTACTGTTAGATTTAAGTCAAATAAATGACTTTAGTTAATATGTAATTTTCGGTCTTTATTCCGCCCCTGAACTAATGTGCGGCGTTCCGTCTATATTTATTATTCCTCTTTGGTAGGTATATATGGCTATAAAGTGAATAGAAAAATCCTGCCTTTGTATACGCTATACCGGGCTGAAAAAGAATGAATAAATGAAGCTCGTACGTAGCCACAACATGGCAGTGTCTTTTTGAATGAAATGCAGGAGGAAACAAAACTAATTAATGAGTAAGCTGGGTGCTGCTTCGCAATGAGAATGAGGCACTGGAACCATTAAAAAACATGTCTCTGAACATCGAATATATCAAATTCATACTATGTATAGTTCAAAAAACAATAGGTACTTACGCTTATTATCTGTGACAACATAAAAACGTAAACTATTACCTGAAACAAACCATATGGCGATATGCCATGATTTTAATAAATAAATTAATAAAACTCGTATCACGTAAATGCCAATGCCCAAAGTTACTATTACTAAGTAATCCAACTTTAGGTAACAGTAATTTGATTGCACCACACACAATTAACCATTAACGTTAAATATATAGTTGAAAAACCGGCCAAGAGCGTGTCGGGCCACGCTCAGTGTAGGGTTCCGTAGTTTTCCGTCCGTCACAGTAAGTGTCCCCACTTAAGAGTTAATAACACCGCCATGTAGGATATGATATGAGAGTTCCATGCAATAGTTTACTTAATTTGCTGATAGATGTACAGCGACATCTATCGGCAAATTAAGTAAACTATTGCGCGCGAGCTTAAAGTATGGAAGATGATTTTTATGGAATAATTCTTTATTGCGTGAACCGATTTTCAACATTTTTACTTTATTTGAAAGCACGTCATTTCATTGTAATTTTGTAGAAATTACAGGTACAATAAACATCTGCTTATAAGGTTAAATTACAAACTTAGTTCAGAAATTATTTTGTAATTTTTTTTCAAAAACTATTCATCCTATCAAGTTCAAAATAATTTTCCTAGAAAGTTTTTACAAAGTTCTACTTTTCAGATTTTTTTCATATTTTTAAAACTTATGGTTCAAAAGTTAGAGGGGGGGGGACGCATATTTTTTTACTTCTGGAGCGATTATTTCCGAAAATATTTACATTATCGAAAAATGATTTTAGTAAACCTGTATTCATTTTTAAATACCTATCCAACAATATATCACACGTAAGGGTTGAAATGAAAAAAAAAATCACTTCCCACTTTACGTATAGGGGAGGTACCCTAATAAAAAAAATTTTCCCACTTTTTATTTTACCACTTTGTCGGCGTAATTGATATACATATTAGTACCAAATTTCAGCTTTCTAGTGCTAACGGTCACTGAGATTATCCGCGGACGGACGGACGGACGGACGGACGGGCAGACATGGCGAAACTATAAGGGTTCCTAGTTGACTACGGAACCCTAAAAAAGGGCCCTGGAGGGAAACTACCTAACAACGTTGAGATAGCTCAATTCACTGAGAGGAAACATTTTTTTTAAAGGGACATAACTTCATTTACAAAATGGAAAATGTAAATTTCACCGGTGGTAGTTTTTTTTCTTTCTGACGTTCATTGTATGTGTATGTATTGTAATGTGCCTAAATTGAAAAAAAAATCTTTTATCATAAAAAAAAATACTTACTTTGTCATTTTTGCCAAAACTATTTTTATGACAATTGCTGCCAATCGGTCCTATTTCCAACAAGGATAAAAACTTCTGAATACCAACCAAATTTATGGCACAAGAGAAACCATAATAATGAAAAAATATATTTTTTAAACAATTAAGTAGTATGGAAAAAAGAGAAAATGTAAAAAAAAACAACTGTGATGCAGTTTTAATTTTTAGGATAAATAAAATAAACACTGATTTAAACTTTCACGGTTTTTACACATATCTATTTCACTCTATTTGTAATAACGGGACTTAACCGCGTAGGTATATGTTTCTAAGAAGAGTCTTTCTTCGGGACCACGGGGACAATGTCGACCTCGAAACGTCGAAGGTAATTTTTAGAAATATATACGCGGTTAAGTCCCGTTATTACAAATAGATATAAATAAAATAATGTTTCCTTTCAGTGAACTGAGCTATCTCAACGTTTTAAGGTAGTTCCCCACCATAGCAAAGCTTGAAATTAAAAAATTGTGCGCATCGAGAAAAAGTCGTGAATTTTTGACGATGGATATTTTTTTGTATTGTTGGTCCGTAAAATTTTTGGACCTTCACGTCAAAATCAGGGGTCCCGTGCGATATGTTTTTACTCTCTGGTTAAGGCTGCTACCCCTAGCCACACAACCCCTTGTGTGGTAGGTATCGTTTCCTTATAAAACGACATGCAGAATTCATTTTTGATATTAAAAAAGTAAAAATCCATATTTAAAAAAAAAGTTCTGCGGAGAGGAAAAACACTCAAAAAAATATTTTTTTCTAGAACGTTATATGTATAACTGATAAATATCATTTATTTTTAAATAAAAAAAATATCATACGGAAGCATATTTAATGCAGTTTTTAAATA
The DNA here is from genome assembly GCA_947086415.1 of Pammene aurita. NCBI lineage: Eukaryota > Metazoa > Arthropoda > Insecta > Lepidoptera > Tortricidae > Pammene > Pammene aurita. The sequence goes on from OX352305.1 coordinate 11,050,052, forward strand.
TATACAATATTAAAGCTTTTATCATACAAAAAATACGCGAAAAAAAACATTCGCGTCGTGGTGTATATGTTTTCTCCGTAGTAAGTATAGAAAACCAATGTGAAACGTGAACATCCGTTAGTACATATGTATTGCTTATTTTTAATCAATTTTGCTCAGTTCTTTCTACAAAATGCAGAAATGAAAAAAATGCTCTTGAATGAGCACAAAAACCCACAGATTATAAATGGTGTTTTTTTTTATAGAACCATTTTCTGAGGTCTATATAGACTCTGTACCATAGACTGTATGGATTTGACATTTCCAAACCATAACAACGAGATATTCGTTTTATTGCGATTGCGCCAATTAAATTACATGTATAAAAGAGTGCTCTTTTTCGCCAACAAACTGTTACACAGTTTGGCGGAGCTGTAATTTTATGTAACTAGCTTAGTATTTTTGGTCAAAAAATATGGTTCAAAATCATAATTGCTATATCTACACTAGATTAGCCAATAGAACAAAATTCTTAGTTTTGCCATGATTTTCACTTGTTCAGTTGGTAGGTGGGTATCTAACTTAATCCAGGAACCTTAGCGCCTGAAAGTACGGGGTACTGTGCGCCAAATCCGGTAGTACTGATATTTTGCAGACTTGTTTATGATGTTGGCTCAATGAACAATCCAAGTTTGTGACTTCGAGCGCAGAACGCAACTTTGTCAATAATCGGAAGATCGTTTTTTTTTGACCCTAAAATACTGGTTTTTGATAGTACCTTCTCAAGATTTTTTTAAAGAAGACTAAATTTTCTACAATATGAGACTAGAATTGTCTCTGTAGACCTAATAGTTTCCGAGATAAACCTTTTCAAAATAGAACTAATTTTTTTCAGAACCGTTTACCGTTTACCCTTCACCTTCTCTTCTGGAAAAAACGTTTCTATTTTGAAAAGATTTATCTTGGAAACTTTTGTTTCTACAGAGACAATTCTAGTCTTGTATTGCAGCAAATTTAGTCTACTTTAAAACGTCGTGAAAAGGTACTGTCAAAAACTAGTCTGTTAGGGTTATAGTCGCCGAAATCTGAAAAAATCTGAATATTCGTTTTTTGACAAAGTTGCGTTCGGCGCTCGAGGTCACAAACTTGGATTATTTATTGGGCCAACATCACAAACAAGTCTGCAAAAAATCAGATCTGCCGGATTTAACGCACACGATGATTGTATAAAGTTACTGGATTTATGACTCTCCTAATCATTTTCCTAGCATTTGTAATCCTGGCTTATTGCCAAGAACTAGTGCATACGCGGCACGCGATTGTCATCTGACCTTCCAAACCAGGGGGAAACTAGGTCTTATTGGGATTGGGTACTAAGGTTAACTAACTGTGTATTCCTTTACCTACTGAAAAGTGATTGGTAAATATAAACTTATTTATTCTCACATAAGATCTTAAAAACTCATTGGCACGGGGTAGGTTGGGGATTTGAATCCGCAACCTTCGGATTGCAAACTGCACGCCTAGGTCCGTGAGCGTCAGGATGGCGGGTGGACCTCGGGAATTTTATCGAATTGTTGATAAAAGTACTGTACCTTTAGTGTACCTCAGTGTACCTTCAGTAGAAATCAGTGTACCTATTTCTAAATCGAGATTTTTCTAAAAAAAGGTCCACCCGCTATCCTGACGTCAGGATGGCGGGTGGACCTGGTAAATGATACATTAAACCACATATAATGTATGTGGTTATAGTGTACCTTCAGTGTACCTCTATATAACTTCAAAAACAATCTGCATACCTCTCCTCAAAAGGAGCTACGCTCAAAATAAGGTCCACCCGCCATCCTGACGTCAGGATGGCGGGTGGACCTGGTAAATCCTGCACTATATCACTCAAAAGGTATGTGATTAGTTTGCATCTTCAGTGTACCTCAGTGTACCTTTAGTAAAAGTCAGTGTACCTCTTGCTAAACCGAGATTTTTTCGAAAAAGGTCCACCCGCCATAAACCTTATTTTAAGCGTAGCTCCTTTTCGGGAGAGGTATGCAGATTGTTTTTAAAGTTATACAGAGGTACACTGAAGGTACACTATTACCACATACATTATATGTGGTTTAATGTATCATTTCATAGGTCCACCCGCCATTCTTACGGGTGGACCTTTTTCGAAAAAATCTCGTTTTAGCAAGAGGTACACTGATTTTTACTAAAGGTACACTGAGGTACACTGAATATGCAATCTAATTACACACCTTTTGAGTGATAAAGTGCAAGATTTACCAGGTCCACCCGCCATCCTGACGTCAGAATGGCGGGTGGACCTGGTAAATATTGCTTTTTATCACTCAAAAGGTGTGTAATTCGTTTGTATATTCAATGTACCTCAGTGTACCTTTAGTAAAAGTCAGTGTACCTCTTGCAAAGACGAGATTTTTTAAAAAAAAGGTCCACCCGCTATGAACCTTTACTTCAAAAAATCTCGTTTTCGCAAGAGGTACACAGATTTTTACTAAAGGTACACTGAGGTACACTGAAGATGCAAACTAATCACATACCTTTTGAGTGATATAGTGCAAGTTTTACCAGGTCCACCCGCCATCCTGACGTCAGAATGGCGGGTGGACCTGGTAAATATTGCTTTTTATCACTCAAAAGGTGTGTAATTCGTTTGTATATTCAGTGTACCTCAGTGTACCTTTAGTAAAAGTCAGTGTACCTCTTGCAAAGACGAGATTTTTAAAAAAAAAGGTCCACCCGCTATGAACCTTTACTTCAAAAAATCTCGTTTTCGCAAGAGGTACACAGATTTTTACTAAAGGTACACTGAGGTACACTGAAGATGCAAACTAATCACATACCTTTTGAGTGATATAGTGCAAGTTTTACCAGGTCCACCCGCCATCCTGACGTCAGAATGGCGGGTGGACCTGGTAAATCTTGCACTTTATCACTCAAAAGGTATGTGATTAGTTTGCATCTTCACAACACCTCAGTGTACCTTTAGTAAAAATCAGTGTACCTCTTGCTAAAACGAGATTTTTTCGAAAAAGGTCCACCCGTAAGAATGGCGGGTGGACCTATGAAATGATACATTAAACCACATATAATGTATGTGGTAATAGTGTACCTTCAGTGTACCTCTGTATAACTTTAAAAACAATCTGCATACCTCTCCTGAAAAGGAGCTACGCTTAAAATAAGATTTATGGCGGGTGGACCTTTTTCGAAAAAATCTCGGTTTAGCAAGAGGTACACTGATTTTTACTAAAGGTACACTGAGGTACACTGAAGATGCAAACTAATCACATACCTTTTGAGTGATATAGTGCAGGATTTACCAGGTCCACCCGCCATCCTGACGTCAGGATGGCGGGTGGACCTTATTTAGAGCGTAGCTCCTTTTGAGGAGAGGTATGCAGATTGTTTTTAAAGTTATACAGAGGTACACTGAAGGTACACTATAACCACATACATTATATGTGGTTTAATGTATCATTTACCAGGTCCACCCGCCATCCTGACGTCAGGATGGCGGGTGGACCTTTTTTTAGAAAAATCTCGATTTAGAAAGAGGTACACTGATTTCTACTGAAGGTACACTGAGGTACACTAAAGGTACAGTACTTTTATCAACAATTCGATAAAATTCCCGAGGTCCACCCGCCATCCTGACGCTCACCTAGGTCCGGTGCATATTGACCGTCTTTCTAGTGCCTAATTAATTGTCTTCCCTATTTTCACCATGTGCGCCATTTGACTCATTTGAGTAAGTAGCCCAAGGAGGGCGGTCAGAATTTTGAGGGCCAGACGATTATCAATTTACGGCTCGACATTGATTACCGTAGATTTATGTAGATTTTCCTGACAGTAAGATTGTCTCTCAATACTTAACACGTGTCCGAGCTAACTAAGACGTAGGCTTTGACTTCGCAGAATACATTAGACGAGCTTCCAGCTCCGTTTTTCCTGCGCCTCCTTCCTTTATGACTGGTCCCATCTTCCGTAACATGTTCATCTCGGCTACAAAGAGCTTGATCTCTTACATCTAGGAACAAATCATATTTTATTAAATACATCAAGAGTTGTGCCGTTTTTGAGAACGTTCTCCGTTTACTATGGGAAATATTCGCGAGCGAGAACGTATCCCATACAAAAAGGGAAACATTCTCGAGAACCTAGAGAACGCCACAACTATAATACATGTATTTGTTTGCTACACATAGAAAAGATTATGTAAGTTTTTTTTTCTCCACCAGGCTATCGCTTTTTACTATTGCAACATAACTTCACATTTTATAACGGTCAAGAGCATATGTCGTCTTAGCCATTTGTAATTCGTTTAGAATTCAAGGTCACTTATATTTTGTCAAATTGTCTTCGATTATGCTCACATAATCTATTGACCAGACTGTTATAAAATGACAGATGATGTTGAAATAGTTGAATGCAATAGTATGGTAAAGGAAAATATATCTTGTATAATCTTTTCTTGTTGTTATTAACAAATATCTATATAATACCTAGGGCGACGTCAAAAACTGTTAGAAAATATTTTTTACTATAAGTAATCATATCATATTTTCTAACTAAAAAAGAAAATCGCACTTGTGAGTTATCGAAACTCAAAACTGTTCGCGTACTGTACTATATTTAAATCTATTCCAATTTATAGCTTACTTCCTTGTCGAACGAGCGGAGCGTAAGCGAAGTGAGTTCTTACGGCCAACTTCGGACACAACAGAACTGTCAGCCAGCTACCTAGACGTCCCTGCATTTCGATGGCTTTTTGATTTTGAATAGTTGTTCCGCGATTACTTTAGTAACGTTTTTCTGATCTCTATAAATTTTGTTGGGGTTGTAAATACCAGAGATCTATACAATTTGAGAGTTCGTATATGAGGAGGATTGATCAAGGGGTTATGGAGCTAGAAGGCGTGAAAAAATCATCAGAAGGGTCTTGTTATACTGGTCAACTCGTTTGCAAGGAATTCGCGATTTCTAAACTAAAAGTAACCATTTCTAACTTGTTTATTGCAGGCACACTTCGATCACGCGGCGGTTCTGCCGCGGCCGCCGCTCCCGTGACGACAACGAGCTCTACCGCTCCAACAGCTTTAAGTTCGAGCGGTTCTCCCGCGAGCAGCCAGCGGATGACTTCGCTTCTCAGGTCAGAGCTAGAAAACTGGAATTTTCTCCGTACAAAATACCGTTATTTTCGTTATTTAGTTCACTATTTCATGTAATATATACCAGACAATATAATAATACGGAGTGCAGTAAAACACTTCTATAATTGCATTAACACGTTTAATTTTGAAGATAAAGTAAATTATTTAAAATTAGCAACAATAACCAGATTATTTAAAATTAGCATTTCACGTAAAAATTACAATACTCGTAACGGTATCTATATAAAGATATTTCACATTCAATAACTTCCTTAGTGGTCAGAATGTAATTAAATTACAATAATCAAAATATTTAAAATTAGCATTTCACTTAAAAATGAAGATAACTGTACCTATATAAGGATATTTCACATTCAATAGTTACCTTAGTGGTTAGAATGTAATTAAATTACAATAATCAGAATATTTAATATTAGCACTTCACATAAAAATGACGATAACTGTACCTATATAAGGATATTTCACATTCAATAGTTACCTTAGTATCGTAAACGTCTACTTTCCGCACAAAAGGAAAATAAAAAGGATGGAGTACTAGCAAAACTGGTAAGTACAAATAAAGACTCGGCTGGTAATTTGGCTGCAGGAAAATAATGGATTAATGAGGCGGGTGATATGGATGGTGACAGATGATTCGCTGGCTGAACGTAGCCTAAATTAAAGAGCCAGGTCTTTGTACGCCCGTCAAACGAGGCAATTGGAATTTTGGGAAATTTAGCAAAACAACAAAAAAAACTATTATGGCTTAAAAACACTGGATACAAAAAAAAGGAATCGGATTTATAACGTTTTTAAAAAAAATGTAAATAATATGATATTCTCGAAAGACAGGATGGCTAAAGCTGTAGTTGAAATTGAAAAGAGTTCGTGGGCAAGTGTCCGCTTTGGTTTAGGCGGACCCAATAGCTCGCTGAACTCTCTTTCTCACTTGGAGAGCCCGCTGGATGCGGGCTCCAATTCTCCGACGACGGTGAAGAATCACGCGGAACACGCGGCGGCTGCAGACCGTCTCGCCGGTCCGGCACTCACAAGCGCCTTCCGGAGTCCCTCCGGCCTAGGCGGCGCCACTGGTGGCCCTTTTGTCCGGCAACGTATCCGGTTTTTAAAAAGAATTTGGATTTAATTCAATAATGTATCAGCACTTGCTATACAATGTTTGAACGCAAAGATCCAGGGAATTAGATCGCACTTCAACACGTTGCAACTAAGCAAATTATAGCAAAACCCTCAAACTAAACCAGAATATGTTTTTTCTTTAAAAATCACCTCGTCGATCTGACACACTCAATCAAAATCAACTTTTTCTTTTTTTGACAATCTGGAATACCTCAAAAATTCACATTCAAAATTAGCGCGAGTATTATCTCAATTTATAACTGCCAGTCGTGTTACAAAATGCGGACTGATATAGGCGCCATCTACCCGTAATGCCGTGAATCACAATGTACGCTTTTTTATATATCAACCGCGACTTAGCCTTAGACCTTCTTTAGACACGGAAGTTCTGAAGTAAGTCGACAGATGTCGTACGATAAACGTAGCGTCATGCTACAGGAGTCATTACCTAAATAACATATAGGTAAACTAATTCAAAACATTGGAGTCTATCGGTTTTTTTTGTGGAAAACGTTTACGACTAACCTCTAGTAAAAAGATTAGCCACATCATTCTGTTTAATATCATGGAAAATGTTAGGCATAAACTGGAAGTTCGTAGGTTTCTTGGAGTCCTGGAATACTTACGCCGGGTTTAATATAAAACTACTGGAATTTCATAAATAATTTTATTTATGCTGATACCTAAACTGCTTGAAAGTACAAATAAGATATTCCGCGGGCACTGTGATTTTCAACCTGAACTTAAACGTAAAATTTTGAAAACTGCCGTCGATATCGCAGGAAAACCTTATAAAATTCCCTCTACTGCATGTTTACGTCGAAATAAATTCTCTTTATAGTGACATCCTTATGAAATTGAGTCTCATCGTCGGGCCATAGGATGTCATTCCATTCGCTTACCAATCCCGGGCGCTTTAACCACTTAGGATAACCAATTTAAGTGCGCTCTCAGATTACCCATACCTGTTCTGGATTTCAAAGTCAGGTTACCTTGGTTGGCCGATGAACCCGAGTCTCCCAGCTCCTGTATCCAATGTGAATGTACGGCCGGGACTTAAGGATACGCCAACACGCCCCGTGAAAGCGTTAACCTCTTATCTAGATGAGCCATCTTCTCCACAAAAGCCCTATAGAGTCGCTCAGCGAAAGGCGAGACCTGAATGGGAAGCCTTATATTGAACGGGCACAATATCGTCGCGTTTTCTTGATTATTGAGTTGCTCTAGGTACTATCGGGTTCAGAATTGCATGGCCAACTTATGAATGAATTCATTGATAAATTGACCATGCAATTTTGAACCTGATGGTACCTAGACTACCTAATACATAGGTAGCGTTTTATAAAACTATAATACTGGTATAAAATTTCGCTCTTTCTAACAACTGATATGTATGTACCTATGCATGTATGTAAGTAAGTAAATATTCTTTATTGCACCAAGTACAAAACAAGAATAATAAAAAATATGAATTAATGTATGATTGTGTGCGCGCTTTGTCTCTTTCTACAGTCATTCTAACAACTTTCAAAAGTACAACTCTGCAGAAAATTACGTCCTTAAACTTTGCTTCTATGTAGAAGCAAAAAGTACAAACCTTTTTAGCTGGACTCTTTAAAATTATATATGGTAACTACAAGTACGGCCAATTATTTGACATCGGCCAAGTATTATATATGTAAATATGATAAAAGGACTAGGAAATGACAACTTCACTTCGTAAATATGCTGCCGGTGCTGGGCCGCGATTCGAAAAATAAACACACACACTGGACAGACACAGTTGGTCTCACATTGGTCACACATTGGACCAATGTGAGACCAATGTTGAATGAAAATCTGTTCGAATAGCAAATGTCAATGTCGTTATAGCGTTGAGTTGAGTTGGGTTGAGTTGGGTTGGAGCTGTGTCTGTCCAGTGTGTGTGTTTATTTTTCGAATCGCGGCCCTGGTCTTGTATGAAGAAATCGGAAAATTTTCAGTTCCAGCTATACAAAATCGGAACCAGGAGCATGCCCTTCTACTCATGCAGTGCGCTTATAAAAAAAATTAATTAAAAAGACAATGATTTAACAAAGTGATTCCAGTTGTGTCAATTTCACCACCAACTTACAATTCCCACTTAGTACCTAACTCAATGGTTGGTATGTCCACTTCTTTTCCTTCCCAATCCTCTTAACTAGGCGTGTAGAGCCATGTTACAGTTTAATAATATAAAATGAAAGCATCGCAAAGTTAATCACATTAATTAAAAATAGCGCCATCTAACTATCAGTTTATAAACAGAATGCCATGAGCGTAACTAATAAAAACAGTCTTCTCGTAGCAGTTCTCCAAATCTTCCATAGATGGCGCTAAATTCAAAGTTACATGTACGTTTCGTCATTATAATACAGAGGGCACACATGATCACACACTTGTGCTGAATTTAGCATACAGATTAAAAAATCAATACTGTGCTTAAAAATTGTACATCGGTTCTAGTTTTTGGGATGGAGTCCATAGAAAATATTTAGCACAGTGCTGAATTTTGTACATATTTTCTGAATTCATACCAAGTGTATGTTGCGCCTAAGTTTGCTATTGTACTCGTATTGTAGGATTTGGGCGAAATCCCAAAGTAGCTCTAGAATTTTGAACAAGCTTTCAATATATCGAATATTTGGAACATTTTGTTAAAATTTATTAGCTGCTAGGGGTCGTGCGGTGCGGTATTGCAATATAAATTGTGTGCACACGTTGTACAAGGGTGGGACATTAATATCATCTGTCCTATCAATTACAGTGACGTGGTCACCGCTGTCCCCCGACCACCTATCGAAGGAAAATGCGAGAAAAATTTGATACATTTGTCTGTCAGTAGCTGCTATAATCAGGGCTGACGATGCAATCACTTTTTGCCCTTCTAGGGAATGTCGCGTTTTATTAGAATGTCTTTATTCTGCTGATTGTACCTTATCGGGTAAATTGTATAGGTATATTTTCATCAAGTAATAAATACTTTTGTTACACACTTTTTGGACACCTAAGAGACATTTCTCTACCTAAATCTTCCTGTGGCTCCCAAAGATAGATAAAACATAGGTACTTTTATATTTTTATTCCAACATAACAAAATGAAGCCGTCTTGCTATGTGAAATTATAATAAATATAAGTTTGAACAAAAAATTATACTTAGGTGCATTAGAAAGTGTTTTCATTCATATTGGAAATAAAAATAAACAGTATGAGTACCTATTTGCAAAAAAATACAGCGAAAAATAACTCCACCTAATACTCGTATAGAATATTAGACCTTCCCTTGTGGTCTTAAGTTATTCTGTTATGTTCATGTTCCATTTCGCTAAGTTGGATATATATTTTTATCTCAACATATAACTATGTATGTTTACCCATTTATTAAGTTCAAATACTAGGTACTACCAACATAAATTCTAGAAAAAACGCCGCAAACACCTACATCTTAATCAATAGTTCACCTTTCATAAAACAAAGATTTATCGTGTCATTTGCGCAACCCTGGAACATAAATCACGTTATCCCACGATCGCGATTGCCTCATCAACATACTAATGCGAGCGCCAGCTGGTCCCCTGACTTTTATGAAAGTCTGTGTCCTAGGAGGGATTTTCGGTGGAATATACATTTTGACCAAGGTTTTTCGGGTCTTGTGAACTGTAGGTACGGGGGAGAAATAATTGCCATTTTTGTGTAATTTTAATTTCATTTGTGTGGTACCGTATATGAAACGTGATAGATTTGAAAGAGCAGCTTTATTTTTAATGTACTTCCTCACTTTTGCTAAACGGCTGAAATCACGTTAACTCTGTGGTTGTCCAGAATTTTGGTAAAAAAAAAATATTTTCGGGAAAAACCTGATTTCTAAAGTCGCCCATGAATTTTAAAGTCACTCCATTTTATGGTACGTATGATGATTCCATATCTCCACACATGTAATTTTTTTTAAATAAATAAATCATATAGGACAATCTCACACAAATCAAACTGCTAATTAGGCCTACGAATCATATCTTTTAAGAAATAAACCGACTTATTTTGTACCCAAACGTCAAAACTTACTTTTCTTATATATAGCGTAGTAGCAATATTTTATCATTTTTACCTGTTTTTACTTTAGTTTACCAAGAATATCCGAACATGCATAAATTGGTGTACCTACCCACTATGGCCGTAATCGACGTCTGAAAGCCAAAGTCTGGAAAACTTAAACGCCCCGTGTTTAAAAATGCCCACTTACCTTATGAGAAAACTTTTCACGTTTATATCTGCGAGGGCTGCCTTAGAAAAAATATTTATTTTTGTTGTTGAACTTTACGTGTTAACATGTGTTTACATGGAGAAAGTTAAATATTTTAGGTAAGGTTTCGCAGAGTTAGTTAAGAAATCAAGTTTCTCTACGATTGGAACTTAAGTTAGAACAAAAAAATCAGTAAATTAGGTGCGTCCAACATGGAAAACATGTCATTTGGATGAAGTGTATGAACACTTATCGGAAAACTATTGATTGTATTTTAATAAATAAAAGAAAACTTCAAAGTTAATTATCAAATGTAAGTGCATCTTCATGTCAATTTCATTGCAAGTCATACATATAAAAAAAAATGTAAACTTTTTCAAAAGCGTATCCATTAGCAAAAATATTTGAAGCATGAAGTCTGAAACTCGATTACACTCGCGCATTAAATCGGCTCGACTTTTCCCTTCGGCCATTGTATAATCTCGTTGGGTTTCGGATGAGAGCTGTAATTGAAAATGTCGAACGGTGCGATGTTCATTTTGCACTAATTAATCGCTGTGATGACAGTGTAACAATCCGTCAAAATAGCGTATGTGTCATTCAGATTCTTAGCGTCGTACGATCTTTTGCATAACCAGGCCCTATTTGCGTAGTTTCCAAAGCTATTTGAGTAGTTTAGCGTTTGCATAACTCAAACCAGTATAAATAAGATCTCTAATTGTGCATTGTTAATGTGAATCTCTGGGTACAGTTATAGTGGATACTGTAATTCCAATGGTCGCCTAAGCTCCGTAAGTGACAGGTAGAGCAGCGCAGGTCCCAGGGCGTATCGCAATGCCTAGACGCAGGTAGTGAAATTTTAAAGCCCTGTAAGTATATACAGCGCGGTTAGGGATACATTTGAATTTTAATTACATTTTGAGCATGGTGATAGGCGCACAATTTAGCGAGGGTTGAAGCATTACAAAATTGCATAGTTTAATCTGACAATCCAGTCGCAAATAATTTTATACAGTTTAGTTCGTCTTTATAGAAAACGTTTAGGTCTTGTTCTACCGGTTGCCAAGGTAATTGAGCTACTTTTGAATAAGACTAGTAACTATTTAATTGCTAGAAGTGGTGTTTAACGAAAATGTTGCGTCGCTCCGCATGTGCGGATATAAACTAAAGACGCCCCATTTTACGGTTTAATATTTTTTACAACACTATCACGAATTAGTTTTAAAATGGACGAGCGCCAATAAATAGCTCAAATGGGATGGAGGGCGATTTCTATAAATCCTTGACCTCCAGGCTGTAAATAAGCCAACGGGATGTACATATGAACTGAATGCAGCAATCCGCAATGCGCTTAGTCAAAGCATGATAACAAGAATTCATTTGAATTTAAATACTGAGTAAGTTGCGTCCAGACGCAAGATGATAGTTCGTTTGATGAAACGAACCTACTCGTACTGGACCATCATTCGATTTGATAATGGCATAAGATTAATACTTATTTGTAGTGAATATTGTTATGAACTAACTACTAACTAATTGAACCTGACATGGAAATTAAGCAAGGCAGTTGCGTGCTTTCGTTCTAGTATTTAATGCTTATGCGTTCTTTATTTAAACGGTTCTTATAAAGTAGCCGCTGCAGGTACTATAAATGCTTTTTTCAACCGACTTCAAGATTTCGAAGGAGGTTCTCAATTCGTCGGGATCTTTGTATTTGCATTTTTTAAAAATGTAAATATATTTATTTGAAGACCAATTTGGAAAATTCTTTTTTTGTTTGAAAGAGAAACCTGGTTATAATGGGACGAACTGTGAAGTATATTCACAGTTGGTCCCAGTCAGGATCTGATTATGGGATCCTGGAGAAATCGAGGGAACCCTTCAAATATTGTAGGCACACCTAGTGATTTGATTTATATATTTTTTACAGTAGTTCGGGCATTTCCTTTTGGAAAAGTGGAGTCAACGTGAGGTCGGTTATTTTTTATTTAAAATTATATGTTTTTACACTTGCACTCTAACAAATAGCACACATTGAATTAAGTGACAAAGTTTACACTGTACAGTAACCAATCGACACGGTTTTGAATTTTCATAAGACTGAATCAGATCGCAAGGATTCCCTGAGTATGTGTCAACTGGACATTCTCTCTTCTTCTAGTACTCGGCCTAGTAATAAGATTGGGGAGCGAATGACTGACTCGGTCATTTCCTTGGCCGAGTACTTGGCCGAGCACTCGGCGATGTGTTTACACTTAGCGAGCACTCGGTCGAGAGCACTGACTCGCCACTGTACTCGGTAGGTGTAATCAGGGCATATAGTGTTTCAAGTTCGATTTGTCTGAGTTTACCAGCAGTAGAAGTAGCTAAGCGGGTGATGTGTTCAAAATTATCTTCGCACAACTTTATTATTAAGAAAAAAAGAGCGTGTGACGGGCATTTCGAATACCTCACCCGCTAAGCTACTTCTGTTTCTGACTGTACCGGATGTTTTTCTCGCCAAATACATTATATTTGTGCTCAAGTATAAATTACAAAGTATGCCATACGCCTACGTGCTTGAATCGCTTCTCTGTAATCAAGTCATCCATTTTAATTTCGGCATCTTTACGAGTAAACTTAGCATGTCCACGCGTTGTCAGAAAATATAATTTATACCTAATGTCTGGGTAACAGATAAAAATCTCGTTGTTTTACGATGTTTTTGTACTAAGTGTAACCAGTTTTTTGAGGTATTATTTAACAAAGCATGCGGCATTCTTGCTTTGGCGCGTGGATTTTGCTTCAAAGCATTTTTGGAGAAAAGTTAAACGGCTATATCAGCGGAAATTCTAGATATATATTAGGGTATTTTGTTGTAGGTACCTCGTATATACGTTCTACATATAATTGAAATACATATATTACAGTAATATGTAAATATAACGTATTGTATATTTTGCAGATCTTACATAATGTAGTTAAAAATAAGCAGAAGGAGAGAAGATCACTTGACTTGATTCCATTTGTTTTTTTACTTTACTAAAACTACAGTTTTGGGCTTACTGCCAAATAAATTAAGCCTAAATCCGGCCGTAAAATCGGGGCCGTCTTAAACCTAATTACTTAAAGTTAAACCTAATAATAAAACATTATTTCCGAAGAATACGGTGGTATAAAAAAATAAATAAATTGTTTTGACTCAATGTTAAGGTTATCCAAATACCAATTACCCTATAGTCTATAAATGTGTTGCGTGTGTTTTGAGGATGAGGTTCTTCAAAAAAGGAGTATATAGGTTCTTAAAGGGTAGGCAACGCGCATGTGAATCCTCTGGGGTTGCAGGTGTCCATAGGCTACGGGAACTGCTTACTATCAGGCGGGCCGTATGCTTGTTTGCCACCGTCGTGGTATAAAAAAAAAAGTACTCAGATATTTAGAAAGTAATTATTCTGCCACCAATGCTAACTTTCAGAAGCGCCGCAGTACAAATTACTCTAAATAGGATGGATCAACGTCTCTTATTCCCATATGAAGTTTGTTAATTCAATCGGATTTGAAGAAACCCCAATTTAGGTGTATTTGTTTATCCCGTGCGTGTAAACTGATTCCAACAATATTGGTAAAGTTTCTGTAAAGCCCGACGAGAAAGGGGAAACACTCCGTCTACAGCATAGGCATATATGTACGTAGATCTTCTATGCCCCCTCGTCACTTTGAACCCCTAAACAGAAGTATATTTCATGGTAGAGACTCAGTTTAGTCGTTTTTGTTTAATACCTTATTCCTAACGTCTATAAATTATCTATCTAGATTATTATATCCTAATAGAACGATCAGAGCATAAGCGAAGTGAGTTCTTACAGACAACTTTGGACAGAACGGAACCGTCAGCCGGCTAACTAGACGTCTGTGCATTTCGATTGCTTTTTGATTTTGAATAGTTGTTCCGCGATAACTTTAGTAACGTTTTTCTTATATTTATGAAATTTGTTGGGGTTGTAGCACAGATCTATACAATTTGAGAGTTTGTAGGTATATGAGCAAAATTTATCAAGGGGTTAGAAGGCGCGAAACAATCACCAGAAGGGTCTTGTTATATTGGTATGTTTGTTTGCAAGGAAATCGCGAAATTCTCATTTCGAGGCGGACTACTAGTTAACTAAAATCAACTTACATGCTCGCGTTCTTTGTCCACAAAGTAGATGTTGATCCCACAATGTAACTTGGCACGACAAGTTACCAAAATACGACGTCTATTCAAATATGTATCTGTGCAGTGTTCAGTAATATCCCCATTCCTTTTTCTTTAGTATAACTTGTTACCCTACATATTTCGCATCTTACTTTTCCTAATCCGATTTCGTTTGACAAAATGTTATTTCATTTTGTTTTATTTGAGCTTGCAACTTCTGGTCGTTCAATAAATCGAGATTTTCCTTACCACAATACTACATTCAATGTTAATAAAAACAACGGTAAAGCAGTGAAGACATATTTTATTAAAACATGACCTAAACTCACAACACTTGAAACATTCCATCGTCCTTTTCCCGTTTGGAATAAGCTGGGTACATTTTAAAAGATTTTTTAAGTTATTTATTATGAATTTTAAAGGAGATGAACTGTAAAATATGTAAATTTGTAAGGGCTAAGCTAATATATTATACGAAAACAACGGTTTTGAAATGTTTTTCAGTCACACGTAGGAAATAATGTGAAGAATGTAGAACTCAATATTGTATTTAGGTATTGCCTTGGTGTTATTAGATTGCCTAGTTAAAAAACACAAGAACGAAATTAATCGGTATTTTTAGTATGGAGCAAATACCGGTATCCGATCCCTGCACGTAGGTATGCCTCAATACCGTCATCGTCCATTTTTGTATATATTTTTTGTTTAGGTATGCCTCAGTCACTTGACTCATCCCACTTCTCTTGTCCATCTTAATCGCACAGAATTAAACAGAACGAAATCGGTTAAGTACTTAATTTTTCATATTAGTTTTGTTTGCAATTTCTCAGATAGTTAACAATAAAAAAGGAATTTAAGTACAAATATTGAGATAGACTGATATGAAATGTCACCCCAGGAAACGAGCTCACCGGAACGTAAAGCGTGCATCGAGGGTTCTTAATTTGCAGCGCAGGCTAAATGAATTAATTCACGTTTTCGTTAAACTACACGTTGTGCCTTTGATTAAATAGGACGCGCTTTTTCATATTAACTAGTCCGCCTCGAACTGAGAACTTGCGATTTACTTGCAATCGAGACTACCAATATAACAAGATCCTTCTGAAGATTTTTTTAGCCTTCTAGCTCCACAACCCCTTGATCGATCCTGCTCGTATACGGACTCTCAAATTATATGTATCTCTGCTACAACTACAACCCCAACAAATTTCATAAAGATCAGAAAAACGTTACTAAAGTTATCGCGGAAAAACCCTCAAAATCTAAAAGCCATCGAAATGCCGAGACGTCCCAGTAGCCGAAGTTCTTTGTAAGAACTTCAGTTCGCTTCCGCTCCGCTCGTTCGATAAAAAACATCACAGTCCATTAAGTAAATACCTCAAAAATAGCATAATATATCTAATTACCTCAGCTCGGGCATGCTAGGATATTACTATAAAAAGCGCCATTCAAACATCGTTATTATATTATGGCCAAAGTTACCCCGTATGGCGCTCGGGCTTATTATTAGATATCATATTAGATAGCCTTAATTACCCCGCACCGCTGAATAGTATCACGCGTAAATAGTTTCATAAACTGCTATTAATACTATTAACACCATTAAGTTTCTTGGATAATGTTTGTTCTATAAGTACTTAATTAAAAGTGTGATGAGACTGATGAGGAAGATCAGGGTTCATCCATTAATAACATAACACCTATTTCGTGATTTTTTGACCCCATATTATATTATGGCCCCCACAATTTACACGTAAATTATTTGTGATGAAATCAAAATTAGAGGTATATAGGTAATTAAAAACCTATAAACCGGACCAGCGTTCATTTTCTGGCCAGAAAAAGTCAATAAAGTAGTGTCAAGATTATTTTAAACATCTCGCCCGCTTAGCTACTTTTAACGCTGACTGTACACAAAGTTAAATCGAGTTATTAACAAGTACGATATATAAGATATAGGTGGTTGGGTCAAGTCAAGCCTAAATATAAGTATATAACGATCTTTCAAAGTATTCCCCCTACCCCTACATACCTATTTACCTAGGAACTTGTACTTACCATCAACGAGTGATAAAGGTCAATTGAATAATTGAAAAGTAAAGATCAAAACTGAAAAGTAAAAATCAACTTTGATATGATATGGTTTAAATGAAAATGGCTAGGTGGAGAACCAAGTACTATTGAATCACGATTCACAATTTCAATGCTTTTATTTCATCACGGTGTATTAAATTATTTAAGTAGAAAACGAAGTGTAAAACGAACAAGAGCCTCACGCATTCAGAATTGTGTCTGAAAAGGAAAATAAAAGGCGAATACCGATGTGGGGCGAAAATCAGTCGGCGCTCGATACATAGACTTTGATCTTACGTTCCGTGGCATTAAAATTTACATATTTCCCTGCATTTCCATTTGGGGACGACTTTGATGTCCTTTTCAATGCGACTGCGGTCTGCATGAAACGCTGTGGGTAAAAATATTTTGTTTACGCGACGGGATCTTTTGTTTGTTTGCCAATATGCTATATTAGCGTAATATGTTATATCGGACTATGTTTTATATCATCTTGTTATTATTGAATGAAACTGGTATATTTGGTAAAATTCAGGGGTAGAGGGAGTATGATTAGAAGTCGTGTCGCATAAATGAGGTTTGCGCGAATACACGATGTAATTTGCGTAGTCTGGCGCGGCGCAATCAGAGGCTCGTATTGTGAAGACTTCACACTCGTATAGTGTGTACAATATGTACGGTCACCGTCTGGAGCTGAAAGGTTCTACATTTTAGTGAAATTTAGTGAAAATGTCTAGTATATATTTAGAATTCACAGAAAAGTATCTGCGAACTGTCTAGCGCGTTCGCTTATAAATAAGGCCTAAAAGCGTCGATAGGATAAAGATATTCATTTTCTTCTATACCGTTAGGTATCTGTAATATCGAAAGGGTTAAAAAAAACCTTTACTCATGTCGAAAACAATCGCAATCATAAGAGACGTCACTTATCTAAAATTGAAGTCCCCTTTCATTAAAGGTCTAATCAACGCGAGTCGCTGGAAAATTAATTGGAGTTCTCAGATTGACCTTACTAAGGCACTGGGCCAATTTGATTGAGTACCTGTACAACTTAGTTCATGGATATGCTTCCCTATATTTATTACTTAGATACGAAGGTCTAAAATATTGATTGGGACTTTGGGGCACGAAAAGAATGTAAACAGTAACATATGTGTGTACCTATTGATATTTTAATTGGTATCTTTGTCATATAGGTTTACAACTTGACTGTGACTGTACTCACGGAACGCCGAAAAATCCTTTGTTTTAAATTAATGTTTGTTATTGAAATGCTAAGACAAAAAAATATAAATTATCCTTCCACAAAAGCAGACAGAATAATCTAGATTCGATAATCACAAAACACCACCCAATCTCCAAAACACAGGATCCATATTCGCCTATTGTAAAAATACTTCAAAATAAATTATGTAAAACAGTTCCAGGGAAGTTACAGACGGCCTCGAATCGCTAACGAAGAGGTAGATTTTTGCCTAATTGTGTTACTGATAAAAACAACTAGTTTTACTTGACGAGAATGAGAATTTGTTCAAAGTGGAACGCGCTGATTAGGATGCTGCTTGTAATTATAAAAAAATAAATACAAAACAACATGATATTTCTTTTTTTACCGGTAGCTTGAAATGCGTAACGATTAGTTTACTGTAGGTACTTAACTAGCCTGTACGCTTTCGTCCCCGTGTTCATATTTTTGGCTTTGAATTTCAAAAAATATTTCTTTGTTTAACTTTACAATATTTTAAAAAATATGTTAAAAATTTTAGGGTCTTCTTGTTAACGGTTTAACGGCGTTGTCCGTTAGTACATATTTATAAAATTAATCTGTTTTATATAGACACAAGTTTTTTACTTATTAAAAGGTACAATATGTAATTTAGTGTTAAAATAACAAAAATAGGCATATAAAATATCAGCCGCCCTTGACAGTCTTCTAAAAACTGATAGGACAGTAAAGATACGGTTGCGTCAAACATTAATTTATAATAGCCTGATTTTTTGATTATTCATTCTTATGGAATATTTATAGATAATATATGCAAAAATCCTACCAACTTTTCACCCGGAAGTAGTTAAATAGGTAAAAAAAAAAAATGTATATTTTTATTTACAATAATATCAATTATTTTTATTTGTAAATATGACGATATTTAAGTCTTCTTTCTGTTTAAAGCGAAAATCAAGAAACCGTGTCCATGTAAAACCACATAAATTACAAAATGTACGGCGTTGGCGATATATATCCTAATTCGTTAGAAACAAATGGTAATAATTGGTAGTTTGCTCTTACACATTTTAAATAACTTAGAAACGATATATTCATTAAAATCCTACAAGAAAAACGCTTGTAATATGTGTGTACATATTTGTGGCGGTTAGCGAATAACGATATTTTGTAGGATTTCATTGCGTAAATAATACTTGTATCATGATATATCCGTTACACTAAAAATATTAGCTATTATTAATTATTTCCAATTCCCCATACTAGCCGCCCTTAAAATGACTGTAGTATGATTAATTTTGTCAATGTTTGCGGCAATGAACATCGGAATCGCAGTTTAACAAAAACTCTGTATTGCTAACTAATGAAGGTAAATCATATACAATTTATCTAAGCAGGTGTCATATAAAAACTACACAAACATTAAAAAAGTGCTACCTGTTGTCGCTAAATGGTATCTAGAAACATTTTCTTAAACGCACCGTTACGCTTTCGGTACGGTCGAAAGATGAATCAACGCTTGGCACGCGATTCTTTGATCCAACTTATGCTTTCGACGCAACATTCCTTTGTTGTTTTCTAAATATCTATACGCATAATTCTTATTTTTTATTATTATTAGGTAAGTTAACTGTAACAGTTTACTTTTTTAAGTAAATGCTGTATTTACCAATACTAATTAGGTTGGCTTCCCAAATTAAAGAGGTTAAGCTTTGCGTTAGGTCTTTGTTAAGTTTACACTAGTAAAAACTGAAGATAAAAGTGAAAAGAAAGGAGTCAATAATGCACAAAAAATGAACTTATAAACATTTATTTTAAACTATCCTTACTCTAATAAATGCAGATTGGAAAATATTTACAAAACAATAAACTTTAGGCACCTAAATCACAGTGTTTTTATTACTATACAAAAATGGGTGGTAAATAGCTTTTCATGGATGGTCCAGCTCTTCCTAACGGTGGTAAATTAGGTGAGTGCAACGTCTTGAAAGGCGGTGGACTGAGATCCCGTCTTAATTGGTTCATCCTGTCTTCCTCGTTGCGAATATTGTTATTGTTCCGTTGAAGAACTTTGTAATTTTTAATGATACCACGTAATTCCTCCTGCTGCTGATGATTTAGGGTCCTAAAATTATTCGGGTTTGTTTTTTCGATTTCTTCTTCAACATTCTCTTCAGGATGCGTTGGAATGTAAATCATTCTATTGCTTTGGTTCATGTTGCTGAAATTCAATGGTTTATGTTTTGGCTTTACCTTGTTGGATTCAAAATGATTTTTCTGTGCTACATAATTAAGAATGTCTGATAAGTCTGCTGTTTTCTTTCTATATCCCTTAATATCATTCATTATTTGCGTTTGAGATTGAATAAATTTTGGTCCTTTTTCTACTTTCGGCTCTGTGTTAACATTAGATAGATATTTAGGTTTCGACTCCATTTCGATATTATTATTTGAATTGTTTTCTTTCTTTTTAGTCCTAACTAGATTCTTCAGGAAGATATTATTTTCTAAAATTTCTTCGATACTAGCCTGTGTTGTAGTGGTTATTGGTTCTCTGTATTCCTCAATATTTTTATTTGTTACTGGCTTGAACTTGCTATCGTCTGGTTGTATAAAGTCTATAAATCTGATAGTGGCTTCGCTGCTACCAGGGGTCTTGATCGTATCGTCGGTTTCGATAAAGTCGACATATTTTAAGCTACCTTCTGTGCTAGTAGTTGATGGTTGTTCTGTACTTGTAATCATAATATTATTATCAATGCTTTGCAAAGTTGAAGCACTGAAGTACGTAGGCAAAGGTGATGAATTGGCAAAATCGAACTTTATATCTTTGCTACCATCGTTAATCTTTCTAGACTCATAAAAACTTTCTTCGTAATCGTAGGATTTGGTTACAGTTTGACTTGGAGGGACGAAGTCGTGTTGTGTTATTATTTTTGATGGCTGATGGGTTTGCACTGGTTCATATGTTTCTTTGATTTGCTCTCTTAATGGTGGATTTGATTTATCCATCGATTTGTTCCAATCGTTTTGAGATTCGCTAGATGATACAGCAGATGATGGATCAGATGCCCGAGGTGCTGGGGATACATCATTAGAGTAGGCTTGATTATTATAATTTACGTTTAAGTTATTCATTGGCTGGTTATATGGGTATGAATTTTGATTTTGGTAAAAATGTGTATTTGGAATTGCATAATTTTGGTTTATTATGTATTTATTTTGTGCACCTTCATTGTTCGAAGTTAATTGTTGAGTTTGCTTTACAATCTCAGCTTCGGTAGTATTCTGTTTTTGATATTTCTGTGTTTGACCATCATTATAATTGTTATAGACATTAGCTTGCTGATCTTCCGTATGCTGCATTTGTAGGACGTTGTTTCTAATGTTCGGTTCAAGTTGTGATTGTAACATAGACGTATACTGCTCTGGGGTCATATCACTAAAATTGATCATGATTTCATCGCCAGAAGACCTAGATATGGTATTTTTGTAAGTGTTTTGATTACCATTATTTGGATTTAAACCATATTGCCAACGCCATAATGCCTTATTGCTTTCTTGGTCCGAGTCTTTGATAACTGCTTCATAATTCATCAGTTGCGGCATATTAGACTTCTCGCTCGTAAATATTCTAGATATTGATTGTTGGGGCGTGTTCATGGAGGGAACATGAGCTCCCTGTGAAGCCAGAAAAGTTATTTGTGGTGAAATTGGTCCATTGTTTAGTTTACCCTGTGTTTGATCTTTTGAAAAATCGACGGAGCTTTTGACCGATTGAAGAGAACTGGCTGCCGTCGCTAAATTGTTTTGACTGTTTTGCATGTTTTGGTTATTTTGATTGTTTTGGTTGTTCTGATTGTTTTGTGCTAAACCCGGAGCGAAACTATATGAAAATGCTTCAGGTGTCCTTCCAGTAAACAGATTACGTGGCGGGGGTGATGGGAATCGCTGATTTTTTTCAGCTTCAAGATCATAGGTCTTTTCGTCTTCCTGCCATGACTTTAGATGTGGCGGTCTTTTGGCTTCTTCAGCAAGGTTGTATTGGACGGCTCTAAAATTAAACAATCGTTCATTTATACCCTATAATTTCATTGCATAAAGATAAAAAAAGATAAAAGATTACAATCCACTTATGAACGTCAGAGAGAAAATACTACCACCGGTTCTAACCCTACACCTGTGACCCGAAAAGCGTGTTATATTATGACCGGACTAAGAATGGAATTCCATTAAAAATAGCGTTAAAATATTAAATTACCTTTGGATAATTTCTGGCATCGGTGGTGCTACTGGCAAATGATCGCCAGTTGCCCGGAAGCCATTAGAGTCCGCGATGTAGTTGACGGTGTATGTTTGTCCGTTGTCACCCACGTACGAGTATGACCCCTCGACAACCTGCTCCTCCTTGTCAGAACCCATGTTTTCCATGCGGCTGTGCTGCACGTAATGGGTCTGGTCTGCACCAAGTGCTCTAAGAACAAGATAAGTTTGGTTAAAAAGTTTAATTCGATTTAACCGCTGGTATAACGTTTCGAAGTTTAGTAATGCATTATAAAAAGTTTAGCAAGCAATGCTCAATTTACACAAACACAATTAATTTAAAATTAATATGTAATATGTATCTTAACAAAAATTCATAAACTCTTAGACGTTTAATACATACTCGTACTTTTAGTAGTATACTACAACAACAAAAAAAATACTTTATTCTGACAACTTACTCGTAACTGAAGCTTCCATCCAAATCCATCTCATTAGATAGTCTAATAATTGGGATAGCTGGTTCGGTTGTCGAAGACGATATGAACATTCCAGGAGCGTGAATGTACTGATGAGTTGGGAAGGATCCGGCTTTCACCATTTCAGCTCCGTCATTTCGTAGCCCTAGGCTATCAACTGTTAGTATAGGTATAGTCCTCCTAGATGCAGAAGCCTGATTTGTTTGAGGATTTTGAGTTTGTCCTACGTTCATTGGAAAATGGGCGGGTTTGACATCTATCCGGTCAATCGGGCGGTCATAATTGATTGTTTTTGGGACTGGTCTCATCTCCCGCTTTTCCGGTTCTTTCATGTGCTGAGATCTCTGGGTGTTATTAAATTTGTTTCGTTGTGAGGGCGGTTGTGGAGATGAAATACGATGATCGTTTTTCTTTTGGGGCTCGTCGTCATCATCAAAAATTGGAATCAGAGTTGATGACATCATTACTGGAAATGGTGTTGGAAACGAGGCGGGTGCCTTTGTACCAGTGGGGGGTAGGTACTGGAATGGAAGTTTATTCGTCTTCATAGCGAAATAGGGTATAGCCGTGTGGGTTTCTGGTGGTAAATAGAGAGAGCTATCAGATGCAAACGCACTTGAGCCTGGTTGATAATGCGGCAGAAAAAACTGCTCATCTTCATATTTTTGCGCCTTTGAACTCGTAATGTGAACCACTAATATTGAAAGTGAGATCTGAAATAAAAAACAAGGTTTATCGACTTACACTTTTGGATGCACAATAAAATCCGGATATCACAACCACATTCACTTACGAGCTTCATTTTTCTGAAGCCGCTTCCTTTGAAGGAACTAACAATGATGATGCACGTCACTCTGTAAGACTAGTAGAAAATGGACTGATAATGAAAATGAATTCCGCATATATTTATATGCACGCAGAGCCGTGCGCGCAGGCATTCGTGAAAGATATCGGTTAGTTGAACTAGGTTTCACCGCGGCGTCTCACTTTTTACAGTGTTTTCTGTTAAACAGCCATATTATCATTGTTTTATGTTATGACTATCGGGATAATTGTTGCTTCCAAGTAAGAGTGTCGGTAAGAGTGTAAATGCTTACGGATCTATGAAGATGTCAGGTTCACTTAATTGGCTACTTTCCTAAAAAAATATGTTTAGTCCGTCAGTTAAGTTATCAAAAAATATTGGACACGTATTTTTTATTTTGTCAATCAAACAAAAATTGGTGAAGATATAGCCCGTTAAAGTTCCGCGTGACGTCACATTTCAGTACAATTTTTAGTATAATGTGACGTCACGCGGAACTTTAACGGGCTATATCCTCACCAATTTTTGTTTGATTGACAAAATAAAAAATACGTGTCTAATATTTTTTGATAATCTAACTGACGGACTAAATATAATTATATATTTTTTACCCAGGAAAGTACCCAATTGTAATGTAACGCGTCAGTGGTAAAGTGGTCATATATGAGGGATTTGTCTATAAGTAATTGTTTTTTCTCGAATAAAGAAATTTTCAAAGATATATTTCAACTGAAAATTAATTGATAGAAAAAATTGCTTCGTGACGTAACCCAAGTAACACATCAAAGCAGTATAACGGCCGTCTTACAGCATATCTGTATGCTTTTAGCATTTTGAGTTCGTTTTATAGTAGCATTATAAACGTTTATAGTGCTGATATAGGTCTTAAATGGGCACAAATTACCCAGCTTACCCAGATCCTATACAGGTCATTTAATAGCATTGCAGGCGCATTATGTCTGCGCTATTAGCATTATCGTTGTCATGGAAAGTGCCAATCGCCTCAAAGAAGCATTAGTACGCTCTTAAGTTGCCGACTGCATTAAAGAAGCCTTAATACGGCCAAAAAACTTGCTAATCGCAGTAAAGAAGCATAAGTACTCTCGATTAACTTGCCATTCGCAATACAAACGCATTATACTAGCATAAGAGTGTAGTAAAATAAACCTTACGTCAATGCAAAAACGTCTCTAATACCGACGGAACAAATGTTATAATACAATGAACGTTGTGATTTAACTACTTTGTCTCGCAATATAAAATGGACGAAGACGGTACAAAAAACTGAATGAGTGACACGTCATATTTGTTTGCATCCTAACAAAATTTATAAAAGTTTTTGACACTTTTACGTTATTATATCGTTCAAATATGACTGCGCAATGTAGTTTACTGTAAATGTGTATATAAGTTTCATTGAAAATTTTCACGCGCCTTTGATTTATTGTGGTTTTGCTATAAAATATTATAAAAAGCTATGCGTCAAATAAACAAAACAATTGTGTAATCCTCGTATAGAACGAGTTTTGCATTATTAACACAATAGTGTTGGTTGAGCAGTCTTAAATTAAGTAATTTCTTTATTATATAGGTATTTTCCTTGTATAAATAGGTCCGCATGATTTTATTTTTAGGTTATTAATTATTTACAAAATGGCGTTGGTCTATATAGACGGAGAGCTAGCCACGTCCACGTCGGATATGACAATAATGAGAGCAACCAAACCCCTCTAGTCAGTTTGGTATATTATGCTTATTTCTAGATCTGGACATCTGGCAGCTTTAAAGTAGTGGAGGTCAAAGAATGCAAACCATTTCAAGAAAATAAATCCTAGAGATCTGGGTTTGATGCAATATTATGAGAAACTATACAAATACTATACAATATTAAGAGAAATTATACAAAAAATTATGTTGGGAGAAAGTAGTGCCAAACGATGTATAATAAAATATAGTTCATAGTTTTCGCCTACTGTTTTTGTTTCCGTAATAATCATATATCGGGGTTTTCGGTGCGGGAACGATTTGAGAAAGAGTAGAGATAAACAGATAGGTTGAGAGTTAGTCTGAGAAAATATCATATTATGCTTAATGAATAACTACCTCTCTGTGAATAGCTTACACACCATGATACGAGCTTTTTTTTTTAGAGGCATGTTTGTATTGACTATTATATACTTAGTATTTTAAAAATGCAATTGCATATCCGAAATTTATTAACTAGATCTACCTAAGACAAAGACACGGTATAGTAAGTGTCAAATATTAATCTTGACGTCCGATATTTATGAACTATTTGATTAACTGAAGAGGTTGACAATGATCAGTCACTACATGAATTAATAAAAAAATACTTGAAAAAATCATAGGTATATGTACCTACAATATATATACATAATAGTCAGCTATTTCATATAAATTGTATATACCTATGATTTTTTCGATCAATTATTCATTAGGTAGAAACGTGCTAGAGTACATTCTGTTTTTTAAGTTAATGCCTACTCTTTGGCTAATGTCAAACATTCCCGCACCGAAAACCCCGATGTATGGTAAGAATACACAATATTTTTTGGTCGAACGTTTTTTTTTATCGATTTTTGACCAGTTTTGAGTCGATATTCCA
Source organism: Pammene aurita (assembly GCA_947086415.1). Classification (NCBI taxonomy): domain Eukaryota; kingdom Metazoa; phylum Arthropoda; class Insecta; order Lepidoptera; family Tortricidae; genus Pammene; species Pammene aurita. The sequence continues at coordinate 11,076,240 of OX352305.1, forward strand.
ACATATTCACTATAGATAGAATTATAAGGCAAACGACTATCGGTTTTTGAATCTTTTATCTCCATTCTGTGAGCCGGATCTTGAAATAAATGAGCCGTTATTTTTTATGATATTTTTAAAATATGGTCTAAAAAAACACTTTTATCGATATTCGAATGGTGTAAAGAATCTTACATATACGTAATCTACATATTAGGGTTCCTCTTTGATGTCTCTAAAAACTGTAGAGAGATTTTAATTTTTAACTAATTAAAACAAAATTTATGACCATAAAACCACTTTTTAGCCTAAACCGGTTCGACTTTGATGTCAAATATCTCGAAGACAATGAATATTGAAGTAAATATAGGATACTATATTGTTTAAAGCCGTTACTGATAATATGATAAGCTATATAAATAATTAGAAAACTAAGGGAATCAGATCTAAGGTCGTTGGCGCCAGGGAGCCCCTTAAAATATAGGCCCTGTCCTTTATAACTGAGACAACTTCGGCAATTTTTACCTAGTTTGGTATTACTATTTTCCAATTAAAACATTTTGCTAGTCTGTCACTGTGACCTCCACCCATTAAAAGCTGCCAGATGCCAGGATCTAGCAATAAGAATAGTATAGCAATCTAACCAGACGGGTTTTGTTGCTCTCATTATTGTGTCATATCTGACGTGGCTAGCTCTTAGTCCAATAGCAGCTCAGTGACCCTTAAAAATGCCTTATTTATGCCTACAGCATTACACGTGAATAATTATGCTATTAAACAACATTAAGCATTTATTTATGCTATTGTAGAACCTAAGGCACTAAAACCGCTAAAAGCTGTATAGGGGCTGTTCATAAATTACGTCATCAATTTTTGATAGTAAAGCTGCCAAATAAAGTGACGTCATTAAAAAAAATGCGTTTTAAGCTTAATTGTAAAATAAAAAACTATTTAGTAGATAATATTTTATAGCATTAAAAGTTTATAGAAACACGACTTTCATTCCTTTTTTACACATTGATGATGTGATCTTCGGAATGACCGCCCCCCCCCCTCCTACGTCATGCTACCATCATCCGATGTCCAGACCCCCCCCCCCCCATTTGAAATGACGTAATTTATGAACAGACCCTTATAGTGAATTACTTGGCTTTATAATGGTTTATATTATTGCTATTATACTGCATTAGGAACGTATTACCTACTTATAAATGCTATTGTACACCCTAAGGCATTAAAAATAGCTGAAAGCTGTATAGCGAATTTACGTGGCATTATAATGGCTAATATTCATGCTCTTAAACAGCATTAAGCATTTATTTATGCTATTGTAGAACCTAAGGCACTAAACCAAACCGAAGCATTAGTGTAGCAAACCAAAACGCAACTGTACAGCATTCAGCTGTACAGTTGCATGTTGTTCGCTGCACTAAAACTAATGGCTAAACAAAAGCATTTACATATGCCATTATACAACCGTTATACAGCGTAAAGCATCATAAAATGCTATTGTAGAACCTAAAGCACTATAAACAGCTGAAGGCTGTATACCGGATTTACGTGGCATTATAATGGCTAATATTCATGCTCATAACCAGCATTAAGCATTTATTTATGCTATTGTAGAACCTAAGGCACTAAACCACACCGAAGCATTAGTGTAGCAAACCAAAACGCAACTGTACAGCATTCAGCTGTACAGTTGCATTTTGGTTCGCTGCACTAAAACTAAAGGCTTTAAAAAAGCATTTATACATGCCATTATACAACCGTTATACAGCTTAAAGCATTATATAATGCTATTGTAGAACCTAAAGCACTTAAGTGCTTTTAAACAGTCGAAAGCTGTACAGTTGCGTTGTGGTTTGCTGCACTAAAGCTAAAGGCTTTACAAAAGCATTTAGATATGCCATTATACAACTGTTATACAGCTCAAAGCATCATATAATGCGACAAGTTGCTCGGTGAACGTATATAAGAGTTTATACGGTCCTTAAGTTCGAAATAAGTTAACTATTCATATGTTATAATGCTTCCTGTGTTACTTGGGAATGCAAGAAATGTAAACAGATTAAGAAACTGATCTACAACTTGTAACAAAGTAATGCCCCTTACCCCTTACTAATCACATGCTAATAACAAAGTAAAACTAAACTTACGAAATAAGCCTTAACTTACCGCATTTTAATGTAAAATCCAATGAAAAGATCGTTTTATAACATTGTCACTAACGCACCAGACTATCTAAGCTTCTAGGCACTAAGGTTATACTTTAGACTTTTCGGACAAATTTTCACTTAGAATCTTACCTACAGTTACCACTAAGATTCGGATGCCAGAGTTTACAACTAGGCCCTGAATTTTTTCTATTCAATTTGGACCTGTATTGGCCAATTACCCTTCGATTTACAAGTGAACGTGTGCCATTTTTGAGTCCCTTCTTACTCGATTTTAGATGAATTACCGAATCAAACTCTTTTCATTGAGAACTGTGTTTATTCGTTTTGCTTTGAATACTAGGTCTTCAACCTACTACAAGTAGATTTGATAAGAATATTCAGGCGCGAGAGCCTTGGAGGTTATAAAGTGATAACAGCGACCATTGCTTTTGTAAACCTGTATGACATGTCATATGCCAATTGTATACAAATATTAGCTTTCTTTTACACCCAAGCAATGAAATGCCTTTATACAAACATTACACGTTGAAAATTGAATCGGCAGGGTATAAGGACCTGTTCATTAAAAAAGGCAAGAATCTCGGGTCTTTTTATCGCAGCCCGATAAACGAGCCGATAAAATTGGCAGTTTTATTCGGCCGTCCCACGGTGTCCGCTCCACAGCGAATGTTGTAGGACAGTGCCCTGGCTGCGAGTGTTCCAGCGCAGTATTTTTCACATATTCCGTGGATATAATATTCTACCTGATGTTGTGTTGTAAACTTATAACAGTTATAACACAATCTGTTGGTGTTAGTGGAAAAATATCGGTTATTTTTCTCGAAAGGTACATATTTTATTCACTTCAGTATTTCATGAATGTTTACCTATATTTACTTGCCTATGTTTGACAAATAACTTATACTACTTGGCAATTATACGAACAATTCAACTTATAATGCAGTTAGTATCTTATCGATCTTTTATTATTTTATTATTTATACGAAAAATTCAAGTTATAATGCAGTTAGTATCTTATCGATCTTTTATTTTATTTTGGGTGGTCACAATGATTGCCGCTTGTAAAACAAACAAACACCTTACTTTGTAAATATTTTTAAACAATTTTTTAACTTGTAAATCAAGATCATACAAACGGCCACAGAATTGCGCGTCAATTTGGGCGTTTGTAATTCACGCTACTGTGTAAAATATATTCTCTGCGTTTTTGTCCCCATAACATGATGCAAGCTTCGTAACAGCCAATGTCAATGCCTTCCCGACCGGTTTCTATTTTCGGACCCTTGCTTCGTGGAAGGAAAGATAAATTAATTGGCTGTTAATGAATTATCGGTTTGTTTGTGTGATTAACGAGTTATGCTCGTTATGGAACTTGATAGGGATTTTTACCCTTTCGTGTGGAGCGGCGAGACATTTGCTGTCTAATGAAAAACAAAACAAGATTGGTTTTTTTTACCGGCAGAATTGAGTTTGTCAAATATAAAGTTCATTACCTATACAGTCTAATTAGTATCAGATGCATTACAATGTCGATGACTGTTCTGTTTATAGGTACCCAGAAGTAAAAATAATTGCCCATGTGGGCAGATCACATTATGTTCAAAACTTTGTGTCTGTTTTGGTGTATCCTTCGCCAAATTTAGTATCGGTCTGTTATGTTATTATTAACATTGCTTTTTATTGTTCACAGGTAAACATGCCAATTGGCGTAAAGAGTAAGTAAAACAACTTTTTCGATAATTATTTATTGACTACTTGAGTATCACAAATACTAAACATACATAAGTACGTACACATACAGGAATCATGTTCACAATAAAAAAATCGTGAGCAAAATTACTGCTAAGGGTAATTTCTAGATCATTCTGACCGCGTTTATCACTCTTCAAGAAATGCTACCGCATTGCTCAGAGTTCACTTTTTATGAGAGGATCGATCCGTTTCAAGTCAACAGAAATCCATCTTTTGCGCCAATGTCGACTAACCGACATTTTATACGAGGGTCTCAGAACGAGCTGAAATTTTCCCGTTGACATTTTTAGGCTTGTCGTTTGGAAATTATATACAAGGGATCACGGCCTCGATTTCATAATGGATAGCATGGTTGCCATTTTATCGGCTATCGTGTCATGCGTCACTTACATATTTGTAAGAACGTGACGGCTGTGGTGACAAGCATTAAAAACTCGACCATCTTAGGTTAGCAGAGCTCAGGCTAGGAAGCCTTATGAATTAAAAGAATTAGGTTTACCTACAATGGACTCCAGCTAAATGCACTACGGTTAACAAGGCTTGTATTGCCTGATCTCTTGACACATACATTTTCACGGACTCGGTAAAGACACCCCCATCGTATAATAATATAACTACATTTAAATGCACAAATAATACTACAATGCCCGTATGTCATAATTTCCGACGACAAATTATCTTCTATAGAAATTAACTCTAAATTGGTATGAATTTGCAATTAACTAACCGTACGATGGTTTGTTATGCTGTGGGTAGCTACCTTGAGTTTGTTGAGGGTAAGTCTGTTGGGGGTATGTCTGTTGGGGGTATGTCTGTTGGGGGTATGTCTGTTGGGGGTATGTTTGCTGAGGGTAAGTTTGTTGAGGGTATGTCTGTTGGGGGTATGTTTGTTGAGGGTAAGTATGCTGAGGGTAAGTTTGCTGAGGGTAAGTTTGCTGAGGGTAAGTCTGCTGGGGGTAAGTCTGTTGCGGCTTGTTCTTTTCGGCTTCGAGCTTAGCAGCTTCTTCCTTTGCAGCTTGGTCGATAGCACTGAAAAAGAGATATAAGTCATGGTCAGTGAAAACGGGTCATTTTGGAGGGAAATTTCTATTCGAAGTGACCTTTTTTGATTGTTCTTGACTATAGTAAGCCATTATGGAAGAAGGTCTACTCAAATATGTATTAGATTTTGAACGACGTTTGTGGTCTTATCGACGCGTAGCCATAAAGAATGCAAATATTTTAAATCCGTCATATTACAATTTGGTATATTTTTAGGAGTTCTCCAAAAACTGAATTCATTGAACCAAATAAATATTTCGCAGCAATACGTTACAATATAAAACGTGAATAGTATAAATCAAACTACGCTAGAAGCAAAATATGTTGCACCTTGCCGGTATGAATCGGAAAACTACTGGGTTATAAGCTCCTGGAATCCGTAATATTGCCATGAAGCGGGCAATTTGTCTCAGACAAAAACAACTCTGGCCGTAATTCACTCGGCAACACGCCCTTTCTCTTGCAGTTATAAGAAACAGTACACTGGTTACATATTTCCCTCAAATATGTCGATGAACATGCCTACTGACGGTCGTTTGGGTTTGTGTGGCGTTTGCTTTATTAATATAAGTTTCCGTGACCAAAAATGTTACACGTTTCTTTTGGCGTCGATCGTGTTGTTTATCAATTGTATCGTACTTAATCAATCGCTGTTTGCTGTTCGATGTAATGCTATTTTTTATAGCATTAAACGCAAAGGTAAAAATAAATCTATACATATAATAAAGCTGAAGAGAGTCGAAAGTCTGTACATGGAAGATAATCGAAAAAAAGTTGGCTGGGGACTACTTAGAATCGATAACAGAACACGTTCCAACAATTTTTAGAATTTTTGTCTGTTTATCTGTTTGTCTGTTTATCTGTTTGTCTGTTTATTTGACCGCGCATCACGTAAAAACGGCTGAACGGATTTTGATGAAATTTTGTATAGAGATAGTTTGAGTCCCGGGAAAGGATTATATATAGTTTTAATCCCGAAAATCAACCCTGGTGGGGGTGAAAATGGGGTTGAAAGTTTGTATGGAGAATTTTTAGCCGCTGAAACGATTTACCTAGAAATGAGTATGGAGAGAATTTGAGTCTCGAGAAACGTAATAGGATAGTTTTCAAACCCTTGTGGGGGTGAAAATGGGGTTGGAAGTTGGTATGAGGATTTTTTACCGCTGAACTGATTTAGATGAAAATTGGTATAGAGATAGTATGGGTCTCGAGAAAGGACAAAGGATAGTTTCATCTTCAAAAAAGCCACCCCCCCCATCTTACTTTAGAACCGTAGGTCCAAAAAATTTGAAAAAAACAATGGAAGTGAAGCCTGAAAGGTACTTTCAATAAAAACTATCTAAAGGCTGACCAGAAATATATGATTATTGTCAAGAGGGCGCTATTACTCTCATTTATATGGCAACAGTTCAGTAGTCATAGAGCTCTATGGTATGGTGACATCTTGATTTGCTTACCTGTCAGCTCTGATGTTAATTTGAATATGTTTGACAGCTAACTGGTTTCATTTCCCGAGCGTATTATTTACAGCAGTTTATACACTATTTACAATGTTTCGCTCTTGACTATGGATAATTTTGGGATTTTTTTGTCGTTTATTATTTAATATTCAACACTTTATTATTATTCAAGTGAACCGCGTCAATGACACTGACAAGAGTGACAGCCAATCGAATGCACTCACACATGCATATCATTCTGTCATTAAAATTATTGCCAGTGTAAGAAATTAGTTCCAATGAAATTCCGCATGGCGGATGATCATATATTTCTGGTCAGGCTTTATACATATAATAAAGCTGAAGAGGGTCGAAAGTCTGTTCATGGAATATATTCGAAAAAAAGTTGGCTGGAGATACTTAGAATCGATAACAGAACACGTTCCAACAATTTTCAGAATTTTTGTCTGTTTGTATGTTTGTCTGTTTATTTGACCGCGCATCACGTGAAAACGGCTGAACGGATTTTGATGAAACTTTCTGTAGAGATAGTTTGAGTTCCGGGAAAGGACAAAGAATAGTTTTCATCCCGAAAATCAACGCTGGAGGGGGTGAAAGAGGGGTCGAAAGTTTGTATGGAGAATTTATAATAGAAATTAGTATGGAGATAATTTGAGTCCCGAGAAACGACAAAATAGTTTTCATCCCGAAAATAAACCCTTGTGGGGGTGAAAAGGGGGTTGGAAGTTGGTATGAGGATTTTTTTATCGCTGAAATGATAAAAATGAACTTTGGTATAGTATGGGTCTCAAGAATGGACAAAGGATAGTTTTCACCCCGAAAATCAACCCTAAAGGGGTGAAAAGGGAGTTGGAAATTTGTATAGGGAATTATTAACCGCAGAATCGATTTAGATAAAATTTGGTATGGAGATAATTAGAGCTCTGGAAAAGGAAATAAAATCGTTTTATCTCGGAAATTATCCCTTAAGCGGATGCAAAAGAGGTAGAAGTTTACATGGGGAAGAAACAACCAATAACCGCTGTACGAATTTAGATGAAATTTGGTATTGAAATAATTTGTAATTTTTTGGTCAAGGTGTTCATATTTATAACATGTTACCCGACGATGCTTTAAATTTATCTTTACCCGCTCTTAAGAAATATTTGAAAATGTCATGAATGTCAGGGTTATTGCAGGTTTGAAAACTATATATGACGGACAAAGATGCATGGCCCAAACCAAAAAAAACTACTACAAAATCATTTAACATTTATAGGACACCGTTTAGGTAGGAAAACATATCAAACGTTTTGTGAAGCAGTCAGATTAGGATTTATTTTTCTTTATAATTAAACAATAGGTACATTATCTGTCTCTAAAGCTGTTTTGATACGTCTTATTGAAGAACTACGCATTATTTTGTATCTTTAAGATCTAATAATGTTTGAAAAAAATAAGTACCGTCGAGTTTCTTTTCGGTCATAATACTTCTTGGGCCAGAGGTGTAGGGTTAGAACCGGTGGTAGTTTTGGAACGAAGTTCCTTATCGGACGGTTCGCGGATGGGGGGCTAGGCGAAAAAAGTCACGTGACCGTCACGAAAAAGCGTCACGTCACGAAAACGCGACACCCATACGATTGAGAAACATGTAAAATGGAATGAAATAAAAAAAAAATATATAGAACTAGCTTTTGCCCGCGGCTTCGCTCGCGTTAAATTCGGGGTAACACGGTTCCCCTTTCCTGATGGCCCCCCGGATTGCTCCATACAAACTTCCACCCCCCATTTTAGGGAAGTGGGGGGTTAAAAAGAGACAAAAATTAGCCTATGTCCACTTAAAAAATCACGTCAATTCGTCGCCCCGTTTTGCCGTGAAAGACGGACAAACAAATAAACACACACATACACTTTCCCATTTATAATATTATAGTATAGTATGGATAGAATAAAGTGAAGTGTAGTGAAAAGTGAAAGTAAGAAGTGACAAAAGTGATAAAAGTGGAAAAAGTCGAGAACCTAAAAGTAAAAAATGTCAAAATGCCTAAATTTCTAAATTTCAAAAATTTCAAAAATTAAAAAAGAAACAAAAAATTAAAACCACAAGATTTACGAAAAAGTCAAAAATTTAATAACATAACTTCGTTCCAACCGAGTGTTCCACGACACTCTCGTATTTTATTTTTCTCTGACGTTCATTTAGTGCATTGTAATGTGCTTACATTGAAGAATAAATATCTTGATCTACACCAATATCATAAATCCTCTATTCCACGTTCGGAACCGTATGTAATTACCATCATTATTGCAACCAGTAACGTAATATCAGTGTATTATATGTGACAGTGTGGTAAAAACGTATGAAAAATTCATTACCTACGGTAACGTAATGAAAATCCCCCCCTCGGTTTTTTTTGCATTGTTATCCCGGAAATGACCCCTTATTACTAATTCCAATCCCCGGAAGGATTACTAATTCCAATACGTCTAAGAGGGGGGTAGCCACTACACTCGATTGAGTTAAATTTGCATGGGTAATGGACCCCCTCCAAGTGCACCTCAAATAGAAAAAAATCATTTCTGCATTTGTGACCCCCCCAACCCCCATTGCAACCGCGCCTGTTCTTACCTTTCATGCTTACACTGATTTGACGGGAGGATCGATTTGGATGTTATTTGCCGTGGACATGAACGTATAAATACAAAAGAAGTCCTGAGTCGTCCGATATACACCTACTACTCTATGTCGTTTAAATCATGCCAAAAAAATTTTATAGGATAAAAAAAGTATTAATTTTTGAGTGTAGTTTCATTTAGTGGTAATTGTAAAATATATTACTAGGACTACTGTCCTCTAGCGTATCCATCTGTCTACTCTACTTCAAGTTCCACCTCCAGGGTAGCGGGAGAGAAATTAGGGGTGAATTAGCCGCTTACTGACACAGACCGAATTCCACGCGGGCGGAGCCGCGGGCACAGCTAGTAACTAAATATCTGGGGGACAATCTTACACAAATCAACCTAGTCCAAAACTAAGCAGAGCTTGTACTACTAGGCGTCGATATACCTACGTATATAGATAAATATACACTTAAATACTAAGAAAACACCCATAATTCAGAAACAAATATTCGTGATAAACACATAAATAAATGCCCTTACCAGGATTCGAACCCGGGACCACCTGCTTCGTAGGCAGGGTTACTACGGCTAGGAGGCCGTGAATTTTTTTTACTTAATATACTAAAATAATACAGCTTAGCATTACTTTTGATAAATAGCATGAATCTTATGTCAATATTAAGCTAAGTTTCCTAAGTAAGGATGGAACGCAGACTTATGCCTAGATCGAGACTTGGAGGTGAGACCCGTGAGACCGAAAATGAATATGGTCCATGGCACCTTGTCCCTAGACACATGAAAGCCTGCTCATATCAGGTCTCAGTGTAGCCTTCCATCCAATTTTAGTTTATGTGAGTGTTTCTGTCCATGGGAGATCTTTAATCAGGAGAAGCACGAGACTATTAATGACTACTTACGCCTGGATCGCGGGTGGGACCGGCGGCGGGGTAGGCAGATGGTCTCCAGACGCGTGGAAGCCGCTCGCATCAGCCCACCAGGTAACAGTGTAAGTCTTGCCGTCACCACCGACGTACGAGTACCAGCCCTTCTTGACTAGGCTCTCGTTTTCAGTGTTCGGGTTGATGACGTAGCCCTCTTCGCCGACATGGGTGCCATCGGCGATCTGGTATCTGATGAAAATATTAACCGTGAAATAGATGAACGTTCTTATGTCTTACTGTTAAAATAGGTCTTATATATATGTAATATCATCAAAGGTTGGTTTAGGTTTGATGAGCTTTTATGAAGTCCTTGTTTTTCTGTCCGGTTCTACGTCAACACACAACTAGTCGAAGTACGAGGGAGATATGCCAAAACAATGAATACAAAGCTTTGCATAAAAAACTATGTTAAATTATATAAACCAAGCTGGTGTGCGCTAGATGATAAATGACTGCTTTTCTTCAAATTGTATAAACACTCTACGTCTACCGCATTCGCGTAAGTGGAATGTTTTTTTACGCGATGATGCTAACTAAACATTTTCTCTCACATTTTTTTCACCAAATTTCATTCACATAGTACTTAATGTCTTATCCTTCTATTTAAAATAATAAACTACTTAGTGAATGTTTAACGTCCACGAAGCTAAGTAAATTCGTAAATGTTTTCTTATTCACAATATTATTTTGTAAAGATTTTTTTTTATATGTTTATCAAAAGTACAAAACATTTAACAATTTTATGTTACTCGCCAAACTGCGATAGCAGTTTGTTGGCGAGACCGCGCTCATTTTAACTAGTGTTAAGTACCTACATATGTCAAAACTATGTTGAGGTATGCTATAATAATTTCTAATGAGATATGAACCGCATAAATCTTTTACCAAACTAGGCTTCTCGTCACGATTAATGACTATTGATGACTATCAGCCCCTATCGATCTCTATTACTAGACTCCTGACTAACAAACAATAAATCTACAAACACTAGATCCAGCACTTAAAAGTGCCGGTTGACTAATGTCACTATTTAAATAAGCTCAGCTGTCGAAACAGTTATAATTATTCGATGTTTGCAATAAATTATGCAAAGTTTTTCTACGGATATGCGATTTATAAACAGTTAAATTGGCTATAAAACGGGATTTGCTGTCAAAGTGATACAATGGACCGTTGCGACCGTTAGGGTTGACATTTACATACATAATAAACAACCTGGAAAAGAGGTAAAAGCTACATAAATTGATTGATATAATAGAGTAGCTGTTTACTAATTTACTTCGTAGAAATTATATATCTTATACACTGCGATCATCTTTAGTTTACGATTGACACATGATTTTTATAAATACATTTGATTTTCTACCTTGTTGTCCTATCATAAAGTCAACATTACAAGCATGACACTATTTGGTGCCGTGTTTTAAATATCGACTTTATTTTGTTCGCGATAAGGTAGAATTTCAAACGGATAAAAACTGTCTGTCAAGTTTTAACTAGCTTTAATCAAAGTGTAAGCAGTTTTAAAATATTCAATGCTAGTTCATCCTTAAATAACATGAATCTTTGCACAAACGGTTAATTTAAATTGGATCAAATTGATTCCAAAACAAATTTATTGATCTCCATGTGTTTTTATGGACCTAGCGATAATCGAATACATCATCACTTTGATGGTACTGTAAAGATGTTCAATTAGGCTTGGCAATAAAGTTTATGGCTGGTTGGACACGTGGTTTGAGTTTAAAGTGTTTAATTTTATGTCCAGTAGTAGATACACGTAAAAGTTTATAAAATTCTTGCAAAAATAAACTTGTTGTGTAATAAAAACGCTCAATAATATTTATTACTTTTATATATGAGTTTAGACATGCTACTACTTTCTTAGCCTAACACTCGCAACAGTGGAGGGTTATTAGCCAAATGTGCATGGAAAAATATATCTAAAAATGTATGTAATAACTTTAGAGTAAAGCCATAGCGACAATAAGATAGAATCAGATAGATAAACAAGAGTATACTCACTCATATTTGTAGCTGCCGTTGTCTCCATAATACTGGTCGTTCTTGATCACGGCGACAGGCGTTGTGGTCTGCTGAGGCACGGTCCAGGAGTTGGTGGGCTGGTCGTGCTGAACTGGCGGTTTCTGCTGCCAGCCGGGGACGTAGCTGGGCGGGCTCCAGCTCGGCGCAGTCCACGTCGGAGGAGTTGTCCACTGGTTCTGATTCCAGGCGCTGCCGTCTGGCTTCCAAGCGTCGGGAGATGGCCATTGGCCGACCGGGTTTTGGTTTTGGTTCCAGCTATTGGGCGGTGGAGTCCAGCTTTGAGGCTGGTTCCAGTTGTTCTGCTGGCTGATTTGAGGGGCATTCCAGCCACGCGGGGGTCTCTTGCTGGGGGGCACGTAGTTGGACGCCGCATTGGTATCCGCCTCTGTTTTCAGCAGTTCCACTGAAGCGACGGCTTCGGAGTCCTCGATTAAGCTTGACACGCTGTCTTCGTCGGCGAGCGAAATCGCCAGAATGGCGAGAAAGGCGAGTAACTGTCGACAAAATACAAATAACATACTAAAATGTACCATAAAACATAAATGTTAATTTGGCTGATTTAGAAGACCAATTTTCATTAAATAAATTTGCATTTAAATTACATAAATTAGTTTGCACAAAGATAAATAATCTCTTTATTGCATGAGAACTACTGTAGACTGCCTTTTTTGGAGTTGTTGCCGTAAGACGAAAGTCTGATTTTGAATTATTTCTTAAAACCAATAAACGAATGCCATCCGGAGCGCTCTTGCTGATGCTTTATATTTTTAATTTACAATTTGCTCGTACCATTTTTTTTAATTGAGATTCACGAATTAAGATAGCTTATATCAACACTTAATATTTAAGACAAAAACATGCTACTAGTATAACAAAGAGTGTTATTTTGAGATCAAGCAGATTAACTCTGTTTGCGTTGTCAGGGTCCAAAGATCCCAGTAATATGCTTCGAAACGTATTTAAGTGTAATAGTTTTCAAGTTTAAAATATTAATGAATTAAGTTTACTTCAATTATAGCGCAATTTTTTTCACATCATTTTTATAAATGTACTAGCTTTTGCCCGCGGCTTCGCTCGCGTTAAATTCGGGGTAACACGGTTCCCCTTTGCCCCCCGTAATGCTCCATACAAACTTCCACCCCCCATTTTAGGGAAGTGGGGGGTTAGAAAGAGACAAAAAGTAGCCTATGTCACTCTCCACCCCTTCAACTATCTCCACTTAAAAAATCACGTCAATTCGTTGCCCCGTTTTGCCGTGAAAGATGGACAAACAAACAAACACACACACTTTCCCATTTATAATATTATTTTAATTTTTAATTTTTATAAATGTATGTACCAGAAGTTGTACTATAAGTAATCACTGAGTAAATATGTTTATTTTCACATATAATCAATCCATTATATAACAAGAGCAATATGATAAAAATATACACAAAACTTTTTAAATAGAAGCGGCACAGGTAAAGTGATATGACTTTCTTAAGTCTTTCTGTAAATTATTTTCTATATATTTTTGTGAAATGAAGAGATTAGAATATAAAACTTTTTATGAGCTTCATGGCTACACCAAGGACTTACCAGTCTCATAATGGTATCCTTCCGTGTCGGCAGTCCGTGCGAATGTGTCGCAAGGGGTCGCCAACGAGATTATATATGCGAAGATCCTGCGGTCCTCATCAACGCATCCGTGCTGCTTGTGTGTTCCTACACATGCGCGAGCGCATGCGTCTAACTCATAGGCCATTGTAAATGTGAGCTCGCGGTTCTTCTTTTATAATTTGGGGGTTTCAAAAGGATAATCTTCGACCCAAGGGGATCTTCTGTGTAATTACCCCCATTGCACTTAAAATCTCAATAGCTTTCTCAACCTTGATGGATAATGAAGCTCAAAGGCAGCGCTTTGTATTCCTCTGGGTTTAGGTAGCCAGAATCGAAATCTAGCCTAGTCTCTTGTAGTAATATTTAGTAGCTCGTCCTAGTTTGTGGATCATTATCAAACGTACGTCTGCAATATTTTCATTATCTGTCTGGCGGGAGTGGAATATTCACTCAGTGTTTTATTGTCTCTTCCTTTTCGCCACACGGTCTACAATCTGTGTTGTCCGAGTGTTCCATCTTAGTTAGTCAATATCCGTTTATCGCGTGGTGACCTGTTAACACCCCTATTATGTATAATTTGGAGTTCCTAGTTTTTGTGCTGGAGCAAGAAAGTTTCCAAGATGTTTACTCCAGCCTAAAAGGTAACTAAGTATGCGTTTTCGGAACACTTATCTTGCTCGACGCGGTGAATTTTTCCATTTTTCTTTCAATTATAAAATAAAAAAGAGCACTTATATTGGCTAGCTTGAGTGTTTGATTGACCTGCGGTTTGTATGCGACTGGAATAGCTATCTTGCGGGCGCGGCCTATGGTGACCTCGCGCACTTGAAAAATTTATAAGCGCAATTTTGGAAATTAACGAAGCTTAATTGTTTCTACGACTTTAATTTACAAATTTCTTGAGACAAATAGGCGGTGTTAGCTTAATAATACCGATACCTTAGTATAAATGTTTCACCCAAATTAATATACTAAATATAACGCTCTCTCTATCTGGTAAACGAATGTTTGTAACAATAAATTTGCAGAAGTCGACGTTAAATTTATACTGAATTTAAACTTATTTATATATTAGCTGTACCGAAAAGCTTTCGGACTAGATAAAAAAAGAAAAAATAAGTACCTACTAATAGTGTTAACTTTTGCACTTGGTTGTGACAAGCTGTGCTATTTATTTAATTAGCAAAGACCTGTCACTAATATTGAAAAATATTTTATTCAACATTTTGAAGGTAATAAAACTAACGGGTAGCTGCCTACCTACGAAACATATAAGTTTTTAGTTATTTTTGCTCTAGTTACTCAATTTTGATCTCTATACCGGCCTTCGCCCGTGACGCCACATAGAGGTCGTTTTTACTTTCACCCCGTTTTTACCCCCTTGCTATTTTCTAAAATTCAACATTTTATAAAATAGTAGTTTTTGTGCAGTTTCGCGACATTTGAAGAATAAACATTCAAAATTTTAAGGTTGTTGGTTTAGGCTTTGCGCTGTCTGACAGATTTATTTAAATTATTTTCACAAAAGTATCAGAAATTTATAATCTCTGAGAGCTTAATGTAAAAAACTTAAGTAATTACCTTAATTAATACATTAAAGCGGTATCATTATTATGCGCCTGTAATTACTAAGGTTTAACACTTCAATCAAACTGATTATGATTTAAGATGTTTATCAACTAACAAAAAATGAGCCTTTGTATTAAAAGTATTAGTATTTAACTAACATGAATGCTCTTCTTAGTGAATTTATACAATAATTTGACCTAGTTATGTTAAATTTCGCGTCAACTCGTCAGGAAAAAGTAAGAGATTTGTTGCCCTTATTTTTTGTTAATTAACCATTTTCATTACAAATCTTTCATCACATTTAAAATATAATTGTAGGTAGGTAACTAATAAGTAGACCATTCATACACCAACAAATAACTTCAGATGCCTCCTATCTTCTTTGACTTATCTGTTTTAAAAAGAACCTTAATCTGCAAAACACAAAGTCCACATTTTCAAATAATCGTAACGCATGTATGAGTAGGAACTATTTAACGATCAAAATGCACGTAGGTGTTACACATGGTTATTCTTGTATGCACAAACATTTTGCAAGTGACAAAAATCCAAGTCTTGTGAACTAGCCTAATTGACTTTAGAGGACTAATGCTTGTAATATCTGACTCATGGTGAAGTTATGAGGCTTATCAAATAGACCTAGGACACTAAGAGTCGCATGGAGATACGGAACGAGAATGTTTGCTTTCCTAAACTTACTAAGCACATAACGAACTCGTTCCTCAGATTCAGCATTGAGATACGAGATTTAAAAGATTACCGATTCATTTGTAAACTTTAACCGCCAATTGAAGATTTCTCTTTGGATTTTTTCTCGACAGTTGTTAACTTATTGTCCAAACATCTCGTTTTATATCAATGCCATTTGACGAATTTTGTTTTTTTTAGGCCATTAATTTCCAATTTTTTAAGTTAAGTAAGTACATGTACTAGTCATATCCGTTTTTAGGGTTCCGTAGTCAACTAGGAACCCTTATAGTTTCGCCATGTCTGCCCGTCCGTCCGTCCGTCCGTCCGTCCGTCCGTCCGTCCGCGGATAATCTCAGTGACCGTTAGCACTAGAAAGCTGAAATTTGGTACTAATATGCATATCAATCACGCCGACAAAGTGGTAAAATAAAAAGTGGATTTTTTTTTTATTAGGGTACCTCCCTTATACGTAAAGTGGGGAGTGATTTTTTTTTTCATTTCAACCCTAACGTGTGATATATTGTTGGATAGGTATTTAAAAATGAATAGGGGTTTACTAAAATAATTTTTTGATAATGTAAATATTTTCGGAAATAATCGCTTCGAAAGTCGGAAAAATAGCGTCCCCCCCCCTGTAACTTTTGCACCGTAAGTCCAAAAAAAATGAAAAAAAAATGAGAAGATGCGCGTTATGATAAACTTTTTAGGAAAATTATTTTGAACATTATAGGTTTAGCCATTTTTGAGTTATTTCCAAAAAACTTCTTCCATAGGCATCAGATACGATCTTTTGGCATTAGTCTTTAACTCTTAAGTGGGTACACTTACTGTGACGGACGGAAAACTACGGAACCCTACACTGAGCGTGGCCCGACACGCTCTTGGCCGGTTTTTCAGATATTCCGTTGCTTTTAAAACAAGTATTACCTCATCCCTGCGGGGTCAAAGGCATGGGTGGCGTGTATATACCACAAATATGTGCGTTCCACTGGGACGGGCTTCCTCTCAGTTACGGGAGGGTAAAGGTTTCAGATTATATTTTATGTTTTTTTAAATTCTTTTAGGTAACTGAAAAAACACAAAAAGTGCAACTGAAATGGTTAATATATACTTATATTTATTAATATATATAGCTCGGCTTTAAAACTACTATACGGTCTTCTACAATGGTTATACAGAAGATAAAACGTGCTACATTTTCCGCCATGATGCATGCTGCTATGAAATTTCAAAGTAACGTATACCATACTCTTTTTCTCGTTTTTTGTTGCCGAGTACCTATGTAACTTTTCCAGAGCATATTATAATTAATCTACAGACTTATAATATAACTCATTTGTTATGTAGATTGCCATCCAAAGTATTCCAAAGTGAGCTGAATAGATTAAAGTGTGCAGGTTTTAACTTAGTTACGAAATAAGACTTGTAAGTCCTATTCACGAGTCTGTACAAAAAAATACGAGCATAAAAGAGTAATGTCGATTATGATGGAAAATATTGTATTACGAAAAACCAGTGGAGCATGCAGAGCGTTTCCACAAAGTCACTTGAGAAGTCTCGGAAAACATAAAAACTGGATTATATTTTGCTTACCGAGTTTAGGGGTAGAGTTTAATAGGATTTTTCCAAGATATTGATGAATAATGAAATGGTTTCATAAGTTTGAATTTGCGGTAAGAATAATTGGATTTACCCGCATCGGATTGTAAAGGTTTGTTCAGGTTTTTGTTAGTGAGTTATTGGGGTAACTTGTTCTTTACATGAGCTTTAAAATGGCCATTATTTTGTTGTTTCTGTGTTGTAACTAAGAAAAGTTAAATTACAACCATAAAATAATATGGTTGTAATTTAACTTGAAAAGAAAAGTAAAAAATCAATATTTAGTAGAGGTTCCTAGATGTGACTTACCTATCTTTCTCTTCCTAGAACACGGTCGGCATTTTGAATCTCCAGCAGTCATACTGTGATTTTCTTATGTATATAGGTTTAGTTTTCATAATTTTATCTACGAGGTCAACGCTCTTCCTTAACGGTCTCCTAACCTAGTCAGTAGTGACCCTGCCTATGAAGCAAGAGGTCCCGGGTTCGAATCCTGGTCAGGGCATTTTTGTTCCCGATGTTTGTTGCAGAGTTATGGATATTTTCTATGTATTTAAGTATTTATCTATATCTATCTATTATATATATCGTCGCCTAGTACCCACAACACAAGCCTTATTGAGCTTACCGTGGGACTAGGTTGATTTGTGTAAGATTGTTCTATTTATTTTATTTTCCTAAGTACTGGGAAGTACTTTTTAGTAAAGTACTTCCCTATTTAATTCATAAATAATGAACTTGTTTTGGTAGTCGGCTCCCATTACAGCTACGTTATTAAATGACAAATTCCCAACCCGCACAGGTCGTTCCACCTATATGAAAATAAAAGTAAAATAATGTTTCTTTTTATTATCTTAATGTAATGATGAACGAGAGAGATCCTACGTTTGGAATTGTGTTTGGTTGATAAAGTGAATCATTCATTCATCATATCTGCATTGGTTTTTATTAATCTGATCCGTATTATATGATTACAAATGAATTTTTGTTTTCCATTGTCCTTGGGTTGAACGTAAACTTAGGCTCTAATTTTATTTGACTATATCTACTGCTAATGGGTTACACATAGGATTGAGTAATAAATTTCTCCTTCTTCTTATAGCGTATAAGACGATAGCTGGTTGTTAGGGGCTGTCGATGTTCGCTTTAAGTCGAAGATCTTCGAGATTTCCGATTTTCTGCCTTTCTTTTGGAGCCCTAAAGTTAGATTATCTAAGAGTCTAACTCGTCGATACACATCAAATCAGCAGATTCGGTTCGTGTCAAATCTTGAAAACTATTATTTTATGCGGGTATATAAGTACATAAGTAGGTAACGCCTGGCGGTAAAACGTCCGACTTTCAATCCGGAGGTCTCGGGTTGAAACCCCGGCTCCTACCACTGAGTTTTTTGGAAATTATGTACGGAATATCATTTGATATTTACCAGTCGCTTTTCGTTAAAGGAAAATCGGACGTAATCCCGATAAGGCCTAGTTTCCCCTCTAGGTTGGAAGGTCAGATGGCAGTCGCTTTTGTAATATCTAGTGCCTACGCCAATTCATGGAATTAGGTTGTCAAGCGGACTCCAAGCGGACTCCAAGCCGGGACAA
This sequence comes from Pammene aurita, assembly GCA_947086415.1. NCBI lineage: Eukaryota > Metazoa > Arthropoda > Insecta > Lepidoptera > Tortricidae > Pammene > Pammene aurita. The sequence continues at coordinate 11,095,292 of OX352305.1, forward strand.
ATGCTAGGAGGAAGAAAATATAAGGAGGTAAGTAGGTGTACCTCATCTAAATCGGATTCCTCATGCAATCGGAATCATTATGCTATTTAATATCTAAGTCTTGTCTTCTTTTCTGTTTAAACTGCACTACATTTCCGTTAAAACTTACTTAAGGATAAGACTGAATTCGATTTTGCAGATCACCGTGTGATACTGTTTAGGTACCTACATACATACGTAAAACTCAAAATGATTGAACACCAACGCAAACTAAAGATATACCTATTTAAACGTTTACATATTAGTACATACATAACATAAGTAGGTACGTACCTACACCTAAATCGGACTCCTCATGCAAATCAGAATCATTATGCTATTTAATGTCTCAGTATTGTCTTCTTTTCTTTTCAAACTGCACTGCATTTTCGTCAAAACTTACTTAAGGATGAGTCTGAATTCGATTTTTCAGATCACCGTGTGAATTTTTTTAGGTACCTACGTAAAATTCAAAATGACTGAGTACCATCGCATAATAAAGGATATAAGTACCTATTTAAACGTTTACACACGCAGTTTATACATACTCGCTTCGAGTTATCGCTATGATAAATTGTTGTTTGTTCGTTTCGGAGCAGCCTAAAAAGCGAAGACGAATCGTTAATGAAACACATAATTCGATTTAATGTTTATCTGTGCCTGAGTGGATTGATATCTGAATAATAAAACACGCTTTTACGAATATCGCCTAATTTACGAGTATTTTGGGGAAGGTAGTAATTGCTTTCTAAATATAAGATAAATGTTCGAGTGCTCACCACGAACGTGCATGCCCCTCTTATACCCTAAAATGTTGATATACTCTATTCATGACAAAACCCACATAAAAGCCTGTTTATAAAATAGTTTGAAGTATTTGTAACGCAAAAAAAAACTTTTGATACATATTTATTATTAGTAAGTACCCATAAACACAATTCTTACAGAAACTGTGCTTTGAATATATAAAAGGTGTTTTTTTTTTTTAATTCAGACTAAATTTAAATTTACCACTGTATTCATTTATCGTATGGCTTATTAAAACACTGTGTTGTAAGTTTTTTCATGCAATTATCACAATTTAAATTCTGATTTCTTTAAGTAGTCTTTTTTTTAGTGATAGAATCATGGTTTAAATTTGCTACGGTAATATTTTTAGGGAAAAATATTTACAAGGTATTCGTGGAAAAAATTTAATGTTTTCATCGAAAAACTGACATATAATCATAAGGTATTTTGTCTATTATACAAGATTTTATTTCATTGGCCGTTTCGTATATGATATACTCAATTGAATTTTATTCAAATTTAATAAGAACTGTCACCTTTTTTGCGTAATTTTCAAATGAACGGGACGTCTTACAGCAAAATCTGGAAAGGCCTTCCAAGATAACCAATTTTTTTCATATTGTAGTCGTTAAAATGTAATATTTACTCAATTGGCCGCCTAGATAAAGAAATGAACTATGATATGTATTAATAGTTAATAACACAAATTATTTTCGCCATATGCTTCGAAAAATATGACGCATTTCGTAAAATTCGCGAGTTTTGGGAATAAGGCCTTAAAAGCTGTCTAGACACTGTCAGTAATAATGATATTATTTCTCTACTCATCTTGCTCATCCTTCATATATATAGGAAATGATGGGTACAGAAATAATGACATTATTACTGATAGTGTCTGGACCGTTATAAACTTATGTCATTCGCAATTATACGAATAATTTCTTCCAATCAGGCTTGTGTACGGTGAGGGGGGGGGGGGGGGGGCACAGGGGCATTTGGCCCCCCCCTGAAACGCAAACCTCGTATACTACGGGGTCCATAGGTGCGGACCGCGAGATTTTTTGTGAAGGAAAGTGCCCCCCCTGAACGAATTCCTGGATCCGTACCTGCTTCCAATGTAGCTTGTACTTGAGTGCAGAAACTACGAGTATAAAGCCAAAGCATTTCGGTATTTTCATTTCACTTATAATTACTGTAACTACCTACTTATAAAAACTGTTAAAATACTAATGTAGGATGTACGAGTTATATGTATAACTTCATAGCCAAAAACTCGGAGATGCGACTGATTCATCCCAAAAAATCAGAGCCAGCTGTTTTCTCGGGGTCCTGTCGATGTTGATCTTGACACGTGTTTACCCAAAGCTACCGTTTCGGACAAACACTCGTAATCTCTTTAGGGCACGTCGTTTTCCTTTTTTAGCTGAATTTTACGGTAAAGGAAAACCTTAATTTACTTCTGTACGACACAAAATGAGGAACTTGAAAAGGTGACCCAGATTGCTTTTCAAGGCTACATATATGGATGCTGGTGTGTGCGGCATTGATTGTATTTTAATTGTAGCTTTTTTCGCATGGTCGTTAAGTATCTAAGTACATATAAATAAGTAACACTGGATTTGGAAATACACATATTTTTAGGGTTGTCACTATCGGCCATACTGAAATAGCATTCGACTCTGAATCAGTGACATTGTGTCCTTATAGACACACACAGTACAACATGTTTGCTAGTCAAAAGGCGGTCTTCTCGCTCAAAAAAGCAATCTCTTCGTGACAACAAGAGTATTCTAACTTGAAAACACGTTTAGACACGTTCCAACGTTGTAAGGTAGTATAAACCGAATATCGTTAAGTAACGGAAAAAATGTAAACCAATCGGCCATTAGTGCAATTAAGTAATAAAAGGAGTGGGTTTTGTTGGTCTCAAATCATTATTGTTGCCTAAATCCATATTGTTAGGTTACAGTACGTAGGTGTATCTAATAAGGAGTCTACCCAACAACGCCTCCTAACGCCCTCCCCCCACCCCTTAGGTACCCCAATAACTATCCATTCGTTTTATTTTTAAATATAATTCCCAAATATGTCAATAAATAATAAGTATCTAAAAAGAACAATTTAAGGAAGGTTATGCTGACCCGAAAAGTGGTCCAATGCTACGATCCTATGATGACACTCAAATAATATAACGGTCCATAAAGACCATCTCTAAATAAGACGATAGAGATGGATTACACAGAAATTGACAAGGATTCTAAGACGAGGAAAACAATTAGAGTAACAAGAAATGAAACCTACGGAATCCTTAAGTGAGAGATGCCCGCTTAATTCAATAACTTAAGGTAAAATTTGTACACCGCTTATTACCGTGACGGTATTCGACTCATAATTTAAAGAAGCGTGCAAGAAGGTTTGGCAAGGAATGCTATCACCTGCAGTTTCTGACGGCGATAAATAAGTATCACCCACGTTTCGGGGCCTGTCGAATGACTCAGCCGGTTTGTAAACCAAAAACATGCATTTCCACTTAAATACATCCATCCATATTTACCAAATTTCATATTAAGAACTTAGTTACACTACTATTTTAAAGATTTATGTTCTCTTTTTACAAATGCGTTACTACCTACTATTGATTTATTACTTACTTTTAGTTGCTTAAGTAGTGATACCGTTATATTTTGACACGACTCGTGTTAATAACCATTTGACCTTACATCGTGATCATTGGTCAGACAGGCAAATGTAAAGCCAGGACAGGAGCTAAAAAACCGATTAATCATGATTGCTTACTTGTGGAAAAATTTAAGGAAAGGATATGTTTGCCTTCTACCTCAATTGAATATGGTAGGTTTATAACTTAGTACATTTGGATGTTAAACTAATAACAAAGTATATTTTAAGGATATATTGAGACAAATAAACGATAATATGCAGAAATAAATCTCACGGGATGCATTCATAATTAACTTTACTAAGCGGCGATAAAGCCAAAATATATTATGCAAATCGTGAGGGATGACGAAGGTAAATTAACAGGGGACACCATTTGGGCAACGCATAGCCTACCCTATCGCCTAAGGCTTACCAGTTTTAGCATGATCTCGAGATCCCTAGCAGCTTTTATGTATTCTAAGAGCGCACTATATCGGTAACTCTGATGCGATTCGCTCGGTAATTAAATGGAAGGACAATCTTGGATTCAGAACAACATGGCGTATTTATCGGCTGTTTTAGTTTCAATATGAACATATTCAAATTAACTTATTTTAAAAAGTAATTTTCCGCATGGCTAGGTCAAAATAAGCACCAAACAAGGCTTGACTTGCGAAGATGGAAGACATGACAGTATAGGTGCTATAAAAACTGACAGTTATTCCATGGGTCTTAAATTTTAAACAGAGGTAAGAAAATTATTATTACCTCATGCGTTATTTTAGAGAATTATAAATACCTAAAAAAATAGGTAACCGGTAATATGTACATGTATCAAAGCTTAAGCATTGTATTAAAAAAAATCTTTATTGACTTATATACTAACACAGACATATTTTAACATAAGATATGCTAATTTACACAAGCTTACGTTAGGCTTGTAAAAGTGCTGGGATTGAGCCTCTGCCTCCCGAACTAGGACAAAGCCTGTGACTCGGCACTACTCCGGAGTGAGTGATTCGTCCGAGGGAAGTTACACGGTGATAATGTAAACATAAGAAAAAACATAAAACAAAAAAACACATTGGTAACAGCTAAGAGTAGTATTAGTAGTAGTATAAAGAAAACTAAGGTAGAATAATAGTATTTTGTGCAACAGGTACATAATAAGGGTTCTTAAGATTCGAGGGTCGAAGTTACAAAATGAGGCGAAGCCGAATTTTGTAATAACAGACCCGAGAATTTTAAGAACTAATTATGTACCGTTGCACACGAAACTTTTTCTACGACAGTAGCAAAAACTTAATTAATAAATAATTTTAAAGTTCTTAAGTATCACGAGTACA